>VDFB02281492.1:898219745-898719777 GCA_007258455.2 Sequoia sempervirens
ATTAGTGTATGTCCTCTTGTAGTCTACAGTATGTCACAGTCAAATCTATCGATACAATGGCAACTTTTTTAATCTTTAAATATTTTTTAATTTGTTTAGAATATAGGTTGTGTGCTACTAGTCATGACTTAGCGGCTTGTGGGCCACTGCCTGCGACTAGGGGCTTAAGGTCCTAACAATGCGGGAACCCACCGCCCATCGGCAACGACACCACCTTCGTGAAGTCGTCGCTAGTGGTGGCGGTACATAAATATTTTTGTTTCACTAGCTCCCTGCGATCACATGGAGGAATGAAGGCTAGCCCCCAGGGGTCCCAATTTTCTCCCCTTAAGCCCTAAATAGGGCATTTTTTTCAAAACACCATAACTTACTGCCAAGGTGTCAAAATTTTGCAAACAAGATATCAAAAAAAATTTGGTTTTGAGAACTTCATAGTGTTGCAAGCCATCTTTTCATATTTTTCCTTAGATGAATTTTATTGCTGGTTGAAGTAAAATTTTCCTTTTTTGGACATTTGAGCTAATAAATCTTTTCCTGGTTATCCAATTTTCATGGTTTTTTCCATGTTAGAAAGGTATTGAGGAGCTCTACATTTCTATGTATGCACTTTTCTAGATTTAGTCTCATGTATCTTTTATTTAGATTTGTGCAAATTTTCATTCTAGTTGATTACTTGGACATACTAACACCTAGAGAAGATTTGTCCTCTTGGGAAGGCTTCATTTTTAGTCTAGATCAAATTGGGAAAGGTAACTTTCAGTTTGAGGATTTCATTCTAAGATATTGTTGTAATTTTCCATATTGGCATTGTAAAATCTAAAACATAATTCTGTCATTGTAAATACACTACATATAAATTGCCACATCATATTATTGGGGGGTTCATGATTGAGTGATTTGGGGGGGGGGGGTCTCTTGGTACATTATTTTGGTATGTTTTTCTTGTGTTATTCTTTTTCCATGGACCATTCTAAGGTTCCTTTACTAACATCATATAACTATTCAACTTGGCATCAACATGAATGGAGTGTTTTAATGAATCAAGGCCACTCCCTATATGTTGAAAATAAGGTACTTGAACCTACAGATGCAAATAAAAATATAAAATGGATGATCGAACATACTAAATATCTTGGATTTATTTGTATCCTAGTTTCTCAAGATTTCTTATTTAAAATTAAATCATGTAAGAATTCTCATGAGGCTTGGGACAAATTGAAAACTTTGTATGGTACTAAAAATGAAGTAATAGGATATCAAATTGATAATGAATTGATGAGCCTTGATCCTAATAAATTTGACAACATCTAGGACTACATCACTATGGTTAATGATCTAAGAGAGCAATGTAAAGAATGCAAAATTGATAAGGACATTCAATTGGTCTATAATACATTATGGTCCTAATTATGTTGCTTTTGTTTCTAAATTTCACACTCATAGATTGAATACATGGGGTCTACATATACCACACCTTCATTTGCGTCCTTTTTTGATATGTTAATACATGGGCAACAAAAGGTTCTATCGATGGGTCTCCTCAAGTTATCTAAATCTCAGGCATTGTTGTCTAGTCAGGTGAAAGAATCAAAACATACTGATAAGAAATAGAAGAAATCTAATGAAATTCCACATTTATATCAACTAAAGAATAAATCCTCTTCCACAGATAAATCATCTAAGAAGGAGAAGCCAACTTATTCATATTGGAAGAATCTTGGGCATGACAAAAATTCTTGTTATAAGAAGGATATTCATGAATTGAAACCACTTATAAAAAAGAATCATATTTATTTTCCTTCTAAAATGTCTAAGTCAAATTCTTCTTCAAAATAGTCTAATAAGGACAAAGGTCATGCTAGTTTGGTTACTACATCAGGAAGAAAGGGAACAACTCCTTGTACTTTTCTAGTCTTGGATCAAGGAGATGACTTCTAGATTTAGGAGCATCTCACCATATAGCATCTTCACAGTCTATATTCTCTTCTTTCAAGCCTTTTACTATGTCTCCTATTATGATGAGAAAAAATATATACATTAAAGTGTAATTAATAAGAGATCTATTGCTATTAGGCAGGGAACCTTCAATGATGTTTTATGTGCACCTCATTTGGAAAACAACCATCTTTCAATATATCAAATTACACATGGTGGAGATGGGAGGATTGTGGAATTCACTCCTGATTCAATTATCATTAGAGACTTGGAGAGTAGAGAGATTCTTACTATTGGGATGGTTGAGCATTCATCTCGATTGTACACCTTTAAAAAATTTCTTTTGATGATGACATTATTCCTTTAGCTGTTGATTGCACTTCTAGTGTGGACCATGATTCTCAGGAGAATTTTGGCTTCTTGAAATTGGGTTTTCTCACATCGAATCCTATTCTTGAGCCTTACATTGCATCTCCTCCATATTTTGTTACATTTAATGATGCTTGTGTTGTCACAATTTTAGCCTCTTGTGATTCAATGCAACAAGATCTACATTGTCTTCTAGATACATCTACTTGGGATGCATACTTGAAAAACATCGTTGGGTTGTTTGTTGAGTCCCACATTTTAGATTTGGGAGACACTATTGAGTGCATACATATTCCCTTTGATGGATATGATCCTTCTTCAGTTGTTGCAAGGGAATACTCTGACACTCTTGTTCATTCTCTACATGATTATTATTTATAGTTTGACATGGGCATGGATACTTTTGGACAACATTTGGAGGAGGTTTCTTTATATTTAGAGGAGGCATCTTTGTCTTTGGATTGTGTTCTACATCCATCTCTAAGTGATTCCAGATTGACATCTTTAGTTGTGTGGCCTAGAAATCATGTTTGGAGTGTGTCGGATTTTAACATCAACATGGAGACACTTGAGTATAGTTTAGAGACATCACATATCATTCTTCTTCCCAAATCTCCCTTTTAGGAATGGGAAGAAATCCTGCATATCATCCTAGTTTTGTTTCTTCCTAAGGGGAGGAATATTATTCAATGAGATTGGATCATCTTCAACATTCAATGTCAAGCTTCTATTATTGTAGGAGACTCACCATTGAAGGGGGTTGCATGGTATCTATTTTTCTCTCTTATGGGGGGTATTTTTCTTCACATGGGGTTTTGTTCCTCTAATTCATCATTGAGAGCATTTTTTATTTCTTCTCTCTTTTGGGGAGGAGTTTTATCCCACTAGGTTTTCTCCTTTTATCCATTATGAGATATTATATTTGTATTTGTACATGGGTACCTAACATGGCCTCGTAGTTGGGACCCATCTTTGTATCTTTTCATAATAATACTCCCTAAGTTGTGCTGAAGGGGGGTGTTGGTGTAAATTGGTGTTTTACCTATCTAGGTCTTAGTTACATGTTAAGTTAGATCCTAGTTACTTTTTCTAGGAGCCTTAGTTGTCTAGATAAGATCTTATCTTTCTTATATAGTTGGATTTTATTTAATTCTTGCATCCCATGTCATTTAATAATGTTGAGGTAGTTGTCTCATTATACAAGATTAAGACACATGTTACTATCTTGTCTAATCCTATCTCACAACTCGCCTTTATAAGCAAGGCATCATTTTCACATCATTAATAATTCAATTGAGTGAGTCCAATATATCATTGCAATCTTGAGTATTACATAGTGGCCATAATCTTCCATCCATTATTGCAATTTCATGTTCTTTCTTTTGTCTCTTGTAGAAGGTTGTTTTTGGTTTTTGCAAGTTATCTTGGAGGCTTGAGTCCTTTAGTGACTAACAATTTGGATTTCTGATGAACTTTCTACTTAAGATAGGAAAAGTTAAACATACAAGAATTGAAGATGAGTATAAATATAATAATAATCTTGAATTCAAAGGTGAATTTAATTTAATTTGGATTGGATAAAAGTCAATATGGTTTGAGTTATAAGAAGTGCTTTTGGATGAATTGTTGATGAAATTGGTTAAGATTTGGTTTGAATATTTTGATGTGGAATAAAAAAAGGGGATGTGAATTAAAAGCATGCTAGGATGGGAATCTAAATGGTGGGGTTGGACTTAGAACTTAGGTTTTTATTATGATTAGAATTTGAGTATCTAGGGTTGTGGGTGAAGAAATAGGATTGTATTATGAAATATAATGAGATTAAGATAACAATTACGATATGGTTTGAAGGTATGTGATGGAAATTGGAAAGTTAAACTGTATAGGTTTTGAATGTGGTCAAATGAGGATGGTTGATTGATGGTCAAAAGGCTCCTAATGTGTATGAATATGGGATTGATGTGGTAGGTGGATGTGGTGTATGCCAATGTTAAATTATTTTAGATGGTTGATGTCTAAACCTTACCAAGAGGAAAATCCTAAACTAAGAAAATAAAGACAAATATTTTTGTATTAGAATTTGGATTTTGGTTTAAGGATGCAAAATTGTAGATGGTATTCACAACACTCAACAAAGAAGACAAATTCACAATCCTAAATTATTCAATTAAAAGGAGTGCACTTAACTATAAGCCCACCAAAATGTCTAGTCTGAGCATGATGTGTAAGTACTATGTTTGGGAACTAACTACTTTTTATCATCAAATATTTTCTCATCATGTTGCAAGGGGAGAGATATGTAACATGCACATGTATTTATTGGGACACATAGTGAGTAACTTCTGTAGGCTAATTGTGTATTGGTGCATTACAACCAAGCATGAACAAAAGGTATTAAACTAGGATATACAAGTTCTTTAAGCTATCCTTAATATACTTGAAAGTACATGAGGATAAAATCAGTAAACCAAAGCCCATTTATAAGAATGTGACATAGCACATGAAAATATTACTTCACCTTATGTCTTGGAAAATAGGGGCCCCAAGGCTATGTCAAAATCAATGTGAATTTTTTGAGGTGTAAATTTTTTCCTCCCCTCTTTATAAATCCCATAAGCACACATGGTTGATGTCATCCTTTAGGGTGATGAAATCCATAAACATGCCTCCTAAAAATAAATTTGGAAAGAATTGTATGTTTTTGATCCTCAATATCATGCAAGCATGCAAGAGAACAATATATACACCCCACTTCTTCAACATTAAAAAATGTTAATTTTAATATCGAAATAGAAACGTGTAATAAATTTTGATCCTAATTTTAATGTGAGAAAATAAAAGAGAAGACACATCAATCAAAAATAAAAATGAGACATATTGTAAAACCACAAATTAGCAATTTTAAATATTGTTCTTTGATTAATGAGATATACTACATTCAAATGATTAGACAATAAATGTAAAACAAATTATCTAAAAGAAAAATAAATAGCATCATTGAATTTGTTATAATTTTTTTAAAAATCCCTAAAAAAATGACTTCGTATGCAAAAGTTATTAGCATTTAAAGTTTCAAAAGAAAGTAATGAATTTTAGATGATTTTACCTAATTATCAGCGCATAATCTAGAAAAACTAGTCGAAACATTGCATAGGGCTTTAAACTACCTTTCCAAGCTTGTACAAAAATAAAAATCTAATTAGTGATGCAAAATTTATAAGCATTTGAGTGCAAGGATCCTTTTAGGAAAGTTTGAAGGGATAGAGGCAAGGTTTAGCCCTCTATGGACTAGCTTTTAGTCACACATATGAATAGGAGTTGAGTAGAAAGTTGTGAACCAAAGTTAAGCCCCTTGTTTTTAGGGGCTATGAGACTCACAACTAGGGATTAATTTTTCTATCAGATCTCTTGGTTGCCCATATGACCAAGAGCTAAAATACAATAAAAAAAATCTAACTCTTTGTTGCCTCTATGTGCTTGTGTATATATTACATACAGTGATTCATGTTGTAAGTATGAGTATTTGGTGATGTCATTGATATCAACAGACTTATGTTGGTGTTGTCATTGATGTCAACTGATAATGGTTTGAAAGTTATGATGATGCTTTGATTAGTTTCATTATGTTGTCATTAGTAAGTGCTACTGGTGTCAACCTCTAGTGTTGCTTTGATAAGATTTTGTTTATGGATGTATAGTTGAGTTGAAGTGTTGAAGATGATGAAAATGTGTCTTTGGTGCTTGGTTTCCAAGTTCTTTTGAGAAAATTTTAATAAAAGAGGAAACTGTGTGTTGTAGAGGTGTTCTGGCATATAGTGTGGTGTTTTGGTTTCACTTCACATTTCTTCATGGTTGAAGATTTGCTTGTGTGGTTTGGATATGTTGATTAGAGGTATTCAAAGGTTCTATATCTAGAATTTCTTGGTCTTGATTGTTGTACAGAGAGATTTGTGTTCACTAGTGTTGCAATGTTGTTTAGAAGAAATGGTTTTGCTCCACATTTCTCCGTAATTTGGTTTCTAGTCTTGTGGTTCTAGAAGTGTGTTGATAAGGTTCATACGTATCTTTAGTTGAATTTGTTCATGGTTTGGTGCTCTGCAAGGTGGTTTCTTGAGTTACAGTGTATGGAGGGTTTTCTGAGTGTACTGGGTGTGTACATTCTTTAGGTGAAAATTGTTGTGAAGGAATTTGTTGGGGGTGATCCCACAATAGTGGTTTGCACTTTTTGGCCAAACTTGACATTGAAATGAATATTTTGAAAAAAAAAATCACTTTCAAACACCTATAGTTGCTAAACCATGAGGAATTTGAAGATGATGCAAACTAGTAATTTTTGACATTTTGTCTATATATTCTAAATATATATATTTTTAAAAATCAGAATCAAATTGCATTTCTTTTTCCATCTACTTTGAAAACTAGTTTTCAATAGTAAACATTATTTTTAAAGAGTGATGTCACCATATACAACATACCTTTTTTCTATGAGGGATAAAATTCTTTTTTTTTGAATTTAGATTCGTAACTATGATATCTAGCACATTCATTTGGTTTCATAGTGTTTTATTGAATATTTTTTCTTAATTAACTTTTGAAGTCAAATCAATTACAACTTAGACATAGGCAGACCATATACAACATAATTTTTTTTGTATGTATTGAAATTCAATTATTTTTTTTGTTGGATCAAGGATACTGATACCTAATAAGGACATATTTTTCATACTTTTTTTTGGTAATCTACTAATTTTCCACATGTGCAAAATAGAGAGCTTGATTTTTTATGAAAAAACTACATTCAAAAGAAATTAAAAATAAATATAATAATCAAATTAAATATATTTAAAATTATACTTTTTGGGAAGCTTATAATAAAGACTACATACTTACAAAAAAAACAATTTTAACTGAATTCATTTGATTCCCCAAAAGGTAAATCAAAAGTGG
Source organism: Sequoia sempervirens (assembly GCA_007258455.2). Lineage (NCBI taxonomy): Eukaryota > Viridiplantae > Streptophyta > Pinopsida > Cupressales > Cupressaceae > Sequoia > Sequoia sempervirens. The sequence goes on from VDFB02281492.1 coordinate 898,226,997, forward strand.
TTTTTTATCAACATTTTGATAGGTGTAAAAGAGACTCCATTATAGGTATGGTTTAAAACTAGCGGGGTTCTATCCAAGGGGGTTTGATCTAGGGTGGTTTGATCAAACCCTCTTCAATTAGAATCCTTTAAATGGAACTTTTCAAGGCTTAAATCATTATATTTTCTAAAAATATGTGATTTCAACAAAAATTAGGATGTCTCAAAAAGTGTAAACCACTATGGTGGGATCACCCTTGGATTTTAGGGCATTTGTGGAATATTCTATATTTTTTTCAAGTGTTGTGTGTGGTCCACGAGTCGTCTTTGGATATGATGAAGCGTGTACTTAAATGTTAATGGTGTTTACACAAGTTCGACCAACCTTGGTTAAAACTAATTGTGGATTTGCTTCAATGATTGTGGAACTGTGGTGTGGTGTATATGTATGATTTGGGTTTGAGTTAAGATGTGGCGTGGTCTGCTTTCATTCCTTTCCACAACGGGAATGCTTAGTGTCGACCTAATTTGAATTTGCATGGTTGAGGTGCATAGTCGACCTTGGAGAATGTTTTCAAGGTTGAAGAAGGTATAAATAAGTATTGTGTTGATGGAGAATTGTGGCAGAGAGTGTGTGATGTGAATTGCAAAGTTGTGCAATACAAATTTTTGAAGTGAAGTGCGAGCTTAAATGAGTTAGACTACTGGAAGCAGTGAGTAGAAGGTGTCTACAATCTTTAGAGAGGTTGTGAATGTGTTGGTGATGTTGTGGTGGACTTTTCTGTTGCATTGAGGTGGATTTCTTAATGTAACATTCATCTTTCTTCTTTTCTATAAAATAACAATGAGCCATTGACAGTGAGCCCTTCGACAGTGAGCCTTTTGTATTTGGTGTTGCAATTACTTTATATTGTGAGCTAATCCTCACCATGGTTTTTCCCTTCTTGGGTTTTCCACATAAATCTAGTGTTCTATTGTGCATGGCGTTGATGTTTTTCAATTTCTATTATTTGCTTTCATGCTAAATCATCCTAACATATTAAGGGCTAATGAAGTTGATGTGGATCTGAATGTTTATGAGTGTTTTGATGTTTTAATGTACAACTAATTCACCCCCCTCTCAGCTATCTTGTGAATTCAACAATTTATTTTCTCATTGTATATGTTTGTGCCTATGAGTATATGTTAATGCCCATGAATATATACCACACAAGAATGTATACGACATCACAAAGTTATATATTGCATACAATTATATGGAATTGTTTGAATATATGTTGGGCTATTTATGAATATAATCACTATGTATATGAGTTGTTTCTAAAATTTTATACTATGTATATAGCAAACCAAGCATCTATGGCTACCTATTTATAGATATACACAAAGTATATACTGCTTCCCACAACTTGATTTGTGTATATACCAAGCTTGTGTGTATATCACAACAAAAATATGTGCAAATCCTAACTCACACTATGTATACTTCTTTTTGCATCATGCATACCTCTTTGTGGCATTTGCATATACATTGTGACCATGGGTATGTGTATAACTCTATGATTTTGTGTATATTTCTATAGATTGCTATGTATGTGCCATTATCCAATTGGTGTATATCTAAAACCCTTAATGCTTGTGTATATTTCCCATGTACCTGCAACCACAAAAATGAGTATATGTCAAACATAATTGCAAAGAACAATACAACCTATACAACTATATGGATTTTTGTATGAGGATTTTTAGGATGCTTAATTTGTTTTTGTCAGATTTCACTATAACCAAAGTATATTGAATTATACATCAAAATTCATCTCATGACCACTCCAAACACAACTATGACATTTGTTTCATGCTCAGAAACTCACAAAAAATTGACTCCTAGAACCACCTTAAAGAAACATACCCTTGCAAGATCAAACTTCTAGAAAAACATTAGATGTATAATAAGTGTGATATATGAATGCATAAAAGAGTGATATGAAAATGATGGATGATAGGTTTTGATTTATAGATTTTGAAGAATTAGGTAGACAATTGAGATTCAATCTTGGATCACAAGTTTGATCTAAGATTGGGGGAGTTGATGAGGAGAGGTGGCAAGCATAGAAGACTTGCACCATCATTTTAATTTTTAATTAAAATGATTATTATTGCTCAACTCAAGTTGATTGATTATTAAACAAAATTGATTGATGTGTTAACTAAATTCATGAGGGAGTTAGGGGGAATTGAGTGCATGATTGAGTGAAGTGGATTGATTGATGAGTGAGACTAAGAGCATGACTTAGTGGACTAGATGAACTAGGAAGTTAACTAGGTGAAGTGGATTTTAATAATTTAATTATTAAATAAATGAATTATGGGTGAATATTATGTAAAAAATAATATTTATTAATTGTTAATGGATAATTGTTTGAAAATAAATGGATAGTAAATAGATTTAATTTATTAATGGATGTGTCAATTTAAATAAACAATATGAATTATCTAATTAAATGATCATAGATTAGGTGATAAATGGATGATAAAATATTGGTGATAAGTGATGAAATATGGATGGTGAAGATGACATTATTTTAGTGTCTATTGTTTGGATTATTATGTTAATTTTTCATTTCAATTAACAAGGTCTTGTGGACATCTATTAATGCTTAAATAACATTTAGTGTATTAATCATGTGTTGAGCCATTTTGAAGTGGAGGATTTTGGTTTTGGTTCCCACCTTGCTCTAGTGCTAGTTTTGACCATGTTTTCTACATGCTAAACAATTGTTTCAACTTTCATCCCACATGTCCTAGCTTTATAACCTAGGGCTCTAATGCCAATGTGAAAACAAGATTGGGTCATTATGAGGCAACCATGTATGCATATTTATTTTTAGGCATTTACAAGATTGGATCAAACATATTTCAAAAGATTATTTTTTTGCCAATTTAGACCCACAAGTGAGAGTTTAAATCCATCATAGTCAAGATTAAACTATGACGCTTATGATTAAACCTTCGGGTTTTTTTCACCAATTCTAAATTTGAGACAAACATCATATCAAGGGTATAAAATTTTGGTATAATGACAATCAACTCTATATGACACCAACAACACTATCCTATAATTAGTCCTAAACCTAAATACCCTTACCTTTCATATTTAACTTTTGAAAATATTTATTTATAGAGACAAAACATGACAATCCAAAACTTATTATCGTTATAAAATACCTACCCATATAATTCTACTTATAAGCCAAATTTATTTAGGGGAGAGGACCTAGTAGTTGAGCACCCTAACTTCGTGCTTCTCAAAATACTACATGGAAATTTCAAATCACTCCCATTTTTTTTACAGCAGTTTACTTGGCAAGTCCCCTGCTTATAACTAAGGTTTTAGGGCCACATCATCAAATATGATGCCACATTAGCATCTTTTTTGTCAAGGTGTCCAAAAAGGCCCAAAAAAAATTGAGACCGATATTTGTGCATCAACATCATGTTTTATTGGACCTTGATGTGGCATCACATGATTTGTTACTTTTTAGATCTAGTTATGGATAGTCATTATCAACACTAACAAATTTAAAATCACAACAATTGATCCATCCAATATTATTAAAAATATTAAACATTATATAAACAAATCCTATCACAATTATTAAAATGTAAAAATACAACATTAAAGAACAGTATACTGCACTGAAAACAACAAAACTTCCAAGCGCATTCTAAGTTCAGTGATTTGCATTAAACCGAACAAGTTTGGGCAGTTAGCATATTCAAATCTTTTAAAGACATAAATAAAGTGTGGTGGTTCCAACCTCAAAAGCAGCAATGAATAAAAAATCTACTTTTAAATCAAACCTACCTAGTCATAAAAAGCATTTCCAATACCACCTGGTCGCCTAAACCTACCCATTCCCATGTAATTTGGTCATATTTTGTGTGCTCTGTTTTGTTTTGTTCAGCAGCTTGTAATTCCCTTTTTAAGGTTAATCCAATTAAAAACAAATACCACCTGGTCGCCTAAATCCCATTTCCCTCAACTTGTGGAGCCCTTCAAATGAGTGCTCCCCTTTTACCGATCATTCTTACTGAGACTCATGAGCATGAAGGGTGTAAAATTCCTGATTTTGAAGGATATAAAAAGGCCTCAATTTGGAATGAGAGAACATAAAATGGCAAAGGACGTGGTGGAGTTGCAGTCCTAATAAAAGAATCATGGGACAAAAATATAAAAGTGGAGAAAGAAGATCCAAACAAACAGTACATATGGTTAAAAATAACAGAAAATCAGACTAAAATTAGATTGGCTGCTTGCTATTTCGCCCCAAAAGGCTCCAAATCATATAAGAAAATGAGTCTAGATCGCGAGGACCCCTTTGCATCTCTAAAAAAGGACATTTCGGTGTTTAGCACATTGGGGGAAGTTATATTAATAGGTGATTTTAATGCTAGGACAGCTAGCATCCAAGCTCTTAACTTGAAAAGCCAAGATAAAGAGAAAGATGATCTGCTATGGCTGGAAGAAGAGAACCATCAATTGTGGGAACGAACCTCTCAAGATAATAAATGTAATGTTACTCATTATGGGGCAGAACTGTTGGGAATATGCAGTCTATTCAACTTGGTAATATGTAACGGTATGAGATCATGGTCGGGATCGGGCAACATCACTTGCAAGACCTATAATGGTCAAAGTGTGGTGGATTATGTCATTTTATCTCGTAACTATACAACAAGAATAATGGAGCTTGTGATTGGTAAATGTCCAATGGAGTTGAAATCAGATCATAATCCAATATATGTAAAACTTGACATTCACATAATCAAGCAGCAAGGGGAACAAGTCCTTATCAGCAAGAACAAAGCACCCACATCGGGTAAAATTCTCATGACTCAAGAAAATCAGAAAATCTTCAAGACTGCCCTCAAAAATTTCTTTCAGGAATCGGAAAAAAAATCAGCGTACATAAAGATGCACTCAATAAACAAGAACACATTGATTCCTCTAGTGCAAAAAGCTTTGGGTGAGTGCAAGAGGTCTAAACCCAAGAGAGGCAGTACAAATACTTTTCCGGCAAACCCGTGGTTCGATGAGGAGTGCAAGTTAACAAAAAGGAAGCTTCGTGAGGGGGGAATGGCAATAGAAACAAGAAAGAGTATGAAAGGATGATACGAAGTAAAAAAGAAAAGTATGTAAGTGATAGAAGAATGGAGTTGATTACCCTTGGAAAGAACAACCCCAAAATTTTTTGGAAGGAGCTACAACAGAAAAGAAAACAGATGGAAAATAATATTTCAAGCTCTCAATGGCTAGACTATGCAAAACTTCTTTATGAGCGTGAGCAGGATAAACATAGACCCCCAATAATCAAGGCAGCCACTGAACTTTTCACCGTAGAAGATATCAGTCAAGGCATAAGAAGGTTGGCAGGAGGGAAAGCACAAGATATTGATGGGCTACAAGCAGAACATTTAAAGTGGGGTGTTGAGGTCCTTGCACCTTGTATTAGGAGCATTTTCAACAGGGTCATTCAAGAAGGCTTCCCAGAAGGATGGACCACTAGTGTTGTTATCCCCTTGCACAAAAATGGTGACATAAATAACCCATCAAACTACCGAACTATTATGATTAACCCTCTTATGGGGAAACTTTTTGGAAGCATGATTGAACGCAGGATTAGCATCTGGGCTAAAAAAGAGGGGAAAAGAGCAAAAGGTCAAGCTGGTTAGGCCCAAATACTCCACTATTGATCATGGAGCTACCCTTAGATTTTTGATTGAAAAAATTTGGGACATTCAAGGAGATGAAGCCTATTGCTGCTTTGTTGATTTTAAAAAAGCCTTTGACACGGTCCCTCGGAACAAGCTATGGAAGAGAATGGAGGATTTGGGAGTTCCGCATGAGCTTAGGGCGGCTGCTCATAGGCTCTACGAGCAGGTCAAAGCTGAAATCAGAACCAATGATGGTATGTCAGAATAATTTGGCAGTGACATTGGTGTTAAACAAGGCTGCCTGCTCTCCCCAATGCTATTTGGGCTTTACATTGATAAGCTGGAAGAATGGATTGACAAGGTGGGTGGGGAAGGCATTCTTTTGGCCAACTTTGTAATAAAATTACTCTTATATGTCGATGACCTCATATTAATTTCTAAAACTGCACTTGATTTGAGAAAACATTTGAAGGCCCTTGAAACGTTTTGTCAAGAGGTTGGGATGCAAGTGCACTTCAAAAACCAAAATAATGATCTTCTCACTGCGAAGAAAAAAATAGCAAATTGAATTTATCTTTGAAGGCAAGCCACTGGAAATAGTGGACGAGTATAAGTACCTTGGGCTTGATTTTCACAACAAACTTAGTTGGGAAACATGTAAAGAAAAAATAATTCAAGGAGGCTGGAAAGCGTTGTACTCTTTGCAAAATAGATGTAGAAATGTAGAATTATGGGATTGGAAAACTAAAAGAATGCTTTTTGGTCTTCTTGTTACTCCGGTAATTCTCTATGGGTGTGAAATTTGGGGCAGCAGCATGTCAGATCAGAAATGGAGACAAGTGGAAAGGATACAAAAACATCTAATTATATGTAGCCTCAAGCTTAAGACTACAGTGCCTTATGAAATTTTATTGGCTAAGACCGGTACTTTTCCCTTGGAGGCCTCAGCGATGATTCGGTTATTAAGCTACCTAAAGAAGGTCCAGAATATGGAGGATCATCGATGGCCTAAGCTAATTGTGAAATATGAGCTAACTAGAAGAAAGAACACATGGATGAAACTTAATAACAAATGGATGAAGAAATGGGATGTTGTGATGCATGAGTGTCCAAACACAAATGGAGAAATAAAAAATTATGTGAGAGAAAAATTTAAATATGGTATATGGACGAAAAAAACAGGGCGTAAAAAGGATTATTATATCAAAGAATTCAATCCCACAAGGGACCATGAAGAAAAGGCTTATATAGGAGCAAATATCAAATGGAAAGCAAAAATGTTGATAGCCCAATTGCGGACTAGTTCACACCATCTTAGGTGTGAAACAGGTAGGTGGGTGGTTCCTAAAGAAGAATGGGAAAATAGAATATGCCGTTTTGTAACAAGGGTATGGTGGAGACGGAATGGCACTTTATCATAGAATGCTCAGCATATAAAGACATCCGGGCCAGCTATGGGGATACGGTGCAGGTTGACAATTTAAATACCTTGTTTGAAGATTCAAGACTCGACAAAATTGCAAACTTCATCATCAAAATTCACTCTCGAAGGGTTGATCTTGAACGGCGCCTCCATTTTGTCTAGGGCTGTGCTGTGGGTTGTTCCGGTGCTGCTCTTGGGTCCCATAGGCTTCTTTGGCCTCGTGAACGTCATTAAAATATTTCATTTCATTTCATTTCGAAAGTCATGAGGAATCTCTGATCGTGCGAAAAGGAAGGATCCGTGCTATCTGGTATTACCTTTAACTTTTTGAATCTCACAACCTTGTTTACTTTATTCCATCGTTTCATTAGCGCTTGACAACTGGGAATATATCGTCCGGTAAATGTATTAATCTTCCCATATTTGCAGAAATCGATTTTTGTGGAGGGTTACAGACATTTTGGATCGAAATTCCTGAATAGAAAAATTAGATCTCTGTGTCCCACAATGGCGGATGCTGCGGCTATTCTCAAGCTTCATATTACAAAAGGAACCAATTTGGCTGTTCGTGATATGTGGTCCAGTGATCCTTACGTTGTCGTCAGACTTGGCCACCAGGTACTCTCATTTTCCATTACTTGTTTCCCCATTTGTTTACTGATTCCTAGTCGTTGCCCTTGACTTGCTGTCAAACTTAGTTATCCCTGCTTTGGGTACACTGTACTGTTTCTTTACCAGTTTAGTTTCAAGGCCACGACTGGTTTGGGGATAATTTCAGTGTTTCTTTACCCATGGGCTTTCAGGCCAAAATTTTTGTTAGGTGCCAATTTGGCTTTGTAAATTAGCTTTTTCACCAGCTGAACTTCAAACTTATGGGTTTATAAACACCTAGTCATAATGTGTTTTTAATGAAATCTGTTGTGCGCTGCAGAAAGTGAAGACTCGGGTTGTAAGACACAACCTGAATCCAGTCTGGGATGAGGATTTGACACTGTTTGTACCACATTCTGAACCCCTTCTACTCAAAATGGTAGGTGGTTGCCTTTTAAGCCCTTTGATTAAGAAGTTTTATAAGCAGACCCTCAGTGCTTATAGTTTTGGTTATGGTGTACAGGAAGTATTTGACAAGGATAGGATGAGCAGAGACGACCAGATGGGAAATGGTGAAGTGGATCTGGGGGATCTTGCAAACGCTGCGAGGATGCTAAAGGCTAATCCATCACCATCTTTGGTGTTGAAGAATAAGGAGGGTTCTTCAAGTATTAAGTGTGTGGATGGACATATGGTACAGCAAGTGTCTCTGGGGCTTCAGAATGTGGAGTCTGGTCAATTGGAACTGCACATCAAATGGGTTGATTTTACTAATTAATGGTCTATTATGTTTTTCTAGAAAACTAGACTTCTTTTCCAGCTGATTATTTATCATAAAGAACAAAGAGGTCTAGGATTCTAGCCTGATAAATGCATCCCATGTTATACAGTTCTTGTGACTGTGTCTATATGTTGTTGTACAGCTTATGTAAATTGTATTTTATGACTGATATGTTGTACAACTATTGTAAAACATTATTCAGCTCTTGTATGTCTTTTTTGTTGTTGGACAGCTCTTGTATTTGTTTAGTTTGACTGGCTTTTTGGCTGGCCATGTGCTCCAGCTACTTCTGTAGCTTTAGTCTTGTAAATTCTTTTGCTTTGTTCAATACAAAAAAAATGCACCCCCTGTTTTTTTAATACACAAATTCAGACTGAATATATCCAAATCTCCCAAAATAGGGTTAGATGAATAGTCTAAATCTAATATATATTTTCTTTTCTTTGTTTTAATGATGGATTAAAGAATGTGATTTAAAATGTTAATTCAAAAATTTATTTACAATTTTCTATTAGAAATTCTAAAAAATGACATACTCCATTTTCCATTCTATAATAAATTAAAGGTAATGTATTCCAAATATAAATCATCTGACAATCTAACACCACAATCTACTTGATAATCTGTTATCTAACTTTTTTTAATTTCTTTATATTATCAAATATGATTTAAAACACTGACACTAAAAACTATTTCATAATTACAATCAGAAACATTAATAGCATGTAGTTTTCACAGTCTATGATAATATATATGCTGATATTTTTGGCATGAAACTATGTGTGATTTTTAACATCGACGTTTCAGATCAAACTCCACGATCTATCATCAAAATAATGCAATAAGAAAATCAGAAACATTTCAAATATTATTATAAACTATAAAAACATTATATTTCTTATTCATTTATACAAAATAAGAAAACAACTTGAGTTGCTTGCTAATACAGACAATCGGACTAGCATCATGGAGGTTGAGGTTCCACATTTAGCTGTAACAATTACCTGTAGACTACCTGGTACAGATTAGTAGAAAATTTCAGAAGGATCAACATGAAAGAAACTAATCAGTGTATCCACAAGAAGACTACAAAATGGAAGCAACTTTGTATACCATGAAACAAAATACCCACCTGTGTCTAACATAGAACATACAGATAATGACCACAGCCAACAGTTACGTCTATATAAACTTAATATTAGCTATTTCACCTACAGATAATGGCTAACACAGAACAATTACGTGTGAATTACCTCATTGGGAATGCAATTTTATTCCATATTTATTTGTTCTAGAGTGTCTAAAATGAGGATCATTAGGTATTAAGGGAGGATTTGTTTATTTATTTTTGGATATTCATTGATGCTATAAATAAATATTTTTATATGTTATATATATATATTTTACTTAATGTGATATGATAGAGATATTTTTAACTTTTTTAAAGATATGACAAGCTTATTTTAATTGTCATTAGATCAGATTTGGATTTCAATTTTATTCATATATTGTCATTCATTATGAGTATTTTGTAAATGATTGAACAATAGATTTTATAATGAAAAATTTGCATGGTTTTGTTATCTTGATTTTTTGAAGTTCTAATATATATAATATATTAAAATAATAGATGAATTAAACTGAAGATAATAAAGCAATACAACTATACAAATATATTCACAAATATGAAGTATTAGATAATTAATTTTTATATGGTCATTAAAGCTAGATTTTGATTTGAATAAAATTTATATACATGATAAAAATAAATATAGAATACAACTTTTATTTCATTCTATATTGTTAGGACTAGTATAATATTTATTATTTTTGATGAATATAAATTAATTCAATCATTATTGTAATTGGCATAATATAGATTTTTCAAAATAAGTTGTTTTATAGAGTTTATATTTTTGTCGTAAATATTTTAGCGATTGTGGTCTATAAATGGATCAATAATTAGTGTTGTAAGTTAATTTAGTTACATAATCTTCAAAAAAACCCATCTTCATATATGTCTCAACAAAATAGTGTTAGAAAGGCACATAATTGCACCTTCACGAAAATAATATCTAGCATGTTAAAAATAGAGATTCGGTTCTTACATTCTAGTCAGAAGTGCTTCACACAATAGTATATGTGCTAAATAGAGCACCCACAAAAGTGTTTGATGGAATCATTCTTGAAGAAGCTTGGATTGCAAATAAGCCTTGAAATACACATCTCAAGGTCTTTAGGTGTACAATGCTCATGCACATCTCTAAGGTGCAAAGAAAAAAGTTAGATGAATTCTTGAAGTGTATCCTTCTTAGATACAACTAGAAGTCGAAGGAATATTAGATCACGGATGTTGCCACAAGAAAACTATGCATTAGTACAGAGATGTTATCTTTGATGAGGAGAGTGGTTGCATCCCACCTTCCTTGCCATCTACTACACCCAATCTTACACTAAAGATACTTTAGGGTGAAGAAGAAGAATCTAAAGATGTTGAACATGAAGAAGAATGAGACGATGATAACTTTTAAAAGACAAAATAACCTCCATCCTCATCCTGTGTGCACAAAATGCCCACTTAGTATACAAGTACTATGAAGGATGTGAAGTTAGATGCAATTTTGAGCTTATCTACTAGGGCCAATAACTCACAATAATAATTGTGAAGAAATTAATTTGTTTTTCATGTGCATTATGATTTAAAAATTAGGACTAGAAATAATAGATGGAGATCTTGAGCCAAAGTTGTGGAACAATGTCATATATGTTAACTACCAAGTATTGATAAAAAATAATACAATAGAACTTGTTAGTCCTCAAGTAAGGAAGAAAGCCATTAGATGCAAATGGATATTCAAAATCAAATATAAAGTTGATGTAGTAAGACAAATATAAGTCAACTTGTAGCAAAGAGCTATGCTTAGAAGGAGGGAATTGTTTATGATGACGATTTTCCCCCACAACAAAGATCAAGACCATTAGAATGGTTTTGGCTTTGATATCTTAGGTTGGTTGGCAAGCACATTAGATGGACATGAAGAGTTCCTTCCTAAATGGAAATCTCAAGCAGAGAGTTTATATGGCTCAACTAGAGGGATACATTGCACTGGGTCACAAGCAGAAGTTGTATAAACTTGTAAAATCTTTCTATAGTCTTAAACATGTTCAGAGAGCTTGGTACATGAAAACCAATGAGCATATCCTACACATGGAGTCATCAAGAATTTATCTAATCCCAACATCTATCTCAAGAGTAAGTGGATAGATTATCATATTAATTATTTATAACGATGTAGTCAAACTTAGTTATCCCTACTTTGGGTACACTTTTGTTGTTTCTTTACCATTTTAGTTTCCATACCACAACTAGTTTGGGGATAATTGTAGTGCTTCTTTATCCATGGGCTTTTAGGCTACAATATTTTTCAGGTGTCGATGTGATTGAGTTGGATATGTAAATTAGCTTTTTCACCCACTGAACTTCAAACTTATGGGTTTATAAACACGTCTTCATAATGTGTTTTAATGAAATCTGTTCTATATTGCAGAAAGTGAAGACACTAGTTGTAATAAAAAACCTGAATCTAGTCTAGGATGAGGATTTGACACTGTTTGTACCATATTTTGAACCCCTTGTACTCAAACTGGTAAGTGGCTGCCTTTTAAGCCCTTTGATTTTATTTTAAAAAGATAAAACATTTTACAACTAAACCCTCAGTGCTTATAGTTTTGGTTATGATACATGAAGTATTTGACAAGGATAGGATGAGCAGAGACGATCAAATGGAAAACGGTGAAGTGGTTCTTGCTAGTGTTGTGAGGATGCTAAAGGCTAATCCATCACTATATTTGGTGTTGAAGAATGAAGGTCCACCCACCCTATCCAAGGATTCCACCCAACACTCCTCCACCATCACCCCACCCACACAAGCTAAAACATGCTAAGAGATTGTTCCCAAGAATACCAATACATTCCCTCATCCAAATGAAGATACTACCATCCCATCTACTGCATCTCAAGATCATAGTAGCTCCTCTACTCCATCCCATGATCCCCTTATCAGTCAAGATCCTACCATCACACCTAAGGTTCCCCTCTCATAATCCCTTATCATCCCCTCATCCAACTCAAGATCCTACCATCCCACTGACTCCATCTCATGATCCTTTATCAGTACCTACCCAAAATATCCCAACACCACATCCATATCCCCTCGACCCTCTTACATTCACCCATGGTGGTTCTCTCAAAGTAGAAAAATAAAGAATATCCACCACCCATCTTCATCCACATATTAATGGACTCACATCTTGCTTCTAAAATAATAAACATCCTATTATAAACCAAATTCTCAAGACCATGAACTATCAAGGCAAAGGCTTAGGCCTTCATGAGAAAGGTATATTGGAGCCCATCCATATTAAATAAAATCCATGAGCACAAGGCCTTGGCTACATATCTCAAGGCTCACAATCCAAATATGTTTGTACAACCTTTTCACAACCTAAGTGCATGCCTCTTCCAAAAAAAAAAAGCTTCTTACCATCACTCCTCCAAAACATTTGTTTCCATCCCTCCTCCTCCATCATACATACCTAAAAGCATTATCCCTATCCTTCCTCATCCTCCAAATGCATTTTGGGTTTTTATGTCCCACAATCCACCATCACATATCCTCCATCTACTAAGTCTAATTTGGGCCCCTATATCCACAAATACCATCCTCCATCTCATCTCATTAATCCCTTCATCCACCAATCACCTATCGCTATCACCCATATCATAAACATCCCACTCTCATAATCCCCAATTAGGATAAAAAAAGGCACATCTCCATCAACGTCATCCAACATCCTCCATATATGCATCTTATGCATCTTATCCATCATCCCAATTCTATCACTCCATTCATATTTTACCCATATCAGCCATCTCCTCACACCCATACCATTTCTATAGGAAGAAAATGGGATACCAAAATAAAAATACATAAATCCAAACATCCAAATGAATCTAAAGATCCCCATGTCCCCTCAAAAATACATGATGAAGAATAACAATCCAACCCACATTCCAAATCAATCCCAAGTGCTATAAAGTCCCACCAAAGAAAAAAACAAAACCATGTGGATCATGAAGCAAAAAGATGTAATACATTCAAATGAAAAATCCATAATGATATCCAATGTTGCTAATCCAAAAGCTACGCGTCCCAATCCTCTATCTCCCAAATCTATTTTGGGTCCCTATGCCCCAAGATTCACTATCCCAACTGCTCCATCATCCCCACATTATCCATCCATTTCTCCTTCCATCATTCCACATCCATCACAATATGTGCCAATGTTGGTCCTAACAACATCTCTCCATCACACTCCCCTTCAATCATTCCATCCATTATCCCACATATCTCCCCCATCAAATCCCTCTAACCCATGCCCTTTCATAATTCATCTATCTTAATAAGGTTGTACCAACATCCAACAATCACTTCAAACATGGGCTCTTATTGTTGCAAGATAGAACTAGATGCTTAAGTCCTTCATCCATCTCCATATCCCCTATCTTCCAAATACACTTATCCATATTCCTATCCTCATCCATACCCATCCCCACACTTATCCAAAAATCCAAAAGATCCATCAATAAAAAAAAATCCAAAAAATCATAATCCAAAAATGTAAAAAGAAACATAGTAAAGAAAAAAAACTGCCCAATGGTGAAAACTTGTCAAATAGGTGCCTTGGGCAAGTACCATGATACAAACTTGGAAAACAAGTGTCATGTGTAAATCCCCCATCCCTTTTCACTTTACACTTGGAGGAAACTTCATTCTAAGAATCCCCATCCTTCATCTTCTCCATCCAACATATCTTACCCATCCTACCTATCATATCCCATTTATCTCAATCCTCTTATCCTCCTTGTGATCTTGATATAGATAGGGGAAAATATATACATGATTTTGACACCTCGACATACATTCCCTCTATCCACACTATCATATTCCTTCTCCATCCATCATATTATCATCCATGTACCTCCCTTATCTACCCCATTGTGCTATCATCCATCGACCTCCCATCCTCCTTTCTTCCATCCCTCCCACCTCATCACACATGATATATCTAGAGTGTGGTATCTTCTTCCTTTGTGACATGGTCCTTGGAGATCTCATTCCATAACATTCATGTACATCATATCATCCCTTCCATCTCACTATATTTATTTCCCTATCCTCCCAATAATCCCTCCAAAACATTCATCCCTTCATCCCTTTATCCTGTCATCCTTCCATCTCCCCATCCTTATCTCTCTATCCATTCATCCATATCCTCATTCCATCCCATAATCCATTGTCATTGGTATCTAGCAATAGGCTACCCCCATGTAATCCAATGCCATCTATCCCACTATCATCACTCCTATCTCTTTCACACATCTCTCTAATCTCCTATTGCTTTTTTGCCACTCATCTATTCATCCCCTTGTCCTCCCAATTAATCTTTTGATTATTAAATGGATAACTATCCCATTTTTGAGCTTCGTGCAATCAACATCCTCTTGTAATATATTGTACATCTTGTATATATCAATCATCATCTACATAAGGTCACTCTTATGTCATAATTTAGGTCCATCATTGTACCTACTTCTCACTAGGTCCCATCCTTGAGTTTTTTGTGTCACTAAGATTGCCTATCAAGCTGGTACTTCAACAGAATCCATTACCCCCTTTGGTTTCAGGTATCTTCATCATATCTTGTCATGAGAATCCTAGATCCTATCCATTCATCATCAGTCTTCACATGATATATCATTCATCACATCAAACCACATCAACCCCATCCATTATCCTTATGGAAAAAGGTACTTGAGATGTCGGGTTATTTTTGTGGTGCTTTTGGGATTTTTCTTATCTTACTTTGGGCTTCCTACTTTACCTACTCGAGGTCGCCATGATCCATCATATCATGGTGTGCTTTGATGATGGAAAGGATCTCTACTACACAACACAAACTTACAAACACACACACTCATATATGAAAATTCCTCAAAATTAATTACATATATGGAGGATTCAACATTACATAAAATTCAGAATTTTTTACAAGCTTTTCTAGACACATCTTGTCTATGAATCTTCAAGTCCTCATGTCTTCAAACTTCTTGACTTCACTCAAAATTTGAAACCTGATTTTTCTCCTTATTATGCAGCTCTCATGGCTGCCTTGAACACCCGTAAAATCCTTTTTATCTTCGTCTAATTCTCTTCTCTTCACAAGGTGATTTTCTGCACTCCTCGTGGAACTCTCACGAGCAACTTGCAAGTTCTTTCTCCAACCTTGCTGCTGTTGATTGCTGCCTTTGTGCACCATTAAAGGATGTATTTTATATACTCTTAAACCCTTCCAAATCACCAAAAGTTGGCACACAAATCTGTTCTTTCATTTTCCTCAACTTGACCTTTGAAATTCCTTCACAAAGAATGAAATAAACACATAGTTTTGCTTCCAAAATGTCTTGTTATTGTTTCTTCACCATATCAAATAAATTTCTGCTATAGATTCCTTTTTAAAATGAAGAAAATAGAAAAATAAGTCGTTCTCCTTTGGTAATTGAAGAGTCATTCATTAATTTTCCAAAAATCACCATCTTTTTCCCTCCATTTTAAGCACCCAATAAGTCAAGAATGGAATGTAAAAGGTCACTTGCCTTATGAAAACTTCTCAAATTTTTGAAATGAAAATCCAAGTATTGGTAAATGAAGACTTTTTTTCTTTAAAAACAATGTAAGATGCTCTTGAAGCTCCAACTCATACCAAAAATGCAAAAGATTGAACATGAAAAGAAAATATTTTTTTGGTGATGCAAAATTGCTTGTGAGCTCGGATGCTCCTGCATCAAACACGCTGGGTAAGAATTTTGTGAGCATGGCTCACAAAATGGAGTTGAGTGTTTGAAATACCCTTTCAAATAGTAAACTATTTGCAATATACTCCAATGCTTTCATAAGTTCCCTTCTAATTTTTTCTTCCGTCTTTTTTTCCAGCATCTTGCAAGAACATTTGACATTCTCCTCCTATGACTCTTCACACTAATCTTCTTTCCTCTTCTGGATTTTCATCCACCATGTGTTGGTATGTGGTGACTGATCATGCTATATTGTACACCCCGACATGTATCCTTGTCGGGGTCTGGAGTCGGGCTAGGCCTCGGGCGGGGGGTTCGGGGGCAGCATCCCTCGAGAAAAAATTTCCTCCTACTTTTTCGCGTTGTCACTCGAAAAGGAAAAATCAATGAAAAAGGAAAAAAACCGACTTTGTAGAACCCTAATCTAGAAGCTTCTAAGCTTGTTAAAAAGGGGTTCAGATGGGAGTTACAGGATGATGAAAAACACGATTATTTGCAAGATTGTAATAGGTTTTTGTACTGGATAATAAAATCATTGGATGGTTGTGGTTTGGTGGATGTAGCCTAGATTGGGTGACCCATGTTAAATTCTCTATGTTATAATTTATTCTGTGTGTTTTAGTTTCTCTGTTTATTAATTAAATCTGCATTTAATTGAGATATTTGTCTTTCTAACCCTAACAAGTGGTATCAGAGCTAGGTTGTGTTTCGATTATTGTCTATAGGAAGGTCTCACGGTTGAGTGGGAGTAATGGAAAATGAGGGTAAGAAGGTTGAGAAGTTTAATGGGAAGAACTATCAGTTATGGAAGATGCAGATGGAGGACTACCTCTATCAGAAGGATTTATGGCGGCCATTAGAAGGGAAAACCAAAAAACCCGCAACAATGTCTGATGAGGACTGGGACATTTTGGATAGAAAGGCTCTTGATAGTATTCGTTTATGCTTGGTACAATCGGTGGTGTTCAATATTACAACAATAAAGACAACTCAATTAACTTCTGTAAAAGTAAACTTTGATGAAGAAGTTAGGGCTCTTTTGATTCTGTGTTCTTTTCCTGAAAGCTGGAAGAGCTTGGTAATGGTTGTTAGCAATTACATTTCTAGTATGAATACATTGAAATTTGATGATGTTGTTGGTGTTATTTTGAGCGAGGAAATTCGTAGGAAAAACTTAGGTGGAACATCCACATTAGGCAGTGTTTTGAATGCAAAAAGCAGGGGCAGAACAAAAGAGAGAGGAAACAATTCCAGAAATCGTGGGAAGTCACGAGAAAAATCAAATGACAAAACGTCTCAATCTAGAGACAAGAGGGATTGCTGGTACTATGGTAAGCCAGGTCATTTAAAGAAAGATTGTTGGTCTCAGAAAAATAAAGGAGACAAAAAAAAAGTAAAGAGGAAAATGTGGTAAGTAATAAATCTGATGAGGATGCTTTGATTCTTTCCCTTGATAAAGTTGATGATTCTTGGGTGTTAGATTTAGGGGCTTCATTTCATGCAACCCCCCATAGAAGTTATTTTCTTGATTATTTCCAAGGGGATTTTGGACTGGTTTATTTAGGAGATAACGAACCCTGTCAGATTGTTGGAAAGGGAAGAATCAAGATTAAGTTGCAGAATGGGAATCATTGGCTACTACATGAGGTAAGGCATGTTCCAAAGTTAAGCATAAATTTAATTTTAGTAGGGCAACTAGATGATGAAGGTTGTGTTATTACATTTAGTGATAAAAATTGGAAGGTCACAAAGGTGCCTTAGTGGTAGAAAAAGGTGTGAAAGTAGGAACCTTATATGTTTGTACAGGTCATACTGTTCCTTCTACTTTAATTGTTATGGAAAAAGGTCAATGTTCAGGAACAGTTGCTGCAGTTCAGCAGGTAGAAGATCATATAGTTGCTATGGACTTTTAATCAACACTGTGGCATAATAAACTTGGGCATATGAGTGCAAAAGGTATGAAAGTACTTCATTCAAA
This sequence comes from Sequoia sempervirens, assembly GCA_007258455.2. Lineage (NCBI taxonomy): Eukaryota > Viridiplantae > Streptophyta > Pinopsida > Cupressales > Cupressaceae > Sequoia > Sequoia sempervirens. The sequence goes on from VDFB02281492.1 coordinate 898,245,378, forward strand.
TAATGTTTTACCAGGTCTAAAATGTGTTAATATGGATTTATGTGAAAGTTGTGTGTATGGAAAATAAAACAGAGTAAGTTTTCTCAAGGATGGGAAGCAAAAGAAAGATGAAAAATTGGAGCTTGTGCATACAAATGTATGCGGACCAGCTCAGGTATCTTCTCTTGGTGGTTCTCTGTATTATGTTACATTCATTGATGATGCAACTAGGAAGGCATGGATTTATTTCCTTAGGCAAAAATCTGATGTATTTGAAACTTTAAAAAAATAGAGAAGCTTGGTTGAGAATGAGATGGGTAAAAGGCTAAAATGTCTCAGATCTGATAATGGTGGTGAGTATTGCAGTAAATAGTTTGAAGATTATTGTTCCTCTAATCGTATTCGTAGGCAGAAAATAATTCCAAGGACTCCACAGGAAAATGGAGTGGCTGAGCACATGAATAGAACAATAATGGAGCATGCATGGACTATGAGATTGCATGTTGGGCTGCCTCTAAAAATGTGGGTAGAGACTGTAACCAATGTTGTTTATTTAATTAATAGAGGTCCCTCTAATCCTTTGGGTTGTGGTATTCCAGAGGAAGCGTGGAAATGTAAGAAGGTGAGTTATTCTTTTCTCAAAACCTTCGGTTGCAAAGCATTTGCACATGTAGATTCTGAAAATAGAACCAAGCTTGATGCAAAATCAAAGAAATGTATATTTGTTGGATATGGCATTGATGAATTTGTTTATAGGCTTTAGGATTTTGAAAATCAAAAAATTGTGAGAAGTAGGGATGTCATATTCAATGAAAAAGTTTTGTACAAAGATCTGTTGTTGCAGCATGAGAAGAAAGAAAATGATTATGCAGTGTTGGATGATATTCCAAACAATGATGTTTCGGTGGTTCCTCATGTTGGGAAACAACAACAACAATAACAAATACCACAAACTCCTGTGAATGTCAGACGATCTTCAAGGATAAGTAGACCTCTAGAAAGATTCTCTCCCTCTTTGTATACTATTTTGTTAACTGATGCTGGTGAACTAGAATATTATGATGAAGCTATGCAGGTGGATACCAAGGTTCAGTGGGAGCATGAAATGGAAGAAGAAATGGACTCCTTGTTGAAAAATCAGACTTGGGAATTATGCAAGTTGCCTATAGGTAAAAAGTCTTTACCAAACAAATGGGTTTATACGCTGAAAGAGGATGGAGGTAAGAACAAATTTAAAGCTAGATTAGTTGTAAAGGGATTTGCACAAAAAAAAGGTATTGATTTTGATGAGATTTTTTCTCCAGTTATTAAAATGACTTTTATTCGTATTGTTTTAAGTATTGTGGTTGCTGAAGATTTGCATTTACAATAACTTGATGTTAAAACAACCTTTCTCCATGGTGATTTGGAAGAGGAAACATATATGGAACAACCTCAAGGATTTGAGGTCAAAGGTAAAGAGAAACTAGTGTGCAGATTGAAGAAAAGTTTATATGGCTTGAAGCAAGCACCTCGGCAATGCTACTTGAAATTTGATAGTTTTATGGCTAAGCAAGGCTACGACAGGTGTAATTTTGACCATTGTGTTTATTTTAAGAGGTTGGATAATGAGAACTACATTATTTTATGTTTATATGTTGATGACATGCTTGTAGTTGGGTCTAACATGGATCACATAAGTGAGCTAAAATAATAGTTGGCAAAATATTTTGCTATGAAGGATTTGGGGGCAGCAAAACAAATCCTTGGTATGAAAATTTGTAGAGATAGGAAAAACAAAAAATTGTTTTTATCTCAAGCTAATTATGTTGAAAAGGTGTTGCAGAGATTTCATATGGAGAATGCAAAAGTTGTCAGCACACCTTTGCCTAGTCATGTTAAATTGATTAAGGATATGTGTCCAAAGACACAAGAGGAGGAAGAAAAAATGCCCAAGGTACCATATGCTTCAACTGTAGGCAATTTAATGTACGCCATGGTATGCACGAGACCAGATATTGCACATGTCATAGGAGTTGTTAGCAGGTATTTGAGTCATCCCAGAGTTGAGCATTGGAATGCGGTAAAATGGATTCTCAGGTACTTGAGAGGTACATTCAATAAATGTTTATGTTTTGGGGGCTCTAATACTAATTTAAAAGGCTATGTTGACTCAGATTTGGCAGGGGATATATATACCAAGCAGAGTACCACAGGTTATGTATTTACAATTGGTGGGACAATAGTGAGTTGGATTTCTCAATTGCAAAAGGTGGTTGCTTTATCCACCACAGAGGTAGAGTATGTTGTTGCAACAGAGGCGGAAAAGGAGATGATATGGCTGCAAATTTTCATGGACGAGTTGGAAAAAAAACAAGCTGTAAATTACTTGTTTATAGAAAACCAAAGTGCTATACATCTTGTAAAGAATTATGCCTTGCATTCTAAAACAAAACATATACAATTGAGATATCATTTCATTCGGTTAGTGTTGGAGGATGGACATGTCAAGCTAGACAAGATACATACAAATGCCAATCCAATGGATATGTTTACAAAGGAAGTGACAAGGGAGAAGCTGAAATCCTCTTCAACTTTGGTTGGCCTTCAAGGTTGAATTCAAGTATAACAGAGCAGCAAGGTCCCAGGTACTTATTTCTAGTGGGAGCTGTAAGTGCAGCAGTGTCATCTAGGATCATTCTCCAAGTGGGAGATTGATGGTATGTGGCGACTGATCATGCTATATTGTACACCCCGGAATGTATCCTTACCCGAGGGTGAGGGTTCGGGGGTGGCAACCCCCAAAAAGTAGGGGTTTGGGGGCGGCAACCCCCGAGAAAAAATTTCCTCCTACTTTTTCGCGTTGTCACCGGAAAAGGAAAAATCAATGAAAAAGGAAAAAAACTGACTTTGTAGAACCCTAATCTAGAAGCTTCTAAGCTTGTTAAAAAGGGATTCAGATGGGGGTTACATGATAATGAAAAACACGATTATTCGCAAGGTTGTAATAGGTTTTTGCACTAGATAATAAAATAATTGGATGGCTGCGATTTGGTGGATGTAGCCTAGATTGGGTGAACCGCGTTAAATTTTCTGTGTTATAATTTATTCTGTGTGTTTTAATTTCTATGTTTATTAATTAAATCTGCATTTAATTGTTAGATATCTGCCTTTCTAACCCTAACACCATGTGCCATTCTCCTCCAAATTATTTTTCCTCCTCTCTTCTCCTTCTTGGAATCCATCCCACGACAAACCGACCACCTCCACCAATTTCCACATGCAACATATTCTATAATTTCTACATACAAACATAGAGCATCTACACACAACTCTGCAACTACAACTTTATCCTCTATAAAAACATCCTCTTCTACTCTCACTATGGAAGAATAATCATAAATGAAATCAAAATTTTCATATATTACATCTTTTTCCTTTTCTGCAATATTCATCTTCTTTCCTCCATTAGCAAGCTTACCAAACCACTCTTCTTCTATTGCTAAAATCTGCAACATTAAGTCATCCTTGTCTTCACCATTTTCAATCTCTTCACATTCCATCACTGCAATCACATCCATTGTAGATGCATCTTCATTATCTTCTACCATCATCACTGTTAAAATTTTATCCGCTTGTTCATTCTTTTCTTCTTCTCTCCTCACGTCTTTTTGTTCACTAAGTTGTGCCTCCAACTTATCCAATCGCTCGTTTATATTTTCGATCATCCTCCATGTCTTGTTTTCTTCATACCATCTCCATGCTTCCCAAATCACCGGTCTCTTCCTTATGACTATACCCATCTCATCTACTATAATCTTTCACAACTCTAACACTTCTTTTTGCAGCTCCTTAGCTCTTGATTACTTAGGGCTTCTCTCTACCTGCAACAATCCTCACATGAGCTCTTCTATACCGCCTTCTTTCATCTACTCTACCCGCAGGTCTTGGTGGATTCTCTCCACTCTCAAGATTTCTTGCTCTGATACCAAATGATGAAAAGGCTCTCTACTACACAACAAAAACTTACAAACATACACAATCATATATAGAAATTCCTCAAAATTAATTACATATATGGAGGGTTCAACATTACATAATATTCATAAATTTTTACAAGCTTTTCTAGACAAATCTTGTCTATGAATCTTCAAGTCCTCATTTCTTCAAACTTCTTGGCTTCACTCAAATTTTGAAACTTGATTTTTCTCCTCATTATGCAGCTCTCATGCCTGCCTTGAACACCTGCAAAATCCCTTTTATCTTTGTCTAATTCTCTTCTCTTCACAAAGTGATTTTCTGCACTCCTTCTTGTGGAACTCTCACGAGCAACCTGCAAGTTCATTCTCCAACCTTGCTGCTATTGATTGGTGACTTTGAACACCATTAAAGGATGTATTTTATATACTCTTAAACCCTTTCAAATCACCAAGATTTGGCACACAAATCTGCTCTTTCATTTTCCTCATCTTGACCTTTGAAATTCCTTCACAAAGAATGAAATAAACACATAGTTTTGCTTCCAAAATGTGTTGTTAATGTTTCTTCACAATATCAAATGACTTGTTGTAGATGCACTTTGAAAATGAAGAAAATAGGAAACCAAGTGATGCTCCTTTGGTAATTGAATATTCATTCATTAATTTTCCAAAATCACCATCTTTTCCCTCCATTTTAAGCACCCAATAAGACAAGAATGGAATGTAAAAGGTCACTTGCCTTATAAATACTTCTTTGATTTTTGAAACAAAAATCCAAGTATTTGTAAATGAAGATTTTTTTTTTCTTCAAACACAACAAAAGATGCTCTTGAACCTCCAACTCTTACAAAAAATGCAAAAGATTGAACATGAAAAGAAAATATTTTTTTGGTGATGCAAAATTGCTTGTGAGCTCGAATGCTCCTGCATCATTTGACTAGTGAAACTAGGAGCAAGTATTGGATTTTTGTTTATTGTGTTTTCTTGGTCTGTCTCATGTTATTTCCACTAAGATCCTTTGTGATCTTGTGTTACATTGGAGCATTCCTTCTGCTTGGTTTTTCCAAGATCGTGCCCACCAAAGTTACTTGTGACTTTGTGAGATGTTAGACTAACCTTCTTATTTTTTGAGCCAGTCCTATGCATGTGATACGAAGTCATCTTGGTTCCTTATACCCTAGTGCATGGTATCCCATGCTATATCAAATTAAGTTCTCACAGTTACATGGTAGTTCTAATTCAATGCTCCAAATCCCCCCATCCATTTATCCTACATGTTTCTAATCCATTTATCCTTCATCACTATCATCCATCTACCTACCCTATCTATTTTTATCACTCCACTTAATTCTAGATTTTGTGTGCACATGAATCCTCATCCATATTTTCATCTATCATCTTGTCTTTCTCTTGCAATAATCATATGCATATTTTCATCCATTATAATCATTTCATCATCCCTTCAATCCTTTTAGGCTAATATAGATTTTTTAGTTAAGCATCTTTGCAACCATCATATCCTTTCTTCATCCATCAAGTTCATTTTAGGCTAATATAGATTTTCTAGTCTAAACATATTTTCATCCATCTTCATCATTCATCATCCCTTCAATTCTTTTAGGATAATATATATTTGTTATTCTAAGCATCTTTTCCTTCATCATCCTCATCCATTTCATCAATCCTATTGTTCCTAGCAATCCCACATCTCAAGTGAAACCTCATCCATGTAATCTAGCACCAATCATTCAATCACATCCTTGGTCTTGTTCCCAACCTTTTTGTAAATCCTTGATCCCAATCTAATCATTATCATTAGGATATATCCTTCCCAATCCTTGTGTTGTTTTGGAATATATTGTTCTCACATCAACAACAATCCAATCATCATTGGGATGTATCCTTCCCAATCCTTGTGTTGTTTCGAGATATATCATTCCCATATCAACAACACTCCAACCATCCTCATCAAGATGTATCCTTCCCAATCATTGTGTTGTTATAGGATATATCTTTTCCACATTAACAACACTCCATCCATTGTCAATCAATCGTGGATTTTCAGCATGATGGGGGAAACATCATATTTGTCCTTGAATCCTTTTGTGCTTGCTCGCTTATCATATCCTCCTTCCATTATCTCTTCCTCTTCCCATCTTTCCTTCTGTTCATCATCTTGCATTATCTTCCTCATTTATCCTTGCATCCTCTCCTCCATTTTGAGAGCACACTTGTGTCCTCTTGAACCCAAATTTTCCTCTCAAGGGGGCATCCTCAATCCCAATCCTCATCTTCACTTTCATCATCTTTCTTCCTAGTCACTCCTTTGAATGATTGGGGCATATTCCCTAATCTAACCATCTTCTTCCATGTGCTATGTTTTAATCTTCTTTGAAATGATGTTACTTCATAACACCATCTCAAAGAAGGGTAAAATGTACACTGAAAATTGACCACTTTCGTTTGGTCAATTTACCCCTAATTTGACCAATTTTCTATCCTCTACATTAATTAAATTATACCCTAATATTTAATTAATATTCAATTATCTCACCCTTCATCCTAATCCATTCCTTCTATAATCCCTATATCCTAGCCTAAAGTAAATAATTATCTTTATTTATTTACCCCCATCCCATTCATCTATAAAATTGAATAAATACCCTTATTTAAGAGAGGGGGACCACCGCATGCAAGACACCAGGTCACGAAGGGTCAAGACGTGAGAGGCTTCCCTAACTTACCTTAGCTGAATGTAGTGATTAGGGTATGTAAGGCGAGGGTAACGAGGATCGTAGGGCCTCTTAGCTACTCAATAGGCCCAAAATGCAGAAAGAGGCTAGGCGAGCTGGTTTCTAGGTTTAACACTTCGTCTCAGAAATCTCTCTGTTCGAGGACAAAAGCACGAACTTTGGACGACAGTGCAGTACACTGGTGTCTTAAAAGTGCATTGTTTTCCGTACGGCCAAACAATAATAAAAATGAGGTTAAGTCACTAAAAACTAGCTAATAGCCCAACAAGCTAACTAAAGGGCCAAAATGACAGAACTAAGTAAATTATATATTCTCTAATATGATAAAGTAAATAAGAAAGAGTGATAAAGATGAGGAGAATCTCACCAATTAACTCATTCGCTAGTTGATTCTCCAAGAGCTCACACACCTACACACAACAAGAAGGGAAAATGTTGGGTGGTTGTATAGGGGCCTACCTCAGTTAGACCCCCATTTAGGTGTTTCCACCGCCATAGACAACCAAAAGAACGAGATAAAGAATCAATGTAATGAAAACACAAACACTACAATGCAGTACTATGTTATTCACCAAATGATAGAGGAGAGGAGAGGGAAGCTTACCACCTCCACCAAGAGCACTCAAGACTGCTTGAGGGAGAAAATGAGAGGAACTCAAGCCTCTTCTGCGTATGGCATGGTCCCAAACGTGCTCTATCGAGTTGACGGAGTGTGATGTTGTTGCAATGGAATGCTTGGAAAGCTTGAAAGTGAGTGAAAGTGAGCTTGTGAGAGTGAGAGTATAGAAGCTTAGTTTGTTCCAGAGTTGGAATGCAAATTGGAAGAGTGAATATGAAGGAATGAAGAAGAAAACAACCATATTCAGGTTAGTTGACCAAACAAGGCATTACAACTTCGCTGCCAATGGGAAGAGTAACGCCTCTATTGGTTTAGCCGCAGGAATCTGCTAGGGACGTAAGCGCGCCGCACGGATGTTTGCACGTCGCGCGAGCGTCCCCGACAGAAACGCCTCCACCGACACATAAAATAGGCTCTACGTGGACCACCAACAGCGGGCTTAAGTAAATTTAAGCCTCCAACTTTGGTTTTCTAAAGTGTATAAAGGCAAAAAGGGAAATCGCGCCTAGGGTGCAAATTCGCTCTTATACACCTTATTTATTTAATTTAATCTTCAAATACCCTTTCCTCCAAATAAGAATTAAATTTAATTATTTAATCTCTATTTTCCTCTCACCTCATGTCCCATCCTCCAACTCTCCCACTTGCACTAATCCTAATCCTAATCCTAATGCTCACCTAACCTACCCACTAAGCACTTGCATACACTTAATCCATGATTAAGTGGGCCAATCCTTCCCATCACATCAATCACATGGCCATGGTACCATGTCACATGGGCTTGGTACCTCCAAGGTACAATCTCCCTCTCAATCCCTCTCATTGTGCCACTTGACACAATCTTGTGGCTTGAGAGATCACCTTTCATCTCAACCCTTGATCCCTTTTCACCCCAATCCTATTCATCCATCACTTAGCCATTTATAAAAAAATGATCTCATTTTTACTTGGAGTGTTGTCATGCTATTGAAACTACCAGTGAACATACATCCAATCTACCAATCTTGGGAAAATCTACTCAACAGGAGGCTCGTTATGTTGGTTTGAGATTTATACATCTTATTCAAGTGTTTATTTTTTTGTGTTGTTTGGGTTTATTGCAATTTCCATTCGCTTTAGGCACAAATTTCACTACACGTAATTGAAGATTTTGGATTTAGATTGGCATTTGCTCGATAAATTACAACTCTTTTTAGTGAAATGCCTTGGAGCCTGCATTGGTTTTGTGTTATGTCTTAGACCAATTTTGCAAGTTTGGGTTAAGTTTGTGGTTATAGATTTGTCCTATAAGTTTTAGACTCAACCCTACATAATGTTTGCTTTTCTTAGTGAATTTCCTAAATGACCAATACCTGATTTGTTCCTTTTTGATATTCGAAGAATAGTAGTATTTAGAAATATGTTGGTGGGTTATTATTGTGTCACTAGGGGAAATGTTCCCTTAGGTCAACCCACAAAATGTATGTACAAAATTGAAAACAACATTCTTTAGAGGTGCATGTACTCCTAGAATGTTTGTGTAGATCTAGGTCCCTTTTAGTGTACTAATTGAATTGTTGTGATGCATTAGGATTAAAGAGGACTTGTGAATTGTAGATGTCTAAAATGAATGCCTTTAAATATTGACACATAACATCAAATATTATAAAATATATGCTTTGTTAGCTCAAGGTAGGAAAATAGAGAGGTCTAGTTGGCTAAATTTGAGTTATAAATTTTAGAAAGGAAATGGCCAAATCTACAACCATCAAAATGACCTCGAGTAGTTAGATGACCAAATCTAGGTGGCTAATGGTCATATCTAGGTAAGTGTACAAATACATGTGATAAGTACATGATGAAGACAAATGCATTAGAATATGCATACATAAGAATGAGATAGGGGTTAAGTAGGTGTGAATATGTGTGCATAGAATTGGATATAAGACTAAATGAATAAGCCTAACTTCACACAAAATTATACCGCTTATCAATATACATATATCAAATCAATCCCCCAAAATAAACAAAAAAACTTAATAAACAATAATATAAATAGATAAATTTCATCTTGATATAACTTTATCTAATTACTACATTTTACCTTGTATTTGATACACGAGAATGCAGTGTAATATATTCATAGTTTAAATACCTAAATATAATTCTAATCCCATAGAAGTAGGATGAGATCACTAATTATAACCTCGGTAGATCCAATACAAAATACATAGAACCAAATCTAAAAACCACCATTCCCCCTACCCACATGAACATCATGGTATGTGAAATGAAATGAAATATTTTAATAACATCCGTGAGGCCACAGAAGCCTATGGAACCCATAAAAGCGCAAGACCGTCAGCGAAGAAAAAAGACCCTAAACAGTTTGAAATCTTCACTTGAAGTCAGCTAACTAGAATCAAACCTAATTTGAAAGAACATATAGAATAGCTAACTAGAATTAACATGACACATGGTCTCCCAAATCCCATGACTTTTGTAGCCCTTCTATCAATCTGCTCTCCTTTTAGTGGTCCAAGGGAAGCGAGCATTTGGGTATGGAAGAAAATTCGCCTCTTACGTTTAAGTCAAATAGCTTCGGGAAGATGTCGCTTTCTTCCCGCGTTATTTCAAGGATTCCTTGAATGCGCGTTAGTTGTTCGTTGGTGCGGAACAACTATATCGTTGTCCGTTTCTATTAATCTAAACACTTTGGACACATCGATTTATCTATTTTAATCGAAGTTCCCTTTTAAGATAATAGATCTCTGTATCCCAAAACATTGGCAGAACAAAATGGCAGAAGCTGTGGCTATTCTCAAGCTTCGTATCATAAAGGGGACCAATTTGGCAGTTCGTGATTTGTTTACCAGTGATCCTTACGTTGTCGTCAGATTTGGCCACCAGGTAACTTTATTTTCCATCACTTGTTCCCAATTGTTTTCTAATTCATACTCATTGCCCTTGCTTTCCGGTGGGTCTAACCAGTCATCACCGGCTGGCACACCTGTACCGTTTCTTTACCGGTTTTGTTTGCAGGCCATTGTACCGTTTCTTTACCTATGGGCTTTTAAGGCCACCATTTTTGTCAGATGCTGTTGAATTTGGGATTGATTTGGGTTTTTAAGTAGCATTTTCTCCGATTGACCTTCAATCTGATGGGTTTATAAATACATATTCATAATGTGCTTTTTATGGAATCTGTTGTGTGTTACAGAAAGTGAAAACTCGGGTTATAAAAAAGAATCTGAATCCAATTTGGGATGAGGAGTTGACCATGTTCGTGACACAATCTGAACCCCTCGTTCTGAAACTGGCAAGTGTCTGTTTTTTAAGCCCCTTGGTTTTGTTTTAAGATGATAAGTATTAAGATCAGCCCATGAGTGCTTATAGTTTTGGTTATGATACAGGAAGTGTTTGACAAGGACAGGTTGAGCAGAGACGACCAGATGGGAAATGGTGAAGTGGATCTGGAGGATCTTGCAAGTGCTGCGAGCATGCAAAAGAAAAGCCCTTCACCAGCTCTGGTAATGAAGAATAAGGAGGGTTCTTCCTGTATTAAGTGTGTGGATGGACATATGGTGCAGGAAGTGTGTGTGAGACTGCAGAATGTGGAGTCTGGTCAACTGGATTTGCACATTAAATGGGTTGATCTGACCGATTAATAAACTATACCTCTTTTCTAGCTGATAATGTGTTATGAAGAGAAATAGATCTAGGGTTATAGAATAATAAATGCATCTCCTGTGTTTTTTGAATATACAAAATCAGGGAGAATATGCTCAAATTTCCAAAAACAGTGTTAGATGCATGATCTGACAATCAGATCTAATAGGCATATTTAAAGGAAAAATGTTTTCTGTGATAGACATCTAATCCCCTGTACTACATAAGGAAAGGGCTTAAATCGCTGATACAGACGGTTCTATTTTTGAAAATTAGACTATAATTGTGGAGGCTAAGTTTCCACATTTTACTGTAACAACCACCTGTAGACATGTGCAACTGAGTAGAAAATTTCAGAAGGATCTGGAAAAGCGGTGGGGTCATCAACAAGAAATATGCATCCAGCTACAAGAAACTAAATTGAAAGATAAAAGAGAATGAATGAATGAATGAAAGATTTTAATGACGTCCGCGAGACCAAACAGTCTATGGGACCGAGACAAAACAGGCCTAATTTGTCTTCATACTCTTTTCCAAGTCAGATCTCCTGCTGTTAAGTTTGACTAGAAGGCTAGCCGTCTGATTAATCTTATCTTCCTCAAATAGCTGGTGCATATTGTCCACTTTCAAACTATTTTCATGTTGAGTGCGGATATCCTCGTAAGCAATGCATTCCATGATGAAGTGCCATTCTGTTTCCACAACCCCTTTATTGCAGAAAATACAAGTTCTTTCTTCCCAAGTTTCCTTGGGTATCTTCCACCTACTGGTCTCACACCTAAGAAGAAAACTATGAGAAAGTACCCACCTTTGGCCAAACAATGTACACGTCAAGTCCACATCAACTCAGGAATTAGTCATGTCTCCGACGCAAAGTTCTATATAAACTTGGGAATTAGCCATTTCATGTACACAAAGATTTTTTTATTGAATAAAGTTAAAAAGTAAAGTTTATGAAATGATTTTTTTAATTTTTTTCAGTTTTTTTTTTTGGGTTTAGTTTGAGTTGTAATTCTTGGTAGTGTAGGCTTAAATATTGGGAGATTTAATTCTTCTAATCATTTTGTTAAATATTAAAAAAGCGCTGGAAATTGTAAGGTGGGAAAGAAAGCTGCCCAAAAAACATAGTATGTATATAGTTAAGTAAAATTATATACAATTGAGTCTTAACAATTTAAACAAGCTAAAACTAGCAATCGCATCTTGGTGTGTAATGAGTAGGTTGATAATTTTTTTTTAATTTAGAATTTGTATGGATAGAGCTTAGTATTTGACATTAAGTATAGTAGAGGGTAATTGTGAAATACTTTGAACTAAGAAGAACAATTTGATATAAATGTTTGTTTTGTGTAGGATGAAATGATGGTATACATTCAAAACCTTAAATTAATTGTTCTGCATGTTTATAATATAATTTATAAACTATGAATTCTAGTGAAAATTTAGAAACAATATTTAATTCCTTACTTTTTTTTAAATAAAGTGCAATGATTATTTTGGTAAGCTAAATTCAATATATTTAAATATATTTTTCTAAAATATAATAATTTGTTTTTTTTTTTTTTCACTTGTGAAGCATACTCTCTACTCGAAATGTAGAAAAAATATTTGATTCTTTGCTTTCTTTCTTTCTATATAGTGTTTATTTTTTTAATATTATTTTTATTTATTTTATATTGGGTTCATATAGGACATAATAATATACAAAAACAATTATTCTTCAATTATTAAAATGAAAATCAATATGTATAGAGGGAGGTTTAGTTAATTTGCAATATCTATTACAAGTAGAGATTTTTTTAGATTTTGTGAATAATTATAATAAAAAAATAGAGATTGAATTAAATTTAATTTAGTGAGATACAATCGTAAAATTTGACTATGAACATAGCTACTTAAGAAGATCAAGAAAATTAAAGGCAAGTACAAAGAAACTAGATGACCAAAATGGTAGAATAATACTATTCTATTCATTCATACAATATACAAAAGAGATACAAGAACAATGCTCAACAATGAGCTACAAGTGGGTATATATAAGATACTACACTAAGAGATGTGAATGTACAACCAATGTAGGATAAAGGATATGTAGTCACATGTGCACACCATCTCCACCAAATTAGGAAAAGTACAAGTCACACGATGCGAGTCAAACCTACCTAAACAAGCTTATCATATCTGAGGTCCATATAATTCAATAAAATAATAACTAAATGCAAAAATAAAATAATGCACCAACACCCTCATAATTGTAGCTTAGGTGGGTGGGAAAAATGAATAAATGGGTCCAACAAATTTATAACCATGTTGGGTGCCCATGTACAAAATTATTACTTTGAAAAAAAGAGGAGTAACCCTTAAGAAGAAAAGGCCAAAGGACCATGCAAAAGATCTTCCCATTCTTGAAAGGATTATGAGGGGAAAATTCATAATGTGCATATCTACAAATTGCTTAGATGTCACCATGTACATGCAAAAGGTGCATAATCAAATCATGATTCTCAAGCTTAACTGAAAAAGTGACCATCTAGAGCCATGTGGAAATTGACATGTAGAACATAAGCCAAAGATGTCGATGATGCCTTTGAAAATTGTTAAAGCCTCTCCAAACTAATGCTAAACTATCAAAAATACTAACAGGATGAATCAAGTACTATGCAAGAATATGAATAGTTGTTTCTGGATTTGATTCAAAAAAGCTTACACAATCGAATCCAGAAACAACTATTCATATTCTTATGGATTGTGGAAATCTAATAACATTGATACTATGCAAGATTCAAGTAAGTAATCATGAATGTAGGGTTCTCACTATAGGTAAGACAACTAAATTGATAAAACTTTGGTTCTTTTGCATAACGTGTTGTCGATGTGAGGATATCGGTTATGGGCCGAATTACGCTTGATCCATGAAGAATCGAAGTATAATGAAGCAACCAATACTCGAATCTCAACAAGATTAGTCAATCAAAATTGAAAGTAAACATTTTATCAAAAAACCTAACATCCTAATCTTATGAAAGCTTTAAAGAAAACATCTACTCTAATCCATTGAAATTTATCTTGTTGTGGAATTGGTGTTGCGTTGATGTGGACATACGACCTTTTCCTAATCCCGTGATAGTGAGCTTGTTTCAGTCGATTCTATGGAAGAGAATCAATGAAACCATGATGTTTGGTGCATGAAAAACCTAAATTATGCACAAAATGAACATGATGCAAGCTAAGTTACCATGATTCTATGCTATAAATGATCTAATTATGTTAGAGTAATAGGTTGTTTACTTAATTAATTTAATCATGTTGATTAATTAATTAAGTCACCTTTACTTTATTTCACTTAAGCTAAATTTAGGAATCTTTATTTATGCATTATTAAATTAGTCATGTCGTCTCTTGATCTTCTTTGGTGACAGGTTATTTGCTTGCAGGTGTTCATTGGGATCTGTGAGGTTGGATTATCAACTTCTACATGGTATCAGAGCTCCAGATCTACAAGCTTCTTATTCCTTTTTGTGAGATCTTGCCTTGAAGTAGTTTTTTAGTTCATCCAGGGTCAAATCAAACCTCTCCATTGAATCTAGAGCCGCTGAAATAGTCAAGATTGACCTTTGTTTTGTCAAAATTGGCTTTCGTTTGTTAGATCTATGAGGGTTTGAAGAAAGGGCTTTTTTGCCAGATCCAGGGGGCGCCTGATTTTTTGGGGCATTTTGAGCCCAAACAAACCTCACTGTTGTGTTCGTAGTAGCCAAAAAACCTAAGATCGACTGTGAAATCATCAAAATCCGAGTAGTTGACTTTCAAGGCAATTTTTTTTGTCGTACGACCGTCTGCATGTGGATCAAGAATTTTTTTTTACAGGTTTGGTAATTTTTTATTTTTCTTAGTTTTATTTTTTCAGAAAAATTAAAACAAAATTATAAAAAAATATAGGCGCTGATTTTTTTTAGGTACAACCATACCTGCGTCCTACGGGTACCATAGGACTGCGGCCCTGCAGACCCGTGCCCTTTATGGGGAGTGGTGGGGGTGGGCCTACGTGTCTCCCCCACCCAATTTTTTTAATTTTTTTTTTATTAAAAAAAATCATTGTAAATTATTATTTTTTTTTTTTTTAAAAACATTTTTTTTGAAATAAGTCCAATTATGCAAATGCGCTGACGACCATTTGGCCGTCAAATTTAGGCTCAGAGTTTTGCTGCGACGGTCATATGGCTGTCAAATTTAATGTCGTAGACTATGTTTTTTGCACTTTGGGAGCTGTTTTCTTCCATAGGCCATAACTTTTTCCCATGATGTCGAACTTGGGCAAACGCGATATCGTTGGAAAGAGGATTCATAGTAATTTTCAGTGTTGTAGGTATTTTTTGGAGATTTTTTCTCAGGTCCCTGTTATTTCCAGTCAAAGTCAAATCTTCTTTTCTAGAGTTGCCTTTAGTGTTTTCAGCATAACTTTTGCATATGATGTTGAAAATAGGCAAACAAGATATCGTTAGAAAGATGTTTTCGAGATCTTCGCACTGGTGTAGGTGGTTTCTAGATTTGATTTTTGGTTTTTCCCAAAAATTCTTCTTCTCAGCTATTGTCCTTTTTGGATCTTATGGGCTTACATTGCATGTATTTATCATCTATAAACACATTGAAATAAAGTGCCTCAACATTGTATGTGTAGTATTGGGATTCTTGCACATCACTTTGTTCCTTGTTGTACTCGCACAATGGTATAAAGTGCCATGGGGGTTGAATTTTTCCTTTATTTTCTTTCATACCTTTCTCATGCGTATGTGACTTTTGTTTTCACATCCTTTCTATCTGCTTGTACTTTCATGATTGCACCTTCAGATGTTCTTTGTTCCTCTTCATGCACTAATTTCAGGCATTCAATTTATGTATACCTATCACGCCTCTCCCTTTTCAGCATTATGGAGGGGTTTCTATTGTTGGTGTTAATGCTTCTTTGGTTTTGCGTTGGAGTGAGCTATGTATACAATATTTGTTCCTATGTACTAGGTCGATGTAGAGGTTGGTTACCCATGCATTTTGGTGAGATGGAGCACTTACCATATGGACACTTTTGCATTCCTTCTTTCAACATTTTAGTAGTCATTCTACAACAGTGTTTGTAGCTTCTTCATGCTTCAGTGGAGTTTTCCATGTTCATCGTTTGTTCCTGTATTCTAGGACAATTTTTTCTTGATTGGAGGATTCTTCGTCCTTCACTCTTGTTTGGAGGCTTCTTAGACCTTCACTTGTATTTATCTCTTTTGGAGAGGAGTTTTTCCCATGAGGTTTTCTCCTTTTCTCTTGTTGTGAGAGATCTTTTACATTTGAACATGGGTACCTCATCTGGCCTTGTTTGCCGGGACCCATCTTTGCTTCATTTTTTTTGTCCTTAGTTTCTTAGCTTCTCCCTAAGTTCATCTTAAGGGAGGGTGTTAGAGTAATAGGTTGTTTACTTAATTAATTTAATCATGTTGATTAATTAATTAAGTCACCTTTACTTTATTTCACTTAAGCTAAACTTAGGAATCTCTATTTATGCATTATTAAATTAGTCAGGTCGTCTCTTGATCTTCTTTAGTGATAGGTTATTTGCTTGCAGGTGTTCATTGGGATCTGTGAGGTTGGATTATCAACTTCTACAAATTATGCAATTGCTAAGCTAATCTAAGCTAATTTAAGCTAAAATGATGCTAAAAGATGAAAACACTAATTTATTTACAAACTAAGATGGATGCATGGAAGCCATTAATGAAAGCTTGAAGCTATTTATGCAACTAAAACAAACTGGAAATAAGATAAAAGTATGCAAATTGAGAGTATGATGTGAGTAAATTCAACAACATGACTTTGCAATAAAAGATGGATCCATTTGTCTCCAAATAGTGATCTATTTATAAGAGAGAAAATGAGAAATGAATGTTTAAGATCAAAAAGCTTAATTAATAGTTCAGGATGAAGGAGATGAGAGGCATGGATCATGGATTCTCATCAACGAATGAGAATGCAAGATGGAAATTAATGAAAGAATCACAATTAACTCAAACAAACACACTTTTGACCTGCTCACATAGGTCAAAGGCAACTTGCTAGAAAGGTAAGAGGGTTAACTTGCTTTTGAAGCTAAGTGAGTTGATTGGAGGAGAGGGAATATTCCTTAGAATATTCCATTTGGATGAGGTAAAAGGTTAATTTGCAAATTAAAACAAAGTTTTAATTGTGCAAAAAGGATAAAGAATATTCCATGGGAATATTCCCTTTTATTAAAGGAATAATTAGTTTAATTGCTAATTAAACAAGGTTTAATTTATGCAATTAGGGGATTAGAGGAATTATGAGATAATTATTAAATTAGATGATTTAATAAATATGGGTGGTGTGAAATGAGATTTAATTAAATAGGATAGGGTTATTTAATTAAATAAGATGACTTAGGAGATTAAATTAAATATTTTGATGAAGGGTTATTTAATTAAATAAGATGACTTAGGAGAGGATAAATAAAGAGGAAATGATGTTGATAAATCCAATTCGAGTGTATGACATTGATTAGGAAATTTTTCAGTGTCTACATTTTTCCCCTCTTTGAAGCGAGGTACCTGTTGCTTCGGTTCAAAGAACAATGCTGTTTAGGTTAAAAATGCTGCCCAAATCAAAAAATATATTTTTTAAAATTTTTTAGATGCCCCAACAGAAGGATAAAACTAACTCCCTACCCCCTCAAGAAATCAACCAAAAATTTTGAATTTTGGGTTGATTTCTCGATAAAGGTTGAAAAGCTACCCCAAGGGTCCAGAAAGGTTCCGAGATGCAACAATAATGCCAAAAATATAAAAAATGATTCAAAATTTGGTCTAGATTGGAAAAATTGGTGAAAATGATAAAAAACCCCATTAAAAAGGTTAAATTAGGGAAAAAAACCCTAATTTTCTAGCCTAAATAAATCAAAAGGGGTCATGTTTTCAATTCATTTGTGCATTCACACTTTAGAAATTCTTGCAAATTGAGCTCTGACCCTTCGACGAAATGGCGTGTTGTGAGCTTCCTCGACACATCTATGATCAAGTTCGTGAGTTCCAGTGGCTTCCAAGTGCAGGACCATCGGTATGTGATTCAAAACTTGATTTGAAATTTGAAATTTTGATGCATTTATTAGGCGTAAAATTTAGAATTTGGGGGCATCGCTATATAGTGATGCCCAAACTTCAATCGGCGATGCCCAAACAATATATAGCAACGTATATGTATTAGGCGACGCTTTTTTAGATTTGATTTTAGGGTTCCAAATTTTAAATGGCGACGCGTATGGATCTGGCGATGCACTTGCCAATTTGAAAGTTAGGGTTAGGTTAGGCCAAATTCTAAATCGTGACGCCATCTTGTATGGTGACACATTTGTCAATTTGGAATTTGAAATGCATCGGGCGTTGTTGTTTTAATTTTGAATATAGCGACCCATTTGTGATTTTTGAGCCAAAAATTCCAAATAACTTCAAATTTTGATGATTTCTTGATGTCGTGGGCTTCATGGATGCAGGAGAGTTTCCCACCATTGATGTCCAAAGAGCATAGTCCCACCGTACTGAAGAGATTGGGTGATCTTTCAGAGTTGGGCCAGGAGCACCTGAGAGAGATCAGATTATGGTACATTGTGTATGCACCAATTGTGAGGACACATTTGACCATGATGATGGCATTGTGTGAGAGTTGACACAATGAGACTTCTTCTTTCCACCTTCTGACGGGAGAGGGGACAATGACCTTGGAGGAGTGTGGTGGATATTGCGGTTTCCTATCCACATTGATCTCGTGATTTACGATCCTGATGTCGTATTCGATGCCTACCTGGAGGTGATGGATATGGACCAGATTGTATTGGTCACCTCTCAGATAGATCTGGAGACATACAAAGGTCAGGTGTCGACCTTCAGATTGATTGTTGCAACCATCATTTCAGGTTTAGTGGCTCCAGATAGATGTGGCCGATTCTTCAATCTAGGTTGGGGCTTGGCTTGGTAGAGGATGCTTTACCAGAGGACTCTTTTTGCATGGGGGCCTATGGTGCTAGCCTCCTTGTATCATTATATGCATTACTTCGTGTATTACGATGGGTGAGCCATCGATGCAAGTGTGACACTCCTTCATATCCGGGCATGGGAGCACATTGCAGTGCTTCGACGGATTGTACAAATGGCAGACGTGGAGCCAAATGATCCCATTGTATGGAGATGCCGAGATGCCATCACACTTAGGAACACAGGACAAATTGGGATCCTATACTGACGATGGGTGATTGATGATATGACCATGTTCCAGTGGCAGCCATGGCTTTGGATGCCACCATGGTTCGATAATATACAATAGTTATAATTCGCCAGGTAGACCTGATATATGCAGGGTCGTGAGCACACGATGATTGAGTGGTACTTTTCAGACAGAGTGGCCAGACAGTTTGGCGATGTCCAGGATGGGCCCAATGATGGCTATAGAGCCATTTTTGCATGATTAGCTAGAGAGGTTCCCACCTGGGGACTGATGATTCCAAAACTAAAGGCCATTGAGAGTTTTCACCAAGTGGTTGCCCAACCTTGGGCATATGATTAGGGTCAATCTGCTGCATAGACTACTCCCGCATACGATGCATGGTTCATCCCTCTGAGGTGACTTACAGATCCTGCAGGGGCTCCTCCCAGAGGGAGGTTGCAAGGCAGAGGTATCAGGGGCAGGGGACAAGGAGGCTAGGATGGCTAGGTTTTGGGGGCTACTCCAGTTGGATAACAACCTCCAGTAGTGCAACAGTAGCTAGTTGCGCCACCACTACCACCGCCAGATGCCAATGATGCACAAATACAATAGCTGCAACAATAGGTGAAAGTTTTGATAGGTGAGTAGTGTTGATGGTGATTTTGGCACCACAACAATGCAAGCAGAATATTGCTATTCTGCTTCTCCAGAAAGAGAAAGGAAACACATGGATGCCTTAGCTCCCAAGGTCTTTGTAGTTGGGTCTCAACTTTGCTGAGGTTACTCAGTGGTCAATGCAACAATAATATTCAAGGGGCCTACTAGTGTTGAGCTTCTGGATTGTTCTAAGATCAAGCATGAAATAAAACCTACTCTAACAGGGGTTTTTAAAGAAATATAAAAGGATAAGTCAAAGTTTTGAAACAGAAAAGAACAATAGTTCATCCAACCTTAACTAGACTTGTTAACTTCAAGGAATTTGTAAACCAAAACTGCAGAACAAAGTAAACTTGTGATTGACACACAACCTCCTTCATTCACAGTGCTAATTCGCATAACAAATTTTAATTACCATTTAAATAAAACACAAAATAATATTTCATTCCTTGAAGACTTCACAAATCAAATGATCAATTAAGACAAATATCATTCAGGAACACAACATGAAGTAGATTAAACTCTGATTGCTTCTACTGTCAATAAAACAGATAAGCAATATTTACAAAGCTAGCACAATCACCAATGTACAGAGAATCTAAGGCTCCAGATTGTTTCCAACTACAATAAGCTAGCTTAGAAAATACATTATAGTCTGTACTGAAATCTAACTGCTAACCAAGAAGACAAGAGAAGCTCTCATTACTAAGAATCAAGATGCAACTCTATCTCCTCCTGTTAGCTGACTAACTCCTAACAGTTCTAACTCTAAACAATTCTCAATCTAAAAGTTCTCTAGATCTAGAAGTTCTAATCGCTTATTGTCTACCCTTTACAAAGAGGCAAAAATGCCATTTATACAGAGTGTGTACTAAAAGAATGCGCTGTCCCTTGCGCTAGGGTTTACGAAATATCTGCAGACTGTAGGAAAGTCGGCTCTTAGATCTTTCTGAGGCAAGTTAAAACTGCATTCAATGTGAATCCTTTTTGCCCATGCTGATGAAGGATTCCCACTCGCAAAAGTCTTTTTTAGATCTTTTGACAACTGCAGCATTAACTCTAGCATCTTTGTGTCCACCCTTGAAATCCCTCGCAGAGTCGCCTTGAATGCTCCAGGATATCTGCATTAATATTGATCTGCCTCTGTCAGTGGTCCCCACAGGTGTCCCTCTGAGTCACAACTTCTTCTTCTTCTCCGCTTCCTTTCTATTCTGGACTTATCAGAGTCGGGGAGACATTACCTCGAATTTCTCTTGTCTTACCGAGCCCATTCTTGCTATTGGCGAGACTACTGAATGTCGGCCAGACCTCCTGGCACATACCTTTCCTCTCCCTGAAGGGACATCCTGTCGGCGTGACCTCCTTCCTTCGCTGAGACCACATGGCAAAGCTTTCATTTTCTTTTGGAGTCTCCCCCTTATCCTCTGGCGAGCTGACTTCATTCTTTCTGTGTGACACTGGTAAGTCGGCGAGACATTTTGCCGAAGGAGAAATCCTTGGGCGAGCCTCCTTGTGTCAATGAGACTCTGCTGGGTCAGGGAGACCATCCAATATCGCTGTGACCCTACAATGAAGTCTTTCATTCGCTTAGAGTCTTCCCGACCTCTTCCTGTCCTCCTCGAGCCCTAGCCTTTCTGTTTCGATGTGACCTTCACTCTTCGCCAAAACCTTGTGGCAAAAGCATGACCCTTTACCGATGCCGCTTTGCTCTATGTCGGCGAGACCTACTTTCTTCGGTGAGACCTCTTAGCAAGCTCCTTATGTCATACCGAAGATTAATCCTTCGGTAAGACCTTTCATTTCGGGCAGACCTCTGATGTAGTCATGCCGAGATGGTTTCCGTTGTTGCATGCGCCTCGCTATAACATCCCTTTGTCTGGAAGACGTCCCATAGACACCCGATATCTCGACGAAAGGTTTACTAGTTCACCCTTTTGTCGCCATGACACACCGGTTCTCTCACCGAAATTCCTTCGTGTTGCTTAGACCTTTCTCTTTCGGCAAGAGTACATAGCGATCCTCTTCGCTTCCTTCGGAGTCTTACCGACACCTTGTTTCGGTGAGACATCCTCCATTCGGCAAGACCTTTGGGCAACGCTATGCTGCTTTGCCGATATGTGGACCCTTCCCCATCAGCAAGACGCCCGACATTTGGTGAGAGCACATACCGAAGGGAACAACTCACGCCGAAATGTTAGAGCCCTTTTGCATAGTCGGTGAGACTTTATAAACTCGCCGAAACATCTTGGCGGGGATAACACCCTATGCCGAAAAGATCACCTCTTGATAGTGGTCGGCGAGACATGGAGACTTCACCAAGACCATACGCTGATGAAGATGACTCCCCCTAAAGTGTTTGCTAGTGGTGGGGTAGTCGGTGAAACTTTAGGGATTCGCCGAGACATCTCGGTGAAGAGAGAACATCTGCCAATAGTGTATGCCTTTTGCGCTGGTCGGTGAGACCTGAAGATCTCGCAGAGACATCTCTTCAAAGGAAACCCCTCATGCTGATAGGACAATCATGTTGCTGGGACAATGACCCTTGGCTTGCCGATGGATCCTGCATATGATTTCTAAGCGCTGTGACATCTCTAGGGTCTTGCCGATAGGCAACATAAATGCAGATTTGAACCAAACGAACCATAGGTCGGGGAGACTGTGAGAACCCTATGCTGATAAGATGCACAGTGGGGAGTATTCTAATTCTTTGGATTTCAAACGGTTAGAGCCAAGCCACCAGTCGGTAAGAGATTAGAAAAGTCTTGCCGACTTTTACCTTAGCTGATTTTCATGACCAACTAGACAGAAGAATGCCTTCCAACTGAGCTCCCTTGGCAAATATCATCCTGTGTGTGACTTAATCCTACATTCAATGAATAAAACCATAATAAAGATCATACAGATAGAAGTTAAATAATCAAAATCATCATTGAAATGAATTCCATGTCAGTAGGGTACCGTTAAATCTTCGAACAAAATGATCATACAAACAGTTTGGGTTTCAGGCCGACTCGCGGAATCCAAGCCAGGGAGGAATTTCAGAGAATTATGAGTCAGGCGGATTCCAGCGAGACAAGTGTGAAAACACCCATTAGAAACTTAATCTGATCATTATCAACCAAGGAACATTATGTGAGATCTCAAAATAGCATCAATTAATCATGAAATGCATCTTCATTTATTATCTAGCCTTACTACTCCATACTTCTTCACATTTTACCAGATTCTGGGGAAATCCATGCAGGACGAAATTCCGCAAAGGAGAAGACATTCTGACAAACCCGGAAAGAACAGGGGACGGCAAATTTCGGGAAAATTCAGAGGAGACAGAAAACTACGAAAATCAAGACGGGGAGGAAATCCGCGAAAATCTGGACCATGCGGAAATCAGTGAAAATCCGAACCATGTGGAAATCCGCAAAACTCTGGACCATGCGAAAATCCGTGAAAAAAGAAGACATCGGGAAAATCCGGTCCACGTGGAATTCTGTGAAGACCAAAAATCGCCGAACAACAAATGTTCAGCCGGAGTTCGAGCGAGATCCGGGAAAATCCGAATGGGATGGAAAATCCTGAACTCAGGAGAAAACTCGAAGAACCCCAAGAGCAAAAGAAAAAACCAAAGGCAAAGAAAACAAAAGAAATGGGGACCCGTTTTGATCCAAATCAAAGTGGGGTGGTTATGCAAGGCATAACAAATGGTGATTCGGCTGGGAAAATGGTTTAACCATTTTCATGAATTTGAAGGATTCAGCTACCCAGAACTCCTAGTTCATGAACATCACAACTCCAGTTGGGTCAGTTATAACGAACAAGGTAGAGCTAGAATCTCAAATGTAAGTCAATCAAAGGCTACCCCCTGAATATTTGTGTGTACTTAATAGTGCATGATCCTTTCACAAAGTTTCTTCATCTTTTGAACGATAATGTGTAAGATTTGAACTACATGAGTTGATTTAATTTAGCTGTCGTGCAATGATATCCTGGGAATTGCTCCACTGCCAGTCAGGCGTCTATAGCCCCGACAAAGATACCTCTAATTCTCTCACAACATTGCTCTACTGCCAATCAGGCATCCATAGCCCCGATAGAGATACTGGAATCACCCATTCATATTGAATCCTCTTTTCTTTTGATAATTCTTTTCTTTTTTCTTCAGATATTTCATTTAATTCTCTTTTTCCTTTCCCTACGTCAGATGTTTAATATATGATCTGGGTTGAAAACTATAATGGACCTCATAACAACACTTGGAAGTCAGATTTTTCACTCAAATCTTACAACACTGTCATCCTAGGACAAATACACTTCTAGAAGAGGAGATGATTTTAACGATTTGTGACAGATTCAGGGGAGTTGATGAAGGATTTCTTACTTGACACCTTGTTTTCAAAACTTTCCACAACTTTTATTGACAACAATCATGAAACAAAGAATTGAGGATAAAATCACCTGATCAGAAAACATGAAAATATCTAAACCACTTCTCTCCTAGCGACCACTTTAGATAACAACCACCATTCCAGGATGGAGAGAAACAGATCAACCCAAAAGAACAAAAACAAAACCAAAACCAAACAGCAAAGGAAACACAAAGGACAAAAGGAAAGAAAAAACAAACAAGCAGCAAACTATTTACAAGCAAAGAGTAAATTATCTACACAAGGAGCAGCAGATTATTGACAAGCAGAAACACAGAAAGTATTTACAAAAATAAAACAAATTATTTACATACAAGAGACAAAAAAAATTATTTACATACAGAAAAATGAATTACTTATAAATCACAGAAATTAACAAGCCTTAGGATTCAAAATAGTGCTTGAGGAACTACCCATTAACAGGCAAAGGAACAGGTTCTCCAGTTAGAGTATTTAGTCTGAAGGCATTTTCCCCTAGGATCTCAGCAATTTGGTAAGGGCCTAACCAGAGTTTGTCAAACTTTTGGTGATTTCCTTTCTTTTCACCAGCCTTATCCCATAACAACACTGGGTTTGATATCCAAAAAATCCTTTATCTTGGCTCTTTTGTCAAACCACCGTTTGACAACAGCCTGATGCCTAAAGAATTGTTGTAGGGCCACATCTCTCTGCTCTTCTAATTTCAACAAAGCAGCTAACCTGACCTCTATCCTACTGTCATTAGAGTAGAATTTCCACATGAACCCAAGGATAGGTATTTGCAGATGGATAGGAAAAATAGGCTCTTGGCCATATACCAGCTTGAATGGTGAGGTGTTTAAAGCAGCCTTAATCCTAGTCCTATCTGCCCATAATACGAATCTAAGCTGGGTATGCCAGTCTCTAGGGTTATGCTCTAACAGTTTCTTAATGACCCCTAAGAGATTCTTATTGGTTGACTCTGCAACTCCATTGCCTTGTGGATAATAATTTGAAGAATATTTCAAGACAATCTTGTGGTCATATTCCCAGGAAATAAATTCATCAGAAGAGAAGGCAAAACCATTATCATATACCAGAGCGAAAGGTACCCCAAACCTCGTAGTGATGCATTCAGTGAGGAACTTGATCACTACCTTTGTGGTGTTGTTCTTGCAGGGTATAGCCTCTGTCCACCTTGTGCAGTAGTCAGTGGCAGTCAAGATGAATTTATGTCCTACGGAAGAGTTTGGGTTAATCACTCCAATAAAATCTAGTGCCCATTGGGCAAATGGGCTCACCTCGTAGATGAGCTGCAATGGCATGGCTGCATGGCGTTCCCTTGGTGCAGAAATCTGGAAGATGTGACATGTCCTCACATGCTGATGGGAATCTTTGAATACACAGGGCCAGTAATAACCAAATCGGAGGATCTAGTGTGCCAAAGAATCTGCAGACCCATGACCTATGCCATGCTTCCCATGAAACTCAAAAATCACCTGCTTGGCCTCTTGATGATCAAAGCATCTCAGGTATACTCCTTCAAAATTCCTCCTATATAGCAACCCTCCTTTGAGCATGTAATGAGAACTCTTTAGTCTTAGGTCTCTCATTTGAGTGGCATTCATTCCTTTTGGACATCAATTGTTGAGCATAAAGCACATGGTATCAGCATACTAGGGGTCGTTAGAGAAAGACTGGGTCATATATTGCTGACAGATGATGTTGTCGCCAGCGTTCGCCATGGACTGAGATAAGCCCGTACCCCTGACTAGTTTCATGGGATGTATCTCCATATCGAATTCTTACAGGATGGCCATCCATTTGCCTCTCCTTTCTCCTAGCTCGCTCTGCATTAGTAAAGACTTCACAGCCGCATCAGGAACTATAGCAACAATTTGGCTTCAAAGAATGTAATGCTAAAACTTCTTGATGGCCTGAACTAGCGCAAAGGCTTGCTTCTCTAGAGGTGGGTATTTGATCTCCGCATTTTTGAATGGAGAGCTCATGAATGCAATCGGTCTCTCCTTTGCCTCCTCTTGTCGTTGGGTTAATACAGCTACACATGAATGGTCAGAGGTGAAAGAGTAAATGTAGAATGGCCTCTTGTAATCAGGGCTAGTGAGAATAGGTGCTCCTGAAATAGACCATTTGACTTGTGAAAACACATCCCTTGCTTCATCAGTCCACTCTAGCTTGGCGTCCTTCTTCATCATTTTGTTTAGTGGCTTTACAATCTCTGCAAAGCCTGTGATAAACTTCCTTACGAAGTTGATCTTTCCAAAGAAAGATCTTAACTCTTTCTTGCTCCCTGGCCTGGTGATTTTAAGAATGGAATCGACTCAGTCTGGATCGATTGATATTCCCCTTTTTGAAATTATATGTCCCAAAAGATTGCCCTTTGAGACTCCAAACACGCATTTTTTTGGATTCAATGAGACTCCATACTGGATGCATTGTTCCAAAACCTTGGCCAAGTTAGCAGTGTGGTTCAATCGGTCTTTGGAGAACACTGTTAGGTCATCCATGTAAATGATAATAAACTTACCAATTAGATCCTTGAAGGCTATGTCCATGGCGCTCTGGAAAGTGGCTCCAGCGTTTATCAGACCGAAAGGCATCCTTCTATATGCAAACGTCCCCCACTTTGTAGTGAAAGCCATTTTCATACTGTCCTCGAAGTCGACCATTACTTGATTGTATCCATAGTAACCATCCAAGAATGAAATCATCTGAGCTCCATTGACAGTCTATAAGACCTCATCCAGTGAAGGAAGTGGGTAGTTATCCTTTTCTGAAGCCCTATTCAGGTTTCTAAAGTCGACACAGCCTAATCTCCCCGTTCTTCTTGCGGACTGGGACTAAGTTAGCCACCCACGTTGAATGGCGTACAGGAAAGATTATCCTTGTAGAGAGAAATTTTTGAACTTCTTTATAGATCAATGGATCAATTAGGGCGTTGAAAAGACGTTGCTTCTGTCGAAAGGGTTTAGCTTCAGGCTTCAAGGGAATAGTGTGAGTCATAACAAAGGCATCAAATGTCTTTAAGTCTTCATATCCCCAAGAAATTGCAAAAAATATCTTTCTTCAGTGCCATCAATATGTCTTCCCTGATTGCTTCAGGGTAGGCTTTCCCTAGGTAGACATTTCTTTCGGGGCCAGAATCAGCTAAGTTAACTACCTCATATTCGCCTCCCTTTTCTTCAGTTGATGCCTTCTCTTGAGCCCTTGGGTTCGAGTCAAAGATTCTTTCTAGAGCAACCATTCCCTTGGGAATGTTATTAGTTTTTAGATTAAGGGCCCCTTCTGCATCACAATCTCCAGGGTTCCAGTCTCCTTGATCCCTGTTGGAATCATCAATGATTTTCCCTTCAAAAACATCAGAACTTGCTAGGAAAGCAAGGATATGTCAATCATCATCAAAGACCTGGAAATTCTTGATATTGTCAGGAACAATTGGAGTGGACATCAGTTCCACTGAGAATCTTTTGAATTTGGAGCCTTGCATAGGTTCCAAGGTGCTTGCAACAATAGCCAGTGAATCAACTATCTGATTTTCTTCTCTAGGGATTAAGCTAATCCCAAAGGCATCAAAGTCTTCAATCAGGTTGCATACCCTGCTTCTATATACTGCCAGCCTTTTATTATGAAAGGTATACTAGCTACATACCTGCTTGACACCATCAAGGCAGTGACCTTCTTCTTATGAGCAAACATCAATCTCCATGCCAGAGCTTCATACTCTGCTACGTTGTTAGTACATCCAAATTGCAACCTATAAGAAGCAAAGAAAGTTTTTCCTTTGGGGCTGGTTAGTACAATTCCAACACCACTGCTTGTATTAGATTTGGATCCATCAAAGGTAAGGGTCTACAACTGATTAGGGGTTGGAGTTGATGCTTTTGAAGTTGTTATGGGGGTTTGATCTAGAAGAGTCACAGTTGAGGCTGCTTGATCTTTTGCATCCAACACAGGGAAAGGATGATCTGTAAGTTCCTTAGGCACGGTCTCCAATTCTTGTTTAGTTATGTCATCTGACCTGTGGCTATCCTTCTGACAGTCACTAGTGTCTTCGGTTAACCCATTGAGTTTTGTTTCATTTGTAAGTACAGGGGTGTCAAGCAGATCTTGGGGTTGTTCTTTATCAATATGCTGATTTGGGCATGTGTCTAGAGTAGGTTTGATCTGAGAAGGGATTTCTTTTGAAAGTATTGTATCCTTGGTTAACATGGTTGCTTCCTTGGCCTCAAATGAGAAGCAGTCTGCAATGGTCTCAGGGCAACTTGTGCCAGCTTCCTCAGCTTGGGAAACACGATTTAAAATGTCCCTGCAAGGTTGACAAGTCAATTCAGAATGAATTTGGTAGTGTACCCTACACCAATTAGGGAGCAGGAGACTTTGTAGATCTGTATCTGCCCTTAAGACCAGTTGGTCTTGTTGCAACTTTCTAATCAGGGTCTGTTGATTTTCATCAATGGTGGGGTCAGGGGGTTTTTGTTTTGACATGTTCTTAGCATTGAAAATCGAGAAGGTTAGAATTTCCTCTTGTTTATAAACCCCCATCTCAGTTTCAAAGTAAGCCACCTCATTGGGACAATCATACTCAGTGATGATATGCTTGAGGCGAGGCTCACTTTCAATCCTAATCTGATTAGGGATCCCTTTCCATGATAGCCACATATGTGAAAAGTCAAGGGAAAGATATCCCCCTAAATTTTTCATCAAATCTCGGCTTAGCAGCATACCATAGGTCTCGGGTATATCTGCCACTTGAATATCTATGTTGGTTAGGATCCTAGGATCTGATCCTACTTGAACATGTATGTTTCTTAATTTCCCTACCACATTAACCTCTGTTTTTTCAAGTTGAATGACCTTCTTATTGGTTTGAATGGGGTTTAAACCTAACTTCTTGCATATGGAAAATGGCATGATATTTCCCGAAGCCCCTGAATCCAATAAATAGTTATGTAGGTTCTTGCCAGAAATTCTTAAACTTAAAAGGAAAGGTGGAGTACCTACCTTATTTCTGTATAAGGCTGCATTCACATCCCCAACAGGTGCCACCTTTCTCTTTCCTTTTGACTTATCAACTTGTTGAAGAGCTTTCAACACTATCTCCCTTTGAGCAGGGCACCACTTTAAAATGTCAAAATATGACAAAGAAGTTTTATGTTTCTGCATCTCAGAAACAATGCCAAATTCTGTATTATAAGTTGGATTACTTTTGAAAACAGCAGAGGGATTACCTTTGTTATGAAGGTCAGGCAGGCCTTTTGGTGGAGGAGAATTATTATCAGCATTTTGATTTGGAGGTACCATGTGATTAGGAGGTGTTGAGGTAGTGAATGGACCCTTACCTTGATTTCTTAGAAAGTGTCCTCCTTTTGTTTGAAAAGCCTGGGCATCATATGAATCCTCCTCTGGTTCATTTTCTTCTTGCCTTGGGAATGAAGGCTCCTCCTTAAAGAGCTCATAAGTCATTGCAGTATCCATTGAGTCACTTCCTTTGTTGGAATTCCCCTAGAATGTGTGGGCATCTTCGTGTGCCATCTTTACAACTTTCTCCATCTGAGGGCAGTTTACCTCAGAATGGGTCGCCGTATCATGCAACCTACACTAGCTAGTCATGAAATTCAGGTCAACCATGTTTGCAGTATGTGATCTCTCCTCATTTTCTTGATAGTTATGAGGAACTCCACCATTATTGGGCCCTATATTCCATTGCCTGTTGTTATTTGTTCTCGGGTTGTACCCTCTATTTTGGTTTGATAACCTCTTTGGTTGTAGTT
This sequence comes from Sequoia sempervirens, assembly GCA_007258455.2. NCBI lineage: Eukaryota > Viridiplantae > Streptophyta > Pinopsida > Cupressales > Cupressaceae > Sequoia > Sequoia sempervirens. The sequence goes on from VDFB02281492.1 coordinate 898,275,411, forward strand.
GTTATTCTGATAAGTACCCTGATTGTTGCTGTTTTGATTGGGATAATTACCTTGGTTTTGGGAAGGGTTCAACCGAAGTTGAGCCATGTCATTGGTAAATTGAGACAACATTTTCTTCAGGGTCTCTACCTCATTTGTAAGCTGGAATGTCTTCTCACTTTCCACATTCTTAGTAGCAGGTGATTGACCACCATGATTTGGTGTTCTAGTTTGGTTCTGATGACCATAGGAACTTTGAGGAAGCTGTGATTGTTGAAAGGGATCAGAAGTTCCAGTAGCAAAGAATGGGATAGGTGGTTGAGTTTTCAATTCAGATATAGGCCCATAATGTGAAGGAGACATTCCTGGAATAGTACTGAATTGAGGAGTTGGGCTATGCATCTGATATCCTATTGAAGGGAAACCTCCCCCAAGGCTTCCTTGTTGAGAACTGATTTGTTGCTGTAGCTTGATAGCTAGATGGTAGACTTTGGATAGAGAATCAATATCAGATGGTTGATAAGTCCTTTGCAAGAACAAACCAAGCAAGGGATCTATGACTCTAAAGTATGCTTGGATAACACTATCCTCAGTAACCAAATAGAGATCTTGCAATCTCCTATACATCCGTTGGAACCTGGTATTGAATAGAGGCAAGGGTTCACCTGGTTCCTTTATAATAGTGGCAAACTGGTGGTATAAAAGAGCTGGATCCACATAGACCCTAAACTGATTAATGAAAGCATTTTCCAAGTGCGTCCAGGTTAGAATGGAACCTTGAGGAAGATTAAGGTACCAATTGTATGCCATATCCCCTAAAGATTAAGGGAATAACCTACAGACTACATCATGGTGAGCTATCTGAGCTTTAGTACAAGCATCCTTGAAAGCTTGTAAGTGCTCCTCAACACTCCGTGATTCACCATGAAATTACTTAGGGCAGAATTTCTCAGGGTTCTTGGGCATATCGTGAAAACCTCCCGGAATAGTCCCCAATGGAGAGGGATTATTCTGAAAGAATGCCATTGGTGGCAGTGGTGGTGGTTGAGCCAGCTGTTGAATAGGTTAAACCAGCTGTGATGACAATTGAGATGGATGTGGTGATGGATTAATAGGTATCCATTGGGGTAATGGTGAAAAGCCTGGTGGAGTGAGTGGAGCTGATAAGGGTGGTATGATGGTGGCCCCAATTTTACGAACCTTGTGTCTTGTTGGGGTCTTGAGTTCTATTAGCGGTGATGGATTTTTAGCTGATTGGAGAACTCTGTGGGGCTTCCCTGATGAGAAAGACCAAGCTTTATCCAGTTTTCCCTTCTAGGCCCTCCTAGCACCAGTTCCTATTGATGGCAATTTTGGCACCACAACAATGCAAGCAGAATATTGCTATTCTGCTTCTCCTAAAAGAGAAAGGCAACACATGGATGCCTTAGCTCCCAAGGTCTTTGTAGTTGGGTCTCAACTTTGCTGAGGTTACTCAGTGGTCAATGCAACAGTAATATTCAAGGGGCCTGCTGGTGTTGAGCTTCTGGATTGATCTAAGATCAAGCATGAAATAAAACCTACTCTAACAGGGGTTTTTAAAGAAATATAAAAAGATAAGTCAAAGTTTTGAAACAGAAAAGAACAATAGTTCATCCAACCTTAACCATACTTGTTAACTTCAAGGAATTTGTAAACCAAAATTGCAGAACAAAGTAAACTTGTGATTGACACACAACCTCCTTCATTCACAGTGCTAATTCACATAGCAAATTTTAATTACCATTTAAATAAAACAAAAAATAATATTTCATTCCTTGAAGACTTCACAAATCAAATGATCAATTAAGACAAATATCATTCAGGAACACAACATGAAGTAGATTAAACTCTGATTGCTTCTATTGTCAATAAAATAGATAAGCAATATTTACAAAGCTGGCATAATCACTAGTGTACAGAGAATCTGAGGCTCCAGATTGTTTCCAACTACAATAAGATAGCTTAAAAAATACATTATAGTCTGTACTGAAATCTAACTGCTAACCAAGAAGACAAGAGAAGCTCTCATTACTGAGAATCAAGATGTAACTCTATCTCCTCCTGTTAGCTGACTAACTCCTAATAGTTCTAACTCTAAACAATTCTCAATCTAAAAGTTCTCTAGATCTAGAAGTTCTAATCGTTTACTGTCTAACCTTTACAAAGAGGAAAGAATTCCATTTATAAAGAGTTTGTACCAAAAGAATGTGCTATCCCTTGCGCTAGGGTTTACAAAATATCTGCAGACTGTAGGAAAGTCGGCTCTCAGATCTTTCTGAGGAAAGTCAAAACTACATTCAATGTGATTCCTTGTTATCCATGCTGATGAAGGATTCCCACTCACAGGAGAAGTCTTTTTAGATCTTTTGACAACTACAGCATTAAATCTAGCATCTTCGTGTCCACCCTTGAAATCCCTCGCGGAGTCGCCTTGAATGCTCTAGGATATATGCATTAATATTGATCTGCCTCTGTCAGTGGTTGCCACAGGTGTCCCTCTGAGTCACAGCTTCTTCTTCTTCTCGACTTCCTTTCTGTTCTGGACTTATCAGAGTCGGGGAGACATTACCCCGAATTTCTCTTCTCCTACCGAGCCCATTCTTGCTATCGGCGAGACTCCTGAATGTCGGCTAGACCTCCTGGCACATACCTTTCCTCTCCTCGAAGGGACATCCCATCGGCGTGACCTCCTTCCTTCACTGAGACCACATGGTGAAGATTTTGTTTTCTTTTGGAGTCTCCCCGACATCCTCCTTATCCTCCAGTGGGCTGACTTCATTCTTTCGGTGTGACACTAGTAAGTTGGCGAGATGTTTCGCCAAAGGCAAAATCCTTAGGCGAGCCTCCTTGTGTCAGTGAGACTCCGCTAGGTCGGGGAGACCATCCAATATCGTTGTGACCCTACAATGAAGTCTTTCATTTGCTCGGAGTCTTCCCGACCTCTTCTTGTCCTCCTCGATCCCCAACCTTTCTGTTTCGATGTGACCTTCGCTCTTCGCCAAGACCTTTTGGTGAAAGCATGACCCTTTGTCGATGCCGCTTTTCTCTATGTCAGCAAGACCTACTTTCTTCGCTGAGACCTCTTAGTGAGCTCCTTATGTCATACCAAAGATTAATCCTTTGGTAAGACCTTTCATTTCGGGTAGACCTCTGATGTAGTCACGCCGAGATGGGTTCCGTCATTGCATGCACCTCACTTTAACATCCCTTTGTCGGGAAGACGTCCCATAGACACCCGATATCTCTGTGAAAGCTTTACTAGTTCACCCTTTTTTCACCGTGACACACCGGTTCTCTTGGCGAAATTCCTTCATGTCGCTGAGACCTTTCTCGTTCAACGAGAGTATATAGCGATCGCCTTCGCTTCCTTCAGAGTGTTACTGACACCTTATTTCGGTGAGACATCCTCCGTTCGGCAAGACCTCTAGGCGATGCTATGCTGATTTTCTGATATGTGGACCCTTCCCCGTTGGCAAGACTCCCGACATTCGGTGAGAGCACATACCAAAGGGAACAACTCACGCCGAAATGTTAGAGCCCTTTTACATAGTCGGTGAGACTTTATAAACTCGCCGAAACATGTTGGCGGGGATGACACCCTATGCCGAAAGGATCACCTCTTGATAGCAGTCGGCAAGACATGGAGACTTCACCAAGACCATACGCTGATGAAGATGACTCTCCCTGAAGTGTTTTCTGGTGGTGGGGTAGTCGGTGAAACTTTAGGGATTCGCTGAGACATCTCAGTGAAGAGAGAACATCTGCCGACAGTGTATGCCTTTTGCCGCCAGTCGGTGAGACCTGAAGATCTCACCGAGACATCTCTTCGAAGGAAACCCCTTATGCCGATAGGACAATCATATTGCTGGGACAATGACCCTTGGCTTGCCGATGGATCATGCATATGATTTTTGATCACTGTGACATCTCTTGGGTCTTGCCGATAGGCAACATAAATGCAGATTTGAACCAAACGAACTAGAGGTCGGGGAGACCGTGAGAACCCTATGCCGATAAGATGCACAATGGGGAGTATTCTGATTCTTTGGATTTCAAACGGTCAGAGCCAAGCCACCAGTCGGCAAGAGATTAGAAAAGTCTTGCCGAATTTTACCTTAGCTGATTTTCATGACCAACTAGACAGAAGAATGCCTTCCAACTGAGCTCCCTTGGCAAATATCATCCCATGTGTGACTTAATCCTGCATTCAACGAAGAAAACCACAATAAAGATCATACAGATAGAAGTTAAATAATCAAAATCATTATTGAAATGAATCCCATGTCAGTAGGGTACCGTTAAATCTTTGAACAAAATGATCATACAAACAGTTCAGGTTTTAGGCCGACCCACAGAATCCAAGCCAGGGAGGAATTGCAGAGAATTCCGAGTCAGGTGGATTCCAGCGGAACAAGTGTGAAAACACCCATTAGAAACTTAATCCGATCATTATCAACCAAGGAACAACATGTGAGATCTCAAAATAGCATCAATTAATCATGAAATGCATCTTCATTTATTAGCCAGCCTTACTACTCCATAATTCTTCACATTTTACCAGATTCTGGGGAAATCCGCGTGGGACGGAATTCCGTGAAGGAGAAGACATTTTGAAAAACTTGGAAAGAATAGGGGATGACTGATTTTGGGAAAATCCAGAGGAGACAGAAAACTGCAAAAATCAAGACGGCGAGGAAATCTGCGAAAATCCGGACCATGCGAAAATCTGCGAAAAAAGAAGACATCAGGAAAATCCAGTCCACGTGGAATTCCACGAAGATCAAAAATCCCCAGACAACAAAAGTTCAGCCGGAGTTCGAGCGAGATCCGGGAAAATCCGAATGGGATGGAAAATCCTGAACTCAGGAGAAAACCCGAAGAACCCCAAGAGCAAAAGAAAAAACCAAAGGCAAAGAAAACAAAAGAAAGGGGGACCCATTTTGATCCAAATCAAAGTGGGGTGGTTATGCAAGGCATAACAAGTAGGATCAAACACACCATTAAATTTTTGTTTTGACTGTTGAGCGAGACTAGACTCACTAATAGGTGGTTGCAGTTGTATACACCTAAAAATGATCATCATATTTAGTTAATTAAATAGAAGCTATTTGATTAATGTTTCAACTATGTATAAATAAAGTCTCACTTTATTTATATTGTTCACTCTTCTATTAATTCTCCAAAATCATATTCTTCTAAATAATTAAATAAACAAAGTATCATAAACATGTTTATTTAATTAATCTTCCTTAATCCTGATTAAGAATTAGAGCACATGTCTACTGCTTTTTCTTTTGCCACCTCACAAAGGTCACATGAAAATAAATAAGCCTAATTATTAATTAGAATTATCCTCACACACTTCCACCAATTGGAAAAAGCACACGGCTTTATTCTCCCACACTTCCAAAAAATTTGGAGCACATGGGTCTTTGTTTCACACACTTGGGTCTCCCTTCCAAATGGCATGTTTCCCATTGGTTAAGAGATTCCTCCACACACATGGCTTGTTGTCTTTGGTAAAGGGGACAACATCTCGATTCTCTCCATCTCCACCATCTATTCTTTCTCCTTCGAATCTAGACCGTTGATAGGTGCCACCTCACAAAATGATTGAGAAATCCTATAAATACACCCCCTTTCCTTTGCATTTATCATCCACATTTGAAGTAAAGTTACTATGCAAGTATTTCTTAGGAGCTTGGAGCATTCTTGGAGTCTTACAACTAGATTTTATATCATGTTTTATGTTGCATTCTCATCCTATATTAACATATTGCTTCATAGTTTCATTTTATCATCCTCATTGCATCATAGTGGCATTTTAGATTAGTTTGATTTTTTGTTGCATTTGAGCATATGAATAATCATGAATAGTTCATTTTAGTTTCACGCCATCTCACTCATCTCCACTTGTTCATTTATCATCAACATCATCCTTCGTTTATCATTGTATCCATCATCCTTCCCATTGTTTTGTTTCATTTAGAAGCATACCACTAATCCTTCCCACACACATTTGCACATAGAAATCATCTTAGCTTGCATATTATGCATCAAATTTCATTTTCTAGGTTGTCATTTTAACGACCATTGTGCCCATAGAAATATGAGGGCCAAATGGTTTAATAAATCCCTAGAAATAGAGGACAATGATACATATTTAAAAGGTTTGATTGTATTACAAATAGAGTAGTTTACTTGATCAAACTTTGAATGTAAACCGTTTCATTAAGGTTTGTGTTGACATTAAATCTCTCCACATTCGACACACGTACAATAGTTACAGCTGAGAGGGATATTGTGTTACAAAGAGTTCAGGTTGTTACAAGTGAGAGAGACCAGGAAGTGGCTTGATGTTAACAGATTGAGAGCCTTATGACATCCACCCACGGTCATACAGTTTTAGCGCAACTGTATAAAGAGGCTGTTACAGAGGCTGCATAGTATAAGCAACATTATCACAAAGATGTTCCTACGGCATTGAGACAACCTAATTTTTCACAGTGAAGAGATGCACGCCCCCAAGCAGAGGATCAACCTGAGCGACAACTGGAGAGGGTAGTAGCCACCAGGGCTAGCTCCTTTTTTGATGTATAGACACGTTTTGATTTTTCTCCATTCTTTATACCGATATACATTCATGGGCTCCTTTTTGATAGCCTCATGGATATTATACTTATGATCGATGTATATACACTGATTGAGATTTTGTACCATAATACATTTTTTGATATATATATGATACAAATACAAATGATTCATGCTATGATGTGTTGACTTTATTTCATGTATATATGGATGATGTATGATATGGATGCTTATATATGATCATTTATGGATGCACTTACCTTTATGCTTATGTGATATGCGATGCTAAGGATGGATGGAATGTTATGTTCTTTTTCATTATCTTTTCACGATATTATGATATGAATGAGGATGATTATGATATGCCAATGTTATGGATGCATTAATTTTTGTATATTTTCTATGCATGTTTTATGATGTATGCATATGGATGTATGGATGCAAATTCTTTTGATGTGCAATGATTTAAGATGTTTAGAATAAAAAATCTATATTATTCATCACAATTTAAATGATAATACAAAATGTCTGATGTGATATGCAAATGATTATGAGATGCATGTTTATGATTTATGATATGTTTATGAGATACATGATTATGCTGATGGCTTGTGGATGTAGGGTGGATGCATTAATAATGTTTTTATGTTTCATGATACCAGGTTAGCACAGAGAGAAGATAGAAGAATAAAGAATGAATAACCGTTGTTGATGATGATTGCTTCAAAAGATCCAACAAGTCCTTGATCCATTGAGACTTTATTAGAGATGGTGATGAGACAATGCAAAAGAATGCAGGATGAAAATGTAGGATGGGTGCTCACACTTCGGGATTGGGATTTTCTATCATTCCTTATTGTTTGATATAACACATAGACACAATGCATCAAGGTATTGATAACTAGGACAACGTTGTATCTAGTGTTATGGAATTTGAATCGATAAGCAGATAGGATAGTTCTTGTTCACATCTTGACGTACGAAAATGTCGTTGGAATGTAAGTTAGAAGCTTAGAACATATTGGACCAAAGCATACACAATAGTCAACAACATACTCCAAACGACCTTCCTACACACAACTAAGCAAGTATGCACCAAGATTATTTTACAATAGTATCCACAAGCAAACAAACAAAAGATAATGGCCGATGCCCCATTCCTTTCTCTCTAAACCATTTTAGATAGACATTATCGAGAGGTCCTCAGAATGGGTCATTAAGATAAATCTCAAGAAAAGATCAAAGACAGATAGTCAGTGTTACCTATAGCTCCTGCCTAGTTTAAGTTTATCTAAAATGATATCTGATACTGATGTCCATCATAGGAAGGATACATCCTAGGACATGTTGATCAGAGGGTTGTTTGATGTTGGGATGATGACGCTAAGATGAGCTATTGCTATAAACTTCACTGATGCATTTACTATGATTTAGACTTTAGATTTTGAATTTTAGGGTTCGCACTTTACAACTTGCTATGTTTGTTTTCTACTTGTTTCGCCAAAGGGTGAAGGTGATAATCGTTTATTATGGGTGAAAGCGAGATGGGATGGATTGGTTTTGGGATTTTATGGAACATTTGAATGTTTTTGGTCTTTTGAAAGTTTATGTGGATGTTTAGAATTTTCAGATTTTGTGAGGTTGTTTAGGGTTTTCTGAATATTTTAGGCTTTTTAGGTCTTTTGAATGTTTTCTATTGTTTTTGAATTTTTCCATTTTCAAATGTTTTTGTGTTTTCTAAATATTTAGATGTTTTTGGGATTTTTGAGATATTATGATGTTTTTGGGTTTTCGAGATATTTGGATGTTCTTGGGATTTTTTGAATATTAAGAAGTTTTGGGTTTTTTTGATAATTTCCAAGTTTTGACCAAGAACCTAACCTAAGGACCTATCTTAGGGGCCTCGGGGGCTGATCAAAGATTAGCCTTGCCTATGTTATACACGTAGAGACCACGTAGTTTGAATGACTTGACCAATTTACAGGACAAATATACGAACAGATGAGAGACACCAACTAATTACAATGGACCACTAAAGACTGACCTAGGGTGTCTCGGGGGCACATCAGTTATGGCCTTGCCTATGTTAAAGCTCAGAGATGATGTATTTTGACAAAAGAGACACAACTGATTTACAAGATGAAGATATGAATAGATGAGATACGACAGTTAATTACAACGGATCACTAAAGACTGACCTAGGGTGTCTCAGGGGCACATTATTGATGGCCTTGCCTACGTTAAATCTCAAAGACGATGTAGTTTGACAAAAGAGATACGATTGATTTACAAGATGAAGATATGAATAGATGAGAGATGACAATTAATTACAATAGATGGATAAAGACTGACCTAGGGTGTCTTGGGGGCACATCAATGATGGCCTTGCCTACGTTCAAGCTCAGAGACAATGTAGTTTGACAAGAGATATTGTTTTTTGGATTTTTTGATGTTCGACCTTTTTAGGTATTTTGATGTTTTCTGAATGTTTTGGATTTTTCCTTTACAATTTTCTAAATGTTTTTGGATTTTCTAGATAAGATTTTACAAATGTTTTTGGTGTTTTCTGATAGGATGTCCCATGACCTCAAGATATATAAGAACTCAATTGTGACACATAATGAAATTCCCCCAGTGTGATATGTTAGCCTACTTTGATAAAGGTAGGACATGTTGACCTTGATAATATTCCAAGTAGTGCTCAAGAGTTCATGATACCTTACAGTGACAAGCCATGATAAGGATGTAGATGGGGGATGAATGGCGATGCAAAGAATGATAGGTCACAAGAGCCAAAGAATAGATGGAGATACTTATTTACGCAAGGTGCCTATTTGCCAGGTTTTCACCAAGGTACTTGCCCAAAGTGCCACTGAAGTGGATTTTACTAAAGGACGATTTTTTTCTTTACTTTTTTCAATCCTTTTTCTCATTTTTTAAGATTTTGATCATTTTTTGATTTTTTTGTATTTTCTAATTTATACCCTTCATGTTTAGGCATAATTTTTTTTGAGATGAAAGCTGTTGATTGGCCGTTTCAAGGGTTCACCTTTAGGGGTTGACAATTGGTATTCTCTTGATCCGTAGCTTGTTGTGATGACAAAGGGACCCAACCAAGTTAGGCTCAAACTTTCCTTTGCTGTCTTGATTTGGAAGGTTCTTCTAATTTTTCTTTAAGACAAGATCACCTACCTGGAATGAACGACATTTGATTCTCTTGTTATAGCTCTATTTCAATTGGTTTTGATACACTTGCAAATGATTAAGGGCGTCAAGACGACGTTCATCTAGGAATTCGAGCTCATTCAGTCGAGACACTCTGTACTCTTCCTTAGTTATTAGATTCTTTAGTGACACTCACAATGATGGGAGCTCAACCTCAATAGGCAAGATGTCTTCTTATCCATAGACCAGGGAGAAAGAGGTTGCTACTGTAGGTGTGCGAATACTGGTTTGATAAGCCCAAAGAGTGAGATTTAGCTACAGATGCCAGTCACGACCAACTTCATTAACTATTTTCTTTAGGATTTTCAAGATAGTTTTGTTTGTTACTTCTACTTGGCCATTGCCTTGGGGATAGTATGGTGTAGAGAATCGGTGTTGGATATTGAATCTTTGACACAACTCTTTCACATCCTAATTTTTGAAAGGGGTTCCATTGTCTGAGATGAGGGTTTGTGGTACGCCATAACAACAAATTAAGTAATTTAGGATAAAATTGGCTATTTGCTTTCCCATTATGTAGGTCATAGAAATGGCTTCAACCCACTTAGTAAAGTACTCAGTGGCGGTTATGATGAACTTATGGCCGTTGGATGAAGTTGGAGTGATTTTTCCTATGAGGTCAACTCCCCACTACAAAAAAGGCCATGGCGTAATCATTGGTTGCAATTCTTGAGTTGGAGCCTGAATTAGATCCCCATGCTATTGACACTAGATGCATTTTCGCACATACTGATGAGCTTCTTTCTCCATGGTTGGCCAATAGTACCTTGTCCTCAACAGTTTCTTAGGTAACTTCATACCACTAGAATGGGACCCACATATGCCATTGTGCACTTCTATTAAGGTAGTTAAGGCTTCCTCTTGGTTAAGACATCGTAGTAATGTTCCTTCGATGCTTTGAAGGTAAAGGGTAGTACGTAGGATCACAAATCAGGATGCCTTTTTGACAAAGGTCTTTTTAAGGTTCAGGGTGATGTTTGATGGAAGGGTTCCTCTATTAAGGTAAGTAAAGATGTCATGGTACCAAGGGGATCCAGGACCAACAATAACACATGTGAATTCAGATTCAGGGATTTTGAAAGTTGGTACGAGAAGCTGTTCTACCAAGAATTCACATTGAAGAATGTTGTTCAACATGTCTAGTAGTGATCCAATTGTTTCCATGGCATCTGCTTCTCTATTGTTCATGCGAGGAATCTACTCAAAATTTATGTCTATAAAAATATCTTTGAGATTCTCCATTTTTTTATAAGGAGTGAGATTGTCATCTTTGGTTTGATAGTCGTCATTAACTTGGTTGATAACCAGCTGTGAGTCTCCATAGACTTTCATCTCTTGTATCTACCACTGAACTGCTATCCTGAGACTTGTGATCAAGGCTTTGTACTCAACAATGTTATTGGTACATGGGAATGATAGCCTGTAAAATTTTGGGATGCAATCACCTTGGGGCTGATGAAAAGAATTCCTGCTCCTAATCCATGTTGGGTGAATGATCCATCAAAGTGCATCTTCCATTGAGTTGTTAGATTAATAAGGGGCATTGACTAGTCAGGGAACTCAGATATTAAAGGGTTCTCATTATAGATGGGTGCTTCTACTAGCTAGTTTGTGACCACTTGTCCTTTGATTTCCTTGTGCTCCACATACTCTATGTCAAATTCTGTCAAGATCATTACCCATTTAGCCATTCGTCCTATGAGGGTTGCTTTAGATAACATATATTTTAATGGATCAATCTTTGTGATGAGCTTGATTTGATGTGAGAACATGTAATGCTTGAAATTTTGTGAAGCAAAAACTACCACTAGGCATGCTTTCTCAATGGGTGAATAGTTCATCTCATAGCCTACCAAGGTTCTGCTGATGTAGCATATGGCTCTTTCCTTTCCATTTTCATCATGTTGTGCTAAAAGAGCTCCAAGTGCTACTGGTGTTGTTGAGATATATAGGATCAGTGGATTGTTTGGTATCGACGACATGAGCATAGGTGGTGTTAGTAGATAATCCTTAATTTTTTGGAAAGCTTTATCACATCTATCATCCCATTTGTAAGTTATCCCTTTATGAATAAGGTGTGAAAAAGGGTGAGTCTTATATGATAGTTGAGCTATGAACCTTTTGATGGACTGCAACCTTCCTTGTAATCCTCTCATTTGTTTCAATGTTTGTGGTGGTTCCATGTCTAGGATGGATTTTACCTTTGTTGGATCAATTTCTATCCCTCTTTGTGAAATAATGAAGCCAAGAAGTTTCCCTGATGTGACCTTGAACATACATGTTTTTGGATTCAGTTGTACCTTGTATTCTTCAATCCTGTCAAAGATAGGTCCTAAAACTTGTATGTGTTCACTTCTCTTATTTGATTTTTCCAAAATATCATTCACATAATCTTCAACTATTTTGTGGATCATGTTGTGAAAGATGAGGGTCATTGCTCTTTGATAGGTAGCTCATGCATTCTTCAACCCAAATGACATCACCTTCTAGCAGTAGGTTGCCCATGGGCAAGTAAAGGAAGTTTTATGTTGATCTTCTTTGGCAATTATGATTTGGTTATAGCTTGAAAAGCCATCCATGAGTGACAACATTTCATGCCCAGCTGTTAAATCTATAATGAGATCAATGTTGGGAAGAGGGAAGTCATCCTTCAGACATGCCTTGTTTAGATCTTTGAAACCAATGCATATTCTAATGCCCCCAGTGGGTTTTGAGACTGGTACTAGGTTTGAAACCCACTCAGGATAATCTATCAATCAGATGAATCCAATGCCACGAAGCTTTTGTAGTTCCAATTTAACCAAGAGTGCTATCTATGGGTGCAGCTTTCTTAATTCCTGCTTGACTGGTTTGGCCTTAGGATAGATTGCTAAGTGATGCACAACTAATTTTGGATCAAGGCTTGGCATATCTGTATATGACCATGCAAAGTTAGCTTTTCTCTCTCTAAGGAATGCTGCAAGGTTCTTTTGTTCTTCATCTAATAAGGAATATTTAACATAGAAGGTGATCTTAGGTTCTTCCTTTGTTCCTACATTCACTGGTGTAGCCTTTTTTGCTAGTACTGCTGACTTCTCTAGATGCATTTCACTAAGGAGGAGATTGAATCCTTCATCCTTGGGTGCCTAAGGAAGCTTTTCACCATCAGATGCATCCTTTGTTTTTACTATTTTGAGATTAGAGAGCACCTCTAGGTGGTTTTGATTCAAGGATTTGCAAGTTGATTGCCTTTCATTTATTTTGCGACTAAAGGATTCAATCATTACCCCATAGTATGCCCCTGTATCAAGCTCTATGTCAAATCCTACTTTGTGATTTTCCCATGATAAGTTGTCTCAAAGTCCCATGAATTCTAAGATCACTTCATCATTTTCAAATAAATGTAGAATTGACAATCCTTGTTGGTCCATGTCAATGAGTTGCGGGTATACCAAGCGTATTTTAGTTGGTTGGTTGTTTGAGACAAAGGATGTTATGGATATCATGAAGAGGATGTTGTTTTCAAATAAGTCAACAACATTAAGAGGAAAGTCATCTAAGGTAGTATCACATGATGTAGGTGACCAAGAGGAAGCCTCAACTTGTTTAGCAAAAATTCCTTTGCCAATAAGTGTGACCTTTCTAGTAGTACAACCTAAGCCAATATTTTTTAGTCATTTCTCAGGAATGAGGGGTTCTAGTAAACCATTGTCATTCTATCCTAGCTTCTCATTCTTGTTGTACCCCATACTCTACATTAGCTATAGAGTTTTGTTGTCATCTTTCATGGGAAGAATAGGAACACGTCATTCATCTTTATAGAGAAGTTTAGAGATATCTTGCTCATGGACATCTTCTTGATTCGAATCTCCCCATTTGGTGAAGGTAGTAGCTGCCATCTTGATTATTTCTAGTTCTTTGGTGTTAGATGTTGGTTTCCAATGGTTTTGAGGAGAAACAAGTAACTCTCCTAAGACAAAGGTGTCTTTCAATATTTTGTAGCTTCTACAACCATCATCTTGGATTATGGCTTTGACATTGGGTATGTTTTTCACAATTGGTACTTTTGTTGCTGAGGTAGAGCTAGGGATGATGGGTCAACAAATGAGCTTGTTGGTGTAGGTCCATCATTTTTGGGTATTTGTGGGATCTTGTAAAATTTGGCCTCAAGGCTCTTGCAATAGTAGAAATGCTCAGGATCTCCATGGATAGTGATTTATCTACCCACAAAAGGAAACTTCATGCATTGATGATCTTCCATGGTCTACCAAGTAGAATGTTATAGGGAAGATCAAGATCAAGTACTTGGCATGTAGTTTCTGCAATGAGATGTCCCACTTGGATAGGGAGAGCAATGATTCCTTGTGATACCTATTCTTGATCGTGGTATGCTTTGATGGTGGTACTCATTGTCTTCTCAATAGTATCTTTTGAATAACCTAGATGCTTGATCAACTGCAGGGTACACATGTTTAGACCAACATCTCCATCTACCAAGACTCTTTTGACCTTTTTTTATGAATGACAATCTCAAGGTGTAAAGCACGGTTATGAGATGGTTGCAATTGTAAATAATGTTTGGAGAAGGTGAGAAGATGGCTAGTGATATGCCCTACAATAGCTTGAAACTGATCAGTATCAATGTTCTCAAGAATAGAGGATTCAGACAAGGATTTTTCTAATATTTCTCTGTGCGCAGGAGATAATTTTAGGAGTTCCAAAATTGATATTTAAGCAAGGGTCTATTTAAGCTGATCTAGAATATTGTACTTGATAGGATTAGATCTGGGCAAAGTAGGTTGTGTCCTAGATTGAGCTGGAATGACTCCTTGAAAAATTATTTTGCCACGTCTTATGGTGACTCCACATTCTGTACTAGCACCTTTGATGGTGACAACAGTGATAATGCTATCATAGGAAGCAACTACATTGGAATAAGTATGCTAAACATTGATGTAATCCTTAGCTTTTCCATGCTTTTTAGTTTTGTTATGGTTAGGCATAGGGGTCTTGGATATCTTGAGATCCTAGTTTCTAGCTGGTACCTCAACAGATATAGTATTATTCTCTATGAGATCTTGGGTGATATTCTTGAGTTTCATGCAATTTTCTATTTTATGAAAGTCACAAAGATCATGCTCGTTGTACCAGGATGGATTTTCTTGGGGTTCTTGGTAGTGTTAAAAGTTAGTAATTATTATCAAATTTGACTCTACCAGTTTCTTCATGATTGTCTCAATGGGTTCCAATAACTATGTGTACTTTCATTTAGGATAGGTTTTCCTGTTACCGGTTGGCCTTGGTTGCATGTTGGTGTTATTGATCTGATTTTCTGAGGTGGTACCATTTTTTGCATAGTTGGTTAGATACTAGCAACTTGATTATGGTTGGGTCTAGGAGCACTTAGTATGACCTTAGCATCTACCATACCGTCATTTGCTACGTTTTTGTTTTTAGCCCATACCCAAGGTTTCTCATTTGAATTGGTTGAAGGACGGTTGTCTTTATAAGCTTGAGTGTTTCCTTATGAGATTAAGGTTCTTTCAATGTTAAGGGCTCTTGGAACAAGCTCGTTATAGGATGTGATGCATTGCATTTTCAAGTGGAATGATAGATTTAGATCAAGGTTGGATATGATGATTCCCACTTGTTGTTTGTCAGGAAGAGGCTACTTGCTTTTACTACCTCTTTGTCTCCATCGTTGTAAGAAAATTGTGAAGGTTTCTCCTGGATTTTGTTTGAGAGTGTACAACTCTTCTAGACTAACGTCCATGTCAAGATCAAAGGAGAAGTGATGAATGAATTTGTCAATGATTTCTTGAAATTTTTTGATACTAGGAGGAAAATGAGAGAACCAATACATAGCAATACCTGTTAAACTTTGAGGAAAGAGGCACATTAAGTAAGAATAGTTATAGGCCACCTCCATGCACATGACATTGAATTCTTTGATGTGGTCTATAGGATTTCCCCTCCCTCTGTATTTGTCAAACTTGGGGATTTCAAAACCCAAAGGGAATGGTATCATTGCTATGTTTCGATCAAATGGGTAAGGACACAAGTTTTGTGTATGAGGTTTCTTTGTCTTTCCCATACGAAGGTCCTTCATTTCTTGTGAGAGTAATTTTAACTGTGATGCGAGATCATCTTGCGGATTGGGTGGAGGAACATATGATGGGATGAGAGATGAGTCATATAGGATGTATGAAGGTGTTAGATTTTTTGAAAGTGACGAGTATGTGCCTGATGCATTTGGATTGATGATGTTTGTATGAGGAAAATAAGATCCTTGTTTGTTGTTGTTGGGCGTATTGTTGAGCTTGCTATTGTTCTTGTGAAACTAAGGCTTGTTGTTGGGCCTATTGTTGTTGTTGTGCTTGTTGCTGTTGTGTGGCTTGTTGTGTTGCTAAAGCTACTTGTTGAGATTGTTGGGCAATGGACACTTGCTTTTGTTGAGCTTGATGTTATTTTGTGCTAATGCTACTTGTTGAGATGCTAAGGAAACTTTTTGTGCTTGTTGTTGTTGTTGTGCTAAGGTTGCTTGTTGTTGTTGTTGTGCTAATGCTGCTTGTTGAGCTACTAAGGCTACTCGTTGTGCTTTTTGCTATTGTTGTCCTAAGGCTGCTTGTTGTGCTTGTTGTTGTAAATCTTGTTGGTAAGTTTTTTGTGCTTGTTGTAGAGCTAGGGCATGTACTTGCAATGTGGGATCAGGTGGTTGTTGAGATATCTGTGAAGGATTAGGAACATTGATGTTTTGAGTGGTTAGCGAATTGGTAGTGAAAGGTGGAGGATTCCGTTGGGTTAACATTCCTTGTAAGATAGTGGATTGAGGGGGAGGAATGTATGTTTGAGGCCCTGATTGATTTGGTATAGAAAAGGGAGCTATCAGAAAGATCGATGTCATTAAATTTTGCAATGGAAATGACACACTAGGACCCTAAGTCCATTGATTGAAAAGATTCCCTTGTCCTATGTTGGGAGGATTGCCTTGTGTAAAAGATGTAAACAAAGGATTCCTGATCAAGGTACTCCCATGATTGATAGAACTCATAACCAAGGGATTGTTTTGTGGTGGATTAAGAGGAGATGATGTGGTAATGATGGATGGAATGGATGAACCCACTAGAGGGTTGGATAAAGATGTCCTTATTTGCATTGAGGGTTGATTTTTTGATATGGTATTGACATGCCCTTGTGTGCTGATATGAGATTTTTGGTCTGTACTACTTTGTGTGATGGTAGGTACATTTGTGGTACTCATAGGTGTGGATGAAGAAGGGTTTCCCCGAAATGTCGAAGTGGTAGTAGAATAGTGAAGTTCAAGTGGAGTAAGTAGTTGTTTTGGATCTTAGGGAATGGGAGGATCACCAAAGGTAGGTGTCCAAATAGAAGTGGGAGGTGGATGATTCATTTCAAGAGTACCCACAAGTGTATTAACTTTGAATGGTAAGGTGTGACCAAAATATTTAGCAAGGTTGGCTGCAAGACCAGGTATGTAAGTTTGACTTGGACCTTGTAATGGAGTCGTGAAATACTATGTAAAACTTTGCGCTACAAATTTCAGGGATATAGGAGCTACACTTTCAAAAAGTTGATGTTCTAAAAGTTCTTCCCTAGTGAGCTCAAATGGGTTGTTGGTGATGTCTTCAATTTTGTATGGTCTTGAAGGAGATGATGGTTGTTGCGATGGTGTAACATGATTTCTAGGATCAAACTCTAAAGGATTTGGATCACTTGAGGTAAATGTAACTTTGTCTTTTTCCATGATTCTCTTGTGTTGTGATCTCATCCTTACCATAAATTTGGTGTCAGCTATGGGAGAGTGGTGTTGAGTTTTGTAATGTTTGAACTCTCTAGTTGACTCAAAACTAGGTAAAAGGGACACTTTAAGTCTTTTGAGAGAAATGATGACAATGTGGGATGAAAAGATGGGTGATGTGGGAGGTAATATTTGCAAATGTTTTGGGACAACACTTTTGAATTAAGTTTGATGTTGTGATGTTGGAATAAAGGCTGTTAATGAACTTAGAAACCTTTAGGGTGGACTTGTGACCTTCAAGATGAACTAGTTCAAAGATGATAACTATCTCAACTAAGTGCATGGAAAAGGATACATTTCACATACAAAGTAGCTAAGGTAGCAAGTTGGTGTGATGTTTTAAGTCCCAAAAGTGTTGGTGTATTTAAAATTTTGCAAAGATAGATGAGGTGAAAGATGAAATGTGATGAAAGGGTGAATGAAATGTTGGACCCAATGTTGACCTAAAGTGAACCTTTTGTTTTGACAAAACCATGGTAGTGAGAATGATGCTATACCTCTAAAATGTTAAAATATTAAAGGCTTAATGATTTTTCAAAAATCTAGCGGATCCTCAAAATTTGAATGTCTTGGCTTATGAAGAACGTGTATAGGTTGGGATTTCTTCTTATAGCGCGTACATAAAATTTTACCAACAATTTATTTATTTTTCCATAGACTCCTTCAATGTGATTGTTGATTGTTGTTGTGCTACAATGTCTAAGTTTATGGTGACTACTAATTGAATTTCATTTGGGGATCTTTACTTTGCGTGAGATCATTTGGGAAAGTGAGCTTTTGTTTTGATAAGATCAAGGTAGTGAAAATGATGCTAGATCCCTAAAATGTTCAAGTCCTAGAAAATGAGAGGAATGAGGGGAATGTTCCAACCTGTTCTAGCTCTTGTAGCTCGTGCATACAAGTTTCTCAGCAAAGTGTAATAGCTGCAGTAAAAGATTGAAACCCACTTTTGACCATAATCTGTTTTATGATTCCTACGTCTGAAATTGTGGGTTGGAGAGTTTCTTCTACAGAGTTTAACGTTTTGGTGAATCATTTATAGGAGTTGAGTATCATGAAAAAGACCAATATTTTAACTCCAAGAGAACACAAACAATTTGGGACTGTACCTTGAAGCGTGTCTATAAAACTTTGCTACCAATTTGTTTATGTTTTTGTGAACTGCTCGAAGGTGTTTCATAAGGGCTTTTGGAGGAGATGCCTAAGTCTAAAATGAGGTCTTGTAGACTTTGGTTTAGGAATCCTAGATTTTTGTGAGATCATGTGGAAACAGTTTAAGTTTTTGGAAAGGAGATATTTATTGCCATGCAGGTGGTGGTAATAGGGGCCTTCCAGCCTCAATATCAACGTGTTCCTCTTCTTCATCTAAAATGGTTACTGTGTTTCTCCACTCTACGTTTGTTTCCTTGTTTTCAAAAGTGAAGCTTCTCAAACTACTAATGAAATTTGTTTTTTCACCGTTTATGAATTCAAAATTTGGCTAAATTATAGCACCTAGAAGATCAGGTTGTTCAATGGGAGCAATCGGTCTCCAAATAGTCACGTGGGGCTCATTTTTCAATTTATCTTTGTTTAAATGAATTTATTTTACCACAAACACTTGTCTTTTTATTATGTTTTCAAACTAGATGTTTATGTCAAAAACATCATCACTTTCACAATGTCCATTTCATGAAAATTATGAGATTAAATCCACAATTGCCTATGTTGTGTTTGGTAAATATGGGTTTGAGATTAATGTCAAGATATTTAGAAATCGCTAAGGATAAATCCTTAGGACAAGCAATAATATCGAGGCTAACTCAAGAAGTCCATATTTAAACCAAAGTGTTTGAAATTTTGAGTAGTGAGTGTTTGGTTTTGGAATGTTTTGAAACCAAGCAAAGTGTTAAACTAACTCACAAGCATTACAAGCCTAGGATGGAAATGGCTATATTTGTTCTATTCCCACTTGGATTTCTCCAGCTGCGCTTATTCAGAGTGGATGATTAGAAGCTTGACCACATCGACTCCCCTCCATGACACTCACTTCTATGAGTTAGCCAAGCTTCAAGTTCTCATGAATCTCCCATGACAAACTTTTCATCTCTACTAAGAACTGCAAATATGTGGGATGACTTCGGAGGTCCGACCTCCTGACATCAACAAATATTAGGGATTTTTGGCTTCTACACAAAGGTTCATAATAAGGGAATCCAGTTCAGAGGACA
Organism: Sequoia sempervirens; assembly: GCA_007258455.2. NCBI lineage: Eukaryota > Viridiplantae > Streptophyta > Pinopsida > Cupressales > Cupressaceae > Sequoia > Sequoia sempervirens. Next base: position 898,295,235 of record VDFB02281492.1, read on the forward strand.
CTATGATAAACTACCTCAAGAGGTCTCCCAATCCTTAGAACAAGGGCTTTACACATCATAAAGGTACTGGGGGAGAGATATCACGCATCACACCTGTTGATTGCAAACTTTCCTTGCAACCAAAAATTTATATAGCGGTTTGGAAGAGCTTGGCTTATGCTCATTGCTGCTTGGGTTGTTCCCTGGGGTGAGTACTTTTTCCCACCAAGGCAGGCCCTCTAAATGTGAACAATAGCGAGTAAGTACATCCATAGCTCGATCATCTTTGTTTCCATGCAAAAAGAGAGAACACACACTATGCCTTTTCTCACACTAGCATGGTTGTTCAATTTTAAACCCAAATTTGAAGTGTGAAGGTGATTTTGCAATGTGATAGAGAATGTTTTTGTTTCTCAAGATCACCAAATGGCACGAGAGAATTGCATACACATTCACTAGAAAATTTGAAACCACAAAATAAAACAAATAGTTTTCAATTTTATCCTTCAAAGCAATGAGTTAATTTTATGCACCAATTGAAAGATGAGTTTCCCTTGTTCAATTTTAAGCCCAATTGAAAGATGTGATATGAGGGTTCATTTTTAGCCAACTTTGAATGTTCATTTTAAACTGAATGGAAAACTAGTGTGTTGCCTAAAAACTGAAAGTAATAAAGCATGAAATTGGGTTATAATTTCCAGAAAGCGTTAAATGCTAGTTACAATTATAAAATGTTTAGATAGAAGAGAAGTTCTTCAATTTTGCTCCATTCCTTAAAACTTGCAAAACCCTATTAGTCTAACAATGAAAACACAGTCAGACATTGATCGGTGATCAGATAATCAAAAGAAATTAAGTCACATGTCAAAAAACAAGCGAAAAGTTTCTTACCCTGGTTGAGTGTCACTGTACACGGTAGTGTCGCAATTTGAAATTTGGGCATCGCTCTGGTGAATTTGAGCATCACTCTGTAGAAAGGACAGTGAGCACGATTATGTCACTATATTGATGGGCGTCAGTTTAAATGAGTGTGTCACAATTTGAAGTTTGAAAGCATCGGTCTACTAGGGGTGAGCGTCACTGTTTTCGTTCCACGATAGTTCAAATTTAAATAAATGTTGCTATATTTAAATCAGCATCAGCCAATTAAATATGCATTGTATCAAATTTCTTGGGCGTCGCTATATGGTGACACTATTGAGATAGCGTCATTGTTTTTGGTTTGAGCATCACTACAACCTGCAAAACAACAAAAACATGGATTTCAAGCCAAAAAACAACTAAATGATCAGTTTTCCCTCCTTCTAGTGCTAGAATGTTGATGCGAGGATACCGGTTATGGGTTGAATTACACTTGATCCATGAAGAATTGAAGCATAATGAAGCAACCGATACTTGAATCTCAACAAGATCAGTCAATCAAAATTGAAAGTAAACATTTTATCAAAAAACTTAACATGCTAATCTTATGAAATCTTTAAAGAAAACTTCAACTCTAATCCATTGAAATTTATCTTGTTGTGGAATTGGTGTCACGTTGAAGTGGACCGATGACCCTTTCCCAATCCCGTAATAGTGAGCTTTTTTCAGTCGATTCTATGGAAGAGAATTGATGAAACCATGATGTTTGGTGCATGAAAAACCTAAATTATGCACAAAATCAAGATGATGCAAGCTAAGTTACCATGATTCTATGCTATAAATGATCGAATTATACAATTTCTAAGCTAATCTAAACTAATGTTAAAATATGAAAACCCTAATTTATTTACAAACTAAGATGGATGCATGGAAGCCATTAATGAAAGCTTGGAGCTATTTATGGAACTAAAACAAACTGAAAATAAGCTAAATGTATGCAAATTGAGAGTATGGATGTGAGTAAATTCAACAACATGACTTTTCAATAAAAGATGGATCCATTTGTTTCCAAATAGTGATATATTTATAGGAGAGCAAATGAGGAATGAATGGTTAAGATCAAAAAGCTTAATCAACTGTTCAGGATGAAGGAGATGAGAAGCATGGATCATGGATTCTCATCAACTGATGAGAATGCAAGATGAAGATTAATCAAAGGCTCAAAATTACCTCAACCAAACACACTTCTGACCTGCTCACACAGGTCAAAGGCAACTTGCTAGAAAGGTAAGAGGGTTAACTTGCTTTTGAAGCTAAGTGAGTTGATTGGAGGAGAGGGAATATTCCTTAGAATATTCCATTTGGATGAGGTAAAAGGTTAATTTTCAAATTAAAACAAAGTATTAATTATGCAAAAAGGATAAAGAATATTCCATGGGAATATTCCCTTTGATTAGAGGAATAATTAGTTTAATTGCTAATTAAACATGGTTTAATTTATGCAATTAGGGGATTAGAGGAATTAATAGATATTTATTAAATTAAGATGATTTAATAAATAGGGGAGGTGTGAAATGATATTTAATTAAATAGGATAGGGTTATTTAATTAAATAAGATTACTTAGGAGATTAAATTAAATATTTTGATCTATTTAATTTAATTAGATGAAGTGTTAGTAGGAAAAGAGGTGAATTAACCCAATTTAATTAATTAGGTCAAATAGACGAAAATGATGCAATTAATTAATTAGCTAGGCTAATTGAATTAATTTAAGCAAAAAGAGGATAGATAAAGAGGAAATGATGTTAATAAATCTGATTCAAGTGTATGACATTGATTAGGATATTTTTCAGTGTCTACAAGTGTCAACATGAATGATCATTAAGTCACATCTATAGACTAATGAGTAACTACATAATTTTGTCACTATAGAAGTAGATGTAGGTGGAGAAAGAATAAAATGGTTTGAATGTGCCCTCATGGCATCTAAAGAGGGAAATGCATTGTTGGTGTAAATAGGTGTTTTACCTAACAAGTTCACTAGTGGGTCCTAGTTACATGTTTTTGATAAGGTAAGCAGGTATTTTGAAATGGCTAGACCCTTGTACAAAAGATAAAGATAGGCATTAAGCTCAACAAAACAACAAGGAACCAAAGAGAAATAACAACGTACAAAAAGCTAGGACACTACATAACCATGTAGTCACCAACCCATATTCAGGGTGGTTTGAAACCAAAATGTTCCATTGATTTTTGCTTTATCCTATTACAAGGATCCAACTACCTTAAACTTATTTTTTTGGAACAAGAGAGATTTTCAATATCACCAGTAGAATCTTTATGCAAACTAAGAACCATAGAATCCATCACAGAATGGTCAATAGGAGCTTTCCCCCTATTACCATCCTTATGTGTATCCTCAAAGGGAGAGGAACACTCCTCAACAGTAGCAGGCTTAAGTTCCTTTTTCCTCCAAACGGGCTGGTGTTTCTTGCTTCTCAAGCAACTAGTGGTGGCATGACCCACTTTGCAACAACATTGACAAATAATTGAAGCTTCTTCAAAAACAATCTGTTGCACCCAACATCCCAATTTGGAAGATATAGAAATTTGAGTAGGGAGCACCATGTCTTTTTCCATAAGCACTCAAAATCTAGCAAACAATAGATACTTTTTGAATTTAGTGACCTTATCAACAGTAGAGTATTGCCCAAAAGTATTTGCAATAAGCATGAAAACCTCTTCATCCCAAAACTCCAAAGGCAACCCTAGCAGTTTGACCAAACAGGGAACAAAATGGAGTCATCACTCAAGGGGTTAAACCATGGGGACCAATTTTTTAGACAAAGGCCATTTAAGCCCATAAACCAAGGACCTTCATGAAGAACCCTAGAGAAATCTTTAGGAGAGGAAAAGGAAAATAGGAAAAAATTATTCAACATAGAGACAACCTCAACTTGGCCTCTTAGATTCCAATCTGAATCACCCACTTTCTAATAGAATTGATGCTGGGATGATTACCAAAAAATCTCCCAACCAATGAGTTACTAAACTGAGCAATTGTTTTAACCATAAGGGAATCAGTAGTAGAAAGTACCTTCCCTTTGTCCATGGTATGGGTAGGGAAAGACCCATTCCCAGGTGTAGTCTCCTCAACATTAGCCAAAGAGCAATCCCTCACGCTAACATTGGCATCATATTCAAGATCAACATCATCCTTCACAAGTCTTGAAGCCCAATTAAGAGAAACAATAGAGGAATCATCCTCCACAATAGGCACAAAATCCACATTCTCCATAGTAGTAGCTATCAAACCATCTCCCAAACTGTCATGCACAAGACACATAACAACCATAGAAACGCCCAACTCTCGACCAATAGTAGTAGTAGGGGACTCACCCAAACTCACATTCATAGTAGATAGAGCAATAGGGGATCCAGTGGAAAACACAACACCCTTCTCACTAACCACAACAGTAGCCCCAAAGCAACCATTTAAACTAGTCACCGCGGGGTCACCATTGGCAATCCTAAACTACAAGCAAGCACCTGCAAAAAAATCACAAACCCTATTTGCAACTTGGACCACAGAAGCCACTCGAGGAGCATAGGCCTTCACACCAATCACATGGAGACAAGGGGAAGAAATCATAAACCCCTTTTGAGGGTATGGCCTAGATCATCAGACCCAACACCAGACACAACATCAGAAGAAGAGCGTGCCAAATAAACTTTTCTCTGTGCCTCTCTCCATAACTCATGTAGAGAAACCTCCTCATCTTCAGATTCAATACAATGCCTCTGGTCCTCCAACCAAGGAGGAAAAACCCCATCTTCCTCTTTGAAAGAACAACACCACTCGCCAACCATCTCATCATCGTCCTCCTCCTCATCCCCTTCTTTTGCACCAACCCCACTTCCTCCCATGCACCCTTTAATTCCTCCATCCCTACATGGTCCATCGTTGCATGCAACAACCCTACCCCCTTCTCTATATGCTCCATCACTCTCTATAAACTAGTTAGTCAAATTCCTATTTACAAGTTAAGTTTGCTTAGATCCTAGGGAATCTTTTTAGAGGGTTGTTAATTGTAGTAAGATTTTATCTTATCTTTTGACATTTAATGATTGTGTCCTAATTCATTTGATATTAGTTTTCTCATGACATAGGATTAAGACACTTGTCATGATATTGTCTAATCATATGTCTGAACTTGGCTATATAACTAGGTGATCTCATGTGTAAATCAAAAATCATACAATCGTAATCTATCATTTGCATCCTTTGATAAAATAACATTATTCTCTCATAACTGATCTCTCTAGCACTTTCATGAAGTTCCTAATCTTGGGTGGTTATAATATTCAACCAAATATTACATGGTGTAGAGTATTCAAAACCAACTCTTACATGGTATCAAAGCTTGTGGGATTGCTTCTTGTTAGTATTTATTGAGAGATCTAGGTTGCAAATTTTGGTGGCTCTTGAATGGTTGAGTATGCTCTTCTCTTGCATCAAATGATGGCCTAGAGAATAAAAAAACTAGAAAAGAAATACCAAATTTGGGGGTTTTTTCTTTGTGGCTTTGTATTGCAAATCAAAATCGAAGTTTTTTGTTGCAAATGTGAGCTCACAATTGAGTTCAAAAGGTTTGAGAAAGTTATTTTTTCCTTTTGTTTCATCCAAATCGAATATCTAAGGCTAGATCTATGAGGGTTTGAATCTAAAAATTAGTTGCCAAATCCAAGAGGTTGTTGCAATTTTGGAGCACTTTGGGTCAAAGTAGACCTTTCCATTGCACCCAGGAGGCCCAAAAACCTTAATATCAATTGTCAAATCATCAAAATCTAAGCACTTGCCTCAAGCCCTCAGAGAAATTTTTTCCCTCCTTGGTCATACGGTCATACAGATGAAAATTGTTAGTCAGTAGAATTTTTTTTGCAAGTACTCTGTAGCACCTACATACTGTAAACCTACATGGCAATACCATAGGTCTCTCATCATCCACAACTTGGAAACTTGTCATTCTCACCACATAGGCCCCATGCCCCATCCTACTATAATAGTCAAAGCTATAACATATCAACATTTACCGAACATTATGTCATAGATCAAATATTCCAATGGAAAACCAAGATTCCTCAAAATATTCCCAAGATTTTATCAACGTATGTCAAATGACATAACTAAGAAGCTTTTATCCATCATAGCAACACATGTCTAATTAAAATGAATCAAATATAAATACATATATTCAATTTCAATGTCAATTACAATATCCAAGTTGAATTGGCTCATAAGGCCACATAGTCAATACAATGTATAAATTTTACATCAAGGTTACATCATACACCAAGATAGTCTTGAAAACACCCAAGGATTCCTCTTGACAATCGCCTCCACTGGTGGACGAGAACATGGTTGAAGCGCTTTATTACCCAACCACGAAGCTTACGCTTCCCCGAAATTCTTCCAACTTGAAGAATACCCGACCTTGCATGAAAATTTTAGCAAGAGAATAATCTGCAAGGTGGAATCTGGTGCGTACCCAAACATCAACATGCATCTCTATCTATGAGTTAGAAATATGCAAGATCTATGCTAGGAATGGAAAAGAGTGTTATCACAAAGTCCATACATACATGATGGGCTAATTGCTTGGCCAAGCATAAGAATAATGTTGCAACAACAAACAATAGGTTTTAGATAAATCAAATACCTATACTCTCTGAACTCCATTTAGGCACCCATCCTGGAAGGTAACTTTCAACAAAAAGTTATCTCCTAGAAACTATCTACCATCGAGAAACATCTAACCTTAGGTGCTCTAGTCTATTTAGGTGTTGTTCTACTCAACAAGAGAATATTTTGTTCTCACATATTTGCGAAAAAGTAATTTTGTCTACTTATTTCCTTATCTTATATAAAATTCAGAAAAATGAATCAAATGGAATTGATCAATACATTATCCATTCATTTCAAGCACATGTCACATGATTACATTCATCGTAACTTAGTATTCATTTAAGAATAAAGTAAATAGGTAACAAAAGAAGGTATGTCACAAGTATGTGTATGTATGTAGACGAAGGTCTATGTGCATACAAATATATGTGCCAAACTTAAGTTATTGATTTGTGCATACATTTTGAATTAAAAACCATCATATTAGATTGATTGTCATACAATAAGGTTACAGATTGACACATCTTTTATCAAAAATACAAGAAGTAGAACTTAAAACAAGTCTCCTGAACAATTTCAACATACTGATATATTGTTTGTAACAAATAAGTTATTTGTAGCTAATGCATACTATTTAAAGCAAAAAAATGTTGTTTGCATCTAAACATAATCTTTTTATAACAAAACAATGTTGTTTGCAACTAAACACATACTATTTATAACAAAACGATGTTGTTTACAAAAGTATACAGATTCAATTCCATATTTACCAATGCTTCGTTCATACGAGCCTCATTCAAGGACCCATAGCTATTCATTACAATCATGGTCAAAGATTTTGATACAACATAACTTTCATTCTCATGTTTAATTCAAATATTTTATCATTCTAAGAACAATTGTATACAACATGCATATAAAGAAAATAACCAAACAATTTCTTGATATAGATTTTTGAAAGGTAATAAGAGCACAAATGACATACCGGTCGTTTATCAAGAATATTTTAGACATATACTCTAGGTTTAGTCTTAACATGGTTCAGGTTTAAAGAACCCTCATTCACTAATTTTAGAAAAATATACCACTGTTGTTCCATGAACGACCTACGGTTAGACGACTGTCACTTAGCATTTATCAATAGCCGAGATCGAAAACATATAGGCTAACCCTTGGCTTGGGTAAATTCATTCAAAGGACGATACAGGTATTGTTCCCATAGAACGATAGTCACACACTAGAAACATGCAAGCACATGGATAGATCAATTTATTGTTCTACCATCATCCTGTATGGGTGAGGTGACATGATACATTAATATCTCTATGACATAGCAAGGATAACATATCTGCAAGGAAAAAAAAATAACATACTACAACAAAGGGCGACATAAGCTTGTCATCGCTTACTGCGATGAAGCAACATAAAACGGTAAAGATAACCTATTTATCCATGATCAATGGTGATGGTTATCGCACCATATGGGTGACCATTGAATGGATTTTAACATGAAAAATAAAGTATACATAAATTTCTATGAGAGATTCGCTGCCTACCCTCAATGGGTGTTGACAACTTAAAGTCGTTTTGCTCCATATCATAGGCTTATTGATTTACCCAATAGCCATGTGATGAGCTAAATAGAAACACATGCAACAAATACACATGGGTGGCAACATCACAAACCTACAATGTAAGACATGATCGGATTTCAAGCCTTTGGTGAAGCATGTACTAAGCATAACCGAGTAAAGAAAGGCCGACATGGCCATGCTCACCACGGTACAAATATATCAAATTCGATCAAAGATTTATATATAGAAAATCGACAAACAAATTTCTTACGATTCTATAGAATCGTTGATATAAAATATCACACTATGCTTCGGAAATAATGAATCGGGAAATACAAACATATCACATAAAAACATCAAATACCTCTATTTGTGAGGATTTTCCTTTAGTTTTTTCCATAAAGCTCGAAGAATAGCTCGTTCTCTGCTTGTTTGGTGTCGATGATATCTCTCCAAAATGACAACTTCCTTGTTTTTCCTTGCACCTCCACTAAAGGGTTCGTTTCGAATCTTGATGGGAATTAATGTTTAGCTACCCCATTCATAAAATTTGAATATTTTTCATAATTTCAATGGCGGGCCAGGGATGATGCAAGAAGTTGGGTCCACAAAAAGCTCAAAAAGTGGAAGTGTTTTTGTTGTTTTTCAGAATTTGTCACACTTGGACTGAAAATTTGAAGCACTTACACAATTAATCCTAAAAAAGGCCAGTAATATGAAATTTAGTATTTTGAATATAGTTTCCAAATATGCAATTTATTCAAATACCCAAATGAGAAATTAAATTTTGATAGGAATGTATAAAAACCACTTTTTAAAAGTCATTTTTTTAACCATACCATGCACGTGTACGAACACCACTTTTTGACCGAAATAAAATTATTTTTCTAATTCCTTTTGGGGAATGATATGTTACAACATGAATACTGATGAGGATATTTTTTTGTAATTCTTTTCTAAATATTTTTTCTAAATTGAATTTTTATTGGCCCTAATTGTTGTTTTAAAAAATCGTGTATAGACAACATAATTGGACCTAAACTAAACATTTTTTGATTTTTTTCATTGTGTAAAGAATTGTCTGAAGATTGATTTCATATAAATTTTTTTGCAAAAAATTTAACCAAAAAAGAGTTATTAAAAAGCAAAAAAATCCTAATATTTCAAGTTTACGGATCAATTTTCTTAGAAATTAATTAGAAAATAAAAAACACAATCCAATCTTAACAAAAATTATATATTTGGAAACTAGACATCATGTTCTATAATGGGTTTTAATTTCATAGATTAATTCAGAAAAAAGTCCATCACCTATATTGCCAAAGTTGGACATTTCTCTTGAACTTGCCTTAGTTTTTTAGTTATAGGTGAAAGGCTAAGGGTCGGGTTGCCAAGCCTTTCTCGAGCCTAAAACTGAAGCAGCATGTGGTTTGGAAATTCAAAATTTAAAAACACACACATTATGAAACACATATGCATTCTTTATTTGCTTGTTTATTTAAAAAATTAAATACCTTTTAGAAACACGTGTTATAAAACACATATGCATTATAACGTGTACACGTTTTATAACACATGCGTTTCTAAAAGGTATTTATTTTTTTAAATAAATGACTCGTACATGTTATATAATGCGTACACGTTTTATAATGCATGTGTTTCTATAAGTTTTTTTTTAATAAATAACTCGTACGTGTTATAAAATGTGTACATGTTATAAAACGAGTACACGTTATAAGGGTGCTAGCAAGAAGTTGAGTCCATTTTTTGGCCAAAAAGTGGAAGTGTTTTCCCTAATTTTTAGAATTTGACACATTTGAACTTAAAATTTGAAGCACTTAGAGATAGAATCTTCAAAAAAGTCACTAATCATAAAATGTAGTACTCAGAGTCCAGTTTCCAAATATGTAATTTATTTCAATACCCAGATGCTACAAATTGATTTTCAATAGGCATTTTTCAAAACCACAGTTTAAAAGTCACCTTTTTTTTACCACACCATGCACGTGTATGTCATCCATATTTTGACCTAAATTATTGTATTTTTCTAAATCCTTTTGGGAAAAGATTTCTAACTCACTAAAGCACGTTTTCAATATTTTTTGTAATTTTTTATTGAATATTTTTTTTGGTTAAATTTTTATCAGCCATATTTGTTTTTTTGAAAAATCGTTGTGTACGTCATGCATAAGATGACTTAAACTGATCATTTTTTATTTTTTTAAAAAATTGAAAAGAATTGGCTGAAGTACGTTTTCGTGCAATTCGTTTTACAAAAAAAATATTTAATAAGAAGTTATTAAAATAGTAAAAAACATTGATATTTCAAGTTTATGGAACAGTTTTATCATAAATTAATTGAAAATAGAAAAAATAATCCAATTGTAAAAAAATTACATATTTGGAATCTGCACTGTCTCATGTATAATGGGTTTTAATTTTGAAAAAAAATTCTGCCAAAAAAGTCGTCAGCCATATGTCCAAAGTCACTATTTTTCTGTGACATTGTCATGACCTTCAACTTGCAGGTCAAACCAAGTTGAAGGCCTAGGTTCAGATTCCCAATGCTTTTCTCGAACCAGAATACAAGCCAAAAAACCAACCACAAAGCAAGGGAAAGTTCAAATTTTTAGAAACGGGATCCCATTTACAAAATGGGATCCTATTTTGTAAATTAGGATCCCATTTCCCAATATTAAATGTTGGACCATTGACATGGAAACAAGATCCCGTTTCTCTTTCTACCTTTTTTAAAAATTTACTAGCAAAGTTTTGCTGTGAAGTCTACAACTTCATATGTACGACCGACTGCGACATACTGGCTTATTTTTTATCAACAATTTTTTAAGTGGAACTGTGCTATTTTTCTACTCGTTTGGAGGAACAAAAGAGGAAGATTTTTTTTTTATAGGTCTTCAACTTGCAATTTGGATTGAATTTAGAAAGGAGGCATCATGTAAACAGTTTTTTAAGTGGAATTGTGTTAGTTTTCTACTCATTTAGAGGAACAAAAGAGGAAGATTTTTTTCTTTACAGGTCTTCAACTTGCAATTTGGATTGAATTTTTTGAACTTTCACTATTGACATTCATTTGTGCTTGAGAATTTTATTATCATGGGTTCACAAGCTCATAATAAGAGGAAAGATAGGAAGACATTGATTCCTGAAGAAATTCAACGAAGGAAAGATAAAGAAGCAAAAATGCAAAGAGATAGAAGAATGAGGATTCAGTCAATGAATAATGCTGAAGCATCCAATTCCATAACTATTGAAGATAAAAACATTGAGGAGACCATGGTTGTAGATGAAGCTAATTTGCAAGAAGTCAATTTGGAAAATAATATGATTATACAAACAAGACTTAGTATGTCTTCAAATCCCTCTTTCAATGCTATGGATAATGTTTCAATAGGTACAAATCTAGGTACGTCTTCAAATACACATTTTAGTGAAATGGAAAATTTGTTTGTAGAAATTTTCTAAGATGTTGGACTTAATGATGTTGACATTGATAATATTTAGAGAGATGAAAATTTACAGAATTTGTTGAAAATTAATTAGAAAATGAAAATGAAAATCGTTTAAATGTTGTTGAAAATGAAAAATATTTTGTTGAAAATGAAAATGAGAATGATCCTTTTGTTTTTTATTGGATAAGCAGGAGAAGGGCCTTGATCCCATGGTACAAAGCAAGGAAAAAAATAGAGAAATGAACTAGGAGAAACAACACCAGCCACCACTAGAAAACAATAGCAAGCCGACCAACCTAAAGCCAAAAATGGCACGTAGGTCAAGTAACCAAAATTGCAACCATAGAACCATTAACAACCTAATAAAAAATAGAATCCCCAAATAAATCCATGAAATGGAACACCGACCATTAATGAGATCAACCAAAGTCCAACAAGTATGAAACCATAACAATGCTATCAAGAAATAGTAGTCAGGGATGGTAAAACTTAGCACCGATAGTTTTAAAGAAAACATATGATCAAAGCAAAAAATTCCCAATTATTGCCAATATGGGACACCAACTCCCTCCAAGTAGGGTCATCTTCAAATTTTGAACCAGGCTTTACAACCAACAAAACAAGCCAACAGGCCACCTTCCAAGTAGACAAAACCGTAGCCTGAAACAACAACCACCCCAAGGGTGGGTAAGACAAACTATTCTTTGAACTCATTCCAGCAAGTTTAATAGGAACCTGAAATCCAAACCACCAGAAAATAGCTAAACCCATCATCACTCTTTGATAGAACCATCCCACATCGAACCTGTTACTTAGAGAAAATAATTTTGAACCACAAACAACCTTTGTGCTGATGGGGTAGAGAGCCCCCATCAACCACTAGATAATACTTAAGCCCATCAACACTCCTTGATAGATCCATCCCATATCAAACCTATTTGAGCAACCAAATATGAACTAGAAACAACATTAGCACTGATGGGGTAGGGAGCCCCCATCAACCTACTTACTTCTCCATCTCTATAGAAGAAAGCATTTCCCAAAAGTAATATCACCCAAACAACAACCCTCATAGAGCACCAACCTCTCAATCGAAGTGCCAAATCAAGGCTTGAATCAAGAGCACAACCAACATAACATGTCTGCAAGCCACCTAATGAGCTATGAAAAAAATAGCCCAAAACTGCATCCACCTCACAGGTGGCCACAACAACCTAAACATGAAGGCCTCCATGAAGCTTCATCTTTCAAACAACAACACCCTTAAGACAATAGCTCCTGAATAATCTCAGGTCCAACATATCCAAACTCCCTACCACAATTAGGGAGTTGACAAGAAAAACTAAGCATTGAGGAGCCACTTCCGGCTTAAAGCACCACTCTGCGCAACACACCAACTCAATCTCAACCTCAATAAGAGAGAGCTCCCCTCTATAAGAGAAGATGAAGTGAGGATCCAAACTATGAGATCCACCAATCTCCTGCACAAACATGCTCCAACTCAAAAGGAATCGATAGAAGGAAAGGGAACAATCCACTACAGTAAAAACAACCATCTCCGCCTCTATAGGAGAGGGCTTCACCTCAATAGGAGCAATCTCCACCTCCATAGGAGACCCCAACTGTGAAACCTAGTAGGAAGTAAACACTCTAGTAGTAAGAAAACACACCTCAACCCAAGGAAACACAAGCATTAGGTACAATAAGGAAGCAATATGAGGCAACTCAACAAACACCAAAAAGAACACACACCCCAACAATTTCAGAACCATCAAGATGGAAATGGAAACCTCACACAATAGGTTCCACGTTCCCAAAACAACTTGGATACTAGCTCCAAAAGGATCCAAAGCAACAACCTCCTCAAACAAACCCCAATCCTTTCAAGGTAGAAAAGCAGAGCAACCAACATAAGCGTCATTGAAGGTATTACTCTCGAGCAAACCATTCTTGATGGCTCTAGAGGAAAAAACAAGCAACTTCAAAACATACCATAGCCCCCACTGCCATTGAAAATACTTGCATAAAAAACCCACAATCACCTCGTAGGTAGTGATAGAGAAACTTCTGAAATCTCTAAGAAAGTCCACCAAGAAAATATTTTTAGTAATGAGAATTTGATTATCCACAAAATAACTAAAATCCATAGGAGCAAAGAAATGGAGAACCTTGACAGAAGGCTAGGAGAACCCATCCCCAACACTAACCAAGAAGAGTAGGGAATAAAATAACCATTAACCACAATAAATCTAGAGTCCATAAGAAGGACCGAATCACCTAAAGCTAAGGACTGTATAAAATCTTTACAAAGCTTTAAGAGGGGTGAGGCGAGATCAGTCGACCTAAATAGGGAAGAAAAACAAGCACAAGAAAAGGCCTAAAACCCCAAATAGCTGTGAGAATACCAATGAGGGCTCAACAATCCCCAAGACTGGGAAGTAAGTGAAAAAAGCATCACAAAATCAATAGCAACAAGAGACTGTAGAAATGCAACAAACCAACAAAAATAGTCCAAAAGGAGCGAGCCCACAAACCTGTGAAGGTAAAAGAGGAAAAGGAGGAAGTGCCCCCATCCCTAGAAAAGACAACCCCCTAGAAGCGAGCACTAGATAGGGTCAAGAAGGAGCAACAAGGACTCACATTGCAAAGCAAAGCCAAAGAGATCACTAGACGTGATTTTTTTTGGCCAACTGGGCCACTCCCTATCGAGTAGCTATTGAACCAGGTGAAAGACACCACAAAACTCGAGAACATCCTCAGATATTAGCAAAAAAACTAGAGAACCAAGCAACATCATCTTCATTTCCTAGTTCAACCTCACCAATGCTATTGTTCTCAAAAGAATTTAAATATCCTGAACTGCTCTTGTTCCCGCATGAGAAAACCAGAAAACCAAGCATAGATAGCAAAGAAATCTTCAACCAAGCAAAGACATCTTCAATGCCAAAATATTCCTCACCATAAGAATACGAATGGTAGAGTAAAACTCCCATGTCCAACAGAGATGGGCAAGCCACCAAAATGCCACTCCCATCAAGCAAGGAACACACAATCAAGTCCAAATCCTTCATTCCCGAAACATCCTCCAACCTAGCAAACCCCAAGTTGACAGGGAGAAGATTAGAAAGACTACACAACCCAAAGAAGGGTAGATGACTCGATCGAAAAGATACACAAGGGGGAGAAAGCACCCGCAACAAAGCAAAAATGTTTTTAACAACAATAGATGCCAGTACCGAAGGCAACAAGAGAGAATGCAACCTAGCATCCTCAAGGAAATCTTATGATGCACCCACAAGACAGGGGAACATGAAGGAGAGCTCCCTATCCAAACCCAGCTTAGAACAATCTTTCGAGACACCCACAATACAGAGGAATATGTAGGAGAGCTCCCCATCCACACCCAACTCAAAAGGCATAAGTTGCCAAGCATCCCAACACCAAGAAACTTCATCACCGTCCTCTGTATCAGAACCCCCCTACTTAGAATCTTCACAAGAATTCAAATTCCCTCGTCCCATTCTATTCCCGCTCACATGCTCAACCATCCTTATGATCCTTTTGTTGAAAATGAAAACAAAAACTGTTTTATTGATGAAAATGAAAATGACAACGGTTTTGTTGATGAAAATGAAAACCGTTTTGAGGTTGAAAATGAAAATGAAAATCTAGGATGTGATGTTGAATTTAATGAAAATATTTTTTAAAAATTGAAAGTGATGTTTTGGATAATCTTCCTAGTAATATTTCTTGGAGGCAAATAAGAACACATGCGAATAAAATATACAAAGAATTATTTTATCGTAAAAAACTTGCATTTCAATGTCAACTAATGATGTAATTGATGAGAATGAAAAAAATGAGAAAAGTAATGAAAAAGTTAGGCTTTTTTGTTAAATGAAAAAGAAAAGATCAATCATTAAAACATGCTATGTCTACTGTTGCTAGTGCCATTCAATCTATTGGAAAAAATAGTTGATCTAAAGATAAAAATGCAACAAGAAGAGCTATAACAACTGCTATAGTTAATAAAGAAACTTTGAATAAAAGAATGGTAAGTAATATTAGTGAAGTTCTACTAATACATCCTAAAACATTGCTAAGAGTGACAAAAAGAAGAGAAAGTATAGAAAATGATCCAATTAATCAATGTTGGAGTTTTAGTGGTCGACTCCCGAGGTCTGACATGAAATTGATTGTTCAAATTAAATATTTGATTGAGAAATATTGGCATGATAATACTAGGGTATCATCTAATGCTAGAGATGTTTTAAAACTACGAGTGGGGTTCAAAGTTCGCGATCCTCATCCAAAACACCTATTAGATACAACACAAACTGAATTTTATAGAAAATTTTATGGTGATTTAGTGTTACCTGGTAATATTAAAATAAGTCAAAGGTCTTTTGAAAAATGCAAACCCTGGTATGTAAAAATTAATAAGCAACAAATATCTTGTTGTTGTAAAACGCATGTTCAATTTTGTTATTTTTTTGATGTTTTCTGATATATACGTTGTACTTTGCATACTAACATGATTATATAAGAACGCGGTATTAATATGCCACTTGAAACAATAAGGGAGTTTATATCATGTTTGTTTTGTGAAAATATCTAATGGTACATTGTTTTATTTAAGTTCTTGTATTATTGGACAATGCACTAGTTGTGGAAATCTTTCATTCTTAAGAATTTGTATGCATGAAAGTGTTGATAATGATTTTGGACAACAATTAGTAGATGTTAAAAGATTTAAGAATGTTGACTATTCTTTAAAAGATGAAAAAATAGGAAAGCGTTGTGATTTAGTTACAGAAAAAGTTAGTGTACATACATTATGTAGATGCTAAAAATTGTCTTAGGCCTACGACTCTAATTTTCGTCATAATTCTTATTTTTATTTTCATAATTAAATAATGTTAATTATTTAATTATTTTCTAAAGTCATTTGTCCTCTATTAATTAAATAACTTTAATTATTTAATTAATTCATTCTTACCTTTATTCTTCCTTGATTTATTAATTAAATATTATTTATTTAATTACGTCACTAATTAAATTTATCTTCTTTCTAAAATTAAATAAACTATTATTTAATTTATTCCTACGACACTTTCAACTATAATTAAATAATCATTTTAAATTATTTAATTATTCTTTAGCCTTTTCTCTCTTTAATTAAATAAATCTTTATTTATTTAATTTAATCCAAAATATTGAATGCTGAATTAAATCATTATTTTATTCATAAAAAGATTTATCCATAACACATTCCTCTATAATTATATAATCTCTTTGTTATCTAATTAGTCATTTATCACTTAAGTCTAGATATAATTGGATCATTTAGTTATCTGGTGAGATAATATTTGATTATCTTTAATGAACAATTTTTTGTGTAAATCATTCCGTTATCTAGATTAGATCTTATCTTCTATGTGCAAACCTCTATTAATTAAATAACTTTAATTATTTAATTAATTTATTCTCATCTTCTATCTATTTAATCAATCTTTATCTTTACATGCAATCTTCATTCTTCTATGTCTCGACCAGTTTCCACTAAAGATTAAATTATTATTTAATTTAATCCCCACCTTTAATGTTTTATCACTTACACTAATCTCATTGCATGTCACATATTTTAATCTTTATCATCATTTTATCTTTCAATTTGAGCCTGTCATTCGAAAATCATATTTTCTATTAATTAGCTTTATCTCCATCATCTCAAAATCTTATGAGTTTTGGAAGCAACTTTCTTAATCTTTGATGTTTTTCTATTAACACTATCATGAGGCTATACTTGTGTACTTAAGAGAAATATGAGGGCAGGTATTATACAAACGACAAAATGGAGAAGTGCAATGAAGGTGATCCATGGAATGCATAAGGGGTTTGGTGAGATTGTTCTTTGTTTATGCTTTTATATTCTATTGTTCTTTATTGTTAGCATAGGTTTAGTTTTATTTATATATTGTATTGTTAATTTGCGAATTTCCCTTTGTTACATCTATTGAACCTGACGTGAAGACATAGTCTTCAAAAAAATCCATAGATTTTTTTTTTTTTTTTGCAGGTAGAGGTACGATTTGATGCATCTGAGGCACATAACGATGCATTTGACCTTGTGAACCGCATATGAAGAATCAAACGACGCATCTGAATCTTCGTGATGCATTTGTGCCTTTCTGTGACACATTTGACTGGTAAAAGTTGCGATGCATTTGACTAGTAATTTTTTTATTTTTTTTATTTTTGAGATTTTGAATTTTCTTTTTAATAATTGCAGTTTTTCATTATGACTAATTTGGAGTTGGAAACATGTGATCTTATGGAGTTCATATAGTGTTTTTTGAATGATTCGTAGAAGAAAAATATATAAATTATGTTTGCAAGATGATTGACGAAGACAAAAATTCAAACTTCTAATGTGTGGTCTTGCAAGACGCTTGTTGAAGATTGATTTTGAAACAGATTGTTTGATTATATTAGCTTAAAATAAATCACTGTTCTCTGTGTTTGGCGCATTCACACATTCTGTTAGATTAAAACCTGATTTAATAATAAAAGTATCCTCTCCCCTTGCACACTTGTGCAATCTTGGGTGTAAGAGAAATATTTATTGACTCTAGAACTGGGCCTTCCTTGGTGGGAAAAAATACTCACCCCAAGGTGACTCAAACCGGTAATGAAGCTAAAGCCAAGCTACTCCCAATCGGTATACAAATGTGAATGCTAATGGAAAACTGAGCATTACAGCTACAGATTTGTCATGCAGAAAGTTAATCTTGCCTCACACATAGCCACCTGAATGGGTGCCCTTATTAAAAGCTATTTGTTTTTTATATTACCAAAATCCCTCTATTTACTCATGCAAGAGGTTATACCTCTGAAGTCATCCCACATACTTGTAGTTCTTAGTAGAGATGAAGAGTTTGTCATGGGAAATTCATGAGAACTCGAAGCTTGGCTGACCCATAGAAGTGAGTGTCGTGGAGGGGAGCCAATGTGGTCAAGCTTCTAATCATTTGCTCTGAATAAGCACAACTAGAGAAATCCAAGTGGGAACTCAACAAATATTGTCCTTGCCATCTGTAGGAATCGTACTTGTCTGTTTGGATTTAAACATTTTCACATCAAAATCAAACTAAAACAAAGTGTTTTCTGATTGTCTTTTGTTTTCCAAAATTTGATCAAAATCAGACTGAGTCAAACCTACAAATTTACAGTAAACTGTATCTACTAAACTGAGTCGCATATTTACACCAATCAACTGCATATGTTAAACTAAGTAGCATATGTACACCAGTCAATTGCATATGCTAAAATGAGTCACATCTGTACACCAATAAGCCACATCTGCTAAACTGAGTTGTATCTGTACACCAGAAACACACATCTATCATACTAAGTCACATCTGTTAACCATAAACCTACGTATATCATACTGAGTCACATCTGTTAACCAGAAACCTACGTCTATCATACTAAGTCGCATATGTCAACCAAAGAACCACATCTACTATACTGAGTCACAAGTGTCAAACCTATATCTGCTATTCTATTAGACTGAAAACCGCATCTAAAAGAAATTGTGACGCATTTGATCTGATGATCCGCATTTGTAGTATGGAACGACGTATCTTCTTGTCACAAACTTGAGACATAGTTTACAAGTAAACCACATTTGACACTGAAAACCACATCTGTTAAATTGCACGACACATCTGTTAACCTGAACCGCAATTGCCTGATTACCAAAAAAATGAATTTCACTATCATAGTCCAAGGTCAAGTAGCCAAAACTAGTCTTTGATTATCCTTTCACAGCGATCTTTGAACAAAAACCAGATAGATTTTCTCACATTTTTCACAATTGCATCCTTTAGGTATCATTTAGCTATAGCGATATACATACTAGTTGCAAACCTTAGTTACATTTTAGGAGTCTTAGTTACATTCAGATTAATCAAAATTTTAGGACAATCACCTTTGCAGAGTTTAGAATAGGCCAACTTTCCATACTTTGGATAAACTTTTGCTTCAACAAAAATTGTCATTGAACCTATTCACTTGTCACAATTATCATCTTTTGTCATCTTGGCGAGTCTTTCCAGCTCATTAGTCTAGTTTGGGAACTCACTTTATCTCTTGGTATTAGTCTAACAAAAGGTCCCTTGACAAACTAAATTGAAGCCTTGGTTAAACTTTAGATGGTTGGTAACCTCTTTTCAAATCTTCCAAAATTGATTACCTTTAAAAGCTTGCCTACACTTTTGCATACTTAAACGAGGTCATTTTAGGACAACATCATTTTAGACTTTCCTTATTGTCCAAAAAAGAACAAAAATATAGTTGCATTAGCAATCATTCCTTATATCCAAGAAAATCCAAAAACATAGACTAAAATCATATCATTCATAGACATAGTTTTGCATCATCCACATTTTGAGCATATCTTACATGGTCAAAACAAGGTCCAAAAGGAAACAAAGAGAAATGGTTGATCCACAAGACTTTATCAATCCATTTTCAGATCCCCCATCAGGGACATCGAGACCTCACAAAATATTATTAGATAAATTTCTCACTAGAGACCAACAAGGACGTGTTATAGTTGAAGACTTAGATGCTGTTGCCCAAGATCCAGAATTTGCCTCTTTTGTAGATGAATACCTGGCACAAGATCCTCAATGATATCTAGCAAAACTATTAGTAGAAGGTGCCACATTACCTACTAGATTTGACATTCACACATTACAAACTTGATCTACCCAAGGGAAAAACATGATGACATTTAGTGCCTCTATCCCTCAAGTAATTATAGCTATACCATTTGGAGTACCTACACAAAGTGCCACAACAATACACACATCACCATTTGGTACATCAAGCATGACATAAGGCCTTAATTTTACCATAGGGGCATCATCGTCAAATCCCTTCGACACCAATACTAGAAGTAAGAGGCCTAAATTTGGCACACACATGACAAGTGAAATACCAAGAATCAACATCACTAGATCCATACCATAGATAGGGGCCTCACAAATATGACACATACCTCAAATAAAATTTGGGAACCAACCTGATCCTTTGCAAAATATTCATGTTCCCAATCAAAATCCACCCTTCTTTCCTACATTGAACCAAAATTCGTGGCATAACACTGGGTATCAAAACACTTACATAGACCCCAACAATGCAACCAACACATCATTGACACAAGTGGATGTTCTACAAACACAAATGCAATCCATTCAACAACAAATGGACAACATGGAGATTTCTAGAAAAAAGACTTTTTCAGTAAAATACTGATGTCCATTTTGTTGAGATTATGGATGCACAGTCCTTGAAGCTGCAGACTTCGATGGAAGACCTTTAAGCCAGGAAAGATAATCAACCACCCAGAAAGTGTTGCAACTAGGCATGCACAATAGAGATTCTATATTGATATGATATATTGATTGATTACAAATGTACAAGATGCCTTGAATATATAGGCAAGAATGAAAACCTAATATGCATGAGATGTTGCCATGTGTCTCGATCTAACAACATGTGACAAAATGTGAAACCTATCTAGATGATCATTAAATGAGGAGATAAGTTCTAGAAGGACAACTCATCTTCTAGAAGGAATCTTATCTCCTACAAATAAGGAAGGGAATATTATCCCATTTATTAAATGATTTATCTAATAATGCAACCTAGGACTTAATTAATTAAATGCAAGACCTAAGTTAACTTATGTTAGTGTAATAATTAATTAATTAATTACACCAACGCCCCGCCATAAGTGCAACTTAGGGAGGAAAATGCAATGATTATGCAAGATGATAATGATGATGGGTCCCAGCTACGAGGCCATGTTAGGTACCCATGTACATGAAGATGCAGAAAATCTCCCACAACCGGAGAAAAGGGGAAAACCTAGTAGGAACAAAAACCCTCTCCAAAAAGAAGATGAAAAAGAAAAAATGTGAGATAGGATGGGAAGGATGGAGGACTCCCAAATACCCCCAAGTACACCATCCATCACATGGATACAATACAATCAAAGGCCCCCCATAGGAGGGAAAGAGAGAGACTATGTAGCCCCCCGAAAAGATGTGATCACCTACAAAGAAGGGAAGTGGTTGAAGACAGAACAAGATCCAATGTCGACAAACAACTTGTCTCCCTTTCGGAAGAAACAAAACCAACTGCAAGTGGAGAGATGCTTCCCATTTCGGATAGGAATTGAAGGAAGGAAGGATGAAGGTGGATGATGGTGTCTCTAAACTCTGCTCAAATGTCTCCTTACCTGATGATGAAGAGGCCACAATCAATGAAGAGAGTGACAAACCAAGACGATGTAGAAACTGATGCTGAACAATATCCAAAGACAAAGATGGAATGAATATGATGGAGACTTGATAGCCCCCCCTGAATGAAGTGTCCTCAAAACCACTAAAGGAAGTCTGAAGCAAATCCAATGGTAAATGCTGAAGAAACCTCAAGACCTGAATGGAATGATAGGGAAGAAGTCTCAGATATGAAATCTCTGAATAGAGGAGTGATACCCCTCCAAGAATGTTCTCCAAACCTATAGAAGTAGCTAAGTCAATGATGCCTGAAACAAAGCCATCCTGTGATGCCAAGTCTGAAAAACTGAATGTGTCATGATGGATAGAGATGGTGGTGGAAGCCTTAATCAATGATTCTGGACAAGGAATCACTGAAGGTGAAGGGATACCATCTGTCTCTGATGAAGAAGAAGCACCGAAAGGAACCTTGTCAACCTCTTTGGAAAGATCAAGGAAATCAACCTCCTGCACAACAATATCATCATAGGGAACTTGATCTGAAGCAAGACATTCTGAATCATGACCATTGGGGAATGGTGGAGTATCTGAATCTCCGTAGATCTCCCAAAGCTTAGTCCAAAGAATGTGAGGACAATCACAAAGATCAATAGCATTCAAAACATCACAATCAACTTGCATAGAAATGATTTGCAAAATAGTATATCTGCTGCAACTCCAAGCAAATTCATGAATACCTTCACTCGGATGAGGAACAATACCAAATAGATGTGGCAACAAATCAAGTGAATGAGGATGGTGGCAGATCCCATCTCGCCATTGCTTATAGTTACCCTTGTGCAACATAACCAGAGAAGGAGAGTAATATGCAAGCCCCATAATGAATTTTCTCCACAAGAATACAAAGACACTGACCTTCAACAGCAAATAAAGACTTCCAAATATGATGGACAAATGAAGTGATGCAACCTGGATCAAAAAATATTTTCCCAAGCTTTAGGATGTCCAAGTTATTGAACAAATGCACCAAACTGAAAAAAATCAAAGCAAGAGTACCTAGAGCTGAAACTGATTAGGGGATCTAGACTGATAAAAAAAAGCTCTGAATCACCTTCCTGATGCCGCTGGAATCACTGAAATTTGATGAGCGGTTGCAAGGTTACAAGCCTTTATGTCCAAATTAGGGTTTTGTCTTCAGTTGGCTGTAGAAATTTCTATGAGAAAAATTTCACAAAACGGATGTCACCACTAGAAAGTACATGAAATTCCCTTTTCGACGGTATATTGTTTGCAAAAATTTGATACCCTGGGTGAAAGTTGTGATAAAATGAAAAAAATGCCTATATTAGGCAAGTCGTAGGCTAAATTGGTGCAAAAATTAAGCACCCTCGGACTTAGCGCCTGGTCGTTGATGTGACCGCGACTATGATTGTGGCAAAAAAATGCACCGCTGGGTGAAGCAGTGGCTGGGCGGAGTTGGGTGGTGCCGAGGCGGCGTCGCTGAACGAGCGGTGTCTATGTAAAAAACTCCTAGCATCGGCAATAAATTTCGGCAGAAGTTCGGTGGTCGGCATAGAACACAGTCGGAGCTGGCGGGAACAACAACCAGCGACGAGGTGTAGAGTAGCCAGCGGTGAATTGACTGCTCGGCGGGACAAGACTCCGATGGACAGTAAAAGCACAGACAGAGGTTGGCAGAATCCAACGGACGGAGAAGACTTCGGCCGGTGGGAGGAGCAATCTACAGTTGGCGATGAGAGCCTAGTTGGTGGGAGCCAACTCTGGCAGTCGGCCGGTGATGGGGAGTGGAGTGGCCGGCAGAGGGAGTAGCTGGAGATGTGACCACGGTTGTTGGTGAAAGAAAAGGACGCCGGTAGAAGAACCGGCTGGAAGGATGCCGACAAACGGTGATGGGACACGGTGATGGTGGATGTGACAGCCCTGCAGAGATATTAATAAAGGCCGAATATATTCTGTAGACTTGAAATTCGAATGGGCAAAAAAATCTAAATTTTGAATATTGCAGACTATGCAATTCAAAATTTAATAAGGCCGATAAATACAATATTTAATCGGCAAAAACATTTGATGCCGACCAAAAAAAATAACCCCACAATTTTAATGAAAATGCCAATGGAATAAATATGTATGCCGACCTATGAATGTATTAACAGGTCGCCCGAAATTATTTTTATGCAACTATAGAAAATATAATTTTTTGCCAAACAAAAGATATAAATGCCCAATTTTTTTGAAACGAAAAATGGCCTGCTTATAAAAAAAAATTTCCTCAGAGGACAACTGACCAGGATGATTTTTTGCTGTGAATTGTACAAATAGTACGATTGATTTTGCAAACCCTAAAAATACCTCTGATGGCTCCTGGGTTGATGTATCCGATTTTGATGAATGGGCAGGCGATCCTAGGGTTTCGAGGCCTTCTGAAGACAATGGCAAGCTCAGATCTGACTCAATCTACTTCAGAAATCAGCTTGGTCCTCGGGTGGAAACAAGTAGCCTTCGATGGAAACCTCTAGCCTGCGGAGAATCTCGCACACCAACTTTCTTGATCGAGGGTTGATGTTTCATTGGATAAGCTCTGATACCATGTTGAGATTATGGATGCACAGTCCTTGAAGCTACAGAATTTGATGGAGGACCTTTAAGCCAGGAAAGATAATCAACCACCTAGAAAGTGTTGCAACTAGGCATGCACAATAGAGATTCTATATTGATATGATATATTGATTGATTACAAATGTACAAGATGCCTTGAATATATAGGCAAGAATGAAAACCTAATATGCATGAGATGTTTCCATGTGTCTTGATCTAACAACATGTGACAACATATGAAACCTATCTAGATGATCATTAAATGAGGAGATAAGTTCTAGAAGGACAACTCATCTTCTAGAAGGAATCTTATCTCCTACAAATAAGGAAGGGAATATTATCCCATTTATTAAATGATTTATCTAATAATGCAACCTAGGACTTAATTAATTAAATGCAAGACCTAAGTTAACTTTTGTTAGTGTAATAATTAATTAATTAATTACACTAACACATTTCCCTTTGACAAAGCTTTATACATGACACCCTTCCCACATGGGTATGTTACACCAAACTTGCCTAAGTATAATGGGAAGCATAATCCTATTGAACATATAAGGGAATTTTCCACAATGTCCATAGACATTGCATATGACCCCACGTATCTCATGAGACTTTTTCCATGAAGCCTTGTTGGAATAGCACTTGAATGGTTTTCTCAACTTCCATATGGCATAAAGTCATGGGGTGAACTTGCTAAAAAATTTATTGAACATTTTTCCTTTAACATTGATAATGAAATCACAATAGAATCCTTATGTCACAACACACAAGATGGAGAGAACTTTATCACCTTCTTCTAGAGATGGAGGAGTCTAGCTAGTCGATGCCCTGTTGAAATACCTAAAAAGTAAAAGGTCACATATTCCTAGAAAACCTCAATTCAAAATTGAGAAGTGATTTAAGAGTACATTGTTGCACTTCTTTTGTGGAACTAGTAGAAAAGGTATCATACTTGAAAAGGCTCTCATTGACAAAGGTGAAATAAAGATGTCAAATAGAAATCCAAATGTTCAAAACATCCCTAATGACAAGAATAAATTTTGGTCTCGAAATAAGAACATAACCAATGATGGGATTGTTGATGCTAAAAATCTACAAGCAGGACCAATCATTACACTTAGAGGACACAACCCATCTAATAAGACACTCAACAATGTCAATCAAAATTCCAATGTTGTCCAAAACACCCAACAACCATGACTACAAAGGAGGTTTTTGAAACAAAAAATCACTCCCCTAGGGGAACCAATTGAACCATTCTTTAAACAACTATTGCAGCACAACCTCATACAGCTTCAAGAGCCAAGACAATATGATCTAGGACAATTTAAACCCTTTTGGTGGGATGAAAACACTTTATGTGATTTCCATTGAACTAAGGGACAAAATCTGCAAAATTGCCAACAGTTGAAGAACATTATACAACACTTGTGGAGAAAAAAACTATAGTTGTTAATGGATAGAAACAAACATATTCAAACAGTGATCACAAGGTCTTTACTGATCCATTACATGACCATGGAAAAGGAAAAGCCTCTAGTTTAGGAAATAAGACCAATAATTCGACCAACTATGCTAATGTCAAGTATGATTATAACCACAACCCAATCATAAATCACATTCGAGTTGCCGATGAGCATATCAACACTATTACCATGAAGAAAACTCCCGAATGTGTTGTCAACACTTGCCAAACAAAGATAACCATCCAAGGCCCTCCATCACAACAACAACCACAGTCCTCCAAGTCTTAGTACAATTTACTTGACTAGCTGGGAAAAACCCTAACACAATTTCTATTTTGTAACTATTGAGTATATCACCTGATCATCGAGCTATTCTAGACAAAGCTTTGTAAAGCATGACTGTCCCCAACAACCTTGATGTCAATCATTTCCAAGAGATGGTAGGATACTTAAACAACTCTCATCATTCTACATTCTCTGAATAGGATTACACAACTGAGAAGACAAACCATAATGACCCCTTGCATCTTGAAGTTCTTGTTCATAAAATGAAAGTTAGACGAGTCTTGGTAGATGGAGGAGTAGGGTTGAATCTTTGCACCTTGAAATTGGTTAAGACATTAGGCTTCTCAGAGGTATTTGAAAACACTACTAAGAGCATTGTCATTAAGGCATATGATGATGAAGAATGATTATCTAAAGGATTTGTAATGCTCCCAATCAGAATGGGTCCTGTGGTTATGGATACCAATTTCCAAGTCTTGGATATGATCCTCCCATATAACCTTTTACTCGGTAGACCATGGATACATGCTATGAAGGCCATTCCTTCCACTTACCATCAATGTCTTAAATTCCCATACAATGGCATTGAGATTATGATAGATGGTGATCCTGATCCTTTCCAATATTGCACTAACCTATGCGAAATACCTCAACAATAGGTGCCTATAAACCAGGAGGATTCATCATCCAGCGCATTCTGGTATATCGATCCATCCACTCTTTCCAAAACATCTATTTCCCAATCAGAACTGTCCACTCCTAAGGTTGAGATCCAAGATAAGGGTTGTTGAGAGTATCATATGAAAGCATCTTATTGTGTCAGCTATTTGGTTCCTCCCAAATCATACGCTTTACCAACAACAGATAGGAGACAATTCGTGGTCACCATACACATCCCTCCCACCACGAATTTCACAAAATGGGGGGAACTAAGTAAAGAATCTATAAATGAAGATGTGACCTCTTGGTTATACAAAGAAGACAATGAAGAACCTCCTCCGCCTACTCAAATACCCACAGATCAATATGGAAAAGGTTTTAAGATAATGCAAGACAAATGATATAATGGACATAGCGGGTTAGGATTACATTAGAATGGAGGACTAAACCTATCATTGTCTCTAAATGGTTGAAAGGCCTAGTGCTTTGGTTTCAACCACTCCAGATTGGCGTTTCTAGTACCACATCACCTTTACTAGAGGAAGTAAGTGCTTCTGAAGCTATGAAGACATCCAATGAGCCATTTGACCAACACTATTGTGATTCCCTCAACTCTAATGAATATGAGTGGGATTCCCTCTCCTCCACCTCCTTCATGGACCTTGATAAACTATTTGGGGAACTTGACCAAATGCTTAAATCCTCATAAAATCCATCGAATTCCCATCCACAAACATCTTTGACAAAAGAGGAAGGGCTCAAACATTACTTTTGGGAATCTCTTGATCCTACCTCTTGGGAACCTGACACATCCATTTTTGATAACCAAACCTTGACAATGGGCCCATCTCAGAATGTACCTATTCCCAAGAAAAAGAATAAGGAGGATTTGGTAAGAAAATTTTGTGACTATGTCAACAACTCAGCCTTTACCTTGACCCCTTTGAACTTTGATACTTTCAATGATGACATACCCTTAGTATATCCCCAGCTTATCGATTGGGATCAACAAGACACCCCCATCTTAGATATCTTTGAGAATGATGAAGCAATAAATGAGTTCATGGGAATGTGAGAAGGCATACCTAGTGGTAACCATAAGGCTAGATTTACCATAGACTTGGATAACATGGCTTATTTTGGGGAGTCCATTCACCCCTCCAGTTGCAAAAATAAGAAAAAAAATGAAAAAAATAAAAACGATGAGTCCCTAGGTGAAAACTGAAAGGTTCCTTTGGATGATGAAAAAGTAAAAAATAAGGACGCATCCAAGGGTGAAAACCTCTCTGAGGCACCCAAGGATGGAGGGTTGAACATTCTCCCCATTGCTCAAGAAAAGTCACCAATGTTGGTTGAAGAATTTGTGGAGATCAACATAGGCACTGAAGATAATCCTCGACTAATCTATTCGGCAACATCTTTGACAAAAATAGAGCAACCTGAATTTCCTAACTTCTTCACACAAAGACAGGTTAAATTTGCATGGTCATATGCCAACATGCCTGGACTAGATCTTGACCTAGTATTACATCATTTTCCATTACAACTAGGTGCTAAACCTGTGAAGCAGAAATTAAGAAAAATGCACCCACAAATTGCTTTATTAGTTAAGGTTGAACTAAAGAAGCTGTTGGATGTTGGCTTTATTAGATCAATTGACTATGCATACTGGATTTCCAATCTCGTACTAGTGACAAAACCAATAGGGGGCATCCGCATTTGTACAAACTTCTGAGATATAAACAAAGCATGTCCTAAAGATGACTTTCCTTTGTTAAATATTGGCATGATTGTAGACCTAACAACATGATATGAAATGTTATCCCTCATGGATGGTTTCTTGGGATATAATAAAATTAGAATCACACCTGAAGACCAAGATAAGATAGCTTTCACTTGTCCATGGGGAACTTATTGTTGGAATGCCATGCCCTTTGGACTTAAAAATGCCATAGCAACATATCAATACGCCATGACAACTATTTTCCATGACCTAATACACACTCTCATGGAAGACTATGTGGATGATCTGATAGCTAAATCATTGAAAAGGGTTGATCATTTATGGGTCCTAGATAAGATTTTTCAAAGATTAGAAGAATACAAAGTGAGGCTAAATCCAAAAAAATGTGTATTTAGTGTGCAATCAAGAAAACTTCTAGGATACATCATTTCTAGATGAGGCATTTAAGTGGACCCAACAAAAGTGAAAGCTATAATGGACATGCCTCCATCAGCCAATATAAGTCAATTACAGACATTACAGGGGAGACTGTAGTCTATCAGATGATTCATAGTGTAGTTAGCAAACAAGATACATCCCTTCTAGCATCTACTCAGAAAAGGGGCACCATTTGTATGGATAGGTAAATTCCAAGAATCTTTTCAATAGATCAAGGATTACCTACTCACACCACCAGTGTTAATTCCACCTACTGATGGATGACCTTTGATACTCTACATTTCAGCAACCACATCAGCGCTAGGAGCTTTACTTGCACAAAATTATAATGAGGGTCATGAAAGGGCAGTGTATTATATCAACCGCACTTTGGTAGGTTATGAGCTAAATTATAGTACCATAGAACATGCTTGTATTACAGTAGTATTCACTACTCAAAATCTAAGGCACTACATGTTAAACCACCAAACAATGTTGGTCACAAAGATAGATCCTTTAAAGTATCTCCTTAGTAAAGCAACATTAACAGGACAACTGGCTAAATGGGTAATGGTACTTAGTGAATATGATATCTAGTATGTAGAAAGAAAAGCTATAAAAGGACAAGTTATTGCTGACCAATTGGCAGACGTGCCGATTAAGGTAGATCATTCTCTAGTTTCAAATTTTTTTGACGAGTTCATCTTCACTCTTGACATGAGAACGACATGGAATTTATACTTTGATGGGTCCCACACAAATCATGGTTCAGGGGTTGTCATATTGTTTATCACACCATAGGTGACACTATTCCTAAGTCATTCAGAATTGATTTTCCATGTACCAATAATATAGCATAATATGAGGCTCTTGTGATAGGATTACGAATGACAATCAAATGGAAGATTAAGCACCTACAAGTTCATGGTGATTCTCAGCTAGTAGTCCGAAAAGTTAATGATGACTATGAAACCAAAGATGAAAAGCTCATCCCATACAAGCAGATGATAGATAGTTTCAAACAATATTTTGACAACATCATCTTTCATCAAATACCTCACATTTAGAACAAGGTAGAAAATGCCATGGAAACCATTGGTTGACTCTTGGACATACCTAGTAACGTGACTAAATTTGAGTTTCTGGTAGAACAAATTTTGGTCCTTTCTTTTGACATCCCAGATTCAGAGATGGTGTGTGAACTTGTTGGTCCCAATTCCTAGTGGTACCAAGACATATATGACTACCTCCATGCCCAAATCCTACCCCCTGACCTCTTGAACAACCAATGTAGGACATTTATCCATAGGTAAACTAAGTATACCATCATCAGAGATAACCTTTATAGATGTGCCCTAGACAATACCCTATTGAGATGTCTTGATACTGAAGAAACACAAGCAACCTTGCGTGGGGTACATGAGGGTATATGTGGATCCTACTCTAGTAGTCCTACCTTAGCCAAGAAGATTATGATACTGGGCTATTATTTTCCTACGATGGAAAATGACTCGTATATCTTTGTCAAGAAATGTCGACAGTGCTAGATTCATAGAGACTTGATACACACCCAAACACAAGAGCTTTGTCCAATAACGTCACCATGGACCTTTTCCCAATGGGGACTTGATCTCATAGGTAAGATACATCCTACATCATCCAATGGTCATAAATTCATCATTACTATGACTGAATACTTTACCAAGTGGATTGAAGCCATCCCTATGACCTACATTACCAACACACAAATTTCTAAGTTCATCCTTAACTATATCATTTGTCGGTATGGCATTCCTCAATCCACAATCATATATAATGGCCACCCATTTAGAAACCAAGAATTTTGTCATCTTTGTGAAGAATTCCATATCCAACACCACTTTTCCACTCCTTATTACCCATACGGTAACGACCAAGCTGAGGTGTCTAACAAAACAATCCTTAGAATCTTTAAAAAGACTATCAATGATGCTGGTTGTGATTGGAATTTACAACTCAACCTTGCCCTATGGGCTTACCACACAAGAATCAACACTCCCACTGGTGCCACTCCATATTCCTTGGTATTTGGTTGTGAGGCCATCTTGCCTATTGAGGTCGAGATTCCTTCCCTAAGGGTATCTTTGAAAGGGAATATTGACGATGAAGAGTACTGTGTGTCAAGACTACATGAGCTAGAGTTCCTGGAGAAATGAAGAAAAAAGGCATTAGATCATCTTCAAGCATATCAAAATCATTTTTGTTGCAACTACAATAGGAAAGTATTGAATCAAAATTTTGACATTGGTGACCTGGTTTTAATGGAAAATCCAAAGAATCAAGTAGAAAGAGAAAAAAACTAGGAAAGTTTGAACCAAATTGGCTAGGGCCTTATATGTCACATAAGCCTTTGGATTAGGAGCATACCAACTCTCTACTCCGGAAGGAGAACCATTATCAACACCAATCAATATTATTCATATGAAGAGGTTCTACACATAGCTTTTGAGAACCTTGTCTTAATCATCAAAAATACAAATAATAATAAAAAAAATTGTTACCTAGGTGAAAACCTGGAAAGAAAGCATCTTGGTAACATAAAAAAATTCAAAAAATCAAGAAAATAGTAAAGAGAAATAAGTCATCCAATAGTGAAAACCATTTCAGTGGTGCTTTGGATAAGTACCATGGTGAAAACCCGGCAAACAAGCGCCATGTGTAGTTGACTCTGCTTCTTTGTCTACCATCATTCCAATCTGACTTCTCGGTCATGTCACCTATCTTTCCTATCCACCACCTGTACATACCACCCATAATAAATGGTCGTCCTTTCCATAACCTGGAATGATTGACATCGAGCACATTTTTCATCCCCATTCCATCCTATTCATAATAAATTGGTCTTATACCTGACTGGGGGTAGACACTTGACTTATGTCATTTGGTTCTTACAATGGCTATTCTGAGGGTGTAAAACCATCGAAAAAATTCAAAAGCATCACAAAATGTCCTAAAAAAAAGTCAAAAACATCAAAAAATGTCCTAAAAAATCCAAAAACACCAAAAACTTCAAAAAGACAAAAAATAAAACATGTCAAAAATCCAAAAAATAGAGTCAGAGTTAGTCGCACCAATTAGTCTTTGTTATTGTCGAACTACGTTGCCTTTACGATTGGATGTAGACAAGGCCATCTGTCAATGTGCCCCTGAGGCATTAGGTCAGTCTTTTTAGGTTTGTCTGTATAAAATCATGAGTTAGTCCTTTGTTTATAAGACAAAGCCATTGGTTGTGTCAAACTACGAGGTCTCTATGTGTATAACATAGGCAAGGCCATCAATTGATGAGCCCCCAAGGCCAAAATAAGTCAAACATTGTCATCAAATAGAAGTAATTTTTGAAACATCAAGACAAATCATGCATCAACAAGACAAACAAGTCAACAAGGTCATCAAGTCAAACAAACAAATTGCCAAAGCAATAACAAAAAAAAATCAACCTATGTCTTATATAGGATGTTCCCTTCCTGAAAACAAACATGATCATTTAGTCAAACAATCATCATTGCCTTATACAGGTGGTCACATGATTGAAGCTAGACTCAACGTCTTATATGATATGTGTCTTTCTAAAACCAAGCTTTATCATTTCCTTATATAGGTGGTCACATGATCGAAACTAGACTCGACGTCTTATATGATATGTGTCATTTCTGAAACCAGGCTTTATCAAACATCACTTAAACAACAAACATGATCAAATTTTGGAAAATATTTTTAATGGTTGTTGACATTATGGCTTGTTTTGTCTTATCTTTTCATCTAGATTTGTCTTTGAGTCTGGTTACTAGCTTTCTCGAGGATGTCCCATGAAGGATTTAGAGAAGCAAGGATGTCTTAAGACTCTTTTTCTTTGACTGTTGCTTGTCAATTTTATTTTGGATTGTCTTTGAGTCAGGTTACTAGCTTCCTCGAGGATGTCCCGTGAAGGATTTAGAGGAGTGATGATGTCTCATGACTTGTCTCTTATTTGTTTGTTATCTGCGATTAGTCTTGAAAAAAAAGACTGGGGCAACTTTTCCCTTAGTATGAGTGAGGACATTCCTTGTCTACGACTGCCTGTTTTTAGTAGGTGGATGACTTTGCACACCTTGGTCTATCTCATATCATGGTGTTTGTGTCCATTTGTATAATTTAACACACAATGATGATTAATGTAAGGCCTATTATGTTTTGGAAAAACATTGAAGATTTCTAGTACTAACATCAAGTCTTTTACATATGCTATTATTCATTTTTTCTGCTCTAGCATTTCTTGTTTTCTGCATCTTCACCACCCTTATCTATGTTCCTCTATCATTTTTTCCCTTCATCTTCTAGTTCTCTCATCCATTTCAAGAGCACACTCTTGTTCTTCGAACCCACCTATCCTCTCGAGGGGGCATACCACTACTTCCTCGTCATCCTTCCTCATCCTAATTTCATTGGGGCATATCTTTTTCTTTGACACAATGTGATAAACTGCATTGTATCAAAGAGGGACAAAATGTAGACACTAAAAATTGTCCTAGGCCCATGACTCTAATTTTTGTCATAATTCTTATTTTCATTTTCATAATAAATAATGTTAATTTAATTATTTTCTAAAGTCATTTTTCCTCTATTAATTAAATAACTTTATTATTTAATTAATTCATTCTTACCTTTATTCTTCCTTGATTAATTAAATAATCATTTTAAATTATTTAATTATTCTTTATCCTTTTCTCTCTTTAATTAAATAAATCTTTATTTATTTAATTTAATTCAAAATCTTGAATTATGAATTAAATCATTATTTAATTCATAAAAGATTTATCCATAGCATATTCCTCTATAATTAGATAATCTCTTTGTTATCTAATTAGTCATTTATCACTTAAGTCTAGATATAATTGGATCATTCAATTATCTGGTGAAATAATATATGATTATCTTTAACGAACAAACTTTCTATGCATATCAGTCCATTATCTAGATTAGATCTTATCTTCTACATGCAAACCTTTATTAATTAAATAACTTTAATTATTTAATTAATTTATTCTCATCTGCTATCTATTTCAATCTTTATCTTTACATGCAATGTTTATTCTTTTGTGTCTCGACTAGTTTCCACTAAAGATTAAATTATTATTTAATTTATTCCCCACCTTTTATGCTTTATCACTTACACTAATCTCATTGCATGTCACATCTTTTAATCTTAATTGTCGGTTTATCTTTCAATTTGAGCCTATCATTCAAAAATCATATTTTCTATAAGTTGGCTTTATTTTCATCATTATTCCTCCTCCCAAAATATTATGAGTTTTGGAAGCAACTTTCTTAATCTTTGATGTTTTGCTATAAACACTATCATGAGGCTATACTTGCATACTTAAGAGAAATTTGAGGGAAAGTATCATATAAATGGCGAAATGGAGAAGTGCAATGAAGGTGATCCATGGAATGCATAAGGGGTTTGGTGAGATTGTTATTTTTTTATGCTTTTATATTCCATTGTTCGTTATTGTTAGCATGGGTTTAGTTTTATTTATGCATTGTATTGCTAATCTGTGAATTTAATTGTGTTACACATCATAAGTGAATTTAAGAATAAGATTGTACCAAAATATGTCATGCACTCTCAACATGCTCGATGGTTTGATGGCCAATTTCGCGCATGTAGAAACACATTTCCAATTGGTACTATAGTTTTAGTGGTTGATTTTGCAGAAAATTATACTCTATCTCCACAAGAGGAAATTCAATCATAGTATTATAATTCAGTGCAAGTAGCTATGTTTGTCCATATTGTTTATAGACATGCAAATGATAACATAGATGATGATAGAAATTTTTTGAGGGAGTATCATTTTTATTTGAGTGACAATTAATTACACTTGTCAGAGTTTGTTCAATATTGTTTCAAAATATTTTATAGAAATTTAAGAGAAAGAGGAATCTAGATGACTGAACACCTCATATGGTTAGATAATTGTATGGGACAGTTCAAGAATGCTCACATGTTCTATTGGTTAAGTAGGGTTCACAAGGAACTTAATTTGCAACATATATGGAGTTTTTTTGAAGTTGGGCATGGTAAAGGAGGACATGATGGAGCTAGTGCTTGTGTCAAAGGAATTCTTGCTAGAGAACAATTGAAATTTGAGGATGCATTAAAATTTAAAGATGCATGTGGGATTGTGGATTGGTGCAATACAAGATTATCTACACCTGGTTCAAGTGAGTACTCTACAGTTCGTTGATTCTTTTGGTTGGTTGAAGAAAATAACATTCTACCTAGAGTTAACTATGAGACAATCACTAGATCTA
Organism: Sequoia sempervirens; assembly: GCA_007258455.2. Taxonomy (NCBI): domain Eukaryota; kingdom Viridiplantae; phylum Streptophyta; class Pinopsida; order Cupressales; family Cupressaceae; genus Sequoia; species Sequoia sempervirens. Next base: position 898,330,644 of record VDFB02281492.1, read on the forward strand.
CTAAATGACATTCATTTAAAAGTTTAACAAAAAGCACATGGACTATCTAGAAAAGGGAGCTTGCATGTTTTTGTTAGTTTTGTGTCTCAAGATATTGGGAAGTATGTGAAAATACAAAATGGGTTGAAGAGTGGGAGCAAAGATCGTTGACAAATGCACAAGCACATGATCAATATGAAACAACTATTGAAGATAATGATCAAGTGTTTGCATCTGAAGACTATGACTGTGTTTCAAACCTTGTACAAGAAGGTAATTTAATTCAATATAATTCAATTTATTTCTCTTTATTAAGTTATTTTGTAATACTAAATTATTTATATGGATACACACAAGTTATTAAATCAAATTTTGTTTGGAGGACATGTGTATGCTATTGTTGCACCTGAGGGGAATGAAGAGGAAACAAAATATTGGTTGGCTCGTTGTGTGGTGACTAAACATAAGTTAATAGAACCTCAAGAAGATGATGATGACTATCATTATCCAATAGGTACAGTGATCCCCTTAAGACATCCCCTTAAGAAAATTTTGATAACAAGTTTTTGATACCCTTAAGCAAATTTTGAGAACTTACTTGGTGATGGTTATCATGTTTTCCAATAGGATCGGTGGTGGTTGTTGGAACTTGGCTACAAAAATACCTGATAAGGAAGAATGGTCTGCCTGCATTTGAAGATTATGAAACACATAAAAAGATTATACACTATTCACATTTGGTGCTGGCAACAAATATAAAACTAGATCAGTATCATGGAAGACCTACAAATAAAGTGTTATGGACAATTTCTATGGAAGAGCATGAGACAATCATAAATGCATTGCAAAAAAGAGTGGATGCATATGGTACAATGAAATAAGTAAATATAGGTAAATACAGTTTTCATTTTATAGTGTCCTTTTAAATAGACTAAATACATGTTTTGATATTGCTCAAGTGTGTTATTGGTTGAAATTGATTTAAATTGTCCTTTTATAGATCCTTAAGCCATCATCACAAAAGGAGATATTTCATGCAAATTCAACCTAGACAACATGGTGTGAGATTTGCTAACTAGCCTACCAGAAATTTAATGACCGAAGGAAAGCAAAACCAAAAATACGAGGAGGAATAAACTGTATTCCTCTCAAGAATGCAAAGCTATATTTAGCTTGAGAAGTGAGAATTACAAAGGAAATGCCTTGGTTATATAGGCCAAGGGGAGAGATGGATGCAACTAGATAATGACAAGTGTTGGCATCTTATGAGCTGTGACAACTCATGTCATTAAAGGCTCAACCACCTTATCCCTATGTAAAGTTAAGCTAGTGTGAAGAGGACTTTAGTGGAGAACTAGCTAAGAATGAACTAGTTAGATAAAGTACCCCTTTCACACTAACACATGGAATACTTGGTAAAAACAAGTAATTATTAGTTAAATTATATTGAAATACATGTTTTGTTTATATATTGATATTTTTTGTACATTAAAAGTTAAAATTGATTTATTATCCTTTTTGTATCCTGAAGCCATCATCACATTGATCTCATACTTTGAAGGAAAAAGGAGAGGATGTAGATTCAACCTACACACATGTGTGGAATACTTTTAAATACAGGTACTTGAGTTGTGTACATATAGATAGTTTTATATAGATTAAAATATGTATGTTTTGATTATTTCATTGGTATTGCTTGTATCATTTTAATATAAGGTGTCATGAAGACCTACTGCATTCCAGGCACAAGTTTGAGATGTTCTTGAGATGGCATAGCCAAATTCTGTAAACATTGTTTTGAGATGACATATATGTACATACATACTTATACAATTAAAAATTGTGTACAAATTACAAATACATGTACACACACAATTATACTCTATGTACTTTTATGTATCAAAATCAATATTCTATATATTTTGTTTGTTAAATGTGCATGTTTTCCTACTTTGAAACTTTATATTTGATTGTATAATCACTAAACATCAAGTATAAATTATTGTTAAATCAATTATATCAATTTCAATTAAATATGAGACATGTACTTTGAAGTATTTCATCCCCTTAAGACGTCCTATTAGGACAAATTCTATATATTATACTTAATTATATCATTTGTTATGATGAGTCACCCTACTTTGAAACTTTAAATTTGATTTTATAATCACTAAACAACATTTATATTACTTCTTTGATCCCCTTAAGATGTGTCATATTAGCAAATATCCTAAATATTATACTTAATTATATCATTTGTTATGATGAGTCACCCTAAAGTATAAAACTTGTTTATATCACTTAATATTTATACTTAATTATACTCTTCTTTAATCCCCTTAAGACGTCGTATTAGGACCCCTTAAGACATCCCATTAAGACATGTACTTTGAAGAATTTCATCCCCTTAAGACATCCATAGGTGAAGATGTTTGCTATTATTCGATTTGTATTTTGAAATCATTTGGTTTAGGATGTTTCCAATTACATGGAAACTTGTAGATTAACTTAGTTGTCTCTTTTGATAGAGGATGTGACTTCCATTCCAACAAACAATACCAAAAGAAAGGGTGGACGTAGAGGAAGAAGGTTGTAGTATTTTTGTTGGATGCTATTATTTGTTTTGATAGCTTATAAATTAGTGTTTTTTGTGGAACATGAGGTCAAGAGGACTTTTATGTTGTTAAGTTTTCTCTAGCACTTTGTATGCTTTATAAATATGGGACTGCATGATTTAATTTCAAAACTTTAGCCTATTTTTGGATAATTAAGTTCTTTAATTCAATGTTGTAAAAGAACTAGGAAATATGGTGTATACTTATAGAACAACTTTTTTGGAAAAAAAACATTGCATTTTGATTGGTATTTATGTTTAGTTTATAGTATTTATTAATGCTTTTGTTCTCTAATCTTGTATGGTATTGTTTATTTCTTCAAATTTCATCCTTTGTGGTATATAAATGGATTGCTTTTGTTTGTAGATTATGATTTATTTTCTTATTTTATTAGATCTAACCCATGTATTACGACCCCTTCAGACATCCTATTAGGACGTGAATTGAATAAGTTCATTGACTAATTATCACTGATTATTTAATGTACATATCATGTATATAATGTATGGATCACTAAAGTTGTAAAGTAAAAATATTAAAATGTCATACTAATTTCAACTTTAATTTCATATTTATATTTAATTTCACATTAATGTCCTATATTAATATCTTGACTATGAACATAAAATGCATAAATGTACATGTGTAAATTAAAATTGAGCAATAATAAAGTCCATTATTTACAATATATTAAGTGCATGAAACCAATAAATTAAGTGCATGAAATAAAGTCCATCAAAGTACAACCCATGAAATAAATTCCAACAAAGTACTTGAACCATGAAATAAAGTCCAACGAAGTACATGGGAAACCAAATATGTAGTCCATGAAATAATCAAATATAACCCATAAAATCATGTTTAGGTCATGTATTGTCTCTATAATCAAGAGACCCGCGGATGAACTGAAACACTTTGTACAAGAGAAAGATGAAATCATATGTAAGACGATGAAAAATGATTTAATGATAACTTAATTTATAATTCATCATAAAATTAAATTACCATCATATATGGATCTGGATGCTCTCGTGCACCTGGACCAACCTCTAAATTCTCTGAATCAATCTACATAAACAAGACAAAGAAAGTTGAAATTAGATGTAAGTCTACAATTAAAAATGATTTAATTCAATTTAATTTATAATTTATCTTATCTAAATTATACCATAAGAGGTTGTGCACCCTCTACTCCAGTACCTGTTTGTACATGCTCAACTACAAGATGTGTCTCATGCTATAAAAGAAAAAGAATTTAACATGTATGAGCTCATATATATATATATATATATATATATATATATGTATTCAATTTTAAATTTAATTAAAGTTATTCACAATGTATAATTTGTAATTGACTTTAAATATAATAAAAAAATTAAATTAGCATGATATCTGGAGCCTACTCTGCATGTCCTCTTGGAGGTGTAACTATGATTGAGTCATGGCAGAAATTCGCACTAACAAATTCCCACAAGATCAAATTTAAAGCATGTATACTTGAATTAGGTTAATATATATATATTCAAGTTTGCACATTTTGTGTATAAATTTTTTTAAACAACCTAAAATTCAGAGGCCTCACGAGTAGCGGCTGTGTGTATGAAAATATGCTTGTTATAAAGGATTCAAAACACATTCAATAAAACATTATATCAAATAAACTAAAAGAAAATTAAACAAACTCTTTATGGCAGCTTCTTTGAAATCGTTCTATTGCTCTCTATCTCCAGCGTTTCGTTGATTCAAGTTGCTCTCATATTTCGTGTGCCAAGCTCAACAAAATGGACTACTGGAGAATGAGATTTAAACTAAAATGCATACTATGCTAAAATGCAAGACTATGCCATGCTATGATAAGATTATTATTGCCAAGATATGAATATTGCTGAAATGCTAAAGATGCAAATGCGTAAGCGTAATTGCGTATATCTGTTCATCTATGTGTGTTCGTAACCAATGCTTAGATTTGTACACGTATTTAAAGAGTTTTTGAAAAAACCTGATTGGCTGTTGTGATCAACGGTTCAGATCAAGCTAGTTCGGATGAACGGTGAGAGATTTTTGAAAGGTGATAGAGAAATAGAAGGTTTCCTCCACAAATTTTCTCTGTTAGATCCGAAGGAAGGTTGCCATTTGAAGAATGAGTTGAAAATGAATTTCATAATTAAATAAATAAACTTATTTAATTATACGTGAGGATGAATTTAGAAGTTTGCATAATTAAATAAGTAATATTTAATTATGTGTGAGAGATGAATTTAGAAGGTAATTAAATATTTAAAATATTTAATTATGTGTGAGAGAGGAATTTAGAAGGTAATTAAATATTTAAAATATTTAATTATGTGTGAGAGAGGAATTTAGATAATTATGTGTGGAGTGAGAAAAGATATTAAATTAAATATTTATGATATTTAATTTAACTATGAGATGAAGCGGGTGTTTGGAGGAATATTCCATTATTTGAATTCAAATATTCAAATTTAGAATAACATGATAATTAATATAAATACATTATAAAATTTATTTAATTTAATTAAGAGGAATATGGAAGATGGTAATAATTAAGTAAAGTTATTTATTTAATTAAGGTAGAAGAATTATAAAAGTGAACAATATAAATAAATAATTAAATTTATTTATATGTAGATGACTTTAGAAGGTTAATTAAATAATTTATATTTAATTAATTAACAAGCTTGATTATTCCTGACCATTTTTAGACATACATTTTGCCCCTCTTTGAAGTGATGTGTGAAACACATTGCTTCAAAGAAAATAATTTTTTTTCCCCTGATATGTTTTTGATGCTGATGCTGATGATGCCCCCTCTGGAGGTAAATCACGGAGGATGACAAAACTGGATTGGATGATGATATTTTGCTGGTGATTCAGTGATTTAGCTCTCGATAATTGGTGTAAAAGATGCCCCTGGTGACAAATAAAATAAATGTCATCAAGAACCCACCTTAATTGACCCATATAAGGTAAAAGGGGTAAAAGTAGAAGTCATTTTCACCTTTTTACTATAGTGATTTGGATGCTCTGACAGTGACATAGCGAGATGCCGATCCCATTTCACACACATAGATTCGAGTGGGCCCGTCGATTTCAGAGACTAGCCGCGTATGGACCACCGGTGAGTCGATTAAACCCTTTATGATTCAAAATTTTGTGATTTTGATCCAGTTTTTTACGTTTTTCACGCGGATTTAGGTTTAAAAATGTTGTTTTAGCGCATACGACTGTCTGTTTTAGTGCATTCGAGAAAATTTACGTAGTGCATATAGGATGTTCTTTAGCGCATATAGGTGTAGGGAAAATTTTAGGTTTTCTAGCACATACAAAGTGTAGATTAGCGCTTATAGGATAGAAGCCGGCTAGAAAACTTTAGTGCATCTAGGGCACAAAATCTCGCATTTAGGGATTAGTGCATCTAGGGTATGAAGTAGCGCATCCACGAGGTATCTTAGCGTATATAGGGTTTTAGCACTTATAGGGAAAACTTTAGCACTTTTAGGGTGCAAAAATGCGCATACGGAGTTTTAGCGCTTTCGAGGTAAACTGTAGCACTTATGAGTTTTAGTGCATCGAAGGCGCAGATTAGCGCATCTAGGAAAATTTTGGCAGAATGCCATTGTGATGAAAAATGATGGTCTACATTGCTTCCTTGGTCAATAGATAGAGAAATTAGTTTTCCATTATGTTGATATGGATAGAAATGATAGAAAAATCTGATGATTAACTGATAACTTTGCTTCCCCGAATAGAAAACAAAGAGTATATAACTGATAACTTTGTTTCCCAAAAATGAAAAACAATGAGTAGATTGATTGAATGATTGTTTGATAACTTTGATTTTAGGAAACAAAGAGTATATGCTTGATATGACTTCTGATAAATTTATTTTCTGTGATAGAAACCAAATAGTAGATGATTGTTTTCAAACATATTTGCATTCATGACTGAAGTACAAGTAAGAAAATGATGTGATCGTTGGTAAATTTGCTTTCCTGAAAAAGAAAACAAATAGTAATATGATGATAGAGTAGCTTGATTTGATATTCAGATAGATAGATGTAGCAATGATTGCATGATCTGATTGATTGTATGATATGGGTCACTGATATGGGTCATTGATATGATGTGTTGATATGATTTTCTGATTAATTTGATATGGTTCACTAATATAGTTCACTTGATAGATAGAGCACCTGATATGAGTCATTGGTATGAGTCTGATTAATTGTCCATGTGATGACAAAAAAAGGAGGTTTTCGACAACCTCCAGATTAGAGAGCGGTTCCCGATATGTTGGGATCAGATAGGAGAGTTGACTCCAACAGAGGTATAGTGGATAGGTTCCTGTGGGTTGGGATCTTTGTTGACTATCCCATGAGGGATTCGAGTCAACAATATGTTGACTGCACTAGCAGAGAGTTGACACTTCGATCATAACACCTTTCATTTGCCGACTGGTGAGATGACTGTGACACCCGAGGATGTGTACAGGATTCTAGGGATTCCTGTGGTAGGTGCCCTTGTGGTTTATGAACACAAAGAGATAGGAGGGACTGAGGAACTGAGGAGGATCTGTGGTGATATGTCTATAGTAGGATATTGGGTGTCATGGGTGGATTTCAGTAGATATCCAACCTTAGTTGTTGTGTTGGGTGCATTCATTGGAGGCTTCCTTGGACCGGACCATCGGTCGAAGGGATTTTCAGTTGGTTGGGGGAGGATGTTAGAGTGGATGGTGACCTAGCCATGAAGGTATGCTTGGGGGAGCTATATTTTGGCTCATTTATATCATGATCTACATCAAGTTGTTTATCGAGGATCAACTAGTTTGGCCAGTGGCATGACACTGCTCTAGATTTGGGCATGGGAGCATATTGCGATTACGAGGCCAGAGTGTGCCAGGGTGAGGCCACCAGGCAGGCCATATGTAGAGGCATATTCAGGTGCACTTGTCTAGCCTAAGCTTGGAAAGTTGGAGTACTGGCGGCGCATGTTGGATGATGTGGATTCAGTTATATGGAGGTCGTACATAGATTGCAACCCTTGAGACACAAATATTTTGGAGATGCCATTTGTTTGTATGTCGTGATATCTGATAGGACGAACCCCGTACATTCTTGAGAGATTTTTGTCCTTGCGGGTTCAGAGGTAGTACAGATTCATGCAGGGGATGCCACAGGGCGTTGCTCACTATGGGCAGCGCAAGGATGATCCTGGATGGGGATGCTGTATTACCTACTAGGTGGCGTATATAGAGTATTCGAGTTTACAGCCTGAGGTATGGGCATACAGGCCAGAGGTGACAGATGTAAGGATGTCAGAGGAGTACTTGGTGTACTTCCACACACATCACTTCTGATGATTCACATGCCCCGATGAGCCAGGGCCCATTGCAGTAGTACAATAGCCAGGGGTGGAGAGACAGGAGGGAGTGGTTGGCGAAGAGCAGGTGGTGGGTGGAGGAGAGGAGGGGGAGGAGAGTGGAGATGAGGAGGAGGGTAGCAAAGATGAGGAGTTTGGTGGTAGGTAGAATGACAACTCAGATGATGGGGATGATGGGGGAGATGATGGAAGGGAGGCAGAGAGGGCAGTGAGGCAGAGGTTTGACAGTCTAGCCAGTGCTCAGATTGTACGGTGGCCTAGATTTGGTGGTAGACCATGGACTATTAACAGGGTTTTCTCCTCCTCACAGCAGACGCAGATAGCCACTCTGCAGGCCCAGGTGCAGACTATTCAGGGTTAGCTAGGTCAGACGCAGAGTGTGATAGCTCAGTTACAGTCACAGCTGGCACAGGCACAGGCTCCAACACCGACATAGGTATCTCAGCTTGCCCTAGATCCACAGATAGCCCAGCTGATCACTAAGAGGGATGCATTGAGATGGAGGGCAGTGGAGGCCGAGGGCGTTAGTCAGAGGCTCATGGGAACTATAGCGAGTGCATATTTGCGAGAGGCCATTGCAAAGGGCATGGAGATGGCAAGGGAGGCATAGTATTATCGTGTTAGATATGAGGAGTTGTGTCCTCCTGAGCACAGGGAGCCATTCCCATGGTCTTGTAGTAGGACCAGGAGCAGGTCGCAGACAACCACTTAGAGCATGGGGGTTACTAGGCCTCGGTGGGATCCAGACGCAGGTACCAGTGGCAGGCCACCTCCTTCTGGACCAACTCCATCGGGGGCATCGACCAGCTAATGCAAATGTATTTCACTCATGTATATCATTTTTGGAGCATGTATATGTGATTTTTGATCATATCTTGTGTATCTCTTTTTGAACTTTTTAGTTTCTTTGGACATTGGACATTTTCCTTCTTTATGATGAGTGATGATATGCAGCGGCGATGATTTTTGATTATGTGATGACTCATGATTTTTGATTATGTGATATGCATTTATTTCTATATGTTATGGATTTTGATATGCATTTGAATGATTTGATGACTAACATGATATGTAGGATGATTTGATGTGTTTATAATGATGATGAAAAATGATTGATGATGCGTACTAATGATGTTATGCAGGTGGATGACTTACGATGTGATTATGAAAATATGTCATGGGATATTTGATATGTTTTATGAAAAATGTTGTTTGGAAAATGATATAAAAATGCATGTATGGAGTGTTTGTTTTTAGATTTTCAAATGCAAGTAAATAATGATAATATGATGGAAAATGAATGTTGTGTTTATGATATACATTATGAATTTGTAATATGAATTGATATGAAAATGATAGGATGATTAACAAGATGAGATGAATGTAATGTGACAAATGATATGAAATGAGATGATTAATAATAATGTGATGTATGATAAGATGATAAATGATATGTGATGAAATGTAATGTTTTGTAATGATGATTAAGTGAAATGATAAAATGAAATGCAATGATAATGACATGTATGAAAATGATAAGTGATATGAAATGAAATGTACGATAATGAAAATGATGAATGATAAGTGAAATGAAATGATATGTGCAATAATGAAAATGATGAATAATAAGTGAAATGAAATTGATATGTGCGATAATGAAAATGATGAATGATAAGTGAAATGAAATTGATATGTGCGATAATGAAAATGATGAATGATAAGTGAAATGAAATTGATATGTGCGATAATGAAAATGATGAATGAAATGATAAGTAATAATGAAATGATATAATAAACGAAATGATAAGTGATAATGAAATGAACGATAATGAAATGATAAAAGTTGAATTATGAAAATGATAAAATGATATGACCTAGATGAAATGAAGATGGAAGGTGACAAATATTTGAATGTCCTCCACAAATAGTCCAAAGAGACATGGCAGCCGTTGATATTTTTGGTTAGCCCTTTCAAAAAATTTGATGCAAATCCAGTATGCGGATATATATACACCAATCTAAAATGAAATGTAATTAAATGAAACGAACCATTCATTAATCATTTTGTTAGCTTTCTTGAATCATCATAGAGCATTTTAAAATGTTGGAAGTATGTACAAACATCAGAGCAGAAATTAGCACCAATGATGACCTGAGTACAACTTTCATGATTTTTGATATAGCAAGCAAACACAAGCATCGAGGTATAATTGAACCAAGATGACCTAAGCATTTCTTGCATAAACAGACAAATACTAACCACTTTCTGATGCAAATGTGGAACTTTCATCAATGATAAGCTTTGAAAATCATGTGTCGCGACATATTGGCAATCAGATGGATAGTTAACCTCAAAACAACAGACAAAGAAAAGTCAATCTCTTTCCTCACCACTGTAGTTCGGTACATCATCGAGTGTGCTCTAGAGAGATGATATCAAAAATAAAACAACCATTGTTCAAAATATAATACTGCTATTCCAAACATTATTCAGATTTTAGATCATCCCGATATGAGTCATGATATGGTATTTGCTTGAAAACTATTGTGATATGGATCAATGATTGGATAGCTATTCATAAGATTCGATTTGTTTGTTTGTTTGCCTGATTGAATTCTATGTCATTGTCTAGCTGTTTCAGTAAAACCTAAAAGTTGGTTGCCCCCAGTATGTCAACGTTTGCCCCTAGTATTGACACAACTTGCTAAAATGAATATGTACAATAATCAAGCCATGGTGAGACGTTATCGTTCTAGGCAAAATGATGACAACATGATGCTGGTATGGCCCTAAGATGATGAAAAGATGTATGAAATGAAAGCTGGGAAGCCAAGTGCAGAACCTGAACTAATAGATGGAGAGCTACAAATAGTGTATGTTTGCCAGATTTTCACTATTTGTTTTTATTACATTTTTTTCTTGTCAATAGACTGCCTGTTGCCAGGTTTTCACCCTATGACTTTTTTTTTGGCACTACCGAGATGCCTGTTTGCCAAGTTTTCACTAGGGTAACCATTTTTTCAGGACTTTTTCTACTGTTTTTGGATTTCTTCAGGACTTTTTCTAATTTTTTTTAAATTTTTTCAAGACATTTATGGATGATGATAGCTGACTTAAACATAATATTTCTTCAGGTGCATGCTGTTGATGGGTTCTTCAAATAGGTCCCCTTTTGACATTGATATTTTGTAGGCTCCTGAACCGTAGACTGTGATAACCACATAAGGACCTAGCCAATTTGGTTCAAACTTTCCTTTCTTTTCTCTGTCTTGCTGATTTTGTGGATTTTCTTTCAAAACTAGATCACCCACCTGAAAGGTATGTGGCTTTACTTTGTGATTATAGCTACGAGACATCATCTGTTGGTATGCTTTCAAATGGTTAGCTACTCTTTGTCTCTTTTCATCTAGGAGTTCCAGTTCTTGGAGTCGGGACACTCTGTATTCATCATCTATTGTGAGACCTTTTAGTGAGACTCTGAGTGAGGGAATCTCAACTTCTAGAGGAAGTATAGCCTCTGCTCCATAGACAAGAGAAAATGGCGTTGCTCCTGTTAGCGTGCAGACACTGGTTCTGTAGGTCCATAAGGCGGGATTGAGTTGAACATGCCAATCTTTCCCTGAATCATTCATAGTCTTCTTTAAAAAATTTAATATAGTCTTATTTGAGGCCTCTGCTTAGCCATTCCCTTGTGGATAGTAAGGTGTTGAATATCTGTGTCGAATATGAAATCTCTCACAAAGTTCATCAACATCTTGATTCTTGAAAGTTCATCCATTATCTGTAATAATGGAGTTGGGAATGCCATATCGAAAAATAATATAGTTGAGTATGAAAGATGATATCTATTTGCCGGTAACTTTATTAAGAGGTACTGCCTCAATCCACTTGGTAAAATACTTTGTGGCTATGATGATGAACTTATGCCCATTCGATGATGAGGGATGAATCTTTCCTACTAGATCTAACCCCCATTGGGAGAATGGCCAGGTTGGCGTAAATGGTTGAAATTCCTATGCAGGAGCATGAATGAGATTCCCATGAATCTAGAATTTTTAGCACATTTTCACAAAAGTGAATGATTCCCTCTCCATTGTAGGCCAATAGTAACCCATTCTAATCAATTTCTTGGATAAGGTCAGTCCACTCGAATGAGTACCACAAATTCCACCATGAACTTCTTGTAAAGCCTTGTCAGATTCGTCACGTTCAAGACATCAAAGTAAAGTACCATCAAGACCACGGTGATAAAGGGTGTCAGCGATAAGAGTGTAGCGAGAGGATTGGCGGATAAAATTTTGCTTTTGGTTACGGGATAAATCAGGTGGTAAGATGTCATCTTTTAGGTAGGAATAAATCTTGCCATACCAAGGTGAATCGGATCCCACCAAGTGGCAAATGATTTGGCTTTCAGGTGTGTCATAGGTAGGTGCAAATGATTGTTCCACCAGAAATTCATAGCGAGCCTAATTTTCTGGGAGTTGTAACAATGATGCGATCATAGCCATGGCATCGGCTGCTTTGTTATCAAGCCTTGGAATTTGTGTGAATTTGATGTCCACAAAGTACTTTTTGAAGTCATCAAACATCTTTTTATATGGCAACAATTTGTCATCTTTGGTCTAATAATCGTCATTGATCTGATTAATGACTAACTGTGAATCGCCATATACTTGTAATTCTGTAATCCTCCATTCCAATGCTATTTTGAGTCCAGTGATTAATGCTTCATATTCAGCTATATTGTTAGTGCATGGAAACATCAGCCTATATGATCGAGGAATGGTGTGTCCTTGGGGGGTGATGAAGAGTATGCCTACCCCCGATCCATGTTGAGTAAAAGAACCATCGAAATATAGGGACCATGGTTGTTTGGATTCTACAGTAAAGACATCAGCATCTGGAAATTCAATGTGCAGGGGATGGTCTGCTTGCAGTGGTGCTTCAGCTAGTTGATCAGTGATAACTTGTCCTTTGATTTCCTTACGATCAACATAATGGATATCAAACTCACTCAGAATCATTACCCATTTTGCTAACCTTCCTATCAATGATGCTTTGCTTAACATATACTTGAGTGGATCAATCTTTGAAACAAGATTGATTGTATGAGTTAATATGTAATGCCAAAATTTCTGTGAAGCAAAGACTACTGCTAGACAAGCCTTCTCGATGGTAGTGTAGTTGAGCTCATAACTTGTTAGTGTTTTTCTGATGTAATAAATTGCACATTCTTTCCTTGTATGGTCTTCTTGTGCTAGCAATGCACCCAATGATGTCTCTATTGCGGCAATGTATAAGATCAATGGTTTGTCTAGATTTGGTGGTACTAGAACTGGTGGAGTCATTAAGTATTGTTTGATTTGTTGAAAATCCAATTCACATTTGTCATCCAACTTGAAAGGAATGTTCTTATGCAGTAGATGTGTGAAAGGTAGACTTTTGTTAGCCAGTTGTGCAATGAACCTTCATATAGATTGAAGTCATCCCTGCAATGATCTCAATTGACTGATGTTCCTTGGGGGAGGCATTTCCATAATTTCCTGTACTTTGGCAGGATCTATTTCAATTCCTTTTCCTGATACTATGTATCCTAAGAGTTTTCCAGATGTGACTCCAAAGACACATTTCTTGGGATTGAGGTGAACTTTAAATTTCTCCAATCTTGTAAATATTTTGGACAATATTTCCAGATGTCCTTCTCTAGTGTATGATTTTTCCAATATGTCATCTACATAATCTTCCATGAATGTGTGCATCATGTCATGAAATATTGTAGTCATGGCTCTTTGGTAAGTAGCCCCAACATTCTTTAGACTGAAAGGCATGACATTCCAATAGTAAGTTCCCCATGGACATGTGAAAGCTGTTTTCTCCTGGTCTTCGGGTGCAATCTTGATTTGGTTGTAACCAGAAAAACCATCCCTTAATGAATACATGGCATGGCCAGCTATCAGATCAACTATAGTGTCGATGTGTGGAAGTGGGAAGTCATCTTTAGGACATGCTTTATTAAGATCTCTGAAATTTGTGCACACCCTAACACTTTTATCTAGCTTGGATACAGGAACAATGTTAGAGATCCATTCTGCATAGTCGATTGATCTTATGAAGCCCACATCGAGGACTTTTCTCGATTCTTCCTTAACCAATAATGCAACATGGGGGTGCATCTTCTTGAGTTTTTGTTTCACAAGCTTAACCCCTAGTTTGATAGACAAGTGATGGATGATAAGATTAGGATCAAGACCTGGCATGTCCGCATAAGACCAAGCAAAGTTGACTTGATTTTCTCTTAGAAATTCCATGAACTCTGGTATTTCTTCCTTTTTCATTGATGCAACTAACTGTAAAATCTTTGGTTTGTCTGAAGTTTCAAGATTGACAACATTTGTAGGCTCAATCAAAATAGGCGATCGCTCATGGTAGTGCTCCAGGAGAGTGTCAAGATTCCCATCATCTGGCACCTTAAAAAGGTTTTCACCATCTGATACACTCTTTATTTTATCTTTTTCTTGATCTAATACTGCCAGATTTTGGTTTTCACCATTAGATCTTTCTTTTTGATTTTTACTTTTGCAGCTAGGAGAATTGACACTCTCCTGATTAAAGACTCTATGCCAAAAATTGCTGGTGGAACAATCATTTGTGTCATCTGCAGAAAGGAAGTTGATGATAGATTCGTCACTTGGAAACATAGGTATATCGATAGGTTGAGATGAATCCCAATCAATGAGATCAGGATGGATCAAATATAACAGGTCATTGGGTTGCGTGAAATCGGCAATGGTTATGGTCATAACGGAGTTGATCGTAGGATTTGAGGTATGAGGTGGATCAATGATGATACTGTTCTCATGATAATCTTGTTCGTTTAAATCTGACTCAGTATCACTAGAATCATAGTCACCTTTTAGTTTAGATTCTTGTGTTTGGGTCCCTGAACCTTGACCTTCGATTAGAATTGGGGCATACTGGTGTATTACATCAACCTCTTTGTCCCTCCAGAACTCATCATTGTAAATGGTGTCCCATTCATATTCAGCAGAGTTTGTGTCAGAGTGATTATCCACGTAATTCTGAATTGTTGCCAAACATGCTTCTCTTGAATCTGAACCTTCTTGCAATGTGAAGATATTACCATGCGGTTATTTAGATGTTCCTTCTTTTGAGTTAGCATCATAGCCTAATCCAGTTTTTTCTTTTGCATCAAGTCCTCGAAGGTGAATAGGCTCAACTACTCCTTTTCTTTTTTCGATAGGACCCTTATCATAGCCCATCTTCTGCATGATTGAATATCCTTTTCCATATATATCTGTTGGTAATTTGACATTAAAAACTGCTTCATCTTCATCTATCCTCAAGATCTTCCATGGGGAATTTTTCTTTGATGAATCATCCATTAAACTTTGTGCTTGGCTTTGTCAGTGGTTGCATTGATGTTGTGTGATAGAAGGTTGTACATGTGACCGAGGTGATGTAGGTAAATTGGCAAGACAGAGAGAGTACTCCCCGACTCCATGGTCCTTAAATTTCAATTTCTTTCAAAAATATTGCTTAACTGACTGATTTGTGTATCAATCTTGAGAGAAGTACTAGCACGAGCTTCTCGATTGTTAGGAACCAAAGTATCTTGACTAGCTTTGATGTTGGCACAAGTTTGGACATTTGATTTATTAGCTAGTATCGTGATTTCCTGCCCATCATAAGGAAACTTAAGACATTGATGATAGGTGGATGGGACAGCTTGCATTTCATGGATCCAAGGATGACCCAACAAGATGAAGTATGCAAGATCATGGTCTAATACTTGACAAAAAGTATTTTTGATAGCAGGTCCCACTCTGATTGGTAGCATGATTAAACCCTTGGACGCTCTTTCCTCATCATCATAGGCTTTAATAGTAATCTTTCTTCTAGGATCAATGGAGTCCTCAGAAAATCCTAAAGCCTGAACTAACTTCATGGTACATATGTTCAAACCAGCACCTCCATCTATTAGAACCCGTCTGACACAAAACTTGTAAACCATGACTTCTAGGTATAATGATGAATTGTGAGGATGAGTTATGGAAACGACATCTTGTTTGGAAAATGAAAGGCATGTGGGTGAGGAAAAGTGTCCTACCATGGCTTGAAATTGATCCACATCCAGATCAGTGGATACATTTGTTTCAACAAGGGCCTTTTCTAGAATTTCCTTGTGTCTTGGGGAAATTTTCAAGAGTTCTAGGATGGAAATCTGAGCAGGAGTTTTTTGAAGTTGATTGACTAAGTCATATTGATGTTGAGGTGGAGGCCCAGTGGATTTTGAAGAGGCACCTTTTAAGACAACTTTAGCTTGTGCCCTGGTCGTTGCGTTGACCTCCCTATATTCCATTTTTTCCTTGACTTTTATAACATTGACCTGCTCATCGTCAGTGTAGATATGATTAATTATCTGATCATCAATATGATTCATGATTTTTCTCGAAGACTCGCCTTTTTGATAGTTGGGCAAAGGGTTGCAAAATGCTTGGTGGTCTTCATTTGATTGTTGATGTCCTTCTATTGTGATGGTGCCATTTTCAACTAAGTCTTGAATGGTATTCTTCAAGGATTGACAGTTATTTGTGCAATGACCTTTGCACTGATGATAGTCACAATAGTATGCCTCATTCCATGATGGAGGTTTCACATTGGGTTCATAGTTTCATTGAGGTGGCAAGGTAATGACATTTTTAGCCATCAACTCTTTGAATACAGATTCCAAACATTGCCCCAGTGGAGTGTAAGTTCTTCTACTAGAGAAGAATGCAAATCATTGTGGATTCATATTCGAGGTATTCCCTAAAGAGTTGTTATTGTGATTGTTTCCTCAGAATCCTTGATTGTTGGCATTCCCTTGATTGGGAGTAGAATGTTGATTCATATTGTTTCTCATAGGAGGAGGATTGTTTCCTTGATTTGTGACCGAGTTGACATTGTTATAATTGTTGTTGCGAGGAGCACTTGGAGTACTAAGAACAAATGGCTTATTCGAGACATGATTCACATCAACAACACCATCATTCACTATGTTCTTGTTGTGAGTCCAAAATTTAGACTTGTCCTTATTGTTATGGTGATTGAATGAGATAGGATTATCCTTGTCAAGTTTTATTATTCCCCTTTTGACCAAATCACTTTCAATGGTTATAGCATCTTCAATTAATTTCTCAAAAGAGGGAGGACAATGTAAATTCAAATGATAGCTCATTTCTGAATTCATGCAGTTAATGAAGGAGACCATCTTTTCCTTTTCAGGAATAGGACGTGGATATATAGCGAAACATTCTTCTCCATCTCTGAAGAAAAGTGATAAAAGGTTCACCAGGTTTTTGCGCAACTTTGTAGAGATCTATCATAGTGATTCGGTGTTGGATGTTGTAGGAACATTGTAATATAAACAGATTGATTAATTCCTCAAATGTATTGATAGGAGGTGTGATTTTTGATAGCCATTCCATAGAGTAAGCTCCAAGACTCCTAGGAAACAAACACATCAAGTAAGTGTCCTCATGAGTGAACTCTAAAGTCATGTTTCAGAAGTCTCTGACATGATCGATTGGATCTGCTTTCCCATTATAACGATCAAATTTTGGAATTTCACAATGTTTGGGAAATGGAATCATGTTGAGACTTCAATCAAAAGGACAAGGAAATTTTTCCTCAAGAGTATATTTCTTTGTTGTAGCTCCCCCTTGTAACTCTTTAATTTGTCCTTGAAGTGCCTTAATTTGTTGAGTTAAAGCACTAAGATCAGATAGGGGTGTTTCGTCAGGTTTGCTCTTCAAATTCTCAGTATCAAAGTCATGAGGCAATTTAGTTCCTTGGTCAGCTAGATAGAGGAAGTATTTTTCCTTCGTTGCAAGATCTTTTCTATGGCTTTGTGAAATTTGGGATCCTGCTCAGCCTCTCTAAGACATTCTTCATCTCATTCCTCATCACTATCTATGTGGTTTTTGCTCATGTCTCTGTAGTTGTGGAATGGATTTTCTTCTCTGTTATCCATGTCATTGTTGAAAAGTGGATTAAGACTTACACTGTAAAGAGGATTATTGCTTTCACCTTCTTTTTGAATTTTTTGGGTATGAACTTCTTGTTGGATTTCGTCCTTCAATTTATTATGCTGAGATCTTGTAGAGATAGGCATATGATTTTGAATAATTCTTCTAAACTTAGATCACGGTTCTGACAAGTGCGATAATGAGGATATCTTGATCTGATAAGATGTGAATCCTATGATATGATCAAAGATGTTCCTAATTTTTTTTTTTGATTATGGCTTCCAATGATGAAGGATGTCAGAATCCTATTGGGGAAGTTGAATCAATAATCAAAAATTTGTTTGAAGGGTGCACTCTTAAGATTTGATCTTTGTTTTAAAAAAAAAAAAGGGTTTTAAAATCACTGAAGGATTTGACTAGGATGTGATGGATATTCAATGGAAGGTTGTGGTATGTTATCAAACTCAAGAGGTTGGTTAAGATTATTCCATTGAGATAGAGCTAATCTCTGATAATAAGCTCGAGAATCCAAAGGTTCTACAGCGTACTCATCAGTGAATCCCCTAACAAAGTCTTGGTATCTATGAAGAAATCTGTGGTAATGAAGCAAGATGTGTCGACTTTTGTACAAATTTTTTCTTCTTTGTAATGTTTTCTTGTACCCTAATGGTTTCTTTGGTTTCTTGATCCTACTGGAAATTGATTTCTTGACAAATTTTGTTGATTTCCACTCTCTAAGCATGGGAGAGCTATCAAAATTTTACTAGACCAAAGATGTCAGAAAGTCAAGTGTGTAAATGATTTCAGTTGTTGTTTTCCATATTCATTTCAAATGATCTTTTATTTGAATTAATGTGAATGAAAACACAACAAACACTCTGAATTAAATGGAATGTAACCAAAAAAAGATAAAGCAAGCACATCCTATGGTAAAGCCAAGACAATATCCGCTAGATTCCACGCGGGTTTCCCTAACCACATATCGGTAGTGTGTGAATTCAGAAGCTTGGTTGTACGGGCTCCCCCTTATAGTGCACTCTCTTCTCAGGCCAACCAAGCTTCCAATCCCCATGAAACTCCCATGGCAGATTGATCACCTCTACTACAGACTGTGAAAGTGTGGATTCCTTCACACCGATTGGTGCTGCACTAGCAAATAGAAGGTTTTTGGTTTACTAAACAATGGTGTTTAATTCGGGACCCGTTCGAGTGGCCATACATGGGGCAAGAGATTAATCACCAATTTAGGTGGCACTCTAGCTTGAAGAGGTTAAGATCAACAGGGTTTATGGGAGTACTACTATGTCTGTATGACACATCCGCACTTGTAATCTTAGGTTTTCCCTTAAGATTCACATTTTGTATACTAGTCGGGGGTAGCTTGGCCTTAGCTCCATTGCCAGTTTGAGTCGCATTGGGGTGATGAAATCCCCAGGTAGGCCCAATTTCTAGAGTTAGTAACCGTTTCTCTTACACCCAGGATCGCACGGATGCGCAAGGGGAGAGGATACTCCGATATACCAAATTGTGAGGGTTACAAAGGGATAAAGTGGGTTTGGCTTTCTGATCACCTAGTTTGCATAGGGTGATAGCATACTCACCTACCACTTTCAAGCACAATCAAGCAGAGTAAATAGATTCATTTTAATACACCAAATCACCATGATTTAAGCTAAGTGAAGATATTGCTTCGCAACTGACATGGGGTCCATTTTAACTGCATGATCAAAGTGTGGTGACTATCCTAGATTGATTTATTTTAAACCAGAAAGGATTTTGTCTATAGAATGCGTTAGACTTAGAATCCTGTTTTTGTGTTACAACCCAGATGTGCAGAAACAGATAGTATATGCGCCGAAATAGATAGTATATGCGTAGAAACAGACCTTAGATGCATAGAAACAGACAGTAAATGCATAGAAACAGATAGTATATGCATAGAAATAGACCTTAGATGCGCAGAAACAGACAGTAAATGCGCTAAAACAGACAGTAAATGCACAGAAATAGACCCTAAATGCGCTAAAACAATCCTTAAATGCACCACTTTAATTAAACGCCAATTTAAATCTGTAAATAATGCAACATGGATGTTCTAAAATTTACCTTAAATGCGCTAACTTAACTCCTATATGCGCTAAAACAGTTATTAAATGCACTACTTTAATTAAGTACAAATTTAACTCTAAATGTGATGAGACTATATGCACTATTCTATCCCTCAGATGCGCTAAATTAACCCTCATAAGCGCCGAAACAGTCCCCAGATGAGCTGAATTTTTTTGCAAAATAGAAACAATAAATTCCTAGATGCACCGCAGAAAAGTGTCGGATGCGCTAAAACGTGGAATTTTTTCGAAAGCCGAACTCCAGAACACGGAAACCTATCAGAATGTTCTATAGAAAAAGGTCAAAATCGGGGCAGGGCCCCACGATGGGCGCCATTTTATGTGTGTATGAAAATATTCCTATTATAAAGGATTCAAAACACATTCAATAAAACATTATATCAAAGAAACTAAAAGAAAATTAAACAAACTCTTTATGGCAGCTTCTTCGAAATCATTCTATTGCTCTCTATCTCCAGCGTTTCGTTGATTCAAGTTGCTCTTAGATTTCGTGTGCCAAGCTCAACGAAATGGACTACTGGAGAATGAGATTTAAACTAAAATGCATACTATGCTAAAATGCAAGACTATGCCATGCGATGATAAGATTATTATTGCCAAGATATGAATATTGTTGAAATGCTAAAGATGCAAATGCGTAAGCGTAATTGCATATATCTGTTCATTTGTGTGTGTTCATAACCAATGCTTGGATTTGCACATGTATTTAAAGAGTTTTTGAAAAAACCTAATTGGCTGTTGTGATCAACGGTTTAGATCAAGCTAGTTGGGATGAACGGTGAGAGATTTTTGAAAGGTGAGAGAGAAATAGAAGGTTTCCTCCACAAATTTTCTCAGTTAGATCTAAAGGAAGGTTGCCATTTGAAGAATGAGTTGAAAATGAATTTCATAATTAAAAAAATAAACTTATTTAATTATATGTGAGGATGAATTTAGAAGTTTGCATAATTAAATAAGTAATATTTAATTATGTGTGAGAGATGAATTTAGAAGGTAATTAAATATTTAAAATATTTAATTATATGTGAGAGAGGAGTTTAGAAGGTAATTAAATATTTAAAATATTTAATTATGTGTGAGAGAGGAATTTAGAAGGTAATTAAATATTTAATATATTTAATTATGTGTGGAGTGAGAAAAGATATTAAATTAAATATTTATGATATTTAATTTAACTATGAGATGAAGCGGGTGTTTGGAGGAATATTCCATTATTTGAATTCAAATATTCAAATTTAGAATAACATGATAATTAATATAAATAAATTATAAAATTTATTTAATTTAATTAAGAGGAATATGGAAGATGGTAATAATTAAATAAAGTTATTTATTTAATTAAGGTAGAAGAATTATAAAAGTGAACAATATAAATAAATAATTAAATTTATTTATATGTAGATGACTTTAGAAGGTTAATTAAATAATTTATATTTAATTAATTAACAAGCTTGATTATTCCTGACCATTTTTAGACATATATAGTGGCAACATCTAATGTTTGTCTGATGCCCATTCTCATTGTCGTCTCAACCTAGACATTAATATAGACATTTAACGCTTATAATATTTACAAGTGTACATGCACATTTGATATATAGGGAATTCAAAATTAATAATTTTAACTATAGTAATGTAAGTTAAACAATTTACAATATAAATGTACTTGCCCCTGATCTACAATGCTCGACAATGGAGGAGCCTTTGACAACCCCTTGGGTGGAATCGACGTGGAAGTCGATTGTCGACTCCCCTGAACCAACATAAATATTTAAAACATATGTTCATGATTGAATTATAAATTTAAAACTCAAGTTAAAAATGATTTCATATATAATTTAAAAAATTGAAATCAAAATACCCCATAAGTGTTGCTGACTAGGACTTGTGTTGACATATGTACTTGCGGTGCAGATGATTGCCCCATCATTAGTGTCATCTGTACACCAAACAGTTTGATTGTTAAAATGTATTGTAATTTTTTTTGATATATACATTCATTAAAATTCTTATAAACTCAACGTGTAGATGCACATATTTATACCTGTGTCACACTGTCCTCAGGGTGATGGTCTATAGTAAGAAATTATACAAATGAAATGAGGTGACCAGATGATCCACTAGAATCTCCACTTCCACCCGAATTGGGTGTGTCCTGATCGGGTCCATAGCATAGTTGATGGCAACTAGAACATACATGTGGTATCGACACTCATGGAGTGGTACTAGGACCAACTCCATAAAATTCCCCCCCATCATTGCGGTCTCTATGCTCCCTTCTCGCTATCACAAAAGCATGTTGATCAAGGTCTCCTGCAAGCATACTAAGGGATCCTAATGTCGATACCAACACATGTTGATGCATAGGTTCGGGAATGGAAGGACCAAGAGGAGAAACAAGGGGTTGTGCATGCATGGGGCATTGAGGATCAACCCTTTCCCCTAACCTCTATTGTGGCATGCCGCCACCAAAACCTTGAAATGATTTAAAATCAAAATAATTGGGCTTTTTCCCCATAAAAAACTCTACATATAGTTTCCTCAAAAAATATAAGGGAACCTTTAGATTAGCATGTGGTGGATTGTCAAATACCATATACCATTGATCCCAAAAATGTGCACTCATTTGTGGACGTATACACCACCTCATGGATATTCTAGATTTATTGGTAGGAATGGGTTGCTGAGTATTAAGGTTGATAAAATAAGGGGCTAGATGGGATTTTTTTATTTTTAGGTCTAAAATTTGTTTATATGAGAGACCGTCTGCCTAAAATTGTCTCATCTCCTCTCTATCTCATCGATGCCTATCTAATTTAGAAGTGATAATCCTAATGGCATCGGCAATGTTTTGCATCAGAAATGAAAAATGTCTCACATGTGGTGGAATCAATGCTTCATTTTGCATAGCATTGATTTGGTTTTGAGTGGATTCCACTTGTTCATTGATGCGTACTTGCAAGTGAACCTCATCTGGTGGGATATGAGGTGGAGGGGGTGGAGGTGGAGGTTGTTGAGGTGTTGGATTGATGATATCATCAATGTAATTGATCCACAATATCTATATAAGTGTTCACTTGCATTAAATTATACAAAATTAGCATACAAACTTACAAAATTACAAGAAATAGTTAAATTTGAAATGTACATGCAAATTTGTTTAAATAGGATGTGCATACATATACATACACATACATACATTGATTGAACTTGAGCATGTGCATACAAATTTCAAAATTTAACATGTACATACATTTAAAATAAAAATATGATGCATAATGCATGCATACATCATTCAACTAAACTATGTGTACATACAAATTTCAAAATTTAAGATCTAGAACTATGTAATTTTAATACATGTACATACTAAAAAATAAAATTGAAACATTCACAAAAAGCTCATTTATGTCTAACACACACACACATATATATTACATTTTTCCAACAGGAGAAATCGTGATCTAGTAGATAGTCATAAAATATATACTATTATAAATTCATCATTATAAGTTCATAAATTCAACCAAATTCATAAATTCATGTCACTAAAAATATCCATCCAACCAAAATCTTAAATTCATCATTGAAAATATCCATCCAACCAAATTCATAAATTCATCACACAAAATATCCATTGAACCGAATTCATAAATTCATAACTATAAGATCATTTTCTTAATTTATAAAGTGTTGCGGCTCTCTACTGCATCTCTTCAGCTCTCAAAATCAAAATTTCTCCTCTCCTCTAGCCATTTTCGATGCTCATCTAAGATCCCATCCATAACCCTAACAACATCAACAACATTTTGCATCCTAGATGCAAACATCCTCAAAGGTGGTGCGATACATTCTTGATTTTGAATAATGTTGATTTGATCCTGAATGGTTCTAACATCGACATTGATTCGTTCTTGCAAGAAAGCACCATCGGTTTTAGGTGGTGGAGGTGGGGGGTTATGAGGTGGAGTGGGTGGAAGTGGAGGTGAAGGTGGTGGAGATGGAGGGCGTGGAGGTGGATTACGGATATTATTGAATTGATCCATGTGATCTCTAAGATATAAGTGAACTTGCATTAGATTTGTAATTTCAAAATGTAAGATAAATGTTTAGGAAATACCCTTAAACCATTCAATATAAATGGCCTAATTGATTACAAATGATAAAATGTGTAAGCCTTATTTATGTCTAAGGAATGTTACTTGAATGAAAAAATAATTAACTATTAATATAGGACAATTTATGAATGCTTTAGGGTTTATGATTTAGAGTTTAGGATTTAGGGTTTAGGGTGATAGGATGGCTTAAGGGGATCTATGTAGTAAGGTCCTAGGAGAAAATGACATGGCTTAAGTGAATAAAATTTGGTGAAGTTTCCCAAGGAAACCAAAATTAATTAAGGTCCTTGGTCAAAATGATGGTTTAGAGTTTAGTGTTTAAGGTTTAGGGTAATAGGATGGCTTAAGGGGATCTATGTAGTAAGGTCCTAGGACAAAATGAAATGGCTTAAAGGAATAAAAATTGGTGGAGTTTCCCAAGGCAACCAAATTTCATTTTAAGGTCTGAGGACAAAATGAATACTTTAGGGTTTAGGGTTTAGACTTTAGAGTTCATGGTTTAGGGTTTAGGGAACTTAGGGTGAAGTTTGGGTGGCCCTTGAAATAATGGACTTGCAAGTTAGTGAACAAAATTTTCTTGTGGAATAGTTGGTTGAGATAGCTCTTGTTTTGACTTACCAACCTCTCATGAAATCTCATTCATATTATAATCTTGCATGATCTTATTATTGTTAAATTTGGTTGCCTTGGGAAACTTCACCAAATTTTGAGAACTTCTTTGATCCCCTTAAGAAATGTCATATTAGGACTCCTTAAGACATCAGTTTATGGTTTAGGGTGATAGGATGGCTTAAGGGGATCTATTTAATAAGGTTCTAGGATAAAATGGCATGGCCTAAGGGAATAAAATTTGGTGGACTTTCCCAAGGCAACCAAATTTCATTTTAAGGTCCTAAGAAAAAATGAATGCTTTAGGGTTTAGGGTTTAGATTTTAGAGTTCAAAGTTTATGGTTTAGGGAACTTAGGGTGAAGTTTGGGTGGCCCTAGGAATAATGAACTTGCAAGTTAGAGAAATTTTTTTTCTTTTGGAATAGTTGGTTGAGATAGCTCTTGTTTTGACTGACCAACCTCTCGTGAAATTTCATTCATATTATAATCTTGCACAATCTTATTATTGTTAAATTTGGTTGCCTTGGGAAACTTCACCAATTTTTTAGGACTTCTTTGATCCCCTTAAGAAATTTCATATTAGGATCCCTTAAGACATCGGTTTACGGTTTAGGGTGATAGGATGGCTTAAGGGGATCTATGTAGTAAGGTCTTAGGAAAAAATGACATGGCTTAAGGGAATAAAATTTGGTGGATTTTCCCAAGGCAACCAAATTTCATTTTAAGGTCCTAGGACAAAATGAATGCTTTAGGGTTTAGGGTTTAGATTTTAGAGTTCAAGGTTTAGGGTTTAGGGAACTTAGGGTGGCCCTTGGAATAATGGACTTGCAAGTTATTGAACAACATTTTCTTGTGGAATAGTTGATTGAGATAGCTCTTGTTTCGACTGACCAACCTCTCATGAAATCTCATTCATATTATAATCTTGCACGATCTTATTATTGTTAAATTTGGTTACCTTGGGAAACTTCACCAAATTTTGAGAACTTCAATCCCCTTAAGAAATGTCATATTAGGACCCCTTAAGACACTGGTTTACGGTTTAGGGTAATAGACTGACTAGTTTATAAATATTTTTGATTTTATGAATAGACTAACTATTTCCATAATAGAAACACATAATTATGTATTATTAAGATTGAGTTTGATGTATACTTTAACTTGATATTTTTTTAGTTGAATATAAGATTATTTTATTTAACATGTTTTTCATTAATATTGATTGTGTGTGTGTATATAAGTTTAATATACTAAGATAAAGTTGAATATTTCACACTTAAATGAATTTTATGATATAAAATGTATAATAAATTTATTTATTGATGAATCTTATTTTATTTTGGATTGTTTGGAATTGAAAGAACCTAAAAGAAAGAAAAGAAAAATATTTATATTCTTTTAGTGTCTAGGTAACTAGTGCAAATTGAGATTTTAGACTAAACTAGAAGCCTAATTAACAACTAATTGACTAGAATGAGAGTTAAGATTGTCGAAAGACAAGAGACAACACATGCAAACAAGAAATGGAAACAAGGCATGACTATGAGAGATCAAAACATAAAATAGAAATGAATGCAAATATTATCTAATTAAGTGACAATGCGAAATGGATTGTACAAGGATTTAGGAATTTGCTAACTAAACTTGCAAACATTGATAATTTATCAATTGTATTGATTCGAGGTAAAAAATGAGTTTTGAAGGGGCCCGAAACCCTTTACATCAAAAAGCAGTTGATAAAAGAAGATAACAACATAAAGCAACAATCAACCCGATGACAACCAAACAATAGTCCAAAAACAGCCAAAAAGAAGGAAACCAGCCAACAACACTACAGATTGTTCAAAGTCTCCACGGCTTTCGTTTCACTAGCAACCAACTTTTGCACATTATCCACAGTATCAGACACCTCAATACCCGAGGCCTCATCCTGAGCTTTCATTTTGTTTCTAGTTCTGGCTCCTGACCCACCCGTTTTTACCTCACTAATCAAAATACTAGCTTTCACAACACCTTTCTCAGCAGCACACTCCACATCCATCAACTTACCCCTAGCAACAGTATCATCAACAAACAAATTCTCCTTTCTCTTTTTCACGATAGTCACAGGGGAGGTCACCTTGGAAGAGTCTGAGATAACCAAGACCTTAGAGGCATCTCCACCCTTCATCACAACATTCCACAACTTATCAAATTTATCCTCAAGGGATAACATTCTACCAAGTCTAAATTTTGTTTCAGATTAATGGTTTCCTCTGCCACAATATTAAGAGAATCCACGAGATTATCAATTTGGATTTAGATAGAAGGGTCCTTAGCCTTACTAGCAACACCTCTAATTCTAACATTAGTCCTATTAATCTCATGGAAGAACCACTTAAAAAGTTTAAACAACACACTAGCACTATCACGGGCTGAGCCCAACACATCAAACAATTCCTCCCTGTCAAAGTTCTCAATACGTTTCCCCACAACAACGTCCTCATTAGAAGAGCTAGCATGAACCTTTTCAGTAGAAATTTCCTTACCTTTACCAGCTGGGACATGAGTCTTCATCTTTCGAATGGAGAAGGCAATTTCCTCTGCAACAACCTTCCTTTTCAGTATCCTATCTGCATCCGCTTTACTAGATCCCACAACATGACCACGATCCACAACTCTTTCCTTATCCTGCTTCTGCAACCCCATGTCAGCACCCGATGAAGCCTCACCATAGATACCGCTAGCCAGGGAGAGAGGGAGACCCTTCTTCATAAGTAAGCCAACAGACAACACCTTACCTTTTTGGCTCCCCTCTGCAGGCTCCTGCACATATCTAGTCACTGAAGGAGGAGAGGAAGCTTCCCCATAAACTTCATTTTTTTCCTTACCCCCCTTAGAAAGAACATTTGCCACCCCCTAATCATTGCATGTCGTATAGCCCACCTTATCATCCAGCTTCCTTTTCCTAGTTTTACCTGGAACAGGGGAACTGGGACCCTCATCAAAAGTGGCATATGAATCTAGGACATAATCAACATCGTCATCCCTATCAGACTCAAATTCTTTAGTCAAAATAAGCCTCCTCTTCTTAGGCTTCTTACTAACCCTTTCCTCTCCCGATTCTGTCTCATAAACTTCCCTGGGTTCAGCAGTATTTTCCTTTGGAGACACCAGAGTTTTATGCACCTCATGAGCTTTGACATGTTCATAAATCAGGAGAATTAACCCCGCATGAAATATAGGGTTTTTGGGGTTTTTTCTATGATCTTTAATCCCTGAATTGAGTGACATTAACAAATAGTAGGGAAAGGACACCAATTTCTTATGCCAAAAATGGTTAAGCAGAAGGAAATGGTAAGTGTTAATCACCATATACTTTCCTTCCAAGGTTACGTACCTCATAATTTCTTCAACAACATCACGCCAAAGCACTTTCAATGAGCTCCTCTAATACCCACCGCTCTTCGTCGGCTTCAAATCAGCAGCCTCATTTCCTTTAAAGAAAATTGACATTGCAACCTGTGATTCTTTTGTATCTCTGAACACCTTCATACCCTGAATAGCCAATCCAGTGATTTGGGCTATAAATTTTTCATCAACCACAATTTCCCTACCACCCAAATTTAGGGTTCTCTCATTCCATCCTTCAACAACCAAAATGGTGACCTTGGGATTGTTACCATGCAATCTTTCCATATATGGAGTTAAACCTCGCTTCTCTAAAATCTCCCATACCTCCTTCCTCTGCTTAGAAGTAACACAAGACCTAGGCTTAGCATGATTTTTTTCCCCACCCATCGCAGAAGATGTAACAAATGGAAACCAAGCACACAACAAAAATATCAGGAAGATAAAGCAAACACCACCTAGAACAAGAATATCCAATAGAAGCTTCTAGAAACTAAGGCGATAAATACCCACAATCCGTGCAAAGCCAACCACCAGACAAAAATGCAATAATGAATTAGAACTTCGTACCTTGTGAAATTCATCCCTCAAAATCATAACTTTAACATCCTCATTCATGATATTCAACCACGTGAGTAAGGACAAGCACCCCTTAATGTACAATATGAACGGAATTAGATTAGGATTCATTATTCAATATAGTCGTAGCCTCAAAAGGAATAGGATCATTCAAACCCCACTCCTTGCTATCTCTAACACCAAATTTAGCAAAGAAATCAACTAACATATTTCCCTCTCTCAAAATATGGGAAATATAAACATTATCAAAGGAATTGATAATATCAATAAAGTCCCTTACCAAGGCCTCAATATTCTAAGATGGAGGAGAGATATTCTTCAAATTGTTAATAATGTTTAGAGAGTCATCCTCCAACAAAAACCTTCCTAAATCCTCTGCTCTGAGCCAATTTGAGACCATGATAGGCTGCAGCCGCTATAATTTATCAATTTTAACTATTGTTTAACATATTGTTTTCTATTCTAATTATAATTTAACATTGAAAGTAAAGTCTAACATATTGTTTTCTATTCTAATCATATTTCATAACGATTAATTGATTGTGTCTCTTGATGAATACACTTTTAAATGTATAATATTTATAAAATTCTATTTCATTGTCAATATCAAGAACCCTAATTTACTATGCGTCAACCTAAATCTATCAAATAATTTATTCCATAGGTGTGCCTACATGCTTGTCTCCATATAATGCAAATGAAATTTAAAACATTTAAGTAATGCAAATGAATCTTTTACATTATCAAATATTCTTGAGCTTGAAATCAGGGTTTTCAAATGCAAAATGATTTGTTTGATTTCAATTTAGGGTTTTAGCAATTTTTTTGTTTGAATTCAATTTAGGGTTTCAAGAAGCAATTAGGGTTTTCAATGCAATTTTTTTTTGTTTCATTTCAAACTAGGGTTTTCAAATCCAATTTTTTTGTTTGATTTGAATTTAGGGTTTCAAAAAGAAATTAGGGTTTTCAAATCGATTTTTTAATTTCATTTCAATTTAGGGTTTTCAAATGCATTTTTTTTGTTTCCTTTCAATTTAAGGTTTTCAAATGCAATTTTTTTTCATTTGATTGAACAATTTAGGTTTCAAAAGATAAATTTTGTTCTTTAGATTATCATATTTTGTGGAGCAATCGAATTGAATTCTATTGCATTACACGACACATATTTATACAATGAAATATAATGAACCCCGTGAACTTCTGGTTCAACAAAATAACAACTAATATCCTAATTACACTATCCAACAATAATAAATCTAAAACAAATAATAACAAGAATAAACAAACTATCTATGTGGAGTAATGATGTAATATCCACCATTCCCCCCTTATTACATCATTGCTTTAAAGTACTAATAAGATAATCTTGAAAAAATTTAAACTTAACACGTGCAAGAAGCTTTGTGAAGATAACAACACGTTGATCCTGTGTAGAGCAGAACTAGAGTTGAATGTTATTTTGTTGAACATGTTCTTATATGAAGTGACAATCAACTTCAATATGCTTGGTCCATTCATGAAACATTGGATTATGAACAAGCTTGAGAACACTTTGATTTTCACAATAGAGGACTATAGGTTGGTTTTGTGGTACCCCAATCCTTCTAATATGCAACGTAACCAAACTGCTTCACAAATGGTTGCACTTGCTACACGATATTCTGCTTCTGTTGAGGAATGAGCAATGGTGGCTTGTTTCTTACTTCCCCAAGAAACAAGACCTAAACCCAAGAAGAAAAAAAATCCAGACATGTGGATTTCCTATCATCAATTGAACCTGCATAATTTGCATCTATATACCCTGTCAAGAAGATCTGATCATTCCTTTTATATTCCAAACCATGATTCATAGTACCTTGGATATACCTTAGTACCCATTTTTCTGCTTTCCAATGACACATATTTGGTTCTTGCATAAATCTTGATAGATAGTTAACAAGAAAACTAATATCTAGTTTGGTATAAGTCAAATAAATCAAACCTCCAATCATTTTTCGATAGAGAGTTGCACTCACCTGAGGAGATGAATTAGAAATAGATAACTGCAAACCTTATTCCATTGGTGTAGACATGGGTTTGGAATCCATCATTTTTAATTTCTCGAGCAAGGTCTTGGAATATTTTCTTTGAGATACAAAGATATGGTGATTTGTCTGCGATACCTCTAAACCAAGACAATAGTGAAGTAGCTCAAGATCTATCATATCAAAGGCCTTCTTGAGATCATTCTTGGTTGTCTCAGTCATTGCTTATGAGCTGCCTATGATAACTAAGTCATCAAAATATACAATAACGATCAAAATATCCCCCCCTTGATCCTTGAGATAGAGATTTGGATGATATGGATGTCTAGTAAAACTATGTTTAAGTAAATGTTCATCAATTTTAATATACCAAGCTCTTGGAGCTTGGTTGAGACCATATAGGGACTTGATAAGTTTGCATACCTTTTCCTCTTTACCAAGTGCAACATATCCCTCTAGTTGGGTTATATAGACCTCTTCCTTAAGGTCCCCATTAAGAAAGACACTTTTTACATCCATTTGATACAATTTCCATCCAAATTAAGCAGCTAAAGTAAAAATCGTTCTAATGGTTTTTATCTTTGCAGTGGGAGCAAATGTTTCCTCATAGTCTATTCCTTCTTTCTGGGCATAACCCTTGGCTACAAGTCTTTCCTTATGTTTATCTATGTACTACCATCTGCTTTATAATTAGTTTTAAAAATCCATTTACAACCAATTGCTTTCTTACTAGGTGGTAGATCAACAAACTCCTAAGTGTTGTTTTTTATTAGAGACTAATACTCTGCATCCATAGCCTCTTTCCAAGGTTTTGATTCAAGTGCTTCTTGAACATTGGATGGCTCAAAATTTTCAACAACTGAAGTCATTAGTGCAAAGTTTACCTCATTGCGATCCATGCTGCGAGTCCTCAAACTTGAAGTGGAAGTGTTTGGGACTCTATCTAACTTTGCATCTCAAATGGTACTAGTGTACCACTTTGGTAAAGGTCTTATGACATTGGTGGGTGTTGAATAATTATCAATGTGCCCATCATTTGTACCATCCATGTTCAAAATAGGAGCACTATCTAAAGTAGATGTTGATGCAGGAGGAGAATGTACATCATTCTTCTCATCAAAAAATACATCTCTACTAATGTATAACTTATTTTTGTTGGGATCCAGAAGGTGATATGCTTTGGATTCATTACTATATCCTAGAAGAATACATTTCATTGATTTTTCATCAAGCTTCTTCCTTTTCTATTTAGGAATGTGCATATAGGCAGTGCATCCAAACACATGAAGATCAAAGATAGA
Source organism: Sequoia sempervirens (assembly GCA_007258455.2). NCBI lineage: Eukaryota > Viridiplantae > Streptophyta > Pinopsida > Cupressales > Cupressaceae > Sequoia > Sequoia sempervirens. Next base: position 898,362,824 of record VDFB02281492.1, read on the forward strand.
AGGCTTTACCCCTTTCCATGCTTCTTCTGGTGTAAATCCATCAAGTGCTTTGGTTGGTGCACAATTCAAAAGATAAAATATTGTGTGAACAACTTTAGCCCAATATGCACGCTCTAGTTGAGAATCTTTCAACATACTTCAGACCATCTCCATGATGATGTGATTTCTCTGTTCAACAACTCCATTTTGCAAAGGTGTGTATCCTACAATTAGTTGACACTGAATTCCATTTTCTTTTAGATATGTGGAGAATTATGTGTTGGTGTATTCCCCCCCTTGATCTGAGCAGAGGACACAAATATAGTGATTCATATTTTTCTCCACCTAACTTTGAAACTCCTTGAAATATGATAGAGCTTCATCTTTATGTTGCAAGCACTATACCTACATTTTCCTTGTATGATCATCAACAAACAACTGAAAGTACTTGTAGCCATTGTGACTAGGTGGCATAGGCCCGCACAGATCGGTATGCACCAACTGCAAAGGTTGGCTTGCATGATGCTCACTATGATAGAAGGGTGCTCTATGTTGTTTTCCAGCAATACAACTAGAACAAATTGCCCTCGAATTCTTAAGTGAGGGAATCCATTTGACCATGCATTTCTTACTAAGTGTTAGCAAGTAACTAGTGCTTAAATGACGAAATATATGACATCAAAGCAAAGCAAGATCTTCATAATTAGTGACTAAGGCTTGATTATTAGTAACTATATCAAGCCTGAACATCTTTCCAATCTCAGTAGCACTGGCAACAATCTTTTCATTTTTAGACTTATCTTTGATAAGACAAATCTTTGTATCCTGATGGCTATCAAACTCAATCCTAAGGTTGTGGTCAAGAAATTGATTAATAGAAAGGATATTTTTGGTAAGTCTTGGCATGTACAAGACATTAGTAAGCCTACAATGATTGATTCCAAACTTCAAAGATATGTAACCAATACCTTTGATTTCATGGGTGGTATCATCTCCAAGAGTGACTGTACCATGATGGGGTTTCAATGTGTGAAACCACTCCTTCTGTCCAGTCATGTGCTTTGTAGCACCTGAGTCCACATATCATATTGAGGTTGATTGTGAACCGTCTTTTGAAGTGTGGGATGAAAGCACGTATTCCCCATCTGGAGAATCTTCTGCTTCAACAACATTGCTTTGTTGTTTCTATTTATTCTTCTGCTCCCATTGTGATTTTCCACTATGAAGTGGCTTCTTTGGATGTGGTTTGTTGGATGATCCTTTGTTGAAGGAATTGTACCAACAATTTTTCAAATCAGGTGCAACTCTTTCACATATTGGGCGTTGCTTCATAGGCTTCTTGCCTTTATGACAAGTGGTCATAGCATGATCCTCCACCTCATGTTCATGCCTTAAAGATTCTTCTTTTTGGAGCAGATTCATGAGCTTCTCAAAAGTGGGTGTTGTCTCTGTGACATTCAAAGTTGTCACAAAGACTTTATACCTAGAAGGTAGTACCCATAGAATAATAGGCATGAAAAATCTATCATCAATTGTTTCTCCCAATGCTTGTAATGAAGCTCTCAACTCTGTAATCCTTTTGAGAAAGGATTCCAATTGTTCTCCATTTTTCATCTTCAGACTATGTAGCTGACTTTGCAAATTTAGGATCTGATTCTAACTCTTCACCTCATACACCATTTGTAGTTTGTCCCAAGCATCCTTGGCTATAGACGAGTCTCAGATGAAAGGATGAGCTTCATCAGATGCACTAAACATGATGCTCAATTTTTCCTTTCTGTCAGCTTGATCAAATTTCTTTTGTTCATCAGCATCTGTCTTATGACGTGTTGTGGTTCCACTGACCACATCTCAAACTTCTTCAAACTCAAGTTGAGTTTTGAGTTTGGTCTTCCATGCAAAATATTTATTTCTACATAATAACTGAAAATCTGGGAGAAGAAACTTAGGATAACTTCCTACCATTTTGTTAGGAAAGTAAAGTGTTTTCTTTTCTTATTTATCATCACTCAGATCAGCAATGTGTTGTTGAGGAGAGGATAAAAAATACTATCAAATAACTAAGTAAAAAAAAATACACCCTTATAAAATGAATTCTAGGGAAAGCTTACAACACATTATGAAGCTCATCTAATAGTTTGAATTAGACTGAAATACATCATGTTGATTTTTTTTTTAAAACACTATATATATAACCCAATAGTTGTTGTTTGCATTTCAAATTGTGAAGAAAAACAACCATGACCTGAACATATTTGCATGGATACATGACAACCAGGTTGACCTTCTGAAACAAGGAGGCTTTGTTGATCATGGTCTGCTTCTGAGACATTGTGTCCAGTATTGACTCAACATCATCACCATGTCTATGATTTGTATCCTCAGGTGTCACAAACCATGAACAAAAGCTAAACACTTGTATCATTCAATCTGCACAACAATGGCCACCATTGCGTTTTCTAGACAGGCTAAATCTGGGCTTTAATTTGTGATGGAGAGGGAAATAAAGGCATAGGAAAAAGCCTAACTTCTAAGAGCCTACTCTTTTTTTCACTCAAACCTCTATAGATTTCAACAACAACAAATAAAAACTCAAAATGTTGGCCAAACTGTGATTTGGAATGTTCACTCAATTGTGCTTTGGAGAGCTCAATATTGCCTCTTGTTATTATTGCAACAAATAGAGGCATGTGTAACATTCAAGGCATATGAAAGTAATGAATCATTCATAGCTGAATGATCCACGTTCTCCAAAGACATCAAATGAAATTTACTTTACCTTCCAACCACTCATGTCAAGGCCAACCTTTGGCTTTGGCCTCTACATATTTCATTTGAATTTAAATATGCCTTTCTTTTTGTACGGTGGGATTTTGAAAATTATTTGGACTTCTCATGCCACCTCTCCTTGTGAAATATTCCGCACAGCAATGGAGTAAAACTCCAACGCCAAGTCAAATTGCGCCCTTTCAATAGAAAAATGCCTATCAATCAGGCTCATTCAAACCATATCTTCAATAAGCCTCTACAAAAGTTGAATTACTAACATGATGTGGCAAGTGTAAATTAGTCATGATAATCTCGATTGAATCTCCCTCATACCACATTATGTGGCATATACTACAACTTCATTTCTCTTATCAAGAAATATGGCATCCAAGATATTCTCCAAACAACAAAAAAGAAATCTCTACAATCTCTGCTCTTAATAACGCCAGTATTCTCTCACTAAATAATAGGCATAGAATCATCTTGCTCTGATACCATATCAAATTTTGTGGAGCAATCGAATTGAATTCTATTGCATTACAAGACACATATTTATACAATGAAATATGATGAACCCTGTGAACTTTAGGTTCAACAAAATAATGTAGCTAATATCCTAAATACACTATCCAACAATAATAAATCTAAAACAAATCATAACAAGAATAAACAAACTATCTACATGGAGTAATGATGTAATATCCAACAAAGATACAATTTAAGGTTGATTTTTTTGTTTCTATTCAATATCTTGAGGGTTTCATTGCATTTTTACTTCTACTTCTACAAATCATTATTTCTACTATTATAGGTAAATAAAATACATAAAACGCTAAATAAATTGGAAAAAACCATGTTAAAATCTATTATTGTATTACAAAATTAGAAAAAACACAAAAAAAAAAATTGGGGGTGGAGGCACACTTGGAGGTCACTTATGCCACTGTTGTCCTTGCCGAATTGGGATCCTGTGCTCTATGAATAACTGAGTTTCATTTGTTTTTAAAAATAAATACCACCTTAAAACGAGATCCTATTTTTTATAAAATGAGATCTCGATCTTTACAAAACAGGATCCCGTTTCTTGTCTGCCAGTTCAGGACCCATTAATAAATGGGATCACGTTTTGTAAAAAATGGGACCTTGTTTAGAATTTAGGCTTGGAATATTGAAGCTAAACGAGATCCCATTTTTTAAAAGCAGGATCCTATTTATTAAAAAGCGGGATCCTGTTTTTGGCAAGCCGATTTTTTTTTGCCTAAGGAAAAAATTCCACGTTTCATGGACTCATCTTTGTGCTTTTACCCATAACGCGTATGCATTTTTTAGTGTGTGCCCGAAGCATAATGCATATGCACTTTTTAGACTCCGGTACTCAAAGCATAATGCATACACATTTTTTTAATAACACATACGCATTTCCTACGAGATTTTTTTTGGCTGAAACTTCCCCTCTTCGTGGACCCAACTTCTTGCTTTTACCCGCCACTACCTCATGAGATTTTCTCATAATGTTATTTAAATTATTTCAAGTTGATAGTGCTAATATCGATTTCAAATTCAATTGCTAAAAAATGTAAATATAAATATATGTGTATATATATATATGTATATATATATATGTATATATATATGTGTGTGTGTGTGTCTATATTTATACATTTTCATATATTCATATAAATTCACTCACATATAAGTACGTTCTTTGATATATATATATATATATATATATATATCTGTATATAGATGTTTTCATGTACATATTCAACATTTAAATAAGAATTAACTATTATTTTTCATTTCAAACAATAGTGTTTAAATGCATAAGATTTTTTTTGAAATACATACATTCATTTACATGTTAAGTCACACTTTCATTTTCCTTTAAGTTCTCAAACACACGATCAAGATAGAAAGTTAAATAAGAATTTCACATGTATTTCATTTCATAAATCTATCATTTTCAATCACCGTATCATTTCAAGTCAACTTAATAAAATTTCCTATATGAATTTTCAAATGTAATTGTTACCTATTTTTCACTTCGAGCTCAAACAAGTAGAGCTGAATGAAGTTCATCAATTATAGGTAAAAAAAAATTTCATGTTTTGTTGATTCAGTGTTCATTGATCATCATTGAGATCATCTTACATATAAATCATAGTTTTATTGTGCAAGCATTTAAAACAGAAAATTGAGAAACTTGCATAGTAATGCTTTTATTCATCTTGAAAAAATGTTGAATCCCACACAAGCCATGGGAGTAACTTAATTTGATTTTTACAATCAAATAATGGGTGCATAAGCAAAAGAAAAATATACAACTAAAAATAGAGTAAGCATAGGGTAGAAATTGATTCATCATTGCCTAGAATGATGAATCATTGACAAGTTGAGGAATGTTGTGATGCCAGTTCCAGCTCTAGCTCCATTTATAGTTTCAGCTCCAGTTCCAGCTCTAAAAGCATTTGCCAAAAAGGTAAAGAATGGCGTTAGAGATGGTCTCTAAGCAATGAAAAATCAAATCCTATCATATACCTACGATACCAACAGAAATATAGAATACAATCGATCAAGAATCCATCAGATGATTACAAAAATCAAGAGGAAAAATGCAATTCAATGGAAGCTTTCAGCTTCTTTTATTTTGCTAACATGTTTGTTTCAGTGTGCAGGAACAGGTTCATCATGTTCAAGATCATTTTATCAGATATGTGGAGTAAAACGAGCTCCCACAAGGGTTGATCTTGGCATATCAAGGAGGATACACTCACAAGTTTCATACGAGGTTCATGAATATTGATAACAGTCATTAAAAGCATCAATGTTGCTCTCATCAGTTTCATATTCTTTTCAGCTCTGCTTTATATTTTTTCATTATATCTAAATGAAGTATAGAGCCTCTTTGCATTAAAGAGAAATAGAATATTCGAGCATTGGAATGTTTTTTTATAACTTCAGAAGCATATCATCGTAATCATAATCATGGTGTATAACAGATTTGCATTAATTCAATTCTTTACAAGTTCTTTAACAGATAGCAACAATTTTTCCTTAGTCAGCATTTAAGAGATATGGAACATACAGATTCATCAAACAGGCATGTTGTTTCAAGTGCCAAATGAGAATATCAGAAAGATCATGAGTCTGAAAAGTTAAACATTCAACTGCTACTAACGAGGTTAAGAGAAAGTTCAGATTTAGTGATATTCACAGCTGATTTTAAATAACGAATGATAGTTCTAGCTATTACCAGTCATTGATATGCTTATAAGGTACAAAGTGATAATGGAAGATATGTATGAAGCGTAGTGGAACTTTACTATGCATAGTGAGGCATCAATATGGAGAATCAAAGGAGCACTAGCCATAAATGAACAACATTATTGTCATAAGAAATGTTAGCCGCATCAAAATCTGGAAAGAATAACTGATTATTATCCAGTCAAGGCTATGAGGTATATCTTCCATCTAAAATGTAGGAGCTAATGCATTCCAGTATGGGAAATGATGAAGGTTACGGCTGAATTAAAGGTCCAGTTCATTGCCTAAACATAGTGAACTCACAATATGGAGAAAATTCATGTACAGGACAACTATGTTACAGTTCATCTCAAGAGAACATGACAGGTTAATCTATACTAGCATAACGCATTAAGTGAGCAGTCAAAAGTTGAGTACCAAATGTATCCTGTGCAAGTTTCTATCATAATGATAGCCCCACATAAGTCAAATGCAAAGAGTGGCGAAAATGATGTATTTTTCCTGGAGTAAGCCATTATTTGGATTACATATTGTACAAGAATGAATGACCATAGTCATTAGTTAAAAGGAGAGTTTACACAGGACAGTGAGATGTTGTTTAGACACAAATTTATCTCAGCCAGAATGATTTTGAAAGTATGTATACCATTCATATCATGTTACAAGAGTTTTCAATAAAACATTTATACTGTGCAATAAAAGATGGAGAGGTAACTATGGCAGTGTCAAATGCTAACTGTAATTTAAGATGCTTTATTTCAGGGTAATTGTGATTCACCAATGTAGGGTTGTTTATTTATTTGTATAAGCATGTGATGCATAGAGGATAGAATTCAGGAGGAAAGAGCAGTGTAAGGGTTTGTTCAAGAAGATATAAAGAGCAATGATTTATTGCAAGATGCAAACCAACACATACTACCCAGAATGCCTCAAGCTGTGGCTAGTAGTGACAAATAACATACAAAAATTTTTGAACAAGGACAAAATAATGATGACTGTAGTTGTGTAAATACCAAGTATGAAAATACAAAGGAGACTATGTATGCAAACGTGTGCCAAGAATCTTAAGCTATTACCAATCATGGCGGCTATTTTAAACATTCATACAATGGTCTCTGCTTTTAAAGAATGTTATGAGGAATACCCAGATACAAAATAAAATACCCACAATGAAAATGTTATAGTGTTTACTCCAATCTTGCTCAGAAATGTTTTTGTGATGGTAAAGAGGCAGATTTCTTCTTACCCATTTAGGGATTTTACTCCAAAAATATATTAAAAAAGATGCAATGAAATAAGGGAACCCGAATCAGAATTATTAGCTACAACCAGATTCATAAACATGCATGGATTTGTATCAGTCTCTGCTACAAGAGCTCCAAACTCATATGGGTATGTAGAGCACCCTTTATGAATGGCAGAAGAGAGGCATATGCTTGCCACAAATTTCTATGTTGGATAATAATAATAGAAAGAGGAATGAAAATACAGCTTACCTTTGTCATAAGGAGAGGGCAACCAAGATTGAGGTGGAAAATCTAAAAAAACTCAGTGACATCAAGCTTGACTCCAACTCTCATAGCGGCCAGAGCCAACAATAATGCAAAGATCAACAAAGACAAAGAAATGACACATAATACATCAGATAAAGTCATGGCCGCGGTTGTATAAACCGGAAATGATTCAAAATGGTAAGAAGTTTTCATTTTTTGTGAAGGATCAAAGTCATTATGCATTTTTCCTGTTAAGATTCTTCAGAAACAACAAAGCATGATGAAATTTCGAGACCCAGCGTCAAGAAATTCTCAGAAAACCCTACTCATGGCAGCGCTTCCTCTCCAAGCAAGAAGTCAAATGCGAAAATGGAAATGATTATTGTTCACTCATTTTTAGGTTTCTTTTGGTTTCCCTTCATCATTTCTTTTGAATCGTGAATATCGACTTCTAAGTCAATTTAAAAAAAAATCATGCAAATTTTGAAGGGGCCGAATTTGTATCTTAGGAGACATACATTTTTATCATATGATATATGATATGAATAATATAAGAAGTGTGCAACCATATGAAAAGACTGGAGTCTTTTTACCTATAACTGGCGGTAATTATATACCTTGAGATATTGATATGTGCTGAGAATAGTGGCGGATTTTAGAATATGCATGGACTCATGTTTATAAAGTCAAATTCCATTTTAGATAAATTAAAATATTTAATGCCTTGTGTTAAATTTTGTAAAGTTGATAAATTAAATGATAAAATATAAATCATTTAATTTATTTAACTATCTTAGATGCAAGCATTAAAATATTAGGCGAAGTGGAGTTCTTATTTGCATGGGCGGATTGATACAAACGAGGTAGTTTTCACATGCTTTAGCCCACTTTTCAGGGATTTCAGTTCAGTTTGAGTTGCAGATCAATTACATGCTTTATGACTGCCACTTCGAGATTGAGTTCACTCATTTTTGCATGAGTTTGAACCACATTTTCAGGGATTTTTACTTGTGCTCGGATTTCACTTTGGAATTGTCATCTTTTCACTTTCAGATCACTTTCAGTTGCTTATTCATGCACTTTGAAGTGCATTCATTTTATATATTGAAAAAATTCATCTTTTTCAATTCAGATCTTGTTTTTCAGCCTTTGCACTCTGCAAAGTGAATCATCTTGTAACTCAACATTTATTTATAGATTAATATAGCAGTGTTTTTACAGGTTCAAATTGTGTTATTGTAGAGGATTCCTTTAAGTTTCAGTATTTTAGAATTCACCTTCAAGTTTCAAGCATCATTGTCATGTGGGATTGATTGAAGTGATTATTGTGTTTGCAATTTATGAAACCTTTAAATATTTCTATCTCCTTAATGAATTTTGTATGCATCCAAGTTTAAGTCCACAGGTTAAACATTGTGCTAATCAATAAATGAATAGTCTAGTTGTGGGAATCATATTTTCCTTCTATGATTGTTTCTTTAAAAGCCTTTGTTTAAAACATTCAAGTGTTTAAGCTTCCAGATTTAGTTGTGCAAATGAAAATAGTGAGTAATTGTTCTGTGAGTTAAGTCTGCATATTGAATTCTTCGGTGCATCACCATAGTTAAAGTTTCATAGTTCAGAATTTAGACTTAGTCTTTCTCCCTTTTCCAACAAATCACTCAGTTATTAACCAAAAAATTAAATAGGAACCAACCTAGAATCTGGAGGTCTAATTCCTTATAGGATACCCACAGCCTAGAATTAGTTCCAATGTTTCAACAAATTGCTGAATTTAATCATTCAAGCGTTCGGGTGCAATCTGATTGACAACAGGTTTATACACGCCTAGTGGGACTCTAAATCACTTTTAAGAGCAAGAATTTTACAATTCAAGCTGCTATTTGGTATATACAGCAGTCTATTCCAGCCTTTTAGAGGATTATTTTCATATACCTGGTGACTTTGTTTCTCAGTTTCTAGAAGATCAATTGCAAACAGCTTATGAGAAATATTCAGACATGAAGTTCTTCGTTTGAGTACTTACAGCTGTCTTCTCCAAAAAGAATAGGAAGGACAACCAAGCAAACATCTGGTAAGTCTTCAAGAAAGCAATCAGTTTCTCCGATTAAAAGAGCAGAACCATTATTTTACGTATCAAGAAGGAGAGGCAGATCATTAACAAGGAAGCCAAGTTCTTTCTCAGCTTCACCAAGTTACAGAGTACTGGTTTAGCCTGTACGATTATACAAGCTGCAAATTTCAGAACATTAGCAGCTTTGATGGCTAGAGCACATGCTTTTATTCTGTTTGATGGGGGCAACCCATTAGATCTGGCTCTGCACGATGATATACCAGTAGCAGCACTCAAAAGTCTTCCTTTCTTTATTGGTGAAGATCAGACTACGCCCATTGAGCATATTAGAGATGTAGCCTCGCTATGTGGAGTTCACCATGTGATTCAGGAGAACATAGCTTTGAGGTTGTTAGCAATGTCATTCAAGAGGAAAGCATCTCAATGGTTTTGTGGCTTACCAATCCATAGCATCCCGACATGGGATGACTTAGGAGACAAGCTGACAAAGAAATTTTTAGATAAGTTCGATCATTTATCTCTAGTTGAATAAATGATGACTATAAAGAGAGCGCCACAAGAACAAATGATGGACTTTAATTTCAGATTTCAAAGGACATGGGATCGAATTCCAGTAACGATAAGGCCAACTCCTGATCATGCTTTTTTGTACTATCTTAGATCATTGCATAGTGATATTGCCTTAATGATACAGTCTATGGGTGGGTTAACATTACTAGCATCATATGACATCGCTATTAGAGCTGAAAACAACCCCATACAAGCTGGTAAACTTGCCCCAAGACCCCCTATGCTAATTTTCTCAGAGGTACAACCATATATGCCCATTCAAATACCTCCAATAGCTACTATACCTGCTGTTCCAGCCTTAGATTTCCAAGCAACACTACAAAATAATATTGTTCCAACAAATTCTGATTTGTAAGGTCTAAAAGATACTCAACAACAGCTAATAAATGATCAACAACAAATGGCCAAGTTACTACAAACTGTGAGTAACAACTTGGTAAGTCTTAAAAATCAGCAAAGTCAAAATTTCAGGCCTAATCAATCATCATTTCAAGCAAATAGGATTGCTTATCAAGCTGATTACCAGGGACAGAAGAGGAATTTTAACTTTAGGCCTAATCAGCCATTTAACCCAGCTGCTACTAGCTCTTCAAAAGAGCTGATGCCAATATATAACAACTTAGCGCAGGATTATGTTTGGTGCTATCCCTGCAACCAGCCTCATAATCAGGCTACTTGCATGAATGGGGTGATTAATCAAGCATTCATGGTGCAAAATAATTATGCTGCTTTTGAACAGACAACTAAGGAGGATAATAATTAGCAAGATGAACAAACGCAACAGAATGACCTTGATGTTGCCATGATGAACTGGCAAGGAAGTGAATTTTGTGGAGTTAATCACGCGCAAAGTCAAAATTAGTCAGCCACTTATGTTGCAGCCAATACGAGGGCCAAAAAGAGAGCATTTGATCTGAGACAACAAGCTGTTCCTGATAAACAAGCAGAAAAAGATAAACAACCCACTGTTCACCAGAAAAATTAAGATTTTACAGCCCAACAGGGGCAGTTTCAGCCTTCAACAGCTCAGAATGTTCATATTTTACCAAGACAGCAGGCTGGACTATCAAAGGAGCAGCCTAAAGTTCAGTTCCAGCCTCAAGTAGCTCAAACAAACTTTGTTGTTCAAAAGGTATAGTCAAAGGTTGGTGTTTCTTCATTCAATATTGTTGAACATATGAAAAAGACAATTGTTGGCATTACTATGATAGATGCATTACGCTTGCCTGGGCAAAAAGAAAGTTTGCAGGAGGCTTTGGCTAAGATATCAATTTCTAATGAAGCCAATGTAGAACAGCCAAGAGTTCTTGCGAACAGTTTAGATCAAAAGCAAGGACAGCCAGCTAAAGAGGTAAAACCACCCCCTTTTTATGTCAGTTTAATAATTGGTGAAAACATAGTGCATAACTGCATGATCGACAGTGGAGCAAGCAACTCAATCATGCCTAAACAACTGGTAGACAAGTTAGGACTTGAGTATGAACCATTGTCAAAAGGGATAGTTTAGTTGGATAGTATAGTTGTTAAGTCTGTAGGAGTTATTAAAAGTTTGCCTCTTACATTGCATGCCTGTCCCAAATTTTAAATTGCACATGACATATATGTCATTGATCTTCCACCCTATTTTTCCATTTTCCTATCTAGAGACTTCACTGCAAAATTAGGTGGTTATTTGTCATCAGACTGGTCACACATGTTTTTTAGGACCAGGTATGGTACTAGAGTAATGGTTAAATCAGAATCATTAGCTAAAGACCATATTGAACCTTATGTTCCGAACCCCATAAACGCAAACATAGCTTTCCATGATCAGAAGGATCAATCCATGACCCTCGACCCCACTATACCTATAGAAGGCATACCAGACATAAATCTAGATGAGTGGGCAGCCGAGAATCATGAGGTTGATTCATTCAATCTCATAGATGAAGTAGGTTTGGGTGTTTATATGATTCAAGAACTTGATGCAGTTATTCCAAATCTGGTCAAGCAAGAAAAACAAGTACAGCAGATTGAATAGCTTTGGAAGCTATTTTTTGACCTTTCTAGGAGTAAAATTGGTGCTGGTGGAGGAGTTGTTTTGATTTCACCTGAAGGAGACAGGTATTACTCAACTTTTAGATTTGCTTTTAGCTGTTCTAATAATGTTGTTGAATATGAAGCATTAATACATGGCTTCGAATGGGCCAGAAAAAGAAAAATTAAATGCTTACAAGTGTTTGGTGATTCAAAGTTAATAGAAAATCAAGTTAGAAATATAAATTTATCAAAGAATGATTTTCTAAAATTGTACAAACATCGTGTTTGGGACTTAATTGAGGAGTTTGATGCATTTAATCTACAATCAGTGCCTAGACTTCAGAATAAGCAAGCTGATAAACTTGCTGCTCTAGGGTCACAGTTTGATATTCTGACTGAAATTCACAATGTGGAGGTACAACAGTATGTGAAGGTAGTTGTCAGACCTTCAGTACCTGATAATAATGTAAGTTGGTAGATTTTTGATAGTGATGAACAAATATTTCATTTTCTAATGGAAGAAGCAGAATTTTCTGCTAGAAATCAGAAGAAATTTGATCAGCAATATGGTGATCAGATTGTGCAACTCAAGTCCAACAAGCTGCCAAAGGGTTTGGTGACCCTTGAATCCATCTTCAACATTGATGACCAGTTTAGAAGAGATAAATCAGGTATTACAGTGAAGCAGGAGCATTACGAGTTAATAGAGATTTTCAAAGACAAGCTGCTTAAGCTTGGAAAAGTTTGTACAAAGTCAGAACAACAAGCATTTATCTTACTTTGTCAAGAATTCAGCGACATATTTTCCTAGCAGTATGGAGATTTGAAGGGTTTCAACCCCGAGTTAGCTCAGCATACAATTGAGCTCGAACCCAATGCAAAACCGGTAAGATAGAAGCAGAGGCCTCTAAACTCGAAGTTAGAACACCTGATGAAAACAAAATTAAACAAGTTGATCGAAGGTAGCATAATATTTCCAATCAAGCACACTTCTTGGGTGTCAAATTTGGTACATGTCAGAAAGAAGAGCAGAGAGATAAGGCTGTGCGTTGATTTTCATGATCTAAATAGAGCTTCACTCAAAAATCACTATCTGCTGCCTTCAATGGAGTAGATATTGCAGGTTGTTTCAGGATCAGAAAGGTTTTCATTGCTGGATGGATATTCAGGTTACAACCAAATCTTGGTTAAGGAAAAATATCAGTATAAGACAGCTTTTACCACCAAGTGGGGTACAATGGTTTACAAAAAGATGTCATTTGGACTATCAAACACAGGAGCCACCTTTCAGAGAGTGATGTATATGGCTCTCCAAGGTTTGATAAATAAATTTATTCTTGTTTACCTAGATGATATTACTGTTTTCTCATGAAATGATGATGATCATTTCAGTCATCTTAGACAGATATTTGAGAGGTGCAGAGAATATGGAATCTCGTTGAATCCAAAGAAGAGTATTTTTGCTTTACATGAAGGTAAGCTTTTGGGCTATATTGTTTCAAAAGATGGCATTTTTATTAACCCAGAACGTATTGCAGCCATTTTGGCTTTACCGTTGCCCACTCACAAAAAGGATTTGCAAGGATTTCTAGGTAGAATTAACTTTGTGAGGAGGTTTATTCCTAATGTTGTAGCGTTATTACAACCATTGACAACCATGCTGAAGAAAAAAATTCAATTCAACTGGTCAAAAGAAGGAAAGAACAGTTTCGAGCAGATTAAAGAGGCACTTGCAGCAGCCCCTACTCTTATCAATCCTGATTTTGATAAAGATTTTATACTGTGCACATTCGGAGGAGTGGATACCATCTCCATAATGCTCTATCAGCAAAATAATGAAGGTATGGAGCAGCCTATAGCTTTATTTAGTCAAATCTTGCATGACTATGAAACAAGATATTCATTCGTTGAGAAGCATGTACTTGTTGTAGTGAGAAGTCTGAAAAAATTTAGACATGCTGTCTAATAATAAGATAAATCTACTGGTAGCTCACCCAACAGCCAAGGAGTTTCTGTTGAATAAAGATATTAATGACAAGCGAGCAGGCTAGATAACTAAAGTCATGGAATATGACATTAGCATAAAGGTTACCAAGCTTGTTTGAGGTAAAGGACCATGCAAACAGCTTGCAAAAAATGAAGAAAACAATAGTGAAGAGGTTGTTACAATTCTGAATAAAGAAGATGAACCTGCTGTTTTAGCTGTTGTAGCTGATTGGATTCATCAGATGATCCATTACTTGCATACTGGAGATTGTCCAGAAGGTTTAGACAAGTCTAAATGAAGATATTACAGGTTAAAAGCAATCCCTTATGCATAAATTGATGGTGTTCTTTATAAGAAGGATTTCAATGGTGTTTTTCTCAGGTGTATTTATACATATCATATTGAAAGAATTCTTGAAGAATTCCATGATGGACCTGCTAGAAGTCATTTTGCACCTCGTACTACAACTCTGAAAATTATGGAGGCAGACTATTATTGGTGGGATCTTTTCAAAGATGCACATACTTATGTTAGAAAATGTGCTAAATGTTCACTTTTTACAGGTAAACAAAAGTTAGCAACCCTGCCCTTGAATCCAATTCAGGTTGAGCAGCCATTTGGAAGGTGGGGACTCGATTTTATCGGTCCAATCAATCCACCCTCAAGTGCTGGGCACAAATGGATTTTAACTACCACAAACTACTTTACGAAGTGGATTGAAGCAATCACATTAAAAGATGAAAATGAAACGTCAGTTTTAAATTTCTATTAGGATATAGTTTCCAGGTTTGGTACACCTGATTCGATTATTTTTTATAATGCTTTAGCTTTTGTTGGTTTAAGAATTTCAGATTGGTCAGTCAAGAATAATATTTATTTGAACACTTCATCCAATTATTACCCCCAGGGTAATGGACAAGCTGAATCAACAAATAAAAATTTGATTAAGATCATACAAAAGACTATTGAAGATAATCAGAGGTCATGGCATGACAAGCTCAAGTTAGCCCTATGGGCTGATAGAGTTACACCAAAACGATCAACAAGGATTTCACCTTATGTTTTGGTTTATGGCAAAGAGGACAAACTGCCTATCTCAATTGAATTGCCAACTTTGAGTTACATAAAATAACTTGAGTTACTTGAGGAGCAGCCAATGCAAGTCAGGCTTGCTCAATTAACAGAGTTGGAAGAAACCAGAAAGAAGCCTACATAAAACTTCAGGTTCATCATTCTCAAATGAAGAAGACATTTTATAAGAAAGCAATAGCAAGAATCTTTAATACGGGTGATTTAGTTTTCAAGTGGGATGAGCTCAAAAGTAGACCTGGTAAAAATACGAAGTTTGACGCCATGTGGGATGACCCATATGTTATTACAGAAAAGAAAGAACACAATGCATTTCAACTTTCAAAGCTGAATGGTGAAGTCCTGCCAATCCCTGTCAACGAGATTCATTTGAAACAGTGTTATTAAGCTTTAAGCTTTCAGTTGTACATAGTAGAATAATTTTCAGTTTCAGTAATGCTTTCAATAAGTGCCTGCTGGCATGTTTTATTTTAGTTTTGTCATGTTTTCAATAAGTGCAGTTGCTGCACCTGGTTTTTCAGATTCTGTCTTCAACAAAATTGCAGTAGTTTATTTCAAGTTTGCATTTTTGAATCTGAGTTATAGTGTTTTGAGTTAAATCAAAATAGAACATGTACTCCATGCCCAAATGGATATGTTGGTTTATTGTGTTTAGCAGGGAAACACTCCGTAGAGGTCGCCAATTTGTTACCTATTTTTCACTTCGAGCTCAAACAGGTAGAGCTGAATGAAGTTCATCATTTATAGCTACAATTTTCTTTCATGTTTTGCTGATTAAGTGTTCATTGATCATCATTGAGATCATCTTACATATAAATCATAGTTTTATTGTGCAAGCATTTAAAATAGAAAATTGAGAAACTTGCATAGTAATGCTTTTATTCATCTTGAAAAAATGTTGAATCCCACACAAGCCGTGGGAGTAACTTAATTTGATTTTTACAATCAAATAAAGAGTGCATAAGCAAAAGAAAAATATACAACTAAAAATAGAGTAAGCATAAGGTAGAAATTGATTCGTCATTTCCTGGAATGACGAATCGTTGACAAGTTGAGGAATGTTGTGACGCCAGTTCCAGCTCCAGCTCCATTTCCAGTTTCAGCTCCAGTTCCAACTCTAAAAGCATCTGCAAGAAAGGTAAAGAATGGCGTTAGAGATGGTCTCTAAGCAATGAAAAATCAAATCCTATCATATACCTATGCTACCAACAAAAATATAGAATACAATCAATCAAGCATCCATCAGATGATTACAAAAATCAAGAGGAAAAACGTAATTCAATGGAAGCTTTCAGCTTCTTTTATTTTGCTAACATGTTTGTTTCAATGTGCAGGAATAGGTTCATCATTTTCAAGATCATTTTATCAGATATGTGGAGTAAAACGGGCTCCCACAAGGGTTGAGCTCGGCATATCAAGGAGGATACACTCACAAGTTTCATACGAGGTTCATGAATATTGATAACAGTCATTAAAATCATCAATGTTGCTCTCATCAGTTTCATATTCTTTTCAGCTCTGCTTTATATTTTTTCATTATATCTAAATGAAGTATAGAGCCTCTTTGCATTAAAGAGAAATAGAATATTCGAGCATTGGAATGTTTTTTTATAACTTCAGAAGCATATCATCGTAATCATAATCATGGTGTATAACATATTTGCATTAATTCAATTCTTTACAAGTTCTTTAACAAAAAGCAACAATTTTTCCTTAGTCAGCATTTAAGAGATATGGAAGATACAGATTCATCAAATAGGCATGTTGTTTCAAGTATCAAATGAGAATATCAGAAAGATCATGAGTCTGAAAAGTTAAACATTCAACTGCTACTGATGAGGTTAAGAGAAAGTTCAAATTTAGTGATATTCACAGCTGATTTTAAATAACGAATGATAGTTCTAGCTATTACCAGTCATTGATATGCTTACAAGGTACAAAGCAATAACAAAAATATGTATGAAGCGTAGTGGAACTTTACTATGCACAGTGAGGCATCAATATGGAGCATCAAAGGAGCAACAGCCATAAATGAACAACATTGTCATAAGAAATGTTAGCCACATCAAAATCTGGAAAGAATAACTGATTATTATCCAGTCAAGGCTTTGAGGTATATCTTCCATCTAAAATGTAGGAGCTAATGCATTCCAGTATGGGAAATGATGAAGGTTACAGCTAAATTAAAGGTCCAGTTCATTGCCTAAACATAGTGAACTCACAATATGGAGCAAATTCATCTACATGACAACTTTGTTATAGTTCAGCTCAAGAGAACATGACAGGTTAATCTGTACCAGCATAACGCATTAAGTGAGCAGTCAAAAATTGAGTACCAAATGTATCCTGTGCAAGTTTCTATCATAATGACAAACCCACATAAGTCAAATGCAAAGAGTGGCGAAAATGATGTATTTTTCCTGGAGTAAGCCATTATTTGGATTACATACTGTACAAGAATGAATGACCATAGTCATTAGTTAAAAGGAGAGTTTACACAGGACAGTGAGATGTTGTTTAGACACAAATTTATCTTAGCCAGAATGATTTTGAAAGTATGTATACCATTCATATCATGTTACAGGAGTTTTCAATAAAAAATTTATACTATGCAATAAAAGATGGAGAGGTAACTATGGCAGTCTCAAATGCTGACTGTAATTTAAGATGCTTTATTTCAAGGTAATTGTGATTCACCAATGTAGGGTTGTTTATTTATTTGTATAAGCATGTGATGCATAGAGGATAGAATTCAGGAGGAAAGAGCAGTGTAGGGGTTTGTTCAAGAAGATATAAAGAGCAATGATTTATTACAAGATGCAAACCAACACATACTACCTAGAATGCCTCAAGCTGTGGCCAGTAGTGACAAATAACATACAGAAATTTCTGAACAAGGACAAAATAATGATGACTGGAGTTGTGTAAATACCAAGTATGAAAATACAAAGGAGATTATGTATGCAAACGTGTGCCAAGAATCTTAAGCTATTACCAATCATGGCGGCTGTTTTAAACATTCATACAATGGTCTCTGCTTTTAAAGAATGTTATGAGGAATACCTAGATACAAAATAAAATACCCACAATGAAAATGTTACAGTGTTTACTCCAATCTTGCTCAGAAATGTTTTTGTGATGGTAAAGAGGCAGATTTATTCTTACCCATTTAGGGATTTTACTCCAAAAATATATTCAAAAAGATGCAATGAAATAAGGGAACCCGAATCAGAATTATTAGCTATAGCCAAATTCATAAACATGCATGGATTTGTATCAGTCTCAGCTACAAGAGCTCCAAACTCATATAGGTATGTAGAGCACCCTTTATGAATGGTAGAAGACAGGCATATGCTTGCCACAAATTTCTATGTTGGAGAATAATAACAAAAAGAGGAATGAAAATCCAGCTTACCTTTGTCATAAGGAGAGGGTGACCAAGATTGAGGTGGAAAATCTGAAAAAACTCAGTGATATCAAGCTCGACTCCAACTCTCATAGTGGCCAGAGCCAACAATAATGCAAAGATCAACAAAGACAAAGAAATGACACAAAATACATTAGATAAAGTCATGGCCGCAGCTATATAAACCAGAAATGATTCAAAATGGTAAGAAGTTTTCATTTTTTGTGAAGGATCAAAGTCATTACGCATTTTTCCTGTTAAGATTCTTCAGAAATATCAAAGCATGATGAAATTTCAAGCCCCAGCGTCAAGAAATTCTCAGAAAACCCTACTCATGGCGGTGCTTCCTCTCCAAGCAAGAAGTCAAATGCAAAAATGGAAATGATTAGGGTTCACTCATTTTTAGGTTTCTTTTTGTTTTCCTTCATCATTTCTTTTGAATCATGAATATTGAATTCTAAGTCAATTTAAAAAAAAAATCATGCAATTTTTGAAGGGGCCGAATTTGTATCTTAGGAGACATACGTTTTTATCATATGATATATGATATGAATAATATAAGAAGTGTGCAACCATATGAAAACACTGAAGTCTTTTTACCTATAACTGGCGGTAATTATATACCTTGAGATATTGATATGTGCTGAGAATAGTGGCGGATTTTAGAATATGCATGGACTCATGTTTATAAAGTTAAAATTCCATTTTAGATAAATTAAAATATTTTATGCCTTGTATTACATTTTGTAAAGTTGATAAATTAAATGATAAAATATAAATCATTTAATTTATTTAACTATCTTAGATGCAAGCATTAAAATATTAGGTGAAGTGGAGTTCTTATTCGCATGGGCGGATTGATACAAACGAGGCAGTTTTCACATGCTTTAGCCCACTTTTCAAGGATTTCAGTTCAGTTCGAGTTGCAGATCAATTACATGCTTTATGACTTCCACTTCGAGATTGATTCACTCATTTTTGCATGAGTTTGAACCACATTTTCAAGGATTTTTACTTGTGCTCGGATTTCACTTTGGAATTGTCATCTTTTCACTTTCAGATCACTTTCAGTTGCTTATTCATGCACTTTGAAGTGCATTCATTTTATATATTTAAAAAGTTCATCTTTTTCAGTTCAGTTCTTGTTTTTCAGCCTTTGAACTCTGCAAAGTGAATCATCTTGTAACTCAACATTTATTTACAGATTAATACAGCAGTGGTTTTACAGGTTCAAATTGTGTTATTGCAGAGGATTCCTTTAAGTTTCAGTATTTTAGAATTCACCTTCAAGTTTCAAGCATCATTGTCATGTGGGATTGATCGAAGTAATTATTGTGTTTGCAATTTATGAAACCTTTAAATATTTCTATCTCCTTAATGAATTTTGTATGCATTCAAGTTTAAGTCCACTGGTTAAACATTGTGCTAATCAATAATTGAACAATCTAGTTGTGGGAATCATATTTTCCTTCTATGATTGTTTCTTTAAAAGCCTTTGTTTAAAACATTCAAGTGTTTAAGCTTCCAGATCTAGTTGTGCGAATGAAAATAGTGAGTAATTGTTTTGTGAGTTAAGTCTGCATATTGAATTCTTCGGTGCATCACCATAGTTAAAGTTTCATAGTTCAGAATTTAGACTTAGTCTTTCTCCCTTTTCTATCAAATCACTCAGTTATTAACCAGAAAATTAAATAGGAACCAGCCTAGAATCTGGAGGTCTAATTCCTTATAGGATACCCACAACCTGGAATTAGTTCCAATGTTTCAATAGATTGCTGAATTTAATCATTCAAGCGTTCAGGTGCAATCTGATTGACAGCAGTAATCATTATGCTATTTGTGGTGTGTGCACCCAAATTCCATCAAGCTTACCGTTCGATCCAACTAAATTATCCTACTTCAACTGTGTTCTCTTTCTTCATCCTATCATCTTGCAATTGCACACACTTGCAGTTACACAGTTCATTAGTAATGTCCAATCTTGATAAAATCGAAGATAATTTAGAAGATCACATAGTCAATAGCGGTAAACTTCTTTCAAATTTTTCATAAATATCAAAATTTTCATTCAACAATTTGAATTTCCTCAATAATTCAATTTATCATATTAGAATTTAAATGAAATAAAAATTGGGTTATGACACTAGTGGAGATTCTACATGAAACATGTTGGGTCCCAAAACTATTGCTTCACTTCCTAGAATCAAACTCCACTCACAAGGCTAAGGTTTTCATCAAGTGAAAATGGTTCAGATCAACAAAATAATGAAGGGTTTAAGGTCAACTCTATGAGAGCGGGTTATCTCTCCTACACTTTGAGCACAACTTAGAGTCAAGAGGGTCTAGCTAGCAGTATACCTTAAGAGGTATTGAAATCATATAAAATGAATAATATTGAATTAATGATAGCCAAACCCAACATGTCAAAATGGCCCCAAATATTATCACTAAACTAAGTAAAACTAGTTATCTCTAAACCCATATATAACTAATATAATTCTACAAGCATAACCCACATGACAGAGATTCATTTGAGGCTCACTGAAGATAGATTCTTGTTTATGATACAAGGTTATAGATGCACAAAAATAATTCTACTCCTATACTATTGATTTATTTTGTGTTTGATATTGTGATATTGGTTCTTGGTTCTAGACTGCTGCTTATTTATTAGGCAACAAAGTCACAACACAATAAGAAGAGAACAAACAAGAGAAGAAGAACATGGAGCTATGTATTTACATACAATAATGACCATGAAACCTTGTAATATAGCATCTTAGTAATATAGAACACAACTAGATGTATCATAAAATGAGAAATATCATTATAAGCCTTGCAATGTTTTCATAATCATGTTACATTCACCTAACCTAGCATCACATTCATGCTAGAAAATATGGTAAAGAGATATCCATAGCTCTGACTAAGAAGCCTTCCTAAATACATACTTAGTGTCATGGATATATTTTGCATTTATAATGTTGTTCTTATATTCGCATGTTTGCAATCCCTCAACAAATTAGATCTGGCAATGGCTACCTTGCAAATTCCTTGGAATTTGTAGGCCACTATAGAACCAACCTCTTGAAAATGATCAAAATCATAATTAATATATCCATTAGGCATCAAAACCTAACTCCCACTTTGTAGCACATTTGAAACCCATAGTTGAAATTGATTCCTACCCAAAAATGAGAGTTGTAGATTGAATGAAGGGGTCTAAATTTACTTTGGGTAGTCATGTGAAACATCATCAATATGAGTTGGAAGAGTGGGTGGATGATAATTCATGTCATATTCCACTTAGATCTACAATAAAAACCTTGATAGCACCTTGGAAGACATCCAAAAGGAATATTTCAAAACTATCAGTGCTTTTCACATGATTAAGAACTCGTTGAATGTTCCACTAGTTCCAAGAACTATTGGAACCACCAAAAACCTCCCATTCCCTTTTACTCACATTAATCCTTCCTTTTCCTTGTTCCTTCATATTCCTTTTACCTCATTAGGGGTTGCTACCCCACTAGGAACCACCACCACTAAATTTCATTCATCCCCTTTGTTAGCGACTTCAACCCCATTAGGAACTATCAAGACTTTCACTAGGAATCAAAACTCATCCAATTACTAAGTCCCAACAAAAGAGATATGAATTATATTCCACATAATGTCATAGTATTAATTTTTCATGTAACACAACCCTCTTCTTGACAAGCTCATATAATTTCTATAGTGAGACATTTGATAGGCATGGAGCAATTTTTAGGGGTGGGTACATTATAATTCAACATAATGTTCTTGAATTGGGTGTACTTAGAGAATTGGCACTAAACTATGAGCTTATCTTCTACAAGTTTTTCCAAACCTATGGTTTCCATCATATCTTTGGGTTTGAACACTTTGACCTCAACCTACAATTCCTCCTTGAGGCCACCCATGAAACAACTAGTAAAGCAGTCATCTATCAAACCTTCGATTTGATTGTAAATTTCTCAAATTTAGTTTGATATTCATGAACAAAACCAAGTTCCCTCAATTTGGTTAAAGCTCTAATAAAGACTTCAAATAAATTGGGACTAAATCAAATCAAGATTTTTTTTGCAAATTTAGTCCAACTATTTTGGGGATTGAATTTCATATACCATTTATGCTAGTAGATTGGTTATTTTCCAAGTGTCTTCCCAAGGAGTATTATGGGGAGTAAAATATTATCTAGCACAATAGATCCAACTAGTAGGATCTATACCATCAAATTTGAGAAAACTAAGTTTTGGCTCCCAAGGCACCCAATTGGAGTTAAAATTAGATTCAATTATTAGAGAAATCAATGGATAAGCCACAACCAAATATATAGTTTAGAGATTCTAATATTTAGTTTTTTCCATCACTATGGGAAGAAACACAAGAGTGAAATTCCTCTAATTTAGTGGTCACTACTACATTTATTTACTTAGATCAAGTGTTCACCATCATAAGAGGGATCCTAGAGTGGTGAAAAAATGATGTCAAAGTTATATACCAAGATGGTCATCTTGAAGAGAGGATTATAATAAGATAATTAGTTAAAGAGGAAAAAAAATACCTAGTCTTTCCTTTAGGGGAAATTTTACATTTCTTGCAACATCTTAGCCAAATACCTGAAATTAAAAAAAAAAATGTAAAAAGGAATATAATGAACAATATTGCATTGAAATAACAAAGTCAAATAGTTTATTGTTGGCCTCTTAGAGGGGGCACCCTCTTAGATTAATGCTCAAGACAATATAATTAATTGATAACCCATTGTTCTATTAAAACCCTCTATTTGAAGTAGTTCTATTGATGATAACTACCAATTCTCATGCATATGGAATAAACTTGACAAAAATGACAACTTATAGTGCATATGCATCTGATGATTTAATTAATTCTACCTTAAAACAAAAGTAATTAATTAGTAATAAATAGTTAGGATCATGTGTCCTAATAAATAATTTGTCCCCTATAATTTTTTGAAACCCTCTAAAGGTATTCATAATAATGTCGATCCAAATAGAAAGTAAACAAAAATGGATTTGATGAATTGGAGAGCACAAGAAAAACACAAATATGATCAAATATGCAAAGAAAAGACAAATTTATGACACAAAAGTATTTAGGATGCAAATTCATCCCAAATGTATATGGATTTCATTCACAAATTTTGAGGTGACATATAGATAGAGAAAAACCATTCCCAAACTATCAATAAAACAAATTTAGAATACTCATTAAAGTTATTCATATTTGGTTATTAAGCTAAAAAGCTCTATATTTCACATCAAATTTCCTAAAATGATATTAGTTTATGTCATCCACAAAAACTATCAATTAATATCTCTAAATTAATTTATAATTATATATATTTTTTATTAAATTAACATAAATTAATTATTTTAAAAGATTTATTATCTTTTACATTTATACAAGTCATATCACATTTTCATATAATTTTACATTCCATAAAACAATTTTATATTCATCTTTGTTTATTAAGGTAAATATCCTTACACTTCATTTTAATTTACTAAAATAATATTAATTTACCTTACTCACAACAATTATTAATTAATTAATCTAAATTAATTTATACTTATATATTTTATTAAATTAAAATTAATTAATTATTATTTTAATTATTTATTTTACAAATATATAAATTGTGTTACATTTTCAAATAATATCACATTCTATATAAAATTAAACTATCATTTTAAAGTTAAATAAATTTCACAATCTTTACAATTGACCAAGATAAAACTACGTTCACATTCTTTAAATAATCTTAAATATATTCTATAAAACTACTAATTCAATCCCAGGTATAAATTTCCCTATCCTTTATAATTACATGAGGATTTATGACTTTTATTTTATTCCAATATTCCCCACCTTCCTTTAATGTCTCCTCCCATCCATTCATCTTCCCTTGGACATATAACTTCTTCAGACATTTCAACCACTCCAATCCCTCCACTTTCTTCACTTTTGGACAGTGACTTAAAACCAATTTCTGAAGGCATGTCATGGCTCCCTCCTCCAATTCTGGAAACTCCTCTAATGAATTTTTTTTTTGAAATTTTCAAAAATTGAAGTTTTGGAAACCCTCTTGAGTTTCCAAAAACCTTTGGCAATTCTTTGCACCTCCGATTCCCATTCATCAACAAACTCACTAGATTGGGCATATAACTTTGCAACTCCCAATAATCACTACACTCACAGTCCCATAACAATAATTTCCTCAAATTTTCCAACTCACATATCCAATTTGGCATTACAAACCTCTGTAGTTCAAGCCTTTCCAGATGTTTCATTGCCGCCATTTTCGTGGGAAACTACGCAAGCTCCGTTCCATCATTTTCATTCACGATTGACAGATAACGCATCTTCACCAGCTGCGCAAGGATCCCTTCTTCCATCCTCTTCAACTCCATCTCATGTTTAAGAATTAACCGTAGTTCCTGAAGCTGAGCCATATTGACTAAATCGTCTAAACTCATGAATTCGTCCTCTTTTATGGACAGGTGCAACCAGTCTGATCGCAGTGTTTTTTCAAAGAGGCCAGCTTTGATATTCCCTATGGCAAGTGATCAATTCTCGAGCCTTCTAAATGCTGAAGGCATCTAAGTTCACTTATCCATACTGGTAATGACATGCATTCCTCAGGCAAAGCAAGAAACAAAAGACTTTTCAGATGTCTCACGCACTCCAGTAACTTCCTAATCAATGTATACTTTAAATTCAATACTTTGAGGAGTTTCATCTTTTCAACAGACACAGGCAATGTAGAGATGCATGTGGAGCTCAAATCTAGAATGCACAGTCCTCTGCTACTAGTAAACAAATTTGCTAGAATGCTTGTAATGCAACTATGAGATAGTGAGAGTGTTCGGAGATAAATAACACGACTCTCTAAAATAGGATTCACATGCAGACCTCTCTCGGCCAGTAAAATCCGACACCAGCCCATGGCACCACTTGTATGTGTAGAGACTTCCTCCACAGAAAAAGCACATTTATTTTCTTTTGATATTTGTATGGCCAAATCATACAACAAATCATGAATTTTACAGAATTTGGTTACGCTAAACATTAAACTTATCTCACATACTTGAAGCAGACACAACTGGACAAGTTGATCTAACCAATCCCAGGCCATATCCCACTGATCCTCCCCTGCTGGGATAAATCCTTCTCCAATCCACAGATTTATCAAATACTCAGGATCTATTTCCTCATGCTCGGGAAAGAAGGAAAGGTATGCGAAACACAGTTTAAGGTGTGCAGGTAGAGAGTCATAACTCAGTTTCAGTATTTCCATGACAGGGTCAGGGTCAGGGTCACCAATGTGAGTAACTACTCTTTCGAGCTGACGGCGCTTCAACTCCCATTTGCTGAGAAGTGTGGTGTTGGCCAGAGATGCTGCTATCGTTTTGATAGCAAGAGGTAAATTACCACATTGCTTTACAATCTTCCGACCCTCCTCTTCCAGCTGCTGCGATGGCCCTCTATTTCCCACACAATTCGGAAATGCGTAGACGGAAAATAACCTCCAACCGTCTTCATTTGACAAATTTTCCATCTCGTAAATTCGAGCATTTGAATTAAGAGCAACCTGCCTGTTTCTTGTGCTAACAACAATTTTACAATCTTTATCAGCTGGCAGACCAAGTTTATCAATCACACTATTTTCAGTAGAGAGAGTCAACAGATCATCCAGCACAATAAGAGATCTTTTCCCTCGGAGACGATCATGAATCAATTCTGCCGCTCTCTCTTCAGTTACTTTAGCATTCAAAATTTCACTATTTAAATCTATGTGGGAGGCTATATCATGTTGCAAATTCTGGACAGAATAAGATTTAGAAATAGAGAGCCAAATAGGATCATACTTGGATTTTACGGCTTTGTAGACATTTTGGAGAAGAAATGTCTTCCCCGAGCCGCCCATACCAACGACGGCTATGACTTGAACTGTTGGATCTTCCAACAAGCCTACCATGTGTTCAACTTTGGAATCTATTCCCACTGGATGTGAATCTCTGGGCAGAAGACTAGATTTCTTCACCTGTACTGATCTACTTGTTGACCCTGCTACATCTGCATGAAGACCTTTCTGATGTTTTCGGAAGCCCTTAGATGTTTTCCCAACCTCTTGTTGCACAGCCAAGGCAATCTTTGTGCACAGCATCTCGACATTACTGATAATTTTAAGGCAATGAGAATTTAAGAGCGTTCAAAATCAATATGGAGAGGGTAAAAAGGAAAAATTAAAACACTGAATTATAATAGATTGGAAGCAAACAACCTAAACAGAATAGGAAAAACTAAACGGCATAAATAAGCTAAGCCTTACTCATCAAATGTGCTGAATTCATAACAAGAGATGAGTGAAGAACAGTGCAGGGCTGCTTTCCACTGGTTAATCTTGTCGTTGCTGAATCTGCCCTTTTCTTCATGTTGAGTGAATGCAGGTGCATAAACTCCCTTGTGAGGGTAGCGAAGGTCAGAAGGCTTCACAATTCACATCACAAAATACGGGAATAAAGAGAGCCTTGGTTTCCAACATGAGAAGCAGCTCATCTAGACACCGAGAGGAATCCGCATATCGTGGAGAGAAGAGGGCGATCTGTACCCTAGAAGAGTATATCGCATTTTGTATGGCAGACGTAATTGAATCTCCCAATTCTAATTCTTGATCATCAAGAAATGTCCAACATTCCTTTTCCTCCAGTGATTCGTATAGTGCAAATGCCAGAGTTTCTTTCACGTCAGGGCCTCGGTGGCTGATGAATGCATCATATATTTTTTCAGATACAGCCGACGTTTCCCTTCCAAAATCACTGAAAGCACTTCTGTGAGATGAGGAGGAAGACGCCATGAAGTCTAAGTGCCAAAGAAAGAGGGATGGAAAATATAACTCAGACTGATCTGGTTTCTGATAAAACTAGAGAAAATTTGGTAACTTTAAAGCAGGGATGAGATATCACATGGCAAGTGGTCTGTTAATCATCATCACTGATGGGTTACAGCATATTGCGTAAATTGTACGCAAGGTTTTCTTTTTCAAACTTTATTTGTAAAAGAGCCCCCACACGCGTTGTCAAATTTCAATTAGCCCATCCAAGCCACTTCATTTTTCTGTGAGTGACAAGCACCATCGTTAAAGATGCCACATTATTTTATTCTGCGGTTTCTCCTTTCCCATTGAATTTTATAAGAGAAAACAGAATTATTGAACAGTAGGCAGTAACATCACTCCATATAATTTTGTCGGTGCGCTTTGGATAAAGAACGTTTAAAGATAAGCACGAATTATTAAGATACGAAAAATGTGTTGTATTTAAATCTAAAGATTTTTACTAATATTTAGTTTTTGGATTCAATTGTGTCAATTTTTTTCTTGTCTTGTTTTAAAAATCTTCCAAAATTTTGTTGAAATCTGGATCTGACTGTTTGTCTGTCCAGCCAAAATAGAGCTGTAACGCGTCTTTAAGTGCACGGTTTTTTCAACTAGGTGACATTGATTTCATTGTCTAATCTAATGAAATTAAATTTTATAAATAGATAATTTATTTATTAGTTCCTGTATAAGGCACACAGGTTACTATTGCATTCGTTGGATATGCATTTGGTATGGAGCATCGGCCAATCACATTGCTTTATTTTAACATATTACTTTCTATTTGTATAGTCTGAATATTAAAACTTATTTTTTAAATTTGAAAATTAACATTTATCTATTTTTCTATTCGTGCGAGTAGTTCTATAAATCATTTTTGTTTAAGAAAATTAGGAAAATAAGAGAGCATAGATTGATTAAATTAAAAATGAAAGATTAAAACTGGCCGCTTACAGAATTCATCAATGCATAAACAAATATGTCTCCAATGGATAACTTCACATTTTTTTTTATCTTAGTCTATATTAAAACATCAAATCCTTCTCTTTTATTTGTTCTAATAATATTCTTTTGTTTACTCCTTCTTTTATAATAATTTCATTGTTTTTTTAATATAATGTATTATGTCAATTAATATGTTAGTTAAATTATATTTATATATTATTATAATAGTCGATAAGGGCATGGTTCGGTGGTCAAGTTGCTTGGTTGTAGTGATGGTCACTAGGGTTCAAACTCTCACTGGGCCAAAGTGCTCGTAGGCATTGTGCTTTCATTGGGCCATTGTGCTCGCGTGTTTGGTAGTATCTTGTGGTTTCTTGTACTCAGTTCATAGCTCCAATCAAAAGCGTTTACCCCTAATAATATGGGTGTGTTGCATCTTTTAAAATATATATATTATAATAATTAAATATAATACAATATAGGTACAATATAATTATACTTTTATTAATTAAAATAATCAATAATATAATATTAAAATGTTAATTATGTTATTGATATTGTGTTGATATATGATACATAATTTGTCCTTTAATTCCCTTAAACCTATAAATTTTAGAGAGGGATAAATAGTCAATTTTATTTATTTCACTTCTTTGGGATGCATAGCCTCACCAAAACTAAAATGTTGAGATAATTATTTTGAAATATCAAGGATAATAGGCATAGTAATCCAACCTTGAAATTTATTACCCATTCGTATTGAAATATTGAAACATTGTTTAAAGATTAGTCTAAGACTTGGTATCTACAATTGATGATATTAGATAGCCAATTAATTGAGTAGCTTCTTTCTAACAAATATATGTTGTCATGAGTAAAATTTATGTTAGAATATGTCACTTGTAGACTAGTCATTGCATTCAGGACACTCAAATCAAAGTGGGTCCAAAACATCAGGAAAAAATGGCACTTGTATGCAATTTTCACCATAATAATAATATTGTTTACTAAAAACCTTAGTTAGTGTAATGGGATTGAAGAATGATATGTATTTCAAAATATGAAAATAAATAAAATGAAAAAAGTACAAAATAATTAAATGTGCAAATATAAATAGAAATAATGGTATTTAGTTTAATTGTTCAAGAAGTGATTCAAGTGAATGATCTACAATCTAAAGGGCCTTGAGATCTATAATAGAAAATCTAAAACTAATATTCAACTTAGTATCAAAATATTCCTCTTTCATTGTATAGGGTCAAGTCTATAGTCACAAATGTGTCCTTACTTTATTTTCTAAAAATAGAACACACCATGTAGAAGACCTAATAAAATTATGTTAAGAGGTGCATAAAGTATATGATATCACTTAATTTTAAGAATTGTATCTTTTTTGCTACCAAAGACAAGCTCTTGAACTATATCATATTTGAGAAGGGTATTTTTATAGACCTAGACATAATCAAAACTATTCTCAAGGTTCCTTTTCTCAAGGGAAAGAAAGTGCAAGATCATTTTTGGGAAAGATAAACTTTGTTTGAAATTATTGTATTATAATTTGTAAATATTATTCATTCTCTGAATAGCATGTTGAACAAAGGTACTCATGTATATTAGACTCGAGAAGCTCAAATTTCCTTTCATAATAATAATAAAATATTACTAATGCTTTTGTCTTGGTGTGTGTGCACTAAGTTGAGGAACAAAAAAGTGGCCAAAAGTGTCATTTTTTTTATGAATAAGCATCTATATCTATATTAATAAAAGATAGAAATACACATATTCACAAAAAAATGGTGGGTGGTAAGAAGGCATGCCTCGCAAATCACATGGGAAGAGCCCATAAAATCAAAGAGTCTTGGGCCACACCCAGAAATCAGAAAACATTACAATAATAGAAATTTTAAAAGGTCATTAAGTGGCCATATCAGTGCCAGTAGAGGGTGGCGGGTCCTTATCATCCAGTTTTCCCCATACAACAGTGGGGTCTAGAGTGACGTTAGGGAGAGCCCAACCATCATCATCTTTTTCGTTCTCTTTATCTTTATCTTCATAGCAAGATGAAATTTCCAGACCCAAACATGAGAGCCACTTAGAGGTATTAGTGAGCCAACTAGAACGGCCTTCAGAAGCATCATCAGAAGGCCACCTAGAAGCTCCGCTACCACCCCCCACTGAGCATCCTCCAGAAGGCTGCCTCAAGTCAGCTCGTGGAGGAGGAGAGGGTGATCACCTATGAAGGGGAGAGTTGCGGCGAGGAGGAGCTTGAGAATAGGGGCGAAAATCTCTTGCAGAGCCACTTCACCATCGGCCCCATGAAGGCAATCAGCCTCGAGAGGAAGTGGGAGAGGGAGGCACGTGAGCCATAATGCAAAGGGTATTACCCTAGTGGTCCAGAAGCTCTGAATGTGAGCAAATTCAAGCGCAACTTTTTTGTTTTTTCCTTGAATCTGCAAAAGAATATTAGAGAAAATAATTGCTTTAAAATATAAAGAAACAAATTTATCAATCTAACTGTGAGAAAAAATGTAGGTATTTCTATCTTTCCAAATACTAAAGAGGATTTCCACCCTGAAAGTGTGTCAAATATGGGTATGCTTAGCAGGGAGTTTGAGAGAGTCTCCCAACGAAACCATATGCCAAGAGAAAAGCTCCAACTAAAATGGCCAAAAGAAATCATGAATCCAATTCCATAGCTGTTGATCTCTAGTGCAAAACCCGAAGAGATGCTTAAATGACTCGGACTACCCACAAAAAGGGAAATGAGGGTCCTGGACCTCCAAGTGAGAAAGTCGAGACCCCATTGGTATGCCTTGGGAAATAATACACCAAGAAAAGTGGGCGAGCTTGGGCTCAATAATGGAAAGCCACATAGCAAAAAATATTTTGCGGAAAATAGACACTAAGGACTGGAGGTGCCACCACTGGTTCAAGTTGTCAATCATAAAAAAATGAGGTGAAAGCTATTGATAGCCAAGTCAAAGCTTATAATTTCTAAAAGGGGTTTCTGGATACCATTTCCAATCTTTCCACCAAGGCTTGGTGGAGCAGATACCCGCTTCATGAAGCATATCAGCTGGAATGGCACTACCAGGCCGTCAAAGGTTTCATGATCATGGTTTTGTAAGCCAAACTAGGCATTAAAAGCTTCCTAAGACAAAATACTCATGGTGGATCTATGGAATAAATATTGAAAGGTTTGAATACCTTTTTTGTGGAATTTGAGAGCCTTAATCCAAGGAAGCTTGGCCAATAGTCAACCTGCATTGGCAAAAAGAGGAGACCACCAAATATTCTACTAATTGAACGAGAGCCTATTAAGGGAATCTAGTCCCAATCCATCAAAGCTAGGGCTTGATAGCCTCCTAGGCTCGCCAAATTCCTTTGGCAATAAAGGTACCCATAATTTGAACTGGCTCCCTCATAATAAGAAAGGTTTGAAATCCAATTCCCTTCCAAGAAGGTCTATGAGTGGGATAACCTACTTCAACACAATTCATGAGGAGAATTTTCCAGGCCTCATTGCTAGTAAGAGCTCAAATAATCCACTTGACACAAAGAGAAATCCCTTGTTGCTGAGTAGAAAGAAGGCCCAGTCCACCAGAATCTTTGGGGAGGCAACATAATTTCAACGCAATGCGGTGAAAGCCTTTATGAGTCTCAAAAGAGGCCTAAAGAAAATCTCTAAGCTCAATTTTTCCAGCTTCACATAAGAGGCCTTGGAAGGGGCCCAACATGAGGAGTAATACACGAGTCACTACTAGGATTTTAGAGCACACCTAGAATTTACCAACCAGAGAGAGCGGCTTGGTAACCCAAAAGATAACTTTTGCTCAATTTGAGAGAGAACCGCTTACCAGAGATCAACAAAAGAGGCCTGAAAGGCGAAAGGGATGCCAAGAAATCAAAAGATTTCACTAGGAGCAATCCACTTCCACCCATATTGTTGAATCCAGAGAGGACTGGGAAGAATAGATTGTCTATAACACAAGTGTTTTGCCATTGAATGGTAGAACTAGAGGCCAAACAAAAGGTCTCAAGACAACCAAGAGTAGCTTTGACATTATTTTATTCTTCCAACAAGGTAAGGAAGGGATCATTGGAAAAGTGGCCATTGACTAGTTGTGTTGGAAAATTTGGCAAGGAGATTCCTCGAACAAGCCCCTGGGAAGCGGAGTGAGCAAGAAGATAGCCAAACCCCTTAATGGCCAACACATAAAGCGAGGGGGCAAGTCGACAACCTTGATGAATGGAGCGAAATAGACCAAAGGATTGGGACTGGCAGCCATTAATGGTGATGCAAGCTAAAGCTTCAGAGAACAACATTTTTATAGACTGAATGAAATATGGTCCAAATCCCAATGCATAAAGCATAGCTAAAATGAAGGGCCATTCTATGCGATCATAAGCTTTGGCAAAATCAATTTTGAGAAAATTTTCCTTTTGATTAGAGAGTCTTGCCCACTCCATGCCATCCCAAACAATAATTATGTTGTCCAAGATGAACTTGAATTTAGTAAAACCAGTCTATTCAGGGCGCACAATATGAGGCAAGATATGGCATATTTTTAAAGCAAGGGCTTTGATAATTATTTTGTAGGAAACATTAAGGAGTGTGATGGACTACCAGTTTCAAATATCCTCAGGATCGCCAGTTTTAGGTATAAATTTAATATTTCCTTTGTTGATAAGACTACCCAGGGAATTAGAATGAAAAGCTTCAAGGTAAACTTTATGCAGATCCTTCGCCACACAGTCCCAAAGTGATTTGTAAAACTTACACAAGAAACCATCAATTCCAAGAGCTTTGTCATTAGCCATTGTGCAAACAACTTATTTGAGGTCTTCAATTGTGAGAAATTGCTCACAGAAAGCTTTCTAGGTTGTGGAAATCCTATTTGGCACAATAGCAAGGCAATCCTGGAGAACATTAGGGTATGTGCAGAATCATGATGGGCCAAAAAGTGGCAATATAATGGGTATGTGTAGAGTATGTGGCTGACGACTTTTTTTACCCAAAATTGATGAAATGAAAAGGGTTTTTAAAGGAGATTCTCAGATTTCCACCAATATAAATTATGCTTTACTTTGAATTCAATAAATAACTATTATTCATTTTCTATTTGAATTACGACTAAAGTCTTGATTGATAGGCTGATTGAAAAACATCTATAGCTTTCAAACGGTATAACATTTTTTGAATCCAAAATATGCGTCACATTCTATGCTTCACATACTATAGGATTAAAAAAAAAATTGATGAATTTTTGAAAAAGTTTAGTAATAAAAAAGTTCATAATTAATTATTTACTTGGAAAAAAATTACAAAAAAATATGCATCACATTGTGACATGAGTCCTCTACTTATATCTAAAATATTATAAAAAATATTATCATTTTATTGTGGTTAGGGTGGTTAGACAGACACCTACTTCTTATTTTTCTGTGAATTTTAAGTACTATTGCATTGAAATTTCAAATTTTCACCAAATAGATTTAAAAAAAAAAAAACCTAGTAGTTTAGAAACTACATTCAATTTGCTACAAATTCTATTCATAGATATTTTTGAAATAATATAGATAACTTATTCAAATTTTTACGTCAAGTTGTCTACCTCTGATTTTTTTGAATTTTTCGCCACTTAAGGGCCTATTTTTCCATGATGATCCTGCACATACCCATTAATCTACTTTGGTGTGTAATCTTGGGTTTTGAAAACTTGCTCATTGTGATTAGCAAATTCTTAGAGAATATCAGGCAGTTCAGAAAGCACATTATTGCCATCTTAAATTCATTTGATGCTAGGTGATGAATGTCTAGCTCGAAGAGGCAAAAAAAATCTTTTGAGGCACGGTCCCCAATCTTGAGCCAATGTAATATGGCTTTGGTTTGTGCCCCTCTAGATGCATAATTATCAGCCACTTGCTTTTGATGTCTTAACTTTTCAACCCCCACTTGTAGAGAAAGGGAGAAGGGGTTAGCCGCGCAAGCCTCAATGGTGGTACAAAGGTCAGATGTTGTCGCCTCATAAGACCATCTGCAAAAAATGGCTAGTTGGTGCCCATAAATGCGAATAAACCTTGTAGTATGTGTGATAGCATCATTCCACCACTTGATCCAACCAATTGAGTGGGGCGGTTTGTATTCAATATTCCAGATAGTTCTAATGTGGGACATCGTGGGCTAGTGACTCAACAAAGAAGTATTAAGAAAAAATTGGGTCCTATTGGCACGGGGTTGCCTTACTTTCCATTCAATGCAAAAAAAATGGGAAAGTGGTTTGACAATGTCACATCCACTAATGGCCTAACCAGAAGTGGGGAAGAGATGGAAAAGGAAAAAAAAAGATTGCTCTCGAAGATCATGGCATGATCAAGGTGCTTAAATATCCTATCAAACCCAACTCGATAATTGCACCAACTATGCCAAAGAGAATGAGAGTGGCAGCAACCAATATTGGGATTGAAAATATCCAATTTATTGCACATGTAAAACTAGGCCTCTCTTTTGCTAGCTACCCATTGAAAAGGAAAAGTACCATCCTTGTTGTATGCCATCTCAACTATATTGAAATCCCCACAAAGCAGCCAGATAGCAACTGGTAATGAGTTAACAATCCATCGCTAGAAAAAAAATCTTTCAACAACATCATTCGAGGCATAAAAATTAATAATCCCAAAGGAATGATTATCAATGTTTAAAAGAATCCAGATGAGTTGATGTGTGGGAGACCCATGATCAACCACACAAGTGTGCCACTGAGGGGACAAAACTAGTGCAGGGGCACCAAGCCATTTTGTGCAAACTAGGACTTGAGTTGGTCTTAGGGTGAGTTTTAATGTTTAAAGTCTTATTTTGTGTTCAATAAGGTCATGTAGACCAATTTGTGATGTAATTTAAGTCTGTTAATTTGAGTTAATATTGCAAAAATTGCAAAATGATGTAAAAAGTTGTCAAGCAAAAGTTGCAAGATTGCAAGTTTGTGGAAGATCAATGATCACATTATTCAAAAGTTAGTTTTGGCTGGTTTAGTTAGGTGTTTTAGGAGGGAAAAAGGTTTATATATGTTGAGAATCTCGTTGTACATCACTCTTGGTGATTTGGAAGCAAAAACCAATAAGCAACTCTCTATTTTCTTGAAATTTCTGGTAAATTCACTATTTGTAGGCCTGGTACGGTTCCGTACAGAGGCATATTGATTTAAAGGTTGATAAATACATAGGAGGCATGAGTTAACAACATTTTAATTTTGGTTCGAGTAATTTATATTGAATCTAAAGGAAGTTAGACTTGCTTTATTGTAGCAACCTATGTAACCCTATTTAAGGGTTTTGATTGTAAAAAAATAATGTTTTAATCCATTCTACCAACTGTCTTCTTCTGTAACTAGGTGGAAAGGCTCATTAGGGTGTAGGTTTTGTCTTACTAAGGGTGGCATGAGCAGGGAAGGTTGTTGGTAGGTTTGGGCATGATGCCCTAAGTGTGGAAATGGAGGGTTTTGAGTGAAAAAGAGAGGTTTGAGTAGGAAAATTGATGAGATATTTGGGGTCAATAGTGTTTTATGATCTTTTAAGTTTTTTCAAACATTTTAAAGGATTTTTGAGGCCTTGGTTGGCCCTGTGGAAGCCAGGAGTATAGTTTTTCACTAAACCCTTGTCTAGTTTGTGAAAAAGGAGGGTTTCATGTTGTGGTGTCTTGGGAAGAGTGTCCCTGAGTGAAATTTGTGAAATCAGAGGTTTTCAAACTTGGGAAGAGTGGTGCAATTTATGTTTTGGGTTGGAAGCAAGTTTAGAGGGGTGTTCCTTTGGAAATGTGGCCTAATTGGCCTTGTACGATAGCGGTAAAGCCTAGCTTTGAGAAGGTTGGTCCAAAGTGACTATAGGTGATTTTGTGATATGTTAAAATGTGCTCAAATGGGTTCCTAAAATGATAGTAATCTAGTGGTTTTGAGTTGTCTATAGATAATTGTGAGTGGAAAACTAGGTCTACACACCTACTTGGCAAAATTGTGAAGTTTGATGTGAATCACCCTGGATAGGGTTTGAAGGCTAAAATTTTGTGATAATTCAAGTGAGTTTGTGTTGGTTGGTTGTAAGACCTCCCTGCTTTACATCAAAAAGGGTAACTGCACTGCCATGTCCAACCTCGTGATTAGACTAAAACATTTTACTAGCTGGCCAAAGAGTTCAACAAGCAGAGGAGAGAAAAAAACTAGCAACTTTAACTTTTTGAAGACACAACACATCAATACTAGCATATTTCTATCCTAATTTGAATGGGAGGAGATGAATGTCTCCATTTTTCCTAAACATATTCTCCTTCTTCAAGAGGTCAAGAAGGACTGTGAGATCTTCTATGGATTACCAACATGGGAGGAGACACAGCTGGTTGAGCAATCATCACTAAGGAAGGTTGGGGTGTGGCTGAGGCCTTGGCTGAACTGGAATGTTATTAGAAACCACTTGGGTTTCCTTCCCCTTCACTGAAGGGTTTGAAACCTTTTTTTTTTTCAACTTAGGGGTTTTGGAAACTGCCCCTGAGCCGCTGGAATTGGTTTTATGATTGGTAACCATTGTCCATGTTTCCTCTGGTTTGGTGGCAACACCTTTCGCCTGATGGGGCTTGTCAACTTCCCATGGCAGAGATTGAGTATGGGGAACTGCAAGAGGGAAATCCTTAATCTTATGGTCAATAGACTGACATTGATAACAAGTGTTCGACGGATTAAAGTAACCTTTTGGGTATGCCAAAAAAGTATGAATTTTAATATCAATGGACTCTTTCAAATCATGTGAAAGGTCCACTTTGACACAAACTCACTTTTGAGTGTGAGCTTGAAAGAACCTATCTTGTTCGACACAAATAAATCTCCCAAAGGAGGAAGCAATATGCTGTAAAATATGTAAACGAAGCAAGGGCGGACCAAAAAACTCAATCCAAACCAGAACCCATAACTTGGTTTCTTTTGAGACAACAAAGTCTCGGGTGCATGCTGGAAAACCAACAATGAGGACCAGGCATACCAAGGACCATGATTCAGGATTTCCTGAACATGACTAACCTCCATAAAATAAAAAAGAAAAAAGCCTTTGGTCAAATTTTGAACCATATCAAGGCGAACCCCATGAGGGACCTAAGCCTTTTGAACCCATTCTTTAAGCACACTTTCAGGTGAATTCCTCGCAACAAAATAACTAACAAGAGTATGTTGTTCTAACCATTGACATGGAGAATCAAAATCTAGGATGGGTAACACCACATCAGTCAGAGAATCAAAAGATATACCTTGTGGAACAATTTCAAAAAAAAAATTGGGGATACTTGTTTGGAGGAGTCATTGAGCAGAGTCGTCAAACCACCAACACTAGAAAGAACTACTAGGTTAGAGCTGATTTTAGGCATAATAGAAACCACAAAAACCATACTAAATGCAGTCGTACAACATAGAGTAAATGAAAAATTATGTGCCTTAGGCGCAGTATGAAGCAAGAGGGACCAAGGATGACCACAAAAATAAGAAACCCTAGTAGAGTTCATTCACCAACACCAAGTCAAAGTGCCATTTTTGGCTAAACATGTAATATTATTTTTGAATGCAAGAAATGTGTATACATATTATGGCTTGGCAATGACCAAGCTATAATGTGTATGTTTTATACCATGACATTATCAAAAATAAAAAATAAATACAAGTTGTGGGATTGACATAACCTACAACTTGAAAGTCTTAAAAAAATATTTTCTTAATCCTTGAGTGAATTTTTGATGCAATGACAGGGGTCAAACAACTCAACTAGCCATGTTTTAGGCAACAACTCAGATCACTAAACTGAAAAAATTCTCTTTTGAGGCAACTTTTATTCAGAAA
The DNA here is from genome assembly GCA_007258455.2 of Sequoia sempervirens. Lineage (NCBI taxonomy): Eukaryota > Viridiplantae > Streptophyta > Pinopsida > Cupressales > Cupressaceae > Sequoia > Sequoia sempervirens. The sequence continues at coordinate 898,401,214 of VDFB02281492.1, forward strand.
ACAACTTGGTTCACAACACCCAAACTAAGAACAAGGCACAATAACCTCTTGTTGTATCCACAAACCACCTCAACAACATAAAAAAGATTGACCCAAACACTTTCACCAACTCATACAACTCAAACATGTAAACTTTCAAAAGTAATCTGTCCAATTCAGCAACTAGACCATTTAGGCCACATCAACAAAACAACATCAAATTCCCAATTCCTTTACACCTTCCTAATGCCATGAACAAGTGTAAATATTCCTGCACAAACACATTAGATCCTCCCCCAATATTTAATTATGATATTTCAACAAACAACTAGTCTAAACCCTCCTTTTTGACCCCAAAATGTGACTGTCACCAGACTGCCATGCAAAGATCAACATATAAATGAACATAAAACCTTTTTTCCCACCAAACCCTATCTAGAGGGCTCCAAATACACCACTACAACCTTTTAAATCACTATCACCCAAATGGAACACCTTTTACATCATCAAAACTCAAAATCTTTACGGTTCACTGTCCATTTCTAGAATTTTCCACACTGTACATACCTAGGGCATCATAGTATTGACCCAAAACTAAGCATTCAAAACTTGGGTAAAAGTACAAAGTTGTGTCACACTTTTATAAAGGAAATGACCAACACTGGTCTAACTTTTAGACTTCAATCACTAGAAAGTTGCATATATGTTTTGAATTTTGAAATGATGTAAACTAATCAAATGTGTATTTTTAAGTATATTTTCTATTTGTATTTGTTTTTAATATATATATATATATATATATATATATATATATATATATATATATATATATATATATATATTTGAATATAGTTTTTTATAAATTAACACTATAATTTAGTTGCTAATAAAATGCTAGGAAAAATGATGTTGCATGAGACGTCAAGCTTTATATACTAATTTTTCTTTTTCTTCCTTCAAATTTTTTGTGTATATTTATAATTGTAAACTTTAGGGTGCATGGATATACTTTTTTGTAATTTTAATAAATATATATTTGTAAATAAATATTTAAATGTGTGTGAATTAAAACGCGGCTATTTCCAGTTGATGTCAAATTTTATATTAAATATTTATCTAAAATAGAAAAAAAATATGCTATCTTAATCTTGATTCTTTTCTCTAGGACATCATATTTTTTTTAATTTTTTAACTAAGTTTTAGTATTTTTCTTGGCATGATAATCAACCTAATATTTTTATGTTGATAACCTACTTTTAGTAAAAAATATAAATAATAATTGAATTATTAAAATAAATACATATTTTAAAACTACACTTATGGATCTACAAAAGGTACTTTTACATTTTTTTAAAAAATATTATTTATATGAGTAGGAGTTGTTGAAATGTTAAATTTTTCAAATAATTGCATTTTTTTAGTAAGTTGGCCTCAAAGTGGCACTACATATGCATTTAGCCAACAATTTTAGTTGGAAAATTTGTAGAAGTATTTAACTTATCTAGAATGAATCTTACTCAATCATATGTTTGACCAAAATTGATTTTTAGTTATAAATACTAAAATTCACTTATGTTGATAAGTTGGCCAAAAGTGTGACACAACTTTGTACTTTTACCCACCTACAACTTCAGGATCCTTTGTAATACTCATCAAACATCTTACTCACGAATTTACAAGGGATTTCAATGGTTAAATATTGAGAATTACAATTTTTAGTGCACACTGTTACCCTAGATGAGGGTTTATACCCACTTGTAGAAAATTGTGTATAACTTTTACAATACTATATGATTTTTCATGAAACCAAAAGCATATCAAAGAAGATTCATAGGGCTATCACCTTCAATGGAGGAGGAGAGGTTTTGAGCACCATACATGGCAGTACAATGGCTTGAAATCATGAAAATGTTGGTTAACTATAAAAAAAAGAGTATTTCATTTATTTTTCACTAATGCATTATTCCCTCTTCCTACCTCAAAGTTTGAGAGGCTACAAGATGCTTTAAATAACCAAACCAACACCTAAAAACTAACTTTCCAACTACCTTGTTTCTTCACCTTCCACCATCTTACAATTTTGCATTGACATCATTTTGTCAATTTTTTGCAACCTTTACACTTTATGCCCAATGACTCCAAAATGCTTAACTATGACCTAAAAAAAACTTAAAATGATCAACTTGGCCTTATTAAAACATTAGGACATCATTTTTAAATCAAAAACTTGAAGTTGCCTCATGGAGGCATATCCTTGCTAGGGTGCACTTGCACCAATTTTAGAGATTAGGATCATTTGCAAGGTCCATCTCTATATTTTTCACAATACATCACATCAAAGAAAATTATTTGTATCTTTATATTTTTTAGATTATATTTTCTTTAAATTTTTTATAATTTATATATTTTGTAGAATAGATATCTTATTCTTCTTCATTTTTCATACCAACCTATATGAACCCTAACCTTGAGGCTAAGGTGGAAAATGAATTTATGGAGAAAATCCTCTACCACCTGAATCTTCTTCAAAATTTCCTATAAATCCTTCACAAAGCCAAAAATATCTATTAAGAAAACTAGAGAAAACTAAAACTCAAATTGTATGACTAGTTAAAAATTGAGGGCATCAACATCCAATTCCCACCATGAACCACTTACAAATACTTTAGAAGCAATGATGAAGCAACCTTTCTTAGTGAGAAGTCGAAGTTATTAACAAAAAACACATAAGGAGGTGTCATCAGTTTTATATGATAAAGTAATCCTATGATGAAGATTAAAAAGAAAGAGATGAAGAAGGATAAAAATATTATTTTTATGGATTCAAAAAGTAATACACCCCTTGCATTGAATTGCAAGAGATTTTCTATCCATTGGTGCAATCATAATGACATAAAAAGTAATTTTTCTAAAATACACAGTAGATGATCTTCAAGTAACCTCCTTGTAATAATCATGAGGTATCCCTATATTTATTTATAAATTTTTTCTATGAAATTGTACTCCATAAAATTCTCAATTATTTTGATATTAAATAGTTTCAAAGTAGAGTCAAAGGGTTTTCCCAATATATAGATGAAGCTCATTGAGTTCCAAACTATCCACCAAGAGAATTATCCAAAAAACTTATTCATCATGTAATTGTGCAATTAGTCATCAAGGATACTATGGAAGTGTAGACTCTTAATGACATTACTACTATTACAACAATCTTATGTAACATGGAATACAAATTTCTTAGTCTCAATTTATAGGGTGGTCATGTAGTAGGACCATCTAGTTCCAATGCTGTTGCCACTTTTATCATAGGTTATATCATATCTATATTGGAGGAGAGTGTACTCAACATGGTTTCATGGCCTCTAAGGGAACCATGATAATGATAGACCCTGATGTCATTTCCATTAGCTTCTCTAAGGATTCACTCATGAATGCAAGAAAAAATTGAACTCACACAAGAAAAAAAACAAGAGCACACAAATTGAAAGTAGAAGAAAAATAAAAAAGATCAAAGATTGTTTCTTTGTTTGTGACTAGGTTAAAACCCAAGACTTATAGACTAGTGATACTGGTAGAATTTTTTCACCAAGAAATTATGTATGGAATTGATCACATAGAACTTAAACTTCATGACTTTTTAAGGATTTCACATTGCTAGTGATAAAGGAAAAGGGTTATTGTAACAACAAATGATGTAATTAAGAAAAAACTTGGATATTTTTTTGCTAGTTATGTATGTGAGGGGAACTGATTCTACCTATTTAGAAATTTATTTAGTTGTTTCAATGATATGCTTGGGGTGATTAGAAGATGGTGATTAAGAAAAAACTTGGATATTTTTTTGCTAGTTATGTATGTGAGGGGAACTGATTCTGCCCATTTAGAAATTTATTTAGTGGTTTCAATGATATGATTGGGACGATTAGAAGATGGAACTATCTTCCCAATGAGATTGATCCCCCAAGTAAAGAATGTACATGGAGTTGTTATTAGTTGTAGTTCTTGAGAGGGTACATGAAAAAGGTTGCAAGAATGATGGTGTTGTCATTAATCTTAGTTCTATGGGATGAAGATGTTGAGGATATTGAGAAAATTGTGTAAAAGAGGGAAAACAAGTTGTGCATGTGTAGTTGAGACCTTGAGGAAGTGTTGTGAGTACATGGAGCTATTCTTTTGTTGCAGAGTTTGAAGATGAGGGAATGAAGTAATAAAATGAGATGATGTCTCTGGTACTTGGTTTCCAAGTGCTTTTGAGAAACTTTCAGCTTGATTTAAGGAAGCGTGTACTTAATTTCTATGGTGTTTTGCATGGGTGTTGGCCGATCTTTTTTTTAACACTACATGCGAGGCTTGTGGAAGCATGTTGAAGTGTGTTGGGATCTATTTGGGTCCTAATTAAGGATTTATGTAGGTTTCCTTTCATTCCTATCCACTACGGGAATGTTTAGGTGCTAACCTATTTCGAATTTGAATGTATAATAGCTAGTGGCCAACATCGAAGAGTTTTTGAGGTAGAGCTTGATATAAGTATGTATGGTGTGTTGGAATCAAGGAACACTAAGAGGGGGGAGTGAATCAGTGTTCTACAAATTTTAAATTTATTAACCTGATCTTTAAACCACTTATAGGATTGAACCAAAAGAAAGATGCAAGAACACAAAGCAATCAACCATAACACAAGGATTTTTACGTGGAAACCCTATTAGGGGAAAAAAATGGTGGAAGGCCAATCCACAATATGATGAGTATACTCAAAATAAATGTTTACAAGTGGGGAATGCACATGCATTCAGGTGCACTGCCTAGAGCTCACTGCTCAGATACAAAAAGGAAGACTCACTGTCTTACAAAACATTTGGATTATATCCAGAGGCTTTGAACTAAGAGAATAACATCTACTAATGCCTAATTATAGTTCTAGTTAGGCACACCAATCACATTCTTGACCTTCTGTTTGATTCTGCTCTTCTGCTCTGTCTGCTTTAATTTGGATCACAAATCCTTTTATGCACAAGTGAGATTGTGCATGATCACTGTATCTTCCTTTTGAATTTCACAACACACATAAAAACACTTTGTATGTACATACAAATGATATAAATGATCACTTATATATATCCACAACTAAATATTTAATCAACCACATGTTAGATTCAATAAAACATAAAATATTTACAAACTGTCAGCTCAATCTGTAGATAATTTTCAATGCGCACCAACCAAAGTCAGCCACAACATAGTGATGACCCAAAACAACATGCTCAAACACAAAAAACTTCAAACAATTACTCCTTGAATATCCACAACACGCTATATTCACTTAGTCGGCTTTCTTGCACTGATAAATAGAAAAACAATCAATCGGGTCTTCTAACTTTCACACCAATCGATACAAGGCTCTATGATTCAAGAATAACATAGATCATACATTGAAAAACCTTCCCTAAGATCCACAAATCAAAATGATGATAGAGAATTGCATATGAATCGATAGTCACAATTATGTCAGATGCTCTGATCTAGCTTTGACAGTTAATCACAAAAATTCAATCTGACTTCCGGTATAAGCAACTAGTGAAGTGTGGATCAAATAACTAACTAGGGTTTCCATCAATGACAACACCAGATGAAATGTGCAGTGTCTCTTTCCAAAACTCTCCCCCTTTGGCATTGATGGCAACACTTAGTGAAAAATGACTAAGTGTCGAAACCAATACCAACATGAATACATTGCCAACCTTCAAAAATTCAAAACACAGCTCCCCCTGAATGAATAATGCATTTTTCACTGTCCCACTCTCCCCTTTGACATCAATCCAGCAAAGACAGGAAATCCGCATACCAAAATTCATACAAATTTGCTATGAACAAACTGTACAAACATGCTTCTACAACTTACATAAACTTGAATATATCTGCAAAATTACTCTTCAACGGGCTCAAACTTGTGTCCCAACTCTTTTTGAGACTCTCCAAAATAGTCATGTGACCACATAATAAGTAAAATTGCATCTCTGTTGACTCAAGGTTTACCGGATCACTGACAGCCATAGCATCTTGTGCTTCCTTCAATGCACTAAGCATTGTCTCCATCTTAGGACCAATCAATCCTCTGAGCTTACATACTCTTTCAACAATTCTTCCTTCTTCATGCTTCAAAATTTTGAATTTGTCAAGCAGGGATATGACTTGACCTTCTTGCTTACTCATAGAAACAGTTAGAGGATCAAATGCTTGAGAGATATCTATTAATTGTTTCTCATATTCCTTCATTTTATTTTTAGTGTGTTCAGTGAACTTAGACAATGATAAGCATGACTTATAATTATTTCCACCTTCAAACAAATCACCTTGAATATTCTTTACACAGTTAGCTAATAAATATTTGTCATTAGCTATCATACCTTCCAATCTACCGAACCTGTTTGCATCAAATTCTTTTTGAACCTTATCCTCAACTGACTTCTCAAGAGACTCAAAGTGAGTACTTACATAATTGATAAGCTTCTTCAGCTGACCAGATGGAGAATCAAATGAATCCTTGACATATATGGGAATGATCTTCTCCAAGATACTGGATGCAAGACTCAATAGCTCATTGTCTTCAATATGAGATTTCAATATCTCCTCCCTTGCCTTAGCTTGAGCAAATGATGCAATTTTTAGCTTTTGAATAGGAGATAGAGTGGCCAAGTTGATAGGACCTTTAACCAGTTCAAGGTAAAACTCCTCCTGTTGTTCTTCCAAAAATTCCTTTACTGCTTTGGCAGTGTCTCTTGCTTCCACAACAACTTCCTTTACCTCATCCTTCTTCTCTTCAACTACAGATTCTTGCTTATTTTCAAGAATCTCAATTTCATCAATTGACACAACTTTAGGAGCTTCAGTCTCCATAGGAATTTCAACATCCTGCATGTCTAGAGGATTCAAAATCTCCTCAAATGTATCTTCTTTTCCTTCTTCATTTACTGGACCAAATGGGGCATTTACATCATGAGATTCTTCAGAAACAACATTATATTTGTTCTTTAACAAAACTTCCTTAAGAATTTTCTAAGTGTCTTTTGCAACTTCTTCAGTCTGCCCAATCATCAACTTATTCACCCTTTTCTTTCTCTTAAAATCCCCTTTTGCATCACTTGGAATCTTCTTCATCTCTTCTATTGATATCACCAGACATAGATCAACAAGTATATGTTCTCTCATTTTCTCTTCTTCAGTTCTTGCATTCACTCTCCTCACTTCTAGGACTTCAGACCTTTAGGTAACTTAGACATTATTTCAATGAAAGTCATATTGAAATTATTCAAATAATTTATTGTGGCTTCCTTAAGAATTCTTTGACTGGCACTATCAAAAGTGTCAAACCATTCACAAAGTGGCCTAAGATTTCCATCCTTAATCAGAGCTTTTTCAACTTCTTCTACTGACATACCTGATTTGTCAATTTTCACCTTTTTCTTTGCTTTCTCTTCACCGAAGGGCTTGTCCTTAGAGACTTTAAATGCTTTTGAACCCTTTTGCTTAATTTCTCTTACCTATTCATCAGATTCAGTTTCTTCATCCTCTGAAATAGCAACATAGACTCTTGTGATCTTGTCCTTCTTTCTCTTTCCTTCTCTACCGGATGTCTTGGCTTGAGCTTTTACAGGGCTTGACTTCTTTGCAAGACCGGATGAGAGTGTAGAGCTCCTTGTAGATCTAGATCTGAAAGAGGATGTTGTCAGACTAATAGACTCAGTTCTAGATGGCTCTCCTAATTCAGCTTGTTCTCTTTTCTTCCTAGCTTCCCTTACTGGTTCAGTTGATATCCCCATGCTTTCTACAAAAGCTTCAACTTCCCTTCTCACCTTGTGGACTATCATAGGCTTCTTCAATTGTTCATGCACTTGCATATCCTTCTCTTCAAAGGTACCAAACCTTTCTTTTGTAGGATCCTGAGGTTTACTCAATAGGTGTTGAGCATACAGCTCTAAAATGTGTTCATCAACCTCATAACCCATAGGCATTATCCAAACTATTCTAGGTTCTATAGCTTCCATCAAGCACTGATCAATGTCAACCATGAAGAAAATTGTATATTTGTATTTTTCCATAATGGATGTAGGAATCCTTTCACTCTGAAAACTTCTGAAATAACCCAAGATAGTAGTTTTTCTAGCTTTGTTGTCACGAATTCCATACAAGATATCTCTAATTTGAACAGCTACCAATTTATCACCTTGCCAATGCACTTTTTCAACTCCTGGAACTTCATTCATGAAGTAGAAGAATAGACACAACAATAGATTACCATAATTGAAAGAGTTCTTCTTATCCTTCTTGATTTTGCCAAGATTTTTAATTAGCTGACCTCAAAGTAACTCACATAGGTCATACTCTGCATTTTCTTTGACCATCTGATATGTTGCATAGATTGTTGTACTAGATACAAAGTTATCCTGGCTAGAGTGATAGATTTTGTACCCAATGACCATAGAAGAAAATCTCACATCCACTTCGATAATTCCATTGAATGTCATGGCTCTTTTGTCAAAAATTGAACCGATTGCATTTGTGACTATTTGGTTCTTTACAGATTTTAGTGTCGGCAACCCACCGGATGAATTTAAACTGGTTAGTAACAATCCTTATAGCTTCCTTTGTGATCTTTAAAGGCTGACTTAACCACATAAAATTGGCATGCACTCAACTCAATATGTACCAAACCCATTTATTTTCTTTGAACACGGGAAGCTTCACAATTTGAGTGAACTTCTTCTCCTCCAAAGTTTTGAATTTAGGTTTTACACATAAATACTCTCCCACAATGTGATTGGAGTACAAATTCAACAATTGGGAGCTTCCTAATTCTTCAACATTTGCATAAATGTATGCCCTAATATCTTCGATATGCAAAATGCCATACGAAACGAAAGAAAATGCACCTAATGGTTTTGTCTCTATGGATTTGAACGGGTGCCATTTGAATTTCAGATGGGGCCTATCCTTAATATCAACAACCAACGGAGTTTCCATTTCCAAAAATTCACAAGTTCACAAGTTTGCAGATAAATACCTTTCACCGGATTAGGGTTCGATCGCTGAATCGCCTTTAGACTTGAATCACGCCAAAATTCACTTTAGGGCTCTCCAAACTTCTTCTCAAAATGCAGTGTGACAAATGAAGAATAAAAGTAACCTTTATATCATTCACACACCTAACCTTTTATCACAATAAATGATTTTTCCTGAGGTCTTCCAGATACCTTGTTTTCATAGACTGTGAAAGAAATTTCTTCTGCGAACCTTCAACTTTGCACAAATCTACTCCACGAGAGATCCCAAAACATTTGTAGAATAGTAATGCAACGATTACAATCTACCACATTCCAGTACAACTACCAATAGGGGGTTAACAAATTTTCTTTGAAAACTCCCCCCTAGGACGAAGGCCTTAAACTAATTCCTGAAGGAATTTCCAGCACAAAATTCTGGTGTGGAATCATTTCCTGCATCAGATGTATTCTTCTTCACCCATGTCTTCTTCATTTTCTTCATGACTTCATCTGTAGTGACTTTTCCTTTTCCCTTTTCATCCTTTTGCATGTTTTTCCCTTTGTTTACCGGACCTTTCCAACTTCTATAGAATCTAGCAATGTGACCAGATTTGTTGCAATTGTAGCACACCACATTTCTTTTTCCAAACTAGTTATTCCATTGATTTTCTCTTGATCTGCACTAGTTAGCAATATGGCCAAATCTATTGCATGCATAACATCTGACATCTCTGTTGAAAAAGTTGTTTGACATATTTTTGAATTCATTTCACTTATGACCATACTTATTACAATTGAAACACTAATCGGAGAATGATGGACCACTTGGATTCATTCTACTTCTACATTGAGTAGCCATATTACCAAATTTATTGCAAAAAAATAGTAACCATTGAACCTTTGAGCATTAGGTTGTCTTACTGGATACCTTCCAACTTTGTTCATCTGATTTCCTTGCCTGAAATTCCTTTGTCCAGATCCAAAAATTTTTGGTGCAGGGGCACCAACACCTTGCAATGTCTATGATAGGAGTTCAAAATGTTTAAAGGGTCATTTCAAGGTGTTTTCATCTTTGTTCCATGAGGAAATTGGAAATAATGTAAAAACTTAAAAAGTTGTCAATATTGTCAAAAGTTGTCATACATGGTAAAGGTAGGGTATTTTGGTGTCTTATGTTTTGAATCATGAATAAAGGGTTAAATAAGGTCTAAATGATCATATTTTAGGTGACTAGAAGTGTTAGAGGTCTTTTAAGTTCAATAATTGCAAAAATGCAAAATGTTGTAAATGTTGTCAATGACAATTTTGCTGATTTTTGTTGATTTGCACAATTAGAGTCATTAAGTGGTAATTAGTTGTGAATATGGTTGGTTGGGGGTGGTTAATTTTTGAAAAATATTTATAAGGCCTTCCAAGGCTTGAAGGAATGGTTGTTGAGGGTTGTAATAACTCATATTCAATAAAACACCATGTTTTTGGAGCAAATTATGTATTTTTCACAGTTTTTTCAAAACTCGTATACTACTATACGGATATGTACAGTCTCTTGATGCCTTAAAATATTTATAGGTTAAGGGTATATGTGTCTAATTTTATCTACATTTGATTTTGAGTTTTTATTCATTTTTTTGTGAGAAATTCAAAAATTACTGCAAGTACCCTATTTTTTTTCCTTTGTGAAGAGTTTGAAGGAAAAAAAAATGAGATTCTAACCAATCCACCCACTGTTTAATTCTGTAACTCAGTGGATATTAATACATTTTATATTAGAATAAAGCATTTTTGTGGTGAATGTGTGATGCCCTAGGGCTGAAAATGCATTTTTTCCCTTGAAAAGTGATGGCTTTGAAGTGCTTTTCAATGAATTATTGATGAAGTTGAGTTTGTAAGCATTGAAAATTTCAAGGAAGACCCTATAAAAGGTTTTTGGACCATTTATTTGTTTATTCAAGCCTAGGAATGAAGATTTTGACAAAACCCTTGTTTTTGCATTAGAAAAGGAGGTTTTTTTGAGTTGGGAGTGTTTCTAGGCGTACAGGTGCAAACCAAGTGTGGATTCTATGGTTTTGAGCCATTTAATTTTCTTCCCCAAGGTTTCAAGTTGATTGGATAACTTTGAAGAGTACTTCCTTTGTTAAATTGACCTATTTTCCTAGTTTTTCCATGGAGGTTGTATTGGAAGTATAAATTTATCCAAAGGAGTTATATTTTATCTTGAAGTATGTTGTGTAAGTCCTTAATGGGTGTCTAAATCCATAATTTAATTGAAAATTCTTTTGGGAAAGTTGGGTGAAAAGTCCCTTGAACCTATTTGGCAGTGTTGGTGGAAAGAATGCCCCTGACAAGTGGATTTGTGAAGTTTTTTTGAATTGACTTTGAAATTTGGGTTGACCATCTATTATTTTTCATTTCAAGTTGATCTTCACCTTGGGTCTGCATCAAAGTGGTATCATAGCATCAGGCACAAGATCTTGTTGTTGGTTGTTTGATTTTTTAGGTTGTGAAAGATGCCTCCAAAGGCTAGTGCAATGGCTAAAGAGATACAAGAGTTGAAGGAGAAATTGGAAAGTAAGGAGAGGATATAGAAAGAATCTCAAGATACCACTATATCAAGGATAACTTCTTTGGAAAATAATCAAAGGAGAGGAGTTGTAGATGAAGAGCAAAGTGATGAAGAGGCTGAAGGGGATCCTCTAGTACCAAATGAAGAAGATGAACTAGATCTTGATGAAAGAAGAATGCTTAGGATGTTGAAGGTGGAAAAAGGTGACAAGTATCCTAAGGTAAAATTTTATGTTCCCATGTATGGAAGTAAGATGGATAGTGAAGAAGTTTTTGTAAGGAAAGCTTAGGTACGAAACAAACTCTCCTAACGCCAAAACCTCAGGGAAGAATGCAAAGATGACTTTAAATTTTTCAATTATAGTCCAATTAAGATACTCATGAAAGAAATAACAAAAATAGAGAAATGAAAATACACAATTGGACACCAGGTTTAAGTGGGAAACCCCATACGAGAGAAAATCCCACCACACAAAGAAAAGCCTCTTTGTATTACAGTAAACAAAATTACATATAGAGTATAGACTTCACTTTCTAATGTCAATTTACAACAACATTCACTGATCAATCTTGTACAAAATATCTCTCAGAAAACATCCAAATAATTCACTTAGATCAATCTGTGTTTAATCGAGCAACACTCTGTTATCTCACACTATTCATCGTCATCTGCCATTTCCAAAGAGTAATCCATTCTCTCACAGTCTGTTCATCTCCCTCACAAGAATGGTTGCAACAGTCCAACTGCCAATGATTCTCCTTCCACTTCGCTCATTGGTTCAGAACACACCACGTAGGACAATCAATCGGTCAAAGAAGTTCAAACAAAATCACATGTTGATGAGATACTAGGCTGTGTCTCCCCGATGCCACAATGCCCGATTGTCGTTATCAACAAGAGTCACCACCATCAACAAGAGTCATATCGATTTCAAACCTATCGCCCAAACTCACTCTATCGCTAAGACATCACAACAATATCCACTGTAGAACCATCGGCAAGACCATCGCTGTCGCTAAGACTTCATATCAATGTTCAACTCATGTAGCTCTATCGGCAAGACCATCGCTATCGGTGAGACATCATACCGAACATAGAACAGTCAGAGAGACCAACGCTATCACCAAGGGGTCATACCAAATGCACTAGCCTATCGGTGAAAGAAACACTATCGCATAGACTCTTATCGAGCCCTCATGTCACCCCGACCAGTCTATCGGCAAGAGGTTACATTGAAGTTCATCACATGGAAAACCATCGACAGTTCATAAACAAAACCATCGACAAGACTAGCACTCTCGGCAAGATTTCATACCAACTGCAAACCTGTCAGCCAAGAGCCTCCCCGAAGATCACCAGGAGCCAACTCATCGGCGAGACTAGTGCTACCAGAATGAGTCACTCTGAAGTTCATACCGTCTCCCCTATGTGTTCCATCCATCGCCAATGTGTAAAACCTTGGCAAGACATACTCAGTCGGAATGAGTCATTTTGAATGTTCATGCCTCTCCCCGATGCCACTCGTCACCAAGAGTCTCCCTAATAACCACTAGGAACCATCCCGTTAGCAAGAGGTCTGTCCAAGCAGAATGAGATCAAAAACTCGCAGCGATAGGCATGTCTCGCCGATGACTCCTGTCGGCAAGACAAAATAAAAGTCTTGGAAATCTGAGCACTTCAAAAGTTTAAAACACAGCTACTAGTCGGTAAGTCATTTAGAGGGTCTCACCGACTTTTACCTTTCAGGAGTTTCATGTTAGTAAGTTTGAGGCACGTTTTCCAACAATCTCCCACTTGATGAAGATCTTGCTAACACCTCCAGAGCATAACAAAACTACTGAAATTCATGGGCACTAAGGCCCATTGAACTGGCACACCACCTGAACTTGTCTATGCTCACTGGCTTCATCAATGCATCTGCAACATTTTCCAAAGTATCCACTTTTTCTAAAGAGACCTTTCCATCCTCCACCATATCTCATACAAAATGGTACTGCACATCAATATGTTTCATCCTAGCATGGAAAGTAGGATTTTTTTCCAAACAAATAGCACTCTAACTGTCATAGTAAATTTTAATTATCCCTACATCAAACCCAATGTTAGAACACAAACGTTTTAACTAGATTGCTTCTTTACAGGCATGTGTTGCTATCATGTATTCTGCCTCTGTAGTGGACAAAGTGACTACAGCCTGCCGCTTACTCATCCAACTAATTGCACCACCATTCATCATGAAAATATATCCATCGGTGGATCTTCTATTATCAATGTCCCTTGCCCAATCAGAATCCACATAGCCTTGAATGCTGAGAGTTCTTTGTGATTCAACCAAATTCTCATGGTAACAGAAAGCATATTCTAAAGTGCCCATTAGATATCTAAACACTCTTTTCACAACATCCCAATGTGTCCTTCCAAGATTTTCCATAAAATGACTAAGTACACCCACTGCTTGGGAAATGTCTAGCCTTGTACAGACCATTGCATACATTAAACTACCAACTACACTAACATAAGGCACTCTTGTCATGTCCTCTATCTCAATAGGATATTTTGGATAGTCTTCAACAGATAGATTTGTTCCCTACAAGACTGGAACAACTAGCTACTTGCAATCAGTCATACAAAATCTTTTTAGAACAGTATTAATATACTTACTCTGACTGAGCCAATTTTTTCTACTCTTCTTGTCCTTGGTTATTTCCATTCCCAAAATATACCTGGCTACACCAAGATCTTTCATTTCAAACTTTGCAGACAACTAAGATTTTAGATCATAAATCATTAAATTACTATTGCCTATGAACAACATATCATCAACATAGAGAGAAATAATAAGAACACGATCATTTTCAGCTTTGTAGTACACATAATGATCAGATTTCAATCTTACAAATTCCAATGACAAAACAAAAGTGTCAAACTTCTGGTACCACATTCTAGGAGATTGTTTTAATCCATACAGAGATTTTTTCAACTTGCAAACCAATTTTTCTTTACTTTTTCCACAAAGTGCTCAAGCTAAGACATATAAATTTATTCTTCAAGGTCACCATGAAGAAATGTTGTCTTCACATCCATTTGTTCAATCTATAAGTCATACGCTACTGCAAGTGACAAAAGAAATCTGATAGACGTCAGCTTAGCTACAAGAGAAAAATTTTCTCCATAATCAATTCCCTCTATTGTGGAATATCCCTTCACAACCAACCTCGCCTTATACTTTTCCACACTGCCATCCAGACCTATTTTCTTTTTAAATACCCATTTGTAGCCAACAACTTTTCTGCCTTCAGGAAAGGGCACCAAAATCCAAGTATCATTCTTTTCTAATGATGTCATTTTTTCATTCATGGCTTCCAACCAAGAGTTTGAATCAGACATTCTAAATGCCTCTTTCACAGTCCTAGGCTCATCAATGCTAGAAATTAAAGCATAGGCACAAGTAGAATCTAACAAAGAAAACCCATACCTATCAGATTGCTTTCTTTCATGTGTTGACTCCTCACAGGCTGAGGCTGAGGTTGATCTTCTTCTTCAGAACTCTCATAACTACTTGAGATCTCCTCCATTTTAGGTACATTTTGAATTTTCAATTCCTCTTTATCTGATGTCGGAGGAATTTCAACTACATCCTTTTTATCTTCTGATTTTGTCTCTCAATGTAGATCCAAAGTAGAAGGCTTCAGCTCATGAAAAATAACACTTCTGCTATATAGAACCTTCTTCATATCAGAATTTCAAAGCTTGTATCCTTTTATGCCAACACTATAACCAATAAAAATGCATTTAACAACCTTGTTTTCCAATTTAGATATTTTTTCATTTGGCACATATGCATATGCCTCATAGCCAAAGACACGAATGTGTCTCAAAGAGAGCTACTTTCCAGACCATGCTTCCAAAGGTGTTTTCTCAACAAGAGCAGAATTAGGAGAATAGTTTATTAAGTAACATGTTGTTGCAACTGCCTCAGCCCAAAATTTATCCTCCAAGCCAGCACTTCTTAGCATACTTTGTGCTCTTTCCATCACTATCCTGTTGAGCCTTTCAACAACTCCATTTTTTTGCAGAGTGTAGGGTGTAGTTTTATGTCTTTTAATTCCATGATCTTTACAGTACCTTTCGAACTCATCAGAACAAAACTCACCACCATTGTCAGTCCTTAATTTATTTTTCTTCTAGTATGATTTTCCACAAGGTTTTTAAATTCCTTAAAATGACTGAACACTTCTGCTTTA
The DNA here is from genome assembly GCA_007258455.2 of Sequoia sempervirens. Taxonomy (NCBI): domain Eukaryota; kingdom Viridiplantae; phylum Streptophyta; class Pinopsida; order Cupressales; family Cupressaceae; genus Sequoia; species Sequoia sempervirens. Next base: position 898,417,038 of record VDFB02281492.1, read on the forward strand.
CTTTTCAAAAAATAAACAAATTCCCTTCTTGAATAATCATCAATGAAAGATACATAATATCTTGATTTAGACAAAGAAGGAACATTTACTGGACCAAAAACATCATAATGAATGTAATCAAGTAAACCAGAAGATTTATGAGGACTGGAGTAAAATGAAACATGGTGTTGTTTACCATATATACCATAGTTTGCAGACTCTTCGGACTCGCCGCAGACTCGGGAGTCTGTGGCCTAGCCGAGTCGACTCGCCACAGACTTGGGAGTTGAGTCTAGGAGAGTCCTGGGTTGGGACTCCTGAGTCCGAGCTTAGGACTCGGCCGAGTCTTGAGGTCAGACTTGGGAATCCCGACCCGGACTCTCCTGCGCGGCTGAGTCTTAAAATGGGTTAAAAACCCATGTTTCTTTTTCATTTTTTTTCATTTTAGCACTCTCAATTGTGAAAAAAAGGTCTACAAATTGATTTGGGGTTGATTGAAGCAAGGAGAACGAACTAAAAAGATCAAAATAGAGCTAGGTAAGTGATCTATCTTCATCTAACAATTCTTTTTTTTTGTTTTCTTGCATTCAAAATCAAAAAAATAAAGAAAAATAAGGGGAAATGCTACCAATTTTTTTTCTATTTTCCTTAATAGCCTAATTCTTACTGTTTCTAGTTTGGTTTTGCATTCTTTTTCTTTTGCAAATGTTTGAAACTTTGAATCATGTTTATTTGTTGATTTTTTAGCAAACCCTAGCTAATTTTTTTTTCCATGTTGAACTTGAAACAGTAGTGTTGTCTTCAAATCCAAAGGGATTGAAAAAAGACCCTGCATGGAAGTATGGAATTCCAGGAGATAAAAAAAGGTGAAGTGACATGTAATGAATGCTAGAAATGGATGACAGGAGGAATAAACAAATTAAAATACCACCTTGCTAGAATACCTGGGCAAAATTTGGAGGGATGCAAGAAGACTACTCCTAAGATTATTAGAGAGATGAAGGCCCTTCTTGCTGAATATGAGCTTAAAAAAGAGGAAAAACAAAAAACAAAGGATGCCCTAGCAGCAGCGATGAGTGGATCCCAATCCCATTCTACACCATCTATGCCCCATGGTGTTGCAAGTCCAAGCTTCCATGCTCCACATTCATCTTTTGGTGAGAGTTCTGATGGTTCATTTTCTACTACTAGTGCTAGTCAGGGTCCTTCATCAGGACCAAATTATTTTATTCCACATAATGTTCCAGGAGCACAACCTTCACTTGAAGGTATCGGTTGGAATAAGGAAAAGCGTCAAGAAGCTAGGATGGATGCTGCAAACTTTTGGTACTACAATAATCTACCTTTCAATGTTGTAAACAACCCATATTGGGAAGGTTTGGTGAATGCCCTTACAGTTGCAGGAAAGGGGTTTAAGACCCCATCATCTAGTGATTTGAGTGGGCCATTGCTAGAGGAAGCTATAAAGAATACACGACTTGTGGTTGATGAGAAAAAGAAATTTTGGTGAAGAAAAGGTTGCAACATTTTATTTGATGGGTGGACAGATGGACAAAATAGAACTCTCCTTAACTTTTTAGTGGCCTCTAATGGTGGATTGGTGTTTCTAAAATCAATAGATGCCTCCCATGAAGTTAAAAATGTTGAGACTTTATGCAATCTATTAGATGGGGTGGTCTAGGAGGTTGGAGTTGATAGTGTTGTCCAAATCATCACGAACAACACAGCTACATATGTAGCTGTAGGTAGACTAATTATGGAGAGGTATCCCACAATTGCATGGTCTCCATGTGTTGCACATTTCTTAGATCTATTGCTAGAGGACATTGGGAAGATTTCATGGGTCAAAAGAGTGGTTGAAGATGCAAAAAGTGTTACAAAATTTATCTACAACCATACTTGGGTGCTTTCTTTGATGAGGAAATTCACAAATGGAAAGGATCTTGTGCAACCTGGAGTGACATGATTTTCTAGCCACTTCCTCACATTGCAAAGCATTCTTGGTGCCATTGGTCATCTCAAGCAAATGTTTGTGTCTGATGCTTGGAAGGAGTCCTCATTTTCCAATAGACCTGAAGGGGAGAGGATTGTTGCCATAGTTTTTGATGAGACATTCATCAAAAATGGAGAGGAGTTGATGGGGGTAAGTAGCAATCACACTAAAAAAAATCATACATGATAATCTATTGGCTGTTTTTATTTTGAGGGGTTAATTTTGTTATAATTTAACATTTTTTTTTGTTTTTTAGGTGACAGAACCTTTGGTGAGGGTTCTTCGTATGGTGGATGGAGATGGAATGCCAATGGGTTTCATCTATGAGGCCATGGATAGGGCCAAAGAGGCCATATCACGTTACTATGGCGGAAACAAAAGGAAATATGAAATCATATGGCGCATCATTGATCAGAGATGGACACACCAACTCCACCAACCGATTCATGCCTTTGCCTACTTCTTGAATCCGAAGTTATAATTTTTGGACACATTTAAGGTGGATGAGGAGGTCATGGAAGGTCTTTTCATATGCATTGATAAGATGGTGCCTGATCATGAGCTGAGAGATAAAGTGCTTGATGAGTTGGAGGTGAGATTTGTTGCATCTTATTTATGAATTTGCAATGTTGAGCCTTGACTATCTATGAATTTTCTATATGTGATTTACTTTTTCTTTTATCTATTCAAGGTCTACAAGGGTGCAGAGGGGAGACTCTTTTCCTCCCAGCAAGCAATTGAAAGGAGAGGAAAACAACAACCAGGTAAAAAATGAAAATAGAAACTTGATTCTTACATATAGATTGTTTACTTTATTCTTATTTCTTAATAATTATATTTTTTAAACATGTTTTTGTAGATCTATGGTGGGAGAACTATGGTTCTAGCACACCAAATCTTTAAAATCTAGCCATACGTGTCTTGTCACAGCCATGTAGTGCTTCTGGGTGTGAACGCAATTGGAGTTTATTTGAGAAAATTCACACAAAAAAGAGGAACAGGTTGACTCAACAACGCCTAAATGATTTAGTTTTTGTTTAGTACAACCTTCGCCTTCGAACTAGAAAGGTGGAGAGTGTTTCACACAAGTCCATTGACTTGGATGACATTGATCCATATGGTGAATGGACTATTGATGAACAAAATGATGAGGCTGATGTATTCCTTACTGATGAGGATCTTGTTGAATTAGAGAGAGCAGCAGCAAAAGAAGAAAAAGCAGCAGGATTGGATGCCATGGAGGACGACGAAGACACATTTGAATATCATGTTTCCCCTGTTCGATCTCCTAGTCCTCGTTCGGATACTATAGCATGGGCACCTTCTAGTTCTAGGCCTCCAAAATTGAGTACCATTGGGAGGGGAAAGAGGAAGATGTAGATTACATGTGGTTGTTAATGTTTTCCTCTTTTTGAAATGATTATATGTAAACATTTATAAACTTATGATGTTGTTATACATTGAAACTATGAGTATTTGATGACTATGAATGATGAAATTTCAATTATTGAGTGTTTGATGATCATATGACATGTGTAATCTTTGAATTACAAGTGTTTGATAATCAAATTAGGCTCTTATGTTCTGTAAATGCATTAATTTGTTCTTTTTTTTTGTAAAACTATGGTTTTTTTTTTTGCTGAATCTGTGCCGAGTTCTAAGCCCAAGTCATATTTTTGGGCTGCTGAGTCAGCGGTGAGTCTGATTTTGCAAACTATGATATATAAAATTTTCACAAAATTTTAATTCAAGGTTACAATCATCAAGCCCTTCAACCATTTTTTTATTCTTCAAGGTTTTTAAACCTTTTTCTCCAATGTGGCCTAGCCTATGATGCCAGAACATATTCTTTTCTGCTGGAAGTTTAACTTCCATAGAGTTTGCACTATCAAGAACTTTTTCCTCTTTTTCTCCATGAGTAGCCTTCTGTGACTTTACAAAGACACTATTGCATTGTATAGCATGTGCATCCAACTTATACAAGGAACCAATACGGGTACCCCTTGCTAGCACCATTGAGCCTCTAGTCATCTTGCAGCCATTTCCAGAGAATGTGACTTGCACTCCAATATCGTTCAGCTTACTAACAAAAAATAAATTTTGAGCTAGACCTGGTATATGCATTACATCATTGATTCCCTTCACTCTTCCATCAGGGAACTGCATTCTGACTCTTCCATGACCAACTATTTCCAGAGATGAATCGCTTTCCAAATACACCCTTCCACCATCATATTGTTCATACTTAGTGAACCAGTCTCTATGAGATGTCATGTGGAAAGATGCTTCGAAATCATTCAGCCAGACATCATCGGATGCATGTGTAGCCAAGGCTGCAATGAAAGTGTCTGCATCACTCTGAGAAGAATCATTGTTGGAAGAATAATTCTTCTTCTTCTTTTTCTCCTCTTTACAATCCTTTCGGACATGACCAGGTTTCTCACAATTCTAGCACTTTACCTTGGACTTCTTGCCAAGAGACTTTGATCTCCCCTCTGATTTGGATTTGGACTTCTTGTCCTTCTTCTTTCCTTTTTCTTTCGATCTACCTCTAATAGCAAGAGCCTCCTTCGCCATTTCAGAAGATTTTCTTCTCATCTCTTCTGATAACAAAGAAGCAACAACATCTTCCATCTTAAAATTGGATGTCATACTCCCAATAGCCATCACCAAGTGATCCCAAGAATTTGGAAAAGAACATAACAATAGCATACATCAATCTTCTTCATCGATCTTCACACCACAGATGCCAACTGAGCAATCAACATGTTGAAAGCATTCAGATGATCAACAACAGATGCTCCTTCCTGCATTTTCAAAGAATACAACTTCTTCCTCAAGAAAAACTTATTCACCAAGGACTTGCCCTAATAAATAGCTCCTAGTCTTTTCCACAAAGAGGATGTTGTCTTTTCTTCATGAACATTTAGAAGAATAGAGTCTGCTAAACAGAGCCTTATCAGCCCATTTGATTTTTGATCTACAAGGTCCCAATTTTCTTCCTTCATGCCTGTAGGCTTTGTTCCAGACACAACAAGCCAAAGATCACGATCAACCAACAAATATTCCATTTTGAGTTTCCACAACTCAAAATTACTGCCATTGAATTTCTCAATTTCAATCTTTCCTAGCGTGCTTGCCATCTTAATCTGTAATTCGAATTACCAGACTTCTACAAGACTCCCACTGAATAGAATTGACACAAAAAACCCAACGTACCCACAAGGATAACACAACTAGCTAGGCTCTAATACCACTTGTAAGGAAAGCTTAGGTGTAGAACAAACTCTCCTAACGCCAAAACCTCAGGGAAGAATGTAGAGGTGACTTTAATTTTTTTAATTATAGTCCAATTAAGATACTCATGAAAGAAATAACAGAAATAGAGAAATTAACATACACAATTGGACACCAAATTTATGTGGGAAAACCCTTACGGAAGAAAAACCCACCACACCAAGAAAATCCTCTTTGTATTACACTAAACAAAATTACATACAGAGTACAAACTTCACTTTCTGATGTCAATTTACAACAGCAACAATGACTGATCAATCTTGTACAAAATAGCTCTCAGAAAACATCCAAATAATTCATTCAAATCAATCTGTGTTCAATCAAGCAACACTTTGTTATCTCACACTATTCATCGTCATCCGCCATTTCCAGAGAGTAATCCATTCTCTCACAGTTTGTTTATCTCCCTCATAGGAACGGTCGCAACAGTCCAACTACCAATGGTTCTCCTTCTACTTTGCTCATTGGTTCATAACACACCACGTAGGACAATCGTTCGGTCAAAGAAGTTAAAATGGAATCGCATGTCAGTGAGACACTAGGCTGTGTCTCCCCAATGCCACAATGCCTGACTGTCATTATCGGCAAGAGTCACCACCATCGGCAAGAGTCATATCGAGTTAAAACTTATCACCCAGACTCACTCTATCGCTAAGAAATCACAATGATATCCACTATAGAACCATCAACAAGACCATCGTTGTCACTAAGACTTCACACTGATGTTCAACTTATGTAGCTCTATCAGCAAGACCATCCCTATTGGTGAGACATCATACCAAACATAGAACAGTTGGAGAGACCAACACTATTGCCAAGAGGTCATATCGAATGCACCACCCTATCGGTGAAAGAAACACTGTCACTTAGACTCTTATTGAGCCCTCATGTCACACCGACCAGTCTATCGGCAAGAGAAACACCATTGGTAAGAGTTTACACCAAAGTTCATCATATGGAAAACCATCGACAATTCATAAACAAAACCATCAGCGAGACTAGCACTCTCAGAAAGAGTTCATATCGATTGCAAACATGTCAGCCAAGAGTCTCCTTGAAGATCACCAAGAGCCAACTCATTGGCGAGACTAGCGCTATCGGAATGAGTCACTCTAAAGTTCATACCATCTCCCTGATGTGTTCCATCCGTCACCAATGTGTAAAACCTCAGTGAGACATACTCAGTCAGAATGAGTCATTTTGAATGTTCATGCCTCTCCCCAATGCCACTCGTCTCCAAGAATCTCATTGATAACCACTAGGAACCATCCCATCGGCAAGAGGTCTATCCAAGCGGAATGAGATGGAAAACTCACAGCGATAGGCATGTCTTGTCGATGACTCCCTTCAGCAAGACATAAGTCTCAGTGATCTAAGCACTTTAGAAGTTTAGAACATAGCTGCTAGTCGATAAGACATTCAGAGGGTCTCACCGACTTTTCCCTTTCAGGAGTTTCATGTCAATAAGTTTGAGGCATGCTTTCCAATAGTTTTAACATTGATTGATGCTTTGGATAACTTTTTTGAATTTGAAGATATTGATGACAGTAAGAAGGTTAAGTATGCAAAGACAAAGTTGAAAGGACCAGCTCTTACATGGTGGAATTTTGTGCAAGAGTATAGAGTCAAGAAAGGTAAGCCTAAAATATGTTCTTCGAATAGAATGGTAGAAAAAGTTAAGGCTCAATTCTTACCAACAGATTATGCTATTTAAAATTTCATGAAATTGCAAGAGTTAAAACAAAGAGAAATGGATGTGATGTCTTACACTGAAGAGTTTCATAGATTGTGTATAAGATCGGGTCATAATGAGGATGAAGTGGAAAGAGTGGAAAGATACTTGAGTGGTTTGAGGTTGAATATAAGGGATGAGATCAGCCTCAATCCACCTAAAAAATGCTAAGAATGCTTTCAGATGGAAATGAGGGCATAAGATAGAATCAAAAGGATACAAGAGAGACAAGCAAGGGGAAAAGGTGGTGTGAATAGAGGAAGAGGTTCAAGAAATCCAAGGAAGAACATGAAGAGGTTGATAAAAACAAGGAACAGGTTCCTGAGTCAAGAGGTGGATGGAGAGGAGGAAGGAAAATTTTCAGAACCAAGAGGGATTTCAATGAGTTCACTGGTAGATGTTACAAATGCAATGAATTTGGATGCCCCTTCTTCAAGTGTCCTCAAAATCAAGGTGCAACTTCAAGTGGTGATAGGAGAACTGAAAGGAGAACACAATTGATTCAAGAAGAAGAGTGTGGAAGTTCAACTACAAGTCCAAGTAGGCCTATAGATCCAGAAGTTGGAGAGGCACTCATGATGAGGAGAACATTGCTACAAACACCAAAGGAGGAAGATATGAGTCAAAGAAGGAGCCTATTTAGAACTTCATGTAAATGCAAAGGTAAAGTGTGTCAAGTTGTTATTGATTCAGGTTCTCAAGATAACATGGTGTCTAAGGAAATGGTAGATAAGTTGAGTCTAGAAAGGATACCACATGTAGCACCCTACAAACTCTCTTGGGTGAATGATAGTCAAAATATAGTGTTGGATGAGAAAGCTTATGTAGATTTCTAGATTGGAAAGTATAAGGATAGAGTACTATGTGACATATTGCCTATATGGATTATTGTCATCTTCTCTTAGGAAGACCATGGCAATATGATAGGAGATCTATGTATTATGGTTGGGCCAATACTTATACCATTTGGAAGGATAATCAAAGCTATAAGTTAACTCCTTTGCAAGAAAAAGGGCAGAGCAAAGGTAAATCAAAGGTGATTATGTTTGGTAACAAGCAGCCTTTAAGGTTTGAAGACAAAAAGGACAATTTGATTTCTGATTTGCAATAGAGTCATATTGGTAGGACAGTAAATAAGGAAACTTTGAAGAGAATTAAGATAGTGAGCAATATTTTTTTGCAAAAGGCTAACATGAAACTCATTTCTAAGTCTGATTTGAATAAATTAAAATCTAATAATTTTGTAGGGAAGTCTTAGAAACAATTTGGAATGTTTGAAAAGAAGTTCACTATGCAGGGTGGAATCCTAGTTGGGACCATTGCTTATCCTATTGTTGAATGTAAAGTCACAAAGATAGTGGGAGTTGCTGATGTAAAGGTAAATAGAGTTGCTAATGCTTGGACTGTGTTGACAGAGGTGTGAAAGGTCTGAGGATAGTAAGGAGTGCATACAATCCTTCAAGGAACACAAAACTGATCACATCATGATTTAAGGACACGAAGGTAGCAAACACAAATGGAAATGCATGGAGCAGAAGGGTCAATGCTTGGGGTGCATTTTACCACTTGGGACAAGAGTTTTTTTCTTGATGGGGTGTATGGTATAGGGGCACCAACACCTTGTGATGTATATTATAGGAGTTCAAAATGTTAAAAGGGTCATTTCAAGGTGTTTTCATCTTTGTTCCATGAGGAAATTGGAAAAAATGTAAAAACTTGAAAAGTTGTCAATATTGTCAAAAGTTGTCATACATGGTAAAGGCAGGGTATTTTGGTGTCTTGTGTTTTGAATCATGAATAAAGGGTTAAATAAGGTCTAAATGATCATATTTTATGTTTCTAGAAGTGTTAGAGGTCTTTCAAGTTCAATAATTGCAAAAATGCAAAATGTTGCAAATATTGTCAATGACAATTTTGCTGATTTTTGTTGATTTGCACAATTAGAGTCATTAGGTGGTAATTATTTGTGAAGATGGTTGGTTTGGGGTGGTTACTTGTTGAAAATTATTTATAAGGCCTTCCAAGGATTGAAGGAATGGTTTTTGAGGGATGTAATAACTCATATTCAATAAAACACCACGTTTTTGGAGCAAATTTTATATTTTTCACAGTTTTTTCAGAACTTGTTTACTACTGTACGGATCCGTATAGTCTCCTGATGCCTTAAAATATTCAAAGGTTGAGGGCATATGTGTCTAATTTTATCTTCATTTGATTTTGAGTTTTTATTCATTATTTTGTGAGAGAAATTTAAAAATTACAAGTACCCTGCTTTTTTCCTTTGTGAAGGGTTTGAAGGCAAAGAAATGAGATTTTGACCAATCCACCCACTGTCTAATGTTGTAACTCAGTGGATTGATATGAAATATGTTATATTATATGTATTAATTTATTTTATATTAGAATAAATCATTTTTGTGGTGAATGTGTGATGCCCTAGGGCTGAAAATGCTTTTTTCCCTTGAAAAGTGATGGCTTTGAAGTGCTTTTCAATGAATTATTGATGGAGTTGAGTGTTTAAGCATTGAAAATTTCAAGGAAGACCCTATGAAAGGTGTTTGGACCATTGATTTGTTTATTCAAGCTTGGGAATGAATATTTTGACAAAATCCTTGTTTTGAATTAGAAAAGGAGTTTTTTTTGAGTTGGGAGTGTTGTTGGCCATACAGGTGCAAACCAATTGTAGATTATGTGGTTTTTAGCCATTTAATTTTCTTCCCCAAGGTTTCAAGGTGATTGGATAACTTTGAAGAGTACTTCCTTTGTTAAATTTACCTATTTTCCTAGTTTTTCCATGGAGGTTGTATTGGAAGTCTAAACTGATCCAAAGGAGTTATATTTTATCTTGAAGTATGTTGTGTAAGTCCTTAATGGGTGTCTAAATCCATCATTTAATTGAAAATTATTTTGGGAAAGTTTGAGTGAAAAGTCCCTTGAAGTTGTTTGGCAGTGTTGGTGGAAAGAATGTACCTAACAAGTGGATTTGTGAAGTTCTTTTGAATTTACTTTGAAATTTGGGTTGACCATCTGTTATTTGTCATTTCAAGTTGATCTCCACCTTGGGTCTACATCACTTTCTCCTTTCTCATATCCAAGAGCTCGCGTGTCACTTCTAGTCCTCTGACTTTTAATCAGTTCATCAAGCTTGGCTGAGCTAATCTTTAACTTCTCCTTGTATTCATTTGCAGTAGCAAGTTCATCTCTTAAGGTAACAATCTGTATTTCAAGCTCTTCTTCATTGTTTCTAGATTGTTGCAGATCAAGTGCCAGTTGAATGAAATTATCATTAATTTTGCTGCATTCATCAGATCTATTTTTCAAGGACTAAGCAAGATTCTCTTCATTGTTCTTCCTGTCTTCAATCTCCTTGGTCATCCTCATCACAATAGATTCCATCTCATGCTTTAAGACAACATTTTCTCTGGTGAGCTTTTCACATTCTTCTGTCTTTTCCTTCAAGGCTTGACTTAGGTGTTCATCTTCCATGCTTTTACTTTCTTTCTGCTTGAGCTGATCACAAGTCCTTTCTCTTTTCCTTGGAATTATTGATTTTTCTTTCAATGATTGAATAAATTTCTCAGCATTCATGAGGCTTGCTTGCAATTGTCGACTTCAGATTTGGACTGATCAAGATCATCTAGCACCACCAAAAGTTATTGTTGAAGACTGCTAGAATCCATTGAATCACTTTCCCTAATCTTCCCCAAGCTTTTAAACTTATTTCGAGGAACTAGGATCTGATACCAATTGTTGGAATCAAGGAATACTGAGAGGGGGTAAATCAGTGTTCTGCAAATTTTAACTTTATTAACCTGATCTTTAAACCACTTATAGCATTGAACCAAAATAAAATGCAAGAACACAAAGCAATCAACCATAACACCATAACACAAGGATTTTTACGTGGAAACCCTATTAGGGGAAAAACCACAGTGGAAGGCCAATCCACAATATGATGAGTATACTAAAAATAAATGTTTACAAGTGGGGAATGCACATGCATTTAGGTGCACTGCCTAGAGCTCACTGCTCAGATATGAAAAGGAAGACTCACTGTCTTACGAAATATTTGGATTATATCAAGAGGCTTTGAACTGAGAGAATAACATCTGCTAATTCCTGATTATAGTTCTGGTTAAGCACATCAATCACATTCTTGACCTTCTGTCTGATTCTACTCTTCTGCTCTGCTTGTTTTAATTCGGATCACAAATCCTTTTATGCACAAGTGAAATTGTGCATGATCGCTCTATCTTCCTTCTGACTTTCACAACACACATCAACACACTTCGTACATACATCCAAATGATATAAATGATCACTTATATATATCCACAACTAAAGATTTAATCAACCACATGTTGGCTTCAATAAAACATAAAATATTTATAAGTCGTCGACTCAATCTATAGATAATTTTCAATGCACACCAATCAAAGTCAGCCACAACATAGTGACAACCCAAAACAACATGCTCAAACACAAAACACTTCAAATAATTACACCTCAAAGATCCACAACACGCTATATTCACTTAGTGGGATTTCTTGCACTGATGAAAAGAAAAACAATCAATTGGATCTTCTAACTTTCACACCAATCGATACGAGGCTCTATGATTCAAGGATAACATAGATCATACATCAAAAAACCTTCCTTGAGATCCACAACTCAAAATGATGACAGAGAATTGCATATGAATCAATAGTCACAATTCTATCAGATGCTCTGATCTATCTTTGATAGTTAATCACAAAACTTCAATCTGACTTCCGGTATATGCAACTACTGAAGTGCATATTAGACAACTGACTAGGTTTGCCATCAATGAAAACACTAGATGATATGTGCAGCGTCTCTTTCCAACATGGTGTTGATTAAAGTTGAGAGTATAAAAGAGTAAGAAGCAAGATAGATGAGAGATTGATGCGAGTGATGTGTGTGATGCGAATTTGAGCAGACCAGTGCAAACTTCATATTAGGGTTCCTAAAGGCAATGAGATGAAGGAATCCAAAATATTTCATGTGAGATTGAAAGTATGTGAGGTGGTGGAATCCTTGTTGTATTGAGAAGTGTTTTCTCTATGTAACATTCTTCTTCTATCTTCTTGTATTCTTTCTATGGCAGTGAACCCTAGATGTGAGCCTTTTTGGATAGTGTGTCCTATTTTGGAAATGATCCCCTTTGTATTAGTTTTTCTATTACTTATATTGTGAGCTAATCCTCATCGTGGTTTTTCCCTCATTGGGTTTTCCACGTAAATTTTATGTTCTTATGTGTATGGTGTTGTGATTTCAGTTTTTGTTATCTGCATTTCATGTTTAATCAATCTAACAGAATAAGGGCTTAATGAATGTTTGTGGATCTATTTACTATTGAGGGTTTTTGAAGGTTGAATTTTCTATAACTGATTCACCCCCCTCTTAGTTGTCTTGTTCATTTCAACAATTGGTATTAGAGCTTGGTTTCTTGAAGAAGAGCTTAACCGCTTGAGGTAGATCCAGGATGGAAAACAAGATTCCTTTGGAATATCCTAGATTCGATGGCTTAGATTATGCCTTCTAAAAGACAAAGATGGAAGGATATTTGTCTACTCAAGGATATGAGATTGAGAAGGCTTATCATAATACATATACTCCACCTCCAAATGGTCAAAGTACAAGTGCAAAAATAAGGGCACATGAGATCAATGCTAAGGAAAGATTTATTATTGTGAATAATCTTTCAAATACTGAATTAATTAAAGTTATGAGTTTGAAGACTGCTAAAGAAGTTTGGGATAAGTTACAAATAATTTATGAAGGAGATCCGAAGATCAAACAAGCAAAGTTAAAGAACACAAAGGCATGGTTTGAAATGATGCATATGTTTGAAGATGAAACAATTAAAGGCTACATTTAGAGAGTTGATGAATTGGTGAGTAATATGAGAGGTCTTGGTTCAATAGTTAAAGAATCTAAAGTAGTGAAGAAAGTTATTAGATCTCTTCCAAATTCTTACAGTAAAAAGGTATTTTCTATTGAGGAAATAGTTGATTTTGATAATTATTCCACAGATCAATTAATTGGTACTCTAACTACATTTTAAATGAGAAAAGTGAAGAAAGGTAGAAAAGTGGAGACTGTTTTCAAGGTTGGTAAATCAAAGAAGGTTGAAGATTCAAGTGATAAAGATTTTGATATCTGGAAGCTAAATTTGTGAGGAAAATGAAAAAGGGTATCGATAAGTACAAAGGTAAATTACCTTACAAATGTTTTAGTTGTAGTGAGATAGGTCATTATGCTTCAAGATATCCAAAAAGAGCTTTAAGCAATAAGAACGGGGAAAATAAAGGAAAGATGATTAAGAAAGCTTACTATGTGAAAGAAGATGCTGGTATTTATGATGATGAATTTGATTATGGAAACTTTGATGATAATGAATCTCTATTTTTGGCTATAAAAGAAGAATTTGGTTTTGCTAACTTTGAAAGTTGTGTGAAGGAAAGTGTTCTAAAGATGAAGGATAAGGTTGAAGGTACTTTGGTATATGCTTTTCATGTCAAAGAGGATAAGAATTACTGGGTTATTGATAGTGGTTGCTCTAATCATATGACCGGAGACAAAAGTAGGTTTGTTAAACTTGAAAAGTATGATGGAGAATTAGTTAAATTTGGAGATGATTTAGGAGCTAAGATTTGTGGAATAGGTTCAATCAGTTTTGATGGAAAGCATAGTACTAAGAATGTTTACTATGTTAAGGGCTTAAGAAATAATCTCTTGAGTGTTGAAAAAATGTGTAACAATGGGTACAATCTTTTGTTCAAGGATGAAGCATGTGAGATCCGTAAAGGGTCTAGAACTATGATTACTGTTGGTAAAAGAACAAATGGAAACATCTATTAGCTTAAGGGTGTTGATGGTCATTGCTTTATGTCACATATTAATGATAGTTGGTTATGGCATTGGAGGATGTTTCACATGAATTTTGATAATTTGGCAAGAATTAGTTTGTTTCATGTTGTGAGAGATTGACCTAAAATCACGAAACCTATCAATGTTGTTTGTGAAAGTTGTCAATGTAGAAAATAAACAAGGAGTAGCTTTAAGGGAAAGGAACAATCTGCTACCAGACTATTGGAATGAGTGCATACAACTCTTTATGGTCCTACAAGGGTGGGAAGTCTATAAGGTGATAGTTACTTTATGCTTTTGATTGATGATTACTCTAGAATGACATGGGTTACTTTTCTAAGAGAGAAATCTGATGCATTAGATAAATTCAAGGCATTTAAAGCTATGGTTGAGAATGAAATGTATTTGAAAATAAAATGCTTAAGATTTGACAGAGGTGGTGAATTCACCTCTAATGATTTTAATATTTTTTGTGAAGTTCATGGAATAAATAGGCATTTTTCTGCCCCTAGAACTCCTCGGCAGAATGGAGTTGTTGAAAGGAAAAACGAAACTATTCAAAAAGCTACAAGGACTATGATGAAAGAGGAAAATCTACTGAAGTCTACTAGAGACAAGCTATTCATATTGTTGTTTACATACTTAACAGAGTTCAAGCTAAAGCTAACAACACAAAGACTCCTTGTGAGCTATGGTATGGAAGGATTCCCACTGTGAAGTACTTTAGAGTGTTTGAAAGCAAATGCTACATCAAAAGAGAAGAAGAAAACTTAGGAAAGTTTGATGCAAGGTCTAATGAAGGTATCTTCCTTGGATATTATACTAGAATCAAAGCTTACAGATGTTACAACAAAATTTTGAGAAAGATAATCCAAAGTGAAAATGTTAAAGTTGACGAAAACTTGTAGAATTCTAATGTAGTAGATGGATATGTGTCAGATGAACCTGATTGCAGAGAAGTAGAAGAAATAGTTGATGAAAAAGAAGTGCAGAATGAAGAGGAAGAAGTTTCAGAGAAGACCCCTAAAACCCCTAAGTATCTGCAAAAGAATCATTCCGAATATCAAATCATTAGAGATAAGAGGAAAGGTGTATTGACAAGAAGAAAAACTACTAAAGTTGAGGTAAATTTGTGTTTACTTTCTAAATTTGAACCTATTGGAACACAACAATATACTGAGAGGGGGGGTGAATCAGTAGATCTTAAAACTTATTTCTTAAAACATTTTGTACAAACTACTTTCTTTAACCCTTAATGTGCAGATATTAATTATGTGATACAAAAATATAACCAAACACACAACACATCACATAACACATGATATACGTGGAAAACCCAGGATGGGAAAAACAACAGTGAGAAATGCTACTAGGATCTACTATCCTAATCCAACCTCACAATCAAATCCTCAGTTACAATGTTTAAGGGCATCAACCCTAAGGAAGAACCAACTCCAAGGAGACACCAATCCCCTACACTGAGCACCAACTTAGTATAAATGAGGCAACAACCTCTACAACATTAAAATCTCATATATGTATAAAGTTGGTTTTGCATAACCTGATAATGCATCAATACATTCAGTACATAAATTTTGTAGCACACTTATCTTTCTCTGCACTCTCCTCTTTTTGCACTCTCTTCTTTCTCTCCTCTACACTTGGAACATTCTCTATTCTATCTTGTTGCACTTGAATATTAACCCAGATAAGATCTTTTTGTTTGGGTTCTACTCGCAGAATTGTACATACACTATCTACTCTCTCTTTTCTTCACTGTATCAGCTGCATACTTAGCAAGTTATGATATTACATAGTTCTCTCACCGTCTACACTTGCAGACACGATACCACTACACTTGCATCAATCATACCCACTCACTTTCTTGATTGACTTCTACTTTTTCTTAACCAACAAGCTATTTATACCTCAAGCCAAATGCCACCATCTATTTCAAACTAATTCATTGAATACCATGATGGTCGCCAAAACCATAAACCTGAATGCATTAAATGCATTTCCTTCTTTTATCATTATGATCATGATCTTCATCAACATAACAATCTGTGCCGCCAACTTGCAATTTTGATTTCCAATCAAATGTAGTTAAAGCAGTTGAACAAATTAAATTCATTCACTAGGTGAAACCTTCATTTACACGAACCTGGTCATTGCAATCTTCAACATTGAACTCTAGTTGTCGATATTCTCTTTCGTGCCAGGATCTAACAATATTTGTTCATCTCAGCATCTATAAACCATCATCATTGGATTAATCTTCTTTTTTTATGTATCGTTGATCTCCTTTGTACACCATTGTCATAACCCTAACTTCATTGAGTCAAAGGGACTCTAAAACTACTACGTTTAAAATCTTGAAATCACTCTGATCAACCCTATTCAATCTGCATCATTGATTTTGCTTTTAATCTCCACCATAGGATTTAGGGTTAAATTTCCTTTTAAAATAATTTTACAATCACCAACCAAAATTCACGTTGATTCACAACGAATATGTGAAATCAACATGTGCCACGTTTCACCTCCTTATTCGTCTATCCTTCGCCATCTATCTACCTTTGACATCACCTCCTTCTATTCATTGTCCATCATACAAATACTATCTTCATTCGGCTTCATAACCACGATATGAAATAGTAAAGTGATGCAAAAGAAATTTTCCACCTATAGACTACTGATGTCATCTTATTCATCCTCATATGTCTTCTATCTGTTCACCTGTGCCATGTGTCATTTACTCATTTGCCTCTCTGTCGGGTCCCACTATATACTTTTCCTTATGTTGAAGGGACTTCATCTAGTCTCACCAATGTACCTTGTAGCCACGTATCACCTCAAACTCATGCTACAAGTCTTCTACCTCTCAATCCTTACCATGTGTCATAATCTCGCTAGCATGTGGGGTCAAACTAAGTCAACACTTCCATTCGACGAGATGGCGGGCTACTGCCACCTACCCATGTATGCCAATTCATTCTCCTTTTTTGGTGACTTTCTAATTGCTCTCCTTTGGTAGTTAGGAGTCGCTTATCTCCCTTACCGTATGCTTAGAGTGCATCGTCAAGTACAATAAGAAAGCCTGAACCCTTATGCCTGATGCTCCTTTTACCTTTGTCAGGATTCAGCCATCAGCCTCATCCTTTACCATTTACCTCCTTTCACATTTATCACAAACCATAACTCATATCTATGAAACTCCAAAGTGTGAAACACCAAATTTTCATTGAGCTTGTCAGATATCGATGTTTGTGCATACAGCTTATGGCTTACCAAACTTTATGGTAAGGCATCCTTCCTACCGACTTACAAACACCAAAGCATTTTTGGTGGTCAAAGGTCGCTCTTCCTCTTTACCACAAACCTTCCAAACAGTTAAGGCATAAGCCTTAAAACCAACTCGCAAGTTATCAAAACCATTTTGAGGTTCGGAGGTCAAGGTTCCTCCATACTACTTTCTTCAAACACAAAGATAACCTGTACATGTGATGCCCGAAGTCCAAAATACTCTAGACTTAGCGGATTTACTTCACCTTTCTGAGGGACTTGGTAAGAGGTATGTGACCCAAGACCCAAAACCATTACATACTTAATGCAAATTAGACTATATTTTACAATGCACCTTATAAGCGATAAGCCTGAAGACCGATGCCAATTACCTACAAAAATTCAGCATATTGTAAGCCTTAAGTCTGAAGTTTGAAAGTCGATCGGACTTAGCTGAAAATGACTAACTCTTTCTCTACTTAGCAAGTAGTATGAGTAAGCTTGAGGTTCAAGGCCCGAAACTTCTACAATTCTTCAACACTTGGACAGCTGCTTCAAACAACCTTCTTGAGTTAGTCCATTGACATCAACCAACACCACATGCATCCAGAATTAGGTCCATCAACTAGCATTACTAACTTTTGACATCAATGAAACCTTTACATTAATGTCATCATTCTCCTTTATAGGATCAACTCCATCTCACTTCTAATCCCTCTTTTGACATCAATGAAAAAAATACGCCAACAATCTCCCCCTTTTTCATTAACGACAAAGCTAAATGATCAACCTACAACTAATGATCTAATACCAATGGTGGATAACATTTGAGCTCAATTCTCCTTTGCTCATCCTTATGAGAATTTGCATACTTTTCTTCCATGCTCCACTTTGAGCATTTTCTCACCTTTTCTCCCCCTTTGACTTCAATGGAAAAGGGTCACACTCCTGAATGTCTTGTCTTAGGTCACCATGTTGTTGCTGCCTCTACTTCTCCTTAGCAATAGAAAAATTCACTTTTTCTCCCCCTTTGACTAATACCAACTGATACCAATTTATGCTCCCATACCAATTGATGCTCTCAACCATTGAGTGCAGTGGAAAAACATACGCTCCAACTGCTCTGTACCAATTAACACTATCTAATTCCAGTTGAAGTGCCATTACATGCTCTAAACCAGCCAGGTCTGATACTAATTGTAGATGTTCTAATTTATGCTTTGTACCAATCATATCTGATACTTATTGTAGATGTTTGCACTTTATACTTTGTACCAATTGATATTCTATAATCCATTGTATCAAGTATAACATTGATTTGATACCAATAGCAGCTCCCCCTTAGACCTTTCTCCATTTTACTTCCTGCATACTTGAGCATTAGCTTCATTTCAGGTTTTGCACCAAATAAACTATTCTAAACCAGTTCACAATGGTCTGACACCAATTGGAACCACTCTATACCAATTATAACAAAAGAAATTTTGAGTGTATTTACAGAACAACTCCCCCTAAGACATATCTCTTCTTCATGTAGACAAGGAGCATTTCAAAGCAACTGCATAAATTCTCTCCCAATTACAAATACTCTTTTCTTTTAACAAGCCATACAAGGATAAAAAGTGTAACTATAAATCTTCAACCATCAAGTCATTAGAAATTTGTAAAAATATTTTACCTGACTTGATCCATCCTTTCATTTTTAGGGATGAATAGATACCTATTTAGCTCCCCCTGGACTCATGCCCTATCACTACAAATTAGTGATGTAAGGTAGAAGCAACCACATTTGGTGCCTCTTGCTAACCTTTCACTCTCCACACCATCTTATTCTTCTTTTCTATCTTATCAAACTTCTTCTCAGGAATATGTGAACCATTGTTCACTTTGGAGGACATGTTCCTTTTCTTACTATGTGTTTTTGGTCTTAAATGACTTGTTCTACAATATTTAGCTATGTGACCAAAATTATTGTAGTTAAAGCACATTATATTCATGTCTACAATGGGAGAAAATGATTTTTTATTCATATAGTTTGTACTCCTAGGTGCAGCTCTATATTCACACGCCCTATGACCAAATTGATTACATGAGTAACAGTAAGCATAGAAAACAATGAATACATGGTCATATCATTTCTTTGTGCAGGATGAGGTGGTATTCTTTGTTTTTAATTCTTCATGTATCACATCCTTGAAAATATTTCTACATTAGCTCCCTTTGTGTGTTGCTTTATCTTCAGTTGTTCAGGGATTTATTTTTCCACCTTCTCATCTACTGTGGGCATCTTCTTTTGATAATCAAGAACTGAATGGTTATTGTTCTTCTTGTTTGCAGTAGGTCTCTTTTCTACTTCAACTCTCTTCTTATCAACAATAGGCTTCTTTTCCTCTTTTTATGTATTCACCTTAGTAGTGACTTTTTCTAATTTTCCATCTATTGAGGCATTCTTCATGCATACATTTTCATTCTTTGTGCATAATATTTCTTCTACTCTAAATCTATCAAATCATCGTAGGAATCTTCCCTTTCTCACAACCAAGTTCAATAGTCACTCTTGGTCTTGATCTCGGTCTTGATGGCTTTTGTGATCTAATCAATCCATCTAACATCTTAGATCCACCTTTCAACTTCAAGCCTTTATTAATCTACTCCTTAGCATTTGCTAAATATTTTCTAAGAGCCACAATTTCTTCTCTAGCTTCATGCACTCATTAGATTTAGATTGTAGTTCATATTTGACTACATCTTCTACTCTCTTTGCTTCTTCCAGTTGTGTTTTTAGACTATCATTTGATCAGATTCTTCAAGGTTTTTAGTTAGCTTCTCTACCTCCTTTTGTGCATTTATTTTCTATTATTTGTTTTCTTTCTTCAACTTATCAGTCTCATCTAGAGCACTAATGAGTCTACCTTCTAAGTTCACTTCTCCTTCTTCACCAAACCTTTCAACTTGATCATCAAAAGTTGTACCAAAATCCATGTACAAGGATTCATTCCCCTCAATCTAATAGGTACTCTCATGTTCATCATCTAAGCTACCAAAAACATATGATAACCCATTTCCTCCTTTTGTTAGTAGATCCTTCTTATTTTTCTCTTTACTGTCCTCTTCTTTCTTAGAGTTATCATTTTCATCAGGAGAACATTAAGCAGCAAGAAGACTTATTCTACTAGAGTTAAAAATTTTAGGTGGTAGCTTACCTCTTTGTTTTCTAGAGCCTTCTTAATTCATCTGATGAAATCAACTTCCTCTTTATCAGCCTTCTTAGATCCAAATGTAGATGCTTCTTCCTCTTCCCTTCTTGCTGTAACATATCTCATGGATGTGTCTGCAATCTTCTCATCTTTACTTGTCTCCATATTTTTAGACTTTCCTTCATGTGTCTGAATCTTGTCCTGCACTTTGCAATCATCACCTTCATACATCTTCCTTAACTCATTCTATGTATCATATGCATTTTGATAGTGCATGACTGTGACAACCACCAATCTTGACAACCTACTTAGCATTGCAAACATTACCTTAGCATCATCTTCAGAATCCTTCTTTATGGTAGTATCAATGGGAAGAATAGTTGAAGCCTTGTATCCCTTCTCAAATGACATCCACATATCAGACCCTAATGACTCCAGATATGCCTTCATTTTATTGCTCCAAATCATATAGTCTGATCCATTAAAGAGAGGTACTCCTTCTGCAGATGAGCCTCTTTGACTAACCATTTTGTGTTCACTTATCCAAGATCTACCCAAGTTGATTAAGGTTCTCCTAGGGAACCTAGGGCTCTAATACCAATTGTTGGAACACAACAATCTACTAAGATGGGGGTGAATCAATAGATTTTAAAACTTAGCTCTTAAAACCTTTTGTGTAGACTACTTTCTTTAACCCTTAATGTGTAGATACTAATTATGTGATACAAAAATATAATAAAAAACACAACACATCACCTAACACATGATATACGTGGAAAACCCAAGATGGGAAAAACCACAGTGAGAAATGCTACTAGGATCTACTGTCCTAATCCAACCTCACAATAAAATCCTCTATTACAATGTTTAAGGGAACCAACCCTAAGGGAGCACCAACTCCTTGATTTAGGAGCACCAACTCAGTACAAATGAGGTAACAACCTTTACAACATTAAAATCTCATATATACATAAAGTTGGTTTTGCATAACTTGATAATGCATAAATACATTTAGTACATAACTTTTGCAACACACTTATCTTTCTCTGCACTCTCCTCTTTCTGCACCCTCTTCTTTCTCTCCTTTGCACTTAGAACATTCTCCGTTCTATCTTGCTACACTTGAATATTAACCCAGATAAGATCTTTTTGTTAGCAAGTGATCATATTGCACAGTTCTCTCACCCTCTACACTTGCAGACACGATACCACTACACTTGCATCAATCACACCCACTCACTTTCTTGATTGACTTCTCCTTTTTCTTAACTAGCAAGATATCTATGCCTCGAGCCAAACACCACCATCTATTTCAAATCTGATTCATTGGATACCATGGTGGTCACCAAAACCCTAAACCTAAATGCATTAAATGCATTTCCTTCTTTTATCATTCTAATCCTGATCTTCATCAACATAGCAATTTGTTCCATTGACTTGCAATTCTAATTTCTAATCAGATGGTAGTTGGAGCAGTTGAACAAATTAAATTCATTCACTATGTCATTCACTAGGTGAAACCTTTGTTTACATGGACCTAGTCGTTGCATTCTTCAACATTGAACTCTGGTCATCGATCTTCTCTTTCCTTCCAAGATTTAACAATCTTTTTTCATCTCAACATTTGTAAACCATCACCGTTGGATTAATCTTCTTTATTTATGCACCATTGGATTATATTCTTTATTTATGCACCGTTGATCTCCTTCATACAACCATCATCATAACCCTAACTTCGTTGAGTTGAAGGGACACTAAAACTGCTCCGTTCGAAATCCTGAAATCGCTCTTATCAACCCTATTGAATCTACATCATTTATTTTGCTTTTAATCTCCACCATAGGCTTTAGGGTTAAATTTCCTTTTAAAACACTTTTACAATCACCAACCAAAAATCACATTGATTCACAACAAAGATGTGAAATCAACATGTGCCACATGTTAGCTCCTTATTCGTCTATCCTTCACCATCTGTCCACCTTTGATGTCACCTCCTTCTATTCATCACCCATCACACATACTTTCTTCATTCAACTTCATAATCGTGATGTGAAATAGTCAAGCGATGCAATAGAATTCTACCAACTATACACTATTGATGTCATCTTATTTTTCCTCATATGCCTTCTATCTATTCATCTGTGCCACATGTCATCGACTCATTCGCCTCTCTGTCAAGTCCCACTATATACTTTTCCTTGTGTCAAAGGGACTTCATGCAGTCTCACTGATGTACCTTGTAGCCATGTGTCACCTCAAATTCATGCTACAAGTCTTCTACCTCTTCATCCTTTCCACATGTCATAATCCCGCTAGCTTGCAGGGTCAAACTGAGTCAACGCTTCCATTCGGCGGGATGGTGGGTTGCTGCCACTTGTCCATCTATGTCACGTTATTCTACTTTTTCAGTGACTTTCCAATTGCTCTCCTTTGGGAGTCAAAATTTGCTAATCTCCATTACCTTATGCTTAGAGTGCATCATCAAGTACAACAAGCAAGCTCAAACCCTTATGCTCAATGCTCCTTTTACCCCTATTGGGATTCAGCCATCAACCTCATCCTTTACCATTTACCTCCTTCACATTTATCTCAAACCATAATTCATACTTGTGAAAATCCAAAGTGCGAAACATCAAATTTTCATTGAGCTTATCGGGTATCGGTGTTCACCCATACCACTTACATCTTACCAAACTTTATGGTAAGGCATAAGCCTTCCTACCAACCTGCAAACACCGAAGCCTTTTTAGTGGTCGGAGTTCACTCTTCCTCTTTACTACATACCTTCCAAACAGTTAAGGAATAAGCCTTAAAACCAACTCGCAAGTTATCAAAACCATTTCAGGGTTCGGAGGCCGGGGTTCCTCCATACTGCTTTCTTTGAAACACAAAGATAACTTGTACAAATGATGCCCTAAAGTCTGAAATATACTAGACTTAGCTTCAAATTTCTGAGGGACTCGGTAAGAGGTATGTTTGAGACCCAAAACCATTGTAAACTTAACGCAAATTAGAATGTCCTTTACAATGCACCTTGTAAGTGATAAGCCCAAAGATCGATGCCCGATTATCTGTAAAACTTCAGCATACTATAAGCCTTAAGTTCAAAGTTTGAAAGTCGAGCGTACTTATCTAAAAATGACTAACCCTTTCTCTACTTATCAAGCAATATGAGTAAGCCCGAGGCCCGAGGCCTAAAACTTCTACAATTCTTCAACACTTGCACAACTACTTCAAACAACCTTCCTGATTCAGCCCATTGAAAGCAACCAACACCACACGCATCCAGAATCAGGTTCATCAACTAGCATGACTATCTTTTGACATCAATGACACCTTTACATTAATTCCAACATTCTCCTTTATAGGATCGGATCCATCTCACTTCTGATCCCTCTTTTGACATTAATGACAACAATATTCCAACATAACCTAAATCAATGAGTGAAGCATGTCAGGATGAACATTGGATGAAGGAAATTGAAAAACTTATGAAAATAGAGAAAAATAATACTTGGTAATTGGTCCCTAGACAGGAAAACAAAAACATAATTGGAACTAAATGGGTATTTAGGAACAAGCTAGATGAGAATGGAGAAGTATTAAGAAACAAGGAAAGACTTATGTGTAAGGGGTTACTCACAAGTAGAAGGTATATATTTTGAGGAGACTTTTTCCCCTATGGCTAGGATCGAAGCTATTAGAATGTTTTTGGAATTTGCAACACATAAAAATTTTAAGGTCTATTAGATGGATGTGAAGTTTTCTTTTCTAAATGGAGAATTGGAAGAAGAGGTTTACATGGAACAACCAAAAAAATTTTAGTTATCAGATCAACCAGACATGGTATGTAAGTTGAAGAAGGCACTATATGTTTTGAAGAAATCTCCTAGAGCTTGGGATGCAAGATTGGACAGGTACTTGATACAACAAGGATTCAACAAGGGCTCCACAGATAGTAATCTTTACTTTAAAATTGAGGAAGACAAAATCTTGATAGTTGTATATGTGGATTATATTATCTTTGTTGGAAATGAGGATATGTGTAAGAAGTTTACAAAAGAAATGTAGAAAGAATTCAAGATATCAATGTTTAGGGAGATGAATTTATTTCTTGGGCTACAGATCAATCAAAATAATAAAGGGATTTTCATTTCATAGTCTAAGTATGTCATTTAAGAGATGTTGAAGAAGTTTGAAATGGATGATTCCAAACTAGTATGTACTCCTATGGTGATTGTTTGTAAATTGAGCAAAGATGATGATTCACTTAAGGCTGATCATAGCGAGTATAGATCTATGATTGGTGGACTGTTGTATTTAACTATTATTAGACCAGATAGCATGCATGTAGTTTGTCTTGCTGCTAGATTTCAAGAAGATCCTAAAGAAACACATGTTGGATAAGTGAAGAAAATATTCAGATATTTAAGAGGCACATCAGATTATGGTTTGTGGTACCATAAGGATACTGATTTCATATTAAATGCTTATACAGATGTAGATTGGGTTAGTTGTGTTGATGAAAGGAAAAGTAAAAGTGGTGGTGCATTCTTTCTCGGATGTAGATTGGTGTCATGGTTGAGTAAGAAACAAGATTTAGTTTATTTATCCATTGTAGAGGCTGAGTATATTACAGCAGCATCATGTTGTACACAGATATTATGGATGAGACAAACATTGAAGGATATCAGAGTTGTATTTGGTGAACCTATATCTATCTCTGTGATAATATAAGTGTAATAAAAATTTCAAAGAATCCAATGATGCATTCAAGGAAAAAGCATATATCTATCAGGTACTAATTTTTGAGAGAAAAGGTTATGGAGAATGAAGTGAAGCTCGAGTATGTTCCTACAAAGGATTAGATTGTTGATATATTTGCTAAGGCTCTTCCTAAGGATACATATGAGTATCTTTAAGAGAAGTTGGGGGTTATTGTTGTAAGGAAGATAAGGTAGCGGAACAACTTCCTACACTAATCTTGAGAGGTGAATAATGCAAAAATTTTACAGATCTTTAACAATTATAGAAACTTAAATACAAATAAATACAAATATCATGTATACAACACAATGATTTATATGAGGAAAACCCTTTCGAGAGAAAAACCCCACACTCCAAAATCCACCCAATATATTATACAACAATAAAAAAGATTACAATATATTTGCAGAGCAAGCTTCTCGTAAGGGTATCACCACTCAGAGATCTAGAGACAACACGACTGCTATCAACCTTTCACAATACATCACAATACACAGTCGTAATACAACACCCTCATAAAACAGGGTTTCCTTCTAGGGAAAGTCGTAATACAACACCCTCATAAAATAGGGTTCCTTTCAGGGGTGCTACCCCTAGACCCCAACCGGGGGGATGATCCCCTTGTACCCCTTTTGGGGGGGGATCCCCCCATGCCCCCCCTTCATTGTCGGATGAACAGTACCTTATGTAATTGCAAAGTTGAGACACATTTTCTCAAAAAATATCCCACTTTTTGAACACCTTGCAAGGACAACAGAAGGGTGTCATCATCATCTCTTAATTTCTAGGTGTCGAAAGGCCCATAGTCTCTAAACTTTTTTGTGCTCACAGGCTTAGTTAAAGAATCAAAAAAATTCATCAAAGTCTCTACCTTAACTAGTTTCACCCTTCCATCTTTGACCATATCTCTAACAAAATGATACTATACATCAATGTGCTTGGTCCTGGCATGAAATGTCGAGTTCCTGGCTAGACGTAGCGCACTCTAACTATCGCAATAAATTGTCACTACACCTTGTTTTATTTCAATATATGAACATAGTCTCTTAAGCCAAATGGATTCTTTACAAGCATGAGTAGCTGCCATATACTCTGCTTCAGTAGTGGACAAAGAAACCATAGCCTGTCGCTTACTCATCCAACAAATTGCACTATCAAATAAAGTAAACACATAAGCACTGGTGGATCTTCTGCTATCAACATCACCTACCTAGTTTGAATCCACATAACCATGAATATGAAGGGAAATCTCATCTTCATTCATATTATTGTGATAACAAAAGGAATAATCTGAGGTACCATGCAAATATTTTGAACTCTTTTAACTGCATCCCAATGAACTCTACCAAGATTAGACATATATCTTGAAAGAAATCCCACTGCTTGGACAATGGATGGTCTAGTACAAACCATAACATACATCAAACTTCCAACTGCACTCTGATAAGGAACTCTACTCATGTCTTCCATCTCTGATGGAGATGTTGGACAATCTAAAATAGATAACTTTGTTCCAACTAAAATAGGAACACACAATGATCTACAAGATTGCATATCAAACCTCTAAAAAATTGAGTTGAAATACTTCCTTTGGCCAAGCCATAGCTTTATGTTCACTCTATCTCTTTTAATTTTTATACCAAGAATGCGTTTAGTTGCACCAAGATCTTTCATTTCAAATTTACAACTGAGATTTCAATTATGAAATTGTACCTTTCCCTCTATCAATAAATAACATATCATCAACATATAAAGCAATAAATAGGAAACGATCACCATTATTTTATAATAAACACAATGATCTGATTTAAAATGTTCAAATCCCAAACTCAACACATATGTATCAAATTTTTGATATCACATCCTAGGACTTTTTTTTAAGCCATACAAGAATTTCTTCAATTTGCAAACTAACTTACTTTTACCTTTCATCATGTAGTGCTTTGGTTGTGTCATATAAATATCCTCCTTCAAATCACCACGAAGGAAAGAATTTTTCACATCCATTTGATCAACCTCTAGATCATAAGCAGTAGCAATAGAAAGAAAAAATCTAATGGATGTCATTCTTGCAATAGGAGAAAATATCTCACCATAATCAACACCCTCAACTTGAGAGTAACCTTTTGCAACCAACCTTGCTTTGTATTTCTCAATACTTCCATCTGAACCAATATTTTTCTTGAACACCAATT
The DNA here is from genome assembly GCA_007258455.2 of Sequoia sempervirens. Lineage (NCBI taxonomy): Eukaryota > Viridiplantae > Streptophyta > Pinopsida > Cupressales > Cupressaceae > Sequoia > Sequoia sempervirens. The sequence goes on from VDFB02281492.1 coordinate 898,444,377, forward strand.
TGCAACCAACAGGTTTTCATCCATTAAACAATGGTACAACATCCCATGTATCATTCTATTTCATTGTCATTTCTTCATCCATAGTAATCTTCTAGGATTTTGCATCATTCATACCTAATGCCTCTTCTACTGATCTAGGTTCATCCATGTTAGTATTCAAAGCAAAAATACATCTCCAATCATCAAGTGAATACCTTTTAGGTGGTTGTCTATGCCTTGTAGACCTACAAACAAGCTGATTTGGAGGTTCTTCCTCCTCTTCTAAAAATTTAGAGCTAGATGAGCTCTCCTCAACTTCTTTTCTATCCATGTGTCTTCAAGTGTATAAGGAAATTGAATCACATCTCCTGTTTACTTTTTTCTAGCTGCAATGTAATAGAAGAAGGCTTAGTTTCTCTAAAAATAACACTTTTACTATGTATTACCTTTTGTGCAACAAGATCCCAAAGCTTGTATCCTTTCACACTGTAATTATATCTGATGAAAATACATTTCACAACTTTGTTCTCCAACTTTGTTCGCTTCTCCTTTGGCACATGTGTATATGCCTCACAACCAAAAACTTTAAGATGTCTTAATAAAGGCTTGCGACCTGACTATGCTTCTATAGGAATCTTATCAACAAGAGTTGGTGTAGGAGACCTGTTAATCAAGTAACAAGCAGTGGCAACAGCTTCAACCCAAAACCTTTATTCTAGACCAGCACCACTGATGAGTCCAATTTATGGTTCAATTTCGGTAGAATTTATGATCCATTTGTTGTAGTTGTCTTAGACTTTGATACTTGGATGATTTCATTTTTATGATATTTCCTCAAAACCATAGACATTGGGCATAGGCTTATTTATGTAAATATTTAATGAAATTAACATGCTATATATGGACTATCTATGTTAATTCTACATGTGGATTAATGAATGCTTCTTTAAGATAGTTACAGATATGCAATTATTGTGTGTACTAATATTATCATGTAGATATAAATGAGGCCACTAAATTAAGGAAGATTTTGTCAGCTGGTCATTCGCCAAAATGATCAACAAGGCAATCATTCAAAGGCCAAGGAGGGAAGACTCTTGATGGCAGGAGATTCCTCATGAAAATAGACATTGTAACCGCCTTGTAAATGGTCTTAACTATTGTTGAGAAAATATAGGTGTTACTACTGTGCTTAATCTATGTTAAGGAAAATGTGTCTGACCAAGATTTCGTGCATGTGTAACCACCTCTCCACTTTCTATGCTTTCCCTAAAATGGCATCCTCCTATTTTTGGAGTTGACCACCTTGCTAGGTGATTAGTTAGTAGCCTCTCTTCTTATAAATAAGACTTGGATGCTCCTTCTCTAGAGGTTGCGTAATCTGATGATGTACTTGCATTCTTAGTTTTTCAGTAATACAGCTATGCTGCTCTTTTGTACTCATGTTTTCCACTGAATAAAATGAAGTTATAAGTTTGTGCATCTAAGTCTACATTAGTTTTAGGGGATACTCATCCAAGGGGGCCCACTTGGTGAGCATTTTTTCCTTTAGTTTAGTGATTACTTTTTGTTCAGTAATTAGTTAAGAATCTAACATTGACTGTTCCTGTAGCCACTAGAATTTCATTCTATGAATGTTCCTACAGCCAAAGTAGACAAAGTAGTTTCCTATTTGTTTGCTCGGATTTTCATTTTTGTCATGCATTTTAGCTCAATATAGTTGTTGGTTGATGCTTAACACTTATGTTATTTCTTTCCAAACAATTTACTTTCAACATTATGTCTTTCTTAGTTGTAGGATGAATATGACTACTTTGGATTCCTAGTGCACATGCTGTGCTAACCCATTTCAAGTTTATGTCCCTGGGTTGAAAAGTTAAATGCAACTTCATGATGATCTAAATAGCTATTCAATTTAGATTTCCAATCTCTGAATCACAACTGTAAGCGCTTAGTTGTTAAATCATTGTTGGAGGTCAACACTTTTGGTGCTATTGTCGGGGATGTTGTCAAACTAGGGAGTTCTTTGGAGTCATTGATAGTTTTTCTTGTTGTAGTATTTTTGAAAGTTTTTTCTTAGTATACCCCTCATTTGGAAAGTAATGACTCCCCTATTCTTCACCAATTCTTTGTGTGAGCTAGTTGATAGTAAGTTGATACTACATGCATAGAGGAAGGAGAAGAGATGCTTATGGAAGATTCCTTCGTAATGATCCTAATCCATTCTAGCTAGAAGAGCTTCCAAATCTACTAATAGATGAAGAAGAAGTAGAGCCACACCCCTTTGTTGATGCATTTCCTGATCTGACTAGTTCTGAAGCTTCCTCCAAAGATCAAAATCTAATTGAGAACCCCTTTGCTTTGGAAGTTCATTAGGTAGGCATGGGTGATGCAAATAGAAACAGACCTAACCAACTAGCTTTTCCTTTCCCCATTGCTCATCAGAATTAAGTTGACAACCTCAAAAATATCCCTACTTCAGTTCTTCCTAAGTTCTATGGACTTGTCACAAAAGATCTTGATACATTCTTGTTCGAGTTTGATATACTTTGCATGAGTTATGACTATACCACTGATGCCCATAGGCTTAAGCTATTTCCTACCACTTTAAAAGAGGTTGCATTAAGATGGTTCATGAGCCTAGGAAAAAATACTATGGAGACTTGGGAGGACATGAAGACAAATTTCCTTGAGAAGTACAAAGAATATTGCAGGGGCAGTGACATGAGAGGAGATCCCATTTTTAGAATGCAACAAAAGGAAGATGAGAGCCTGGAGGATTACATTTCAAGGTTTCTATTTTTCCTACAAAAATCTCCACACCATACACTCAATGAAGAATCACAAAAGTTGTTTTTCCTAAGGGGAATTAATGAGAGTTGCACTGATGTCTTGGACCCGATGGCAGGGGGAGATATCACCCAAGCTCCTTGCAAGGATATCAAGAAGATATGTCAGAACTATTCTAGGGAAGATTCAAAGAAAGGGAGAGCTTACCAATCCTCTATGCATAAGTCATCTACCAGTGGAGTTTCAAGGATGGAGATTACTCACCTGTTGTCAAATTTTAGGCAAGACATCATAAACAATCTGGCTACCCAGCTGGATACATTCAAGTCAAGAAGAAAAAAGAGGAAGCAGAGGCAATGTTGGTAGAATAATGCCCTCATTACAAATAAAAGGACTACAAATGAAAGATGGTATCTAATATTGATAGTAAGCAGATTCCACCTGAGTTCAAGCCAATCCAAATTGAAGAAGATCAAGTCTACTACATTGCACAAAGGAGGCCATGGGCTCCAAGACAAGGTATGTCACCAGATCCACTATCTTTTGCTTGGCTATATTTCAATTCTTATTCATCTGGTAACCAATGGAAACCCCCATATCCATCCAATTATATAGGATATCCACCACAGACTTGGAATAACCCTCCAAATTCTTGGCCCAATCATCACAACTATCCACCCCAGTGGCAACAACCTCAAGGGAATTGGCAGCAGTTTCAAGGACATTTGCAGCCACCTCCAGGAAATTGGTAGCAAACATCCCAATAGAGGGGAGGACAACAAAGGCCAAATCAAACAACCAGTTACATGCAGCCACCTTCTCAACCCCAACAATCTGCTATGATGCCTCCTCCTGCTAATTCAAGCTCAAATGCACCTAAAACTACTCAGCTACCAGCTCAACCCACACCTAACCCAAATAACAAACCACAATATTAACCAGTATACTATGTTGATCCAAATAAATTCCTTGCATATGTTGTGAGTGTAAGTGACATCCACTTGCATTCAGGAACTACTTTACCAGCTCCTTCCACACTCATTATCACTAAGCTTCTTGTGGAAGAAGAGGAACCTTTGAATGACCCCATTCAGCCAAGTGCATCTAAAAATCTTGAACTAGCCCCAGTAAAGCAGACTGAACAAGAACCACCATTTCCTCAGAGATTGGAAGTTGTGAAACAAAAGGAAGAGAAGGAGGACACAAACTTTGAAATTTTAGATCAGCTGAAGCATATATGTGTCCAGAACCTCTATTTTAGACCATAAAATATTTTCCCATATATGGCAAAGCAATCAAGGAAGCATGCCTCAAGAAGCTAGGCAGGAAAAAGAAAGACCCCACTATGGTTCATGTGGTGGGACAATTGGATGACATCATGCTTGGGAAAGTGACTATCCCCAAGTACAATGACCCAGGTAGTCATGTGGTAGGAGTTGTTATAAATGAGACTCAAATCAAGAATACTCTGATTGATTTGGGAGAAGCAATAAATGTAATGACTAAGGACATCTTGTAGCAATTAAATATTACAAGCATGAGACCTACTCCTACTATCCTGCAACTTGCTGATAGTTCTACTATTAAGCCTGATGGTATAGTAGAGGACCTTGTGGTAACTCTAGACTCCTGGGAGTACCCAATAGACTTCATGATTCTTTCTCATAAATCTACACTAGGTGGGTATCCCATTATTCTTGGAAGGCCATGGTTAGCAACAACAAATTCCTATATTGGATGTTGGACAGGATACATGACCATTTCTGATGGAAAGCGCACCAAAAATCTTGTTATCTACCATTCTGCTCAACCATCCCATGATGGGAACGATCCCATATGGCCACATGTTGGTGAAGAGGTTGAGGAAGTTAATTCGGTGGCACAACTTATGATGTTAGTCAAGAGTTCTTTCATGCAGCTTCAAGATGAAGATGAAGTATTGTCTAACATAATTTAGAACCATTGTGAAGTAGAGGAAGCACCATCCTCCCATGCATCTGGTTTTGTTGATCTAGTGAAGACACTTATGCCCATTCTTCCTACAACCACTCTTCCTTCAGCAACACATATGTCCCATACATTACTGCCATATGAACTCAAGGTACCAAACATTAATGAAGCAGCTATGATAGAGTTAACGACACAACTACATGTTGGAAAAACAAGGACAAACAACTGAGAGGGGGGGTGAATCATTTGTCACAGAAAATTAAACTTCAATTAACTTTTCACACTTAACTTAATCTCTAATATGATGAACACGCAATTAACCACATACAATAAGAACACCAAAAACACAGAGAACACCAAGATTTTTTTTCGTGGAAACGTTCTTAGGGGAAAAACCATGGTGGATGTTAGTCCACAATTATACCCTGTTAGAAGTATAATGAAAGATAAAAAGGGAATGCACATGCATTTAGGCTCACTTCCTAGAGCTCACTGCTCAATTACAAAAGGGCTCACCTCCCAACAAATAATGGATTAGATCCACAAGGATTTGAACTGATAGAATAGCTTCTACAAAAGCCAGAGTATAGTTCCAATTAAGCACAAGCAAACTTTCTTCACACTTCGCTCTTACTCTTCACACTCTACTCTACCTTCGAATGATCTGAACAATATTCACACACTTACAACACAGAAATACATTAGCTTGCTTCTTTCTTCACTCACACAACCTTGATTATATATCCGCTATATGGATTTACATCAAAAACTTAGTCAGCCAAAAGATACAAAATATATTTTATAATATTTCCAATGTCGGCTCAATATTACAAATAAATTTTCAATGTGGATCAAACACTATCGGCCAAGATTAAGATTGGATGAAAAAAATATATCCTTGAGCATTCCAAACACATTACCACCATCATGTCGACCAAGAACAAGAAAAATCGAACATGCACAAGAAAATATTTGATCTCGATCACACTGATCAACACGAACATGCAAAAATGATAGAGAACATACTAGAAGCATCCATAAGCACCAAGAAACAACAGAGAGACATCTGCAGTAGGTAAAAGCACTGGAATCATACAGACTTCAATCAAGAACACTAACAGAGACCACAAAAACACTGTCAGAACACAGATTTCCATAACATTCACAAATAATCATGCGAACCTCTAAAAATTCTAGTGGATGATCTAGAAACTCTCAATAGTAAACCCTTTAGTCCACAACAGTTGAACTTCCATGTACAGATCAAAACACCTTCACGACCTTGACTGGTCCACTGGCTGTCTAAAACTATTTCTTTTACAATTTTCTCAATATCCTCCACATATACAACCTTCAACATCACAATGCTAATAGTTTTGACATCAATGACAACCACATATCAGCAGCATAACTACAATTCCCAATAGTACAGGTTTCGAAAGGAAAATATCTAAATATTAATAGCAAACTGAGTGAAGAACATTAGTTGCCATTGGCAAACTTACTGAGGACGCACCAACATGCATTTTTGTGGGACTATCATGATATGAAGGGATTGGACCTTAATATTTTCACTCATAGTATATACATAAGAGATTTTTGTACACCAGTGAGGTAGCCACAAAGAAGAATTAACCTTGGATTGAGAGAAATTGTAAAAGGAGAACTGCAAAAATTTCTAGATGCAGGATTTATCTACCCCATTTCAAATAGCCAATGGGTGTATCCATTGGTGATTGTGCCCAAAAAGGGAGGAAAGTGGAAAGTTCGTATTGATTACAGGGAACTCAATGCTACCACCAAAAATGACCATTTTCCCTTACCTTTCATAGATCAAGTTTTGGACTCACTTGCAGGAAAGTAGTACTTTTCTTTTCTAGATGGATTCAGCGGCTATAACCAGATCCAAATTGCACCAGAGGACCAAGAGAAGATAACCTTTACCTCTCCATGGGGGACCTATGCTTACTCAGTAGTTCTATTTGGCTTATGCAATGTACTTGTAACCTTTAAGAGGGCAGTCATCAGTATATTTTCAGACATCTCTTGTGATTGCATGGAAATTTATATGGATGATTTTACTACCTATGGTGCTGACATCAATGAAGCATTGGAAAATCTCAAGAGAGTCCTATAGAGATGTAAACACCAAAATCTATCTTTAAACAGTGAAAAGTGCCTCATGATGATGCAGGAAGGTGTAGTCCTTGGACACTACATCTCTTCCAATGGAATTCAAGTAGATCTTGCAAAGATTAAGGTGATCACTAATCTACCTATACCTGCAAAACAAAAAGATGTTAGGAGTTTCTTGGGACATGCAGGTTATTATAGGTGTTTCATCAAAGACTTCAAAAAAATGGAAACACCATTGTACACTCTCCTAACCAAAGATGTTGAATTTCAATGGACAGAAGACTGTGACAAGGCATTTTCTGACTTGAAAGTGGCTTTAATTCATGCTCCTGTACTTAAAGGTCCTAATTGGGAAATTCCTTTTCACATTCATACTGATGCATCAGACTATGCTATAGGAGCAGTCTTAGGAAAAAAAGAAAGATCCATTGAAAATTCCATTTATTTTTTTAGCAAAAATTTGCAAGGAGCTGAATTCAACTATACAGTGACAGAAAAAGAAATGTCGGCCGTAATCTATGCCTTAAAAAAATTTAGGCACTACATAATAGGCTATCAAATTTTTGTGCACACTGATCATGTAACCATTAGATACCTCATGAATAAACCCCTGATCTTAGGTAGGCTAGCAAGATGGTTATTGCTAATGCAGGAGTTTGACATAACCATTGTGGATAAACTAGGGAAGGTCAATGTTGTTGCAGACTTTCTTTCAAGGTTAACTACATCAGACGATAATCAATTCATAGATGACTCTTTTCTTGATGAACATTTATTCTCCATCAATGTACAAACACCCTGGTATGCTGACATAGCTAATTATCTGGTCACAGGGAGAGTTCCTCCTCACTTCTCTCCAAAAGAGAGAAGGGTTCTCATTGAAAAATATTTTCCTTTTTCATGGATTTTTGGATGTTTGTTCTATATTGGACCAGACCACATCATGAGGAGATGTGTGAGGGAAGATGAGACGTATGAAATTTTTCATGCATGTCATAACGAACCTTGTGGAGGGAATTTTGCAGCCAAGAGGACAACAATGAAGATTTTGAATACAAGATATTATTGGCCCACAATCCACATGGATGCAGGAAAATATACAAGAAAATGTGATAGATGCCAGAGGATGGGCCGACCAACCAAATCTGATGAGATGCCACTTTACCCTCAGGTAGTAATCACTCCATTTGATAAGTGGGGATTGGATTTTGTAGGACCCATTAAGCCTCCATCAAAAGGTAAGTCTTATATCCTAGTATGCACTGATTATGTAACCAAGTGGGTAGAAGTTAAAGCAATGAAGCATTTAAGAGATAATAAGGTTGCAAAATTTATTTATGAGGAAATTTTCACATGGTATGGGGTTACAAGAGAGATAGTGACTGATCAAGGGGATCAATTCACTTCCACCCTTGTTGCAGCACCGGTCAATGAGTACAACATAAGGCACAAAAAGTCTACTCTTTATCACCCTCAAGCCAATGGCCAAGTTGAGGTGACTAACAAAGAAATTGAAGCCATTCTAACCAAAACAATGGCTATGCATAGGAAGGAGTGGGAAAATAGGCTACTAGAAGTTGTTTGGGCCTACAGAACTACCTAGAAAACAACTACAGGCTTCACTCCATTTGAGTTGTTGTATGGAAAGACATCTATGATGCCCATTGAATTTGAGCATAAGACTCTTAGGACTGCAATAGACTTGGGGATGGATATATCTGAGGCACAAAGGGACAGAATCATGCAGTTGAATGCTTTAGATGAGATGAGGAAGGTAGCCTTGCATCACACAGTGGTAGTGCAGAATCAAAGAATAAAGTGGCATGAAAGATTGATCAAAGACAAGAAATTCTAGCTAGGTGACTGGGCACTGCTCTACGACTCAAGGTATAAGGATAATGGAGGAAAATTATAGACAAGGTGGCTAGGATCATATGAGGTTGTTGAGGTCTTCCCCAATGGTGTTGTTCAACTCACTATTGTTGACCCTGTCAGATTCAAGTTGCTTTTCAATCATCATCGCCTCATATTGTATCACAAGCCAACTTCTAAGGAGGAATTATTGAAGCAATTTACTCAGCATGCAACACTCAAACTTCCTACAGCCAAAGGAAGTGGACCTAGTGTTCCTTCTAGCTAACCAACATATGTAACTTGTCATAATAAAGACTTCCACTTTTGTGGGAGTCCACTTCTTCATCCATCCATCTCCACCATTCTCTCTCTTCCATCATTTCACTTCATTCCACTTCACCTCATTCCACTCCATTTTCATTAATTGCTTAACTGATTTCTAAAAGGCGATCAATACTTTCTCCATAATATTTGCAACAAATCTTCCAAGAATTCAGGTACATGTGCATTAAATTGTTATATCTTAATTATCTTTTAGTACTTTCATTTAATTGTTGTACATTAATATGGACATTCACCATAGCATGTCATTATTCCCTATCCCTGTCAAATCGTTATTATCACCTAGCATGTGAGGACACATGCTCAAATTTAGGTTGGGGGGAAAGGTGTGAATACTATGCCCATGTGTCAGTCCACATTGGTTTACGTCAGCAAAGTTTAAATTGAGCCGATTTGAATTCTAAGTGAGATAACGGCTCACATGTGTGAGGTGAGACCAACCACCACCATTTTTCTCCATCATAACCTTCCTTTATTACTCCTTTACTGCCTTATTTCTCTATCATAATCTTAAGCCAAAAAGGAAAATTTAGATGACACTAGCGTTGGAAATTTAGCAACGTTGCAGAAAGGAGAAGTTTAGCTTTCAGACGAAGATTGCAGGAAGAGAAACTTTGCAGAGTGATTGTTTAATTGTAGACAACTGAACAATGGGAGGTGGGTTAATTTTAAATGAACCCACGGTTCATTATGTATTACTATAGGATGCACCTTACCAGGCCGAGTTCAAAAATTGTGGGTGGTTAGATTACTTTCTGAAGCTGAATGATTTTAATGAAGATGTTGTGATGGAATTTTCCCAAACATTGTCTGAAGGAAGGGCCACAGTAAAAGGATTGGAGATCATAGCTACTGAAGAGAGGATTGAAAAAATTATAGGGTTTCCTGAGGACAATGAACATTACCCTACTACGAGAGATGTCAGGTCAGCTAGGGCTGAATTTATAGAACCTAGTGACCCTCCATTAAGTGTGGAAAAATTGAGCCATGGAAGCAAGTAGTTGTTTATGTTATAAAGTATAATACCTATGAAGGTCACCAATCGAATCTACATTCTATGTACTTCAAACTCCTGAATCACATGAGGCATGGGAGAAGAATGAATGTGTCGAATGTGCTATACACCTTCTTTCAATCATGGCAACCGAGACCCAAAAAGGTAGGGATAATTTCATTTCCCACCATTTTCTGATCAAATTATTAGTTGAGAAGTATCTGCATGATGTGTTTGAAATGACTTGGGAAGAATTCATAAATATTGATCAAATTAGACTAGATCATTTGTGACCTAGGGTTTTTCCTCAACCTCGAAGGGCTAGCAGGAGATTGAGCACGGTTGAAGCCACTCCTGGTGCCTCAACTTCTGGAACAAGCCCTAGTGTAAACCCTCCTGCAATTGAACAAACCATAGAGATTAGTTCTTCCGAGACAGAACATTCAGACAAAGAAAGTTCCTCTTCAAATTCTGATGATGATGTTCCTCTTGGCATCCTAATGAGAACTAGGGAACAAAAGAAAAAAGAAAAAATAAGAAAGGGAAAAGCTAAAAAGAAAATGACAAAAAAAGTTCCAAGCTCTAAGAAATGAAAGGATGACACTGTTCTTCCTGTAGCCAAAGAAAAACATGAGATCCCTCCTAGAAAATCAAGACCAATCAGGCCAGCCTTTGGTGTGTCTCTGCAGGAAATCCCTAAGCCTAGATAAACATCACGAGAGGACATAGAAGCTCCAATGGGGCAGGTGAATGTCGAGGAGGACATATTTGAGGAAGCAACAAACATAACGCTAGCGGATCTTGTTGACATCACAAAACAAGTTGAAATTCAAGAGTATGAGGAAAATCAGGAGCTCCTGCAACAAGAGCAGAAGCAAGAGTTCTTGCAACAAGAGCATGAGCAAGAATAAGAGGCCTTGCAGCTAGAACTGGGAAGACAATCAGCACCCCTGCAGCCAGAACTGGGAAGACAATCAGCACCCCTGCAGCCAGAATTGGCTGAACAACTAGAATCCCTGCATCTGGTACCATATGAAGAAATGGTAGGAAAAATGTTGGTAGGAATACATAATCCCCCTGATTTTTCAATGCACATGGTAACCATGAACTTATGGAAAGAGATGCAAAGGAGGAAGGAGGAATGTAAAGAGGAGAAACGTAGGCTAAAGAAGGAAATTCAAAAGAGAGATGAAGAGATTGACGATAAGAATGAGGAAATTGCTGCTTTAAAGAAAAAGGTGGATAATATAGTAGCCTTAGTACCTCATATATTAGAATGCAGGACTCCTCCAAGGGTCTATGCTCTACATTTGAAGGAGAAGCATCTTTCTTGTAAGTTAGTGATGTAGAGGGTCAGGGATCTCAAAAGATACACAAAGATTTAAGATTAACAAAGTTTTGTTCTTCAATCTCTCAACTAGACACCAACTTAGAAATAAGGCCTTCACCTTGCACTTAAGACCTATCTGCCTCCCTTGTGATTCCTAATCATTGAAATGATCTCAAAAGACTTGAAAAAACTTGATTCAAATGGGTTTCAAGCCCTAACCCTCCATTTTATACAAAACTCTCTTTTGCTGCTCACATAGCCATCTAGCCTATTAGGCCTTTGGCAATGGATTTTTGACTTCTTCCTCAAATTTTGCAAATGAACCTCCAATATAATGATGGTTTCAGATGTGGATTGTGATGAAAAACATCATGTCAACTCCTTGGCATCAATTGTTTCAGAAAACCTCACTTCAAACCCTGCTGTTTCCTTAAAATTAGGCCTAATTAGCCCTATTTTACAAAGCAACCCCTCTTTAAATTTTTCCCCTGACCATGAAACTTTCAGAAGTCTCCTAAAATGACTCAAAATTAAGGAATCCAAGTTTTTATCCCTCTATGACACATCTATCATGCTCCAGCACAAACCCCTCCTCAGCTTGCCTCAAAAACTAGGGCTTCTTGAAAACTAACCTTCCAATCACTTCCAGAACTTACTCATTGACTCTACACCATTAGGACAACATATTTAGTTGTTCCAAACTCAAAAACATGCCCCTCATTAAGGCATATCTTCTGCTGCTACACCCTAGCCTCCATCTTCAAGCACTTTTCCCTTTGACAACTTGGTGTACACCTTGATATTCTTCCTTCCTGCACATTAGTTGGTTAAATATGTATGATACATGTTATGAATGACCCATTTCACAGGTCACAGCAGAATTCTACCTTGAAATGGATCAATCATCCATGAAAATCACCAAAATTAGTGAAAAATCTCCACTTTTTTTAGGACAGTCAGCAATATAATGCAAAGAACTGATTATAAACGTGTATCAGATCATTCAAGAGGTTAATTGAAAGTAAATACAGGTTCTTGAACCATCCAATTGATTAGAAATTCAAAAGGAATCAATAGATCATCAAAAAGACTCAAGAAAATGCAAGAAAACTATGTTTTTTCACTATTTTCTGTAGCAGTCCGTACAGTCACTTCTCCAAACGCCCAACCTCCGTAAAAATGACCATTTTGTGGGTTATAGAACCATCCCCAACTGATACAACTGATTGGAATTGATTACAATGCATAATTACCTCTAAAACACCTAAAACTCCTTTTCCCGCCTAAACTAAAATTTAAAAATTTGAAATTACAAACTAGAGATTTATTAAAATCTATCACCTAAAAACCATTGGATATTCAATATCCAAGTTTATTTGACCAAACTAAAGCATTAGAACACTAATCAAACCCCTAGAACATGATTTTCCCTTTACTTTGCATTTTTAACCTAGATTCCTTATCAGGAGCATTAGAACTTTTAACATTCTTATTACATTTATTCATACCAAATGCCATTATAGGCTCCAATAGGTCATAATTGATGCTTTGACTTGTTTGGAAGGTCCTCTTGACCCTTGCACTCTCCTGGTTCTTGACGTGCTCCTTGAAGGCCCTGGGTGCTCCTGCACCAGTTAGCAAGGATTGTTTCAAGTTTGAATCCTTCCATTGAGAATCCTTTTGAATTTTTCAATGCTTATCAGATTGCTCCTCCTAAAATGAAGAATTTTTGTGTGAATTCTATTTGCATAATTATGTTGTGACCCAAGACCATGACTGGAATCCACTGTTGTATGTTGGGGATATCCAATTAAGAGCATTTATGTCTTGGATACAAAATGAAATTAGTTGGGGACAACAGTTCAAGGCTTATAGGAAAATGGAATCCAACATTCCCCTATCCATCAGGGCTAAATCTAGAAATCTAGGAGACATTTTCAAGGATTGACATAGAATTATTTACAGAACAAGCTATGGCAATAGGATCCTACCTTAGAGAGAAGCAGTTTATAGAGAATATGAGGAGGTAGCAAAAAAAAAAAGATGAATTTGTGAAGAGATACCTATCACAAAGGTGGAACAACCTAACTGATGAGTTAAAGAAAATTGAGCCTCACTCTGTGCAGAACTTTGTTGCGACACTTAAGAGAATTGACAGATATATACAGATTGGAAGGACAAAGGAACAATTTTGACTTCCACTGACTTTTCAGCCACCTATCTTATTGTGGCTTGTGCCAAATTTTAGGTACTACTAGTATGATATAGCTACAGAGAGACAAAGATGGAGCAGATTGGATAGATAGCAAGGGTTCTATTGGGACCCTAATTCATGCACAACTAGAACTGATGTAGGACAACTGGAAGATGCAAATTTTTTGGCATTGACTAAGCAGAAGAATAACCCTTCCTTTATTGGAGGACCAACAAAACCTTAGGTTGGGGGGAGTGATGAGTCCAGTTTATGGTTCAATTTTGGTAGAATTTATGATCCATTTGTTGTAGTTGTCTTAGACTTTGATACTTGGATGATGGCATTTTTATAATATTTCCTCAAAACCATAGATATTGGGCATAGGCTTATTTCTGTAAATCTTTAATGAAATTAACATGCTATATGGACTATCTATGTTAATTCTACATGTGGATTAATGAATGCTTCTTTAAAATAGTTACATATCTGTAATTATTGTGCGTACTAATATTGTCATGCAGATATAAATGAGGCCACTAAGCTGGTCATTTTCCATAACAATCAACAAGGAAATCATTCAAAGGTCAAGGAGGGAAGACTCTCGACGATGGGAGATTCCTCATGCAAATCAACATTGTAACTGCCTTGTAAATGGTCTTAACTATTGTTGAGAAAATATAGGCATTATTGTTGTGCTAAATTTGTGTTAAGGAAAATGTGCCTGACCAAGATTCCAAGCATGTGTAACCACCTCTCCACTTTCTATGCTTTCCCTAAAATGGCGTCCTCCTATTTTTGGAGTTGACCGCCTTGCTAGGTGATTAGTTAGTAGCCTCTCTTCTTATAAATAAGACTTAGATGCACCTTCTCTGGAGGTTGCATAATCTGATGATGTACTTGCATTCTTAATTTTTTAGTAATACAACTATACCACTCTTTTGTACTTATGTTTTCCACTGAATAAAATGAAGTTATAAGTTTGTGCATCTAAGTCTACATTAGTTTTAGGGGATACTCATCCAAGGGGGGCCACTTGGTGAGAATTTCATCCTTTAGTTTAGTTTAATTTAGTTTAGTTTAGTTTAGTTTAGTGATTACTTTCTATTCAATAATTAGTTAAGAATCTGGCATTGACTGTTCCTACAACCACTAGAATTCCATTATGTGACTATTCCTGCAGCCAAAGTAGACAGAGTAGTTTCTTGTTTGTTTGCTCGGATTTTCATTTATGTCATGCATTTCAGCTTAGTATAGTTGTTGGTTGATGCTTAGCACTTATGTTATTTCTTTCCAAGCAATTTAATTTCAGCATTGTGTCTTTCTTAGTTGTAGGATGAATATGGCTACTTTGGATTCCTAGTGCACATACTGTGTTGACCCATTTCAAGTTTACGTCCCTGGGTTGATATTTTAAATGCATCTTCATGATGATTGAAATAGCTATTCAGTTTAGATGTCCAATCTCTGAATTACAGATGTAAGGGATTAGTTGTTAAATCATTGTTGAAGGCCAACAACCACTCAATATACTCCTAGCCTTCTCCATCAGTGTCTTGTTCATTCTTTCTACAATTCCATTCTGTTGTGGAGAATATGGAGTTATCTTTTGTCTATGAATACCACAATCTTTACAAAATCTATCAAAATAATTAGAGAAAAATTCACCGCCATTATTAGTCCTCAAACATTTTATTTTCTTTCTAGTCTGCAACTCTACCATTACTTTAAATTCTTTAAATCGACTGAAAACTTCAAATTTACTCTTTAGAAAATATCCCATGTTCTACTATAATCATCAATAAATGAAACATAATATGTGGATTTACCAATTAAAGGAACATCTATAGGACTAAACACATCATAATGAATAAGATCCAATACACCACAAGATTTATGAGAACTCAAGTAAAACTGAACACGGTTTTGTTTTCCATAAATGCAATGCTCACGGAAATAAAATTCAAGATTACAATCAGACAAACCTCCAACAAGGTTTTTATTTTTCAAGGTCCTTATACCCTTTTCTCTAATGTGGCCAAGTCTCTAGTACCATAACATAGTTTTATCTATAGGTAACATTGATTCAAAATAAAGAGCATCCTTGTGTACCCAAAAGCCATGAGCATCTGCAGAAGGTGAAACCCTCACTTCTTCCATAGACTTGTTTTTCATAGAAGTATTATTGCACTCAACAGTGCATGCATCAATCTTATAGAATGTACCATATCTAACACCTCTAGCAATCACCATAACACCTTTGACCTTCTTGCATCCTGTACCAGAAAATACTACCTACACACCCACATCTATTAGTTTGCTCACAAATAAAAAATTTATTGCTAAACCAAGGATAAGAAACATACCATTAATCCTTTTTATTCTACCATTAGGAAACTTGATTTTCACTTTACCATGACCAACAATGTCTAAATGAGAATCATCACCCAAGTACACCTTACCTCGATCAAATTCTTTATATTCAGAAAACCGATCTTTATTAAAGGTCATATGGAAAGGTGCACCTGAGTCAATTAACCATGCATCATTACCTACATGAGTTGCCAAAGCTGCAATGAATGTGTCACCATCTTCCTTCTCAGACTTGGAATCAGAATCAAATTTCTTCTTTTTCTTCTTTTCTTCTTTGTAGTCCTTACGAACATGTCCATGCTTACCGTAGTTCCAGTAAATAACTTTAGACTTTCCAGGAGACTTATATCTCCCCTTGGATGTGGATTTGTCACGCTTCTCATTATTCTTACCTTTTTCCTTAGGTCTTCCAAAAACACTCAGGGCCTCCTTGGCACTGATGGATACCTTCCTCCTCATCTCTTTAGAAATCAAAGAACCCACCACATCTTCAGTCTTCAATATAATAGAAGTACTCCCAATAGCCATAACAAGAGAATCCCATGAATCAGGCAAAGAACAAAGTAGGATCTAACATTTCTCTTCCTCATCCATTTTGACACCAACTGATACCAATTGAGCCACTAGCAAATAGAATTCTTCCAGGTGGTTTGTAATTCATCCACCCTCTTCCATTCTCAAGGAATACAATTTCTTCCTCAAGAAAATCTTGTTCCCTAAATATTTGGCTTGATACATCTCACCAAGCTTCTTCCATAGTTTATGTGCAAAGGTCTCTTCATGGACATTAATTAAAATAGTCTACCAAGCATAATATGATTAGACCCTTGCTCTATGGTCCATAACATCATATTGAGTAGCTTGAGTAGGATTTGCAGACCTTGAAACATTCTCATCAATAGCATCCCAAAGATATCGATCTATCAACAGATCCTCCATCTTTAGCTTCCACATTTCAAACTTATTTCTAGAAAATTTATCCACCTCTATTCTCCTTGATGAACTTGCCATTTGAAAATTCTTGCAACAAGATCACAAAGTGCCTTCTACACAAGCTCCCACTTAAATCTAGATTAGTTCAAAAAACCCAACAACCCACAACTAAAACCAAAGGTGATCAGGCTCTGATACCACTTGTAAGGAAGGTAAGGTAGCAGAACAACTTCCTACACTAATATTGAGAGGATAATAATGCAAAAAAATTACAGATCTTTAACAGTTACAAAAAATTAAATAGAAATAAACACAAATATCATGCATACCACAACACAATGATTTACGTGGGGAAAACCCTTTCGAGAGAAAAACTCACACTCCAAAAGCCGCCCAATATATTATACAACAATCACAAAGATTACAATATACTTGTAGAGCAATCTTCTCATAGGAGTATCACCAGTCAGAGATCTAGAGATAACATGACCGCTATCAGACTCTCACAATACATCACAATACACAACCGTAATATAACACCCTCATAAAATAGGGTTTCCTTCTAGGGAAAGTCAAGCTAATAAAATATCCGTCATCAGATATGAGACATAATTATGAATGGTCCAGATTTACAATAATAAAATATAAATAAAATTTTCCTTTCGAGGACACTACCCCTAAACCCCAGTCAGGGAGATGATCCCCCTGGACCCCTTGTGTGGGGGATCACCCCCACACCCCCTGTCATCGTCGGATAAAAAATACCTCATGTAATTGCAAGGTTGAGACACATTTTCTCAACAATTGCCCCTCCTTTGTTGAACGTGATGCATATAGAGGTGCATCAATCGAGTGGATCTATGGATCTATCTCTTTTCTAAACTAATGTTGGTGGCTAGATCTCAAGGGGAGTAGGTAGTGTCATGTGTTGTAATTATGTTGTTGATGTAGTTGGGTCTACTCCTAAGGGGCAGTATTCAGAGAAGGTAATATTGGTTCAATGTCAAAGAGGGAGATCAATGCAAAACATTTTATCCTTTGCCATTGATGTCAAAGGGGGAGAAGAAAATCATGTAACGTACAAGGAGAGTGTGTTTAGAGATTTTTGGTCTTTGGTGGCTTTTCATATCTTGTGTTGCCATCAATGACAAAGGGGGATATTGTTGCAAGAATAATGGTGTTTTCATTGATGTCAACAGGAAGTCTATTGACTGGTGTTTTCATTGATGTCAACTATGGGATGAAGATGTTGAGGATATAGAGAAAATTGTGTAAAAGAGGAAAATAGGTTGTGCATGTGTAGTTGGGGCCTTGACAAAGTGTTGTGAGTACATGTAGCTATTCTTTTATTGCAGATTCTGAAGGTGAGAGAATGAAGTAATAAGTTGATATGATGTCTCTGATACTTGGTTTCCAAGTGCTTTTGAGAAAAATCAATAAACAAAGTAAATTGTGTTGTGCAAATGTTCATAGTGTGCTCTGGTATTATGCTCTCCATTTTTTTGTGTTCATGCTACACCTGCTCAGATATTACAAGTCATTCAAGATTGACACAGGTTGCTATATTTAGAATTTGGGTTTCTAGATCATTGTACACTGTGAGATATTTTCACTAGTGTGTGAACTAGTTGTTTAGTGATTTTTTCTATGGTTTGGGAGAATTTTATTTGCTCCGCATTTGGGAAATTGGTTATAATGCTTTTATCTTTCTATATTCAATTTTTTACTTGATTTGGTGTAGTATAGTGTGAGTTTCATTTATCAATATGCAATTAAGGGTTATAAGTTAAAGTATTTGTTGATGCGAGCTTGAATGAAGTGTTTGATGAATATTAAGTGGTTTGTGAATTGTTCTAGATTGATTTAAAGTGAATTATGTTGTCCAAAACTTTCATCTTGATTTAAGGAAGCGTGCACTTAATGTCTATGGTGTTTTGCATGGGTGTTGGTCGAACTTGTGTTTAACACTACATGTGAGGCTTGTGGAAGTGTGATGAATTGTGTTGGGATCTATTTGGATCCTAATTAAGGATTTATGTAGGTTGCCTTTTGTTCCTATCCACCACGGGAATTTTTAGGTGCCAACCTATTTCGAATTTGAATGTATAATGGCTAGTGGCTAACATTGGAGGAAGTTTTTGAGGTAGAGCTTGATATAAGTATGTATGGTGTTGATGCAAGTTGAGAGTACGAAAGAGTAAGAATCAAGATAGATGGGAGATTGATGTGAGTGATGTGTGTGATGTGAATTTGAGTAAAGTAGTGTGAACTTCATGTTAGGGTTCCTGAAGGAAATTAGATGAAGGCATCCAAAATATTTCATGTGAGAATATGAAAGTGTGCGAGCAATTGTGGTGGACTTCTTGTTACATTGAGAAGTGTTTTCTATGTGTAACATTCTTCTTCTATCTTCTTGTATTCTTTATGTGGCAGTGAGCCTTGGCTGTGATCCTTTTTGGATAGTGTGTCATATTCTGGTAGTGAGCCCCTTTGTATCATTTTTTCTATTACTTATATTGTGAGCTAATCCTCATTGTTTTTTTTCCCTCATTTGGTTTTCCACATAAATCTGGTGTTCTTATGTGTATTGTTATGATTTTAGTTTCTACTATCTACATTTCATGTCTAATCAATCTAACAGAATAAAGGTTTAATGAAAGCTTTTGGTTATGTTTACTGTTGAGGGTTTTTGAAGGTTTAATTTGCTACAAATGATTCACCCCACTCTTAGTTGTCTTGTTCATTTTAACACAAGGTATCCATGCTTCTAACAAGGTAAAAAATTTCTAACATAATCACAAGTCTCTTTATCCATATTAGGTGAATACTTTCCTATTTTGAGTAGTTTATTAGCTAGGACAATACCATTGATATGTGCTTTGTAGATTTTATCATGAAATTTTCTTGATTGCTAAGTTAGCTTTCTCTAAATTTAATCATCTTAACAAGTTACCATCATAGCCCCTATGATGGAGGTGTCACAAATGAGGGTAAACTAGGATGCATATTGAATGAAGGATTTATATTAGTTATAAAAAATATTAGTAGTGATGATGTTATCATGTAGGTAATTGTAAATTTCATCATAACAAGGAAAATTGGGACAAAAATCACATACACTATTTCAAATTTTGGGACATTGTATGTTGGGATCAATAGTTGTTAAGCCAGTATTTGACATTGTTGGGAATCTTATTACATCTTAAGAAGGGAACTAGTGGTAGCCATGATATCTCTAGATTTATTATTTTCATGAGGAATGTATTCTAATGTGATCCATGCTCAAAATGTAATACTTTGAACTATCAATCATTATTTTGTACTTGGGATGAGTTCATTGTAAGAGCTAAAGATTAGCTCTATACCTAAGACCACTTGCAAAAATAATGGATTCCTTCCACAAGAGAGTATGCAAGAAAATGAGCTTGGTTGATATTAAGACCTATCAAAATGATGATGAGGTATGAAGTATATTACAAAGTGTACAATGATCTTGCTTATATAGGAAAGGTGAGGAATAGGATTAAACATGATTGTGACATGTGTCTTAATCATATGACATGAGACAACTAACTCATGACAACCTAAGAATTAAATGCTAGAAAGATAAGATCTAGATACGTCAACTAAGAATTCTAGAAGGAATCTTACACCCTAAGTAAACTTAACATGTGAATAAGTCCCCTATGTCCCTAGTAAGGAAAATTACTAGGTACAAGACATATATTTACAGCAACACCCCCCCTTCAGTGCAACTTAGGGAGAGTGTTGTGCAGTTTTGCACACACGCCCCACTGAAAGTAGGGACCCTCTTTTTGCTCTGGCTTTTGGTGTCTTTTGGCCCCTTAATTTTATTGATTTCATTGCCTTTGGAGGTCCTTAGATGTTCATCTTGCTTTCCCAAGTGATTTCCCCAGGTTGCACTTTGAAAAACTAAGTTCTGAGCAAAATCCGAGTTTTTACCCCAATTCGGGATTTTCCGGTCCGTCCGGATTTTTCTGGATTCTGCTCAAAGTCCGACTCTATGCAAAAATCTGGGTTTTTAGTCCAGTCCGGGATTTTTCGCTCCATCCGGATTTTTCCAATTTCCATGAAAATTCCTTATCCGAGCGAAGTCCGGGTTTTTGCCTGCGTTCGAGATTTTCTGCCCAAACTGAATTTTTCCGGATTTCTTCAGTTTTCTGGAATGTGCCAAAGTCCAAAATTTTATGCCGTCTGCGGAAATCCGGTCCACCTGGATTTTTTTGGATTTTCTGCCAGGCTTTGTGCAAATTGAAATAATAGATTAAATTGATGAATTTGATGATAAATGCTCAACACCCCATGCTTAATTTGATATATTACATGATGTTTCGCGCATTCTTGGTTCGTTTTGATGATCTATTGTTGAAATTTTTGCCTTATTCGGTAGAATCCTGTCTGGCTGATTTTTTCCGGATTCTGGTCTGGAGTCCGCCTGACCTGGATTTTCCCGATTTTCCCTTGGTCTGTTTCCCGAAATGGAATTTTTTTTGAAAATGATTATTTTTCCAAAAATGGAAATTTTTTAAAAATGATCCCGAAAATGAAAATTTCTTGAGATAAAAGAAAATTTGAAAATAAAAATTTCCAAAAATGGAAAAAATTCAAAAATGGGGCTATTAATGATGATATCTGTTTTTCAGGACTAAACAAATATTAAAAGGGGGACTTGCATATGGATTCGTGCCAAAGAGGGAAATCTGGAAATGTTCAATTTAAATTTTTAAAGTGGGACCTGCCTAAGAATCTGTGCCAAAACTGTCTACAGCTGGAGGACTTTCTGGAAAACATGTGAATCTGATCTTGCTGGAGATCGTGGGCTGACATGGATAATATTTATGCATTTAATGCAAATCTTGTCCTATTTTGAAATTCTCCTGGCCGACCTGTTTTGGGGCCCATTATTATTGTAAAATCTAATTAGGCCGACCTATTTTGAGGCCAATTATTGTTGTAAAATCTAATTAGGCCGACATGTTTGGGTTCTCTATAAATGGCATTTGTGCCTCATTTGTAAGGAGGGAGAAAGAGATTAGGAGAAGATTTGATAGAGAGCGAATTTAGCAGTAGAGTAGAGGTAGAAGCTTGTTAATTTCTGAGCAAGTGATGTAACAGAACATTGGAATTGTTGCTGGAGTTTGGTGATTCAATACAATTGAAGGCATTGTGATTTTCTGGTGATCTCTTTTGTGTTGACTTATCTTGCATGGTTCTTATAATTCTATTTTAAAAATTGCTCAAGGTTGTTAGGTTTAGATTTAGATCTGATTCAATGATGTTCATGATTTAATGTTTGAAGTGTTTGCAGCAATCCCTGGTCCATACTTTTTGCAGCTAGCTGATTGTTAGTTGCTTTGTAAGTTTAGCCTGGACCTTTATTTTCATTGTGTTTGGTTCAATTGTGGAGATTTATTCATTTTAACTACAATTGGGTTGTCTTGGGTGAATGTTCATAATATGAAAATCTTTAAAACCTTAGAAGATTGCACTGTTTCTGTAAGATTGTAGCTTTATCTTGATCAAGCAGAGATTGGTTTCGTTGGGATTGGTCCATTTCAAGGATTTTTATCATTTGCATTGTTAATCTTAGGAGTTAGAATAGAATAGAATCTCTCTAAACCCTTATCTCTTTTGCTATTTATTTTGAATCCGGGTTAGTTTTAGGGTTGAAAGCATCACCATATTGTTGCATCTGATGAAAATTCACTTCCAGCATTGTTCATTTGTAAGGCCCCTTGTGATTACCAACATTTTCACATATTATCTGAGTTGTTTATGCATTGTCAAGACCTGACACCCGAGAGACCTTGGGGTGATTTTCAGTAATTTATTGTTGAAGATTACCTTTCAAGAGAGATAGGATATTGTATTATGTCTGAGTTGTTGTGCAGAAAACACCATCAACAGAGAGATTATTATGAAAATGATGCAAAAAATTTCAAAAAATGGGTCTCGACTACAAGGCCATTTTAAGTACCCATGTACAAATGCAAAAGAAATCCTTCATAAAAGGAGAAAACAAGAAAACCCCGTGGGATAAAACTCCTCCCTAAAAGATAGAAAATAAACAATTAAGTGATGAAATATGGAGGACTCCATGATACCCCCAAGTACACTATCCATCACATATGTACATTAAAAATGCCCCCATAAGAGGGAAAGAAAGAGACCACATAGGCCCCCCATAATGAAGTAGCTCCAAAATCATTGAAGAATGTCTGAAGACAAAATAAAATCCAATTCCTACAAACAATATATATCCCCTTTGGGGTAAGTGCACAAAGATAGGGGGCCAAAAAGGGGTCTTAAGTGGCCACTTTTTTTTTTAAATCAGGAAAGACTAACCTTGGATGACAAATTGAAGATAGTTACACTCAAAAATTTAAGATGCAACAAAAACAAGAATCGTAGTGCTCTGAATCTACTTTCTAAACTACTATTTTTTTTGGAAAATGGTCGAGATTAAGGGGTTCAAAAAGGGGGGCCACACAAATTGGTCATTTTTTTTAATAAAACATAGCATAGCATCTAGTGTGGCCCCCTAAAATGTTAACTTTTCTTTAGCATTTTAAAAATTGATTTTTTGAGAAATTAGATAACACCATGTATTTTATCCCCAATTTTTTTGCTAATTTTTTAATGTATATATGATTTTTTACTAATTTTCAAAGTGGACACATCTTGAAAAATAAAAATTTGAGCGTGCTCACCCCTAAATTTTTTGAAAACTAATAAAAAATTTAACTTTTTTTAAATATGTGTAGAATGGAGTCTAGTTTCTAAAAATGTAATTTATTTTAAATTTCATTGAATGGTTAAAAAATAGAGTAAAAAAACTGGAAAATTTGGTTTTTGACAAAAAATGGATGCACCAACAAAATAAATTAAAGATGAAAACCTTAACATACTCAAAATATGAAAAAAAGCATATGGTTAGATAGCTAAGAGAGATCTTAACATTACCTAGGTGTTTTTTTTACTTGACCTTGAAACACATGAAAACCTAATGGGGAGCATGCTCGAGATTATGTGAATTTTTTTACAATTTGGAAAAACACATCTTTAAGCATTGGAAAGTCAGTCCAAGCCTTTGGCTTGGAAATCCCCAAAGCAAACAAAAAAACAAGCACACTATAATGCACTTGCATTATTTGAATGTATTGACAAAATGTGCATGCATTATAATGTGCTCATGTTTTGTCAATGCTTTCACAAAACACGAGCACATTATAATGTGCTTGTGTTATGATCTACATTGAATTCTTTTCCTTATCTTTTTTTGTATTTGTTTTCCATATCTTTCAATGAAACTATATACATGAAATAAACATTTAAGTATAAGTTGAACTTTAAGTTATATTTCATGTATATAGTTTCAGGATGTTTGAGAGTGGTTTCAAATCTATAGGAGTTATAATGAAATTTGTAGTTTATGGAAGATCTTATAATCTTTCAGACTTAGTGAAATTTTAGTAATCAACATGTCAAATTTTATTAATCAGGAGGTCAAATTTTAGTAATCAGCAAGTTGTATCATCTTTCTCTCTCTCTCATTATTTTTCCTTTATGCTCTAGACCTCTCTGTCAATCTCTCCTTACCTCTTTACTTCTCTCTATCTCACCATTCTCTCTCACTCTCCCCCTCTCTATACTTCTCTCTATCTAACCTCCCTCTCCCTCCCTTCCTCCTTTTCTCTTTACTCTCTTTACTCTCTCTCTCTCTCTCTCTCTCACACACACACACCCCCCTCTATCTCCCTCCCTCCCTCCCCTCTCTACTTCTCTCTATATCTCCTCTCTCTACCTCTCCTCCCCTCTCTAATTATATTTATCTCCCCTCTCCCTCTCTCTAATTACCTCTCCACCCATCACTCTCTCTGTCTCTCTATCTCACCTATGTCTCCCTCCTTACCTCTATTGCTCTCTACTCTTTATCTCTCCTCTCCCTCCCTCTACCTCTCTCTCTCTTTCACTCTCTTTCCCTCTATCCCTCACCCTCTTTCTCTCTCACTCTCTCCTCTCTATCTAACCATTCTCTCTCCCTCCCTCTCACTCTCTCCTCTCTATCTCACCATTCTCTCTATCTACCCATCTTTATCTCTCCCTCTCTCTAATTCTCTTTATCTCACCTATCCCTCTTTATCTCTCCCTCCCTCCCATCTCTCTCCAACTTTCCCTCCTTCCATCTATCTCTCTCTACTTCTCTCTATCTCACCTATCACTCTCTACCTCTCCCTAGACAGGTGTAGAAATATGGGGGGTCAAAAAGTGGCCACCCCGCTTTCAAAATTCAAAATATCCATAACACGCTCACATTATAATGCACCCACATTATTTCTTTGTAGTGATTGATCCTACTCACATTATTTCTTATTTTTTTGTTGTTGTTGCAAACCTTCTCTGCAGCCTGCAAACCCTCCAAGATGCGCTCACATTCCAAGAAGCCCAAAACTACGCCATCTATTCACCAATTCTTCATCAAAATGCCGCCATGACATCGGGGAGATCAAAGGAGTAAGTTATTCTTGTTTTTTTGTGTGTGAATTTGGTATTAAATAGGTAGATTGAATATATTTTTGGGTTAGTGCAAGATCATGGGGGTCCAAACTATGCCCCTAAGTGGCAATGAAAATTCAAAAAAATAGAGTTAGGTAATTTGATATAAACAAATGATAAGTTATTAACATAATTTAAAAAATATGTAAGAACAAAATTTTGTAGAAAATTGAATGTAGTTTCTAAGCTACTAGTCCTTTTTTGGAAAAATGTAAATCTACTTGCTTAAAATTTGAAATTTCAATGTAGTAGTACTAAATATTCAAGAAAAAATTAAAAGTAGGTGTATGTCTAACCAACCTAAGTACAAGCAATATATATATATATATATATATTACACTTTCAATATAAATAGAGAACACATACCCAGATGTGACACATTTTTTTATTTTTCCAAGCAAATAATTAGTTATGAATTTTTTAATAGAACTTTTTAAAAAATATTAAGACTTCTTTGTTTGACCACCATAAATTAGTCAAAAAGTTATGAAATTCATTTTTTTTTATCTTAGAGTATGGGAAGCATAGAATGTGCCACATCTTATGGATTCAAAAAATGTGAAATCATTTGAGAATTGGAGATGTTTTTCAATCAACCTATCAATCAAGAAATTAGTCATAATGCATTTAGAAAATTAATAATAATTATCCATTAAGTTCAAAATAAGGCATATCTTATATTGGTGGAAAGTTCATAATTTGGTCAATAAACCCTTTTCATTTCATCGAATTTGGATAAAAAAAAGTCGTCAACCACAAGGGAAAACTCTAGAAAAGTAAGGAAATTTTCTAAACACGTTTTTGTAGTTGACTTTCCATGTATGACACCCCCAAGCCAAATCCCAAGGCAACCCTAAGGGAAATACCAAGGCTACTCATTTTGTGAGAAAAAATGGATATTCATTTTAAACAAATATTTGTTATGAATGGATATCTGTTCTAAATGGATATATGTTACTTTCACTATTTAATATAATTTGTGTTATTGATATATAATAAATATATTATATTATAGTATATTATGTATTATATAAATTATATATATTATATACTATATAGTATATATAATATATATTATATTATGTAATATATTATATATTATATAATATATACTATATATATTATATATTATATACTATATATTATATATAGAATATATGTTATATATTATTTACTACATTATAATATATATATATATATAGAGAGAGAGAGAGAGAGAGTTATCTGGGTAGGGTGGGAGGGATAGAGGGAGGGAGAGACTTGAGAGGTAAAGAGGGAGAGAGAGAGAGGGGGCGGGGAGGGAGGGAGGGAGGGAGGGAGAGATTTGAGAGGGAGAGAGAGTTATCTAGGTTGGGTGGGAGAGAGAGACTTGAGAGAGAGGGAAGGAGTGAGAGAGAGATGGTTATCTAGGTAGGGTGGGAGGAATAGAGGGAGGAAGCAAGCTTAAAGAGAGAGATATCTAGGAACTATGGGAGGAAGACCTGAGAGAGAGGGACAGAGAAAGTTATCTAGGTAGGGTGGGAGAGAGAGACTTAAGAGAGAGAGGGGGTTATGAGGGATAGAGGGAAGGAAATACCTGAGAGAGAGAGTGAGAGTTTTCTAGGTAGGGTGGGAGGGATAGAGGGAGGGAGAGACTTGAGAGATTAAGAGTTAGCTAAATAGAGCACCTGAGGGAGAGACCCAAGAGAGAGAGAGAGAGTTATCTAGGTAGGGTGGGATGGAGAGACCTGAGAGAGAGGGGAATTTGGAGGCATGGAGAGAGGTAAGATCTGAGAGAGAGGGAGGGAGTTATCTAGGTAGGGTGGGAGAGAGAGACCTAAGAGAGAGAAAGAGTGGGAGGGTTTGAGGGATGGAGATACTTGAAGGAGAGCGGGTTATCTAGGTAGGTTGGGAGGGAGAGAATTGAGAGAGAGTTATTTAGGTAGGGTGTGAAGGAGAGGAAGTTATCGAGGTAGGGTGCGAGGGAGAGACTTGAGAGAGAGAGTTATTTAGGTAGGGTGGGAATGAGACTTGAGAGAGAGGGGGTGGGAGGGAGAGAGTGGGGAGAGACCTAAAAGAGAGAGAGGGAGGAAGGAAGGTATGAAGTGAGGGAGAGAATTGAGAGAGAAAGTTATCTAGGTAGGGTGGGAGCGAAATACTTGAGAGAGAGGGGCTATTGGATATGACAACTAAGAGGGGGGGTGAATGAGTTGTCACAAATTATAACCTTAATTTCAATTATCGAAATTAACACATAAACTGATTAATTGATTAACCATCAAATGCAAATGCACAAAAATAATAACACCAAATTTACGTGGAAAACCCAATGAGGGAAAAACCATGGTGAGGATTAACTCACACTATAGAGAATATCAAAACTGATTACAAAAAGGCTCACTGCCTGCGATAAGGCTCACTGCCTAAAATAAGGACTCACTGTCCATGGGGATACAACCCGAAGGGCTCACTGCCACAAAGATACAAAGAATACAAAGAAGACTTGTTGTAGAGAGACAACAATCCCAATGCAATGTAGATTCCACCACAATCACCGATCAAATTGAATGAATGATAGAGTTTTCCTTTTGCTCACTGCATCCAAAAACTCGGCATTAAGCTTCACACTGAACAACCACACACTTTAAGAATAGCATCAAATTCGCGTATGCTCTTTCACTTATCTTCCTTCTTTTCTTATGTACAATTTTCATCGCTAGCACATTCTGTATTTATACTATCTCCAACCTTGAAAAGATACAAAGTCGGCCATCCAACTTCAACTTTCAAATTAGGTCAGTGCCAAACATCCTAGAGTGGAATTAGAATGTGGGAAACCCAAACACATGCTTCACCGAGATCCATAATAGATCCAACATGCTTCATCATCTTCAAAAGTAGTGCTTGACACACAATCAACCACACTAGTGTAAAACACAAATTAATTCAGCTCAATACTTCCAAATGCCAAAAAAACTTCAATAGAACCAGAGCAACACAACTCTTGAACCATACGCCATAATATTTCATCAAAGATAAATTTGGACTAGCAACAATTCTCCCAGACTTAATCACAACATAAAAAAGCATAGTTCACGAGCACCAGAACCAACAACCTTCTTTTAATAAAATTTTCTCAATATCCTCAACATATACAATCAACAACAACTAGTAGATAACCAGTTGACCAGTTGACATCAATGACAACACTTCATTCATTTTCCATTCTTGCAACAATCTCCCCCTTTGTCATTGATGGCAACACATGATGTGAAAAACCATCAAAGACACCATACCTATTCTGAAAAATACTTCTCAAGATTTTTCTTTCTACTTCTCCCCTTTTAGAAGATCATCTTCCTCATTACCTACTTTCTCTTATTAATTTTTTTTCACATGCTCTCTCTCCCCCTTTGACATCAATGGAAAAGGCAAAAGATATGTCCATTGAAACTTCCTTTGACATGAAAATAGAATACTCATAATGACAACACTTAGAAAATCTTCCTGCTTCCCCTGAGGGGTAGCCACCAAAAACATCAGCCCAAAGAGATAGAACTATGAATCCACGGGACTGATGCATCTCCAAATGCATCTTAGTTTGTAAAAGGAGGGGAAATAACCCCTAGCTTATCCCGGAGATAGTCAAAAGTATCTTTAGGAAGAGCCTTTGTAAATACATCTGCAATCTAATCCTTTGTCGAAACATACTCAAGCTTGACCTCATTCTTGATAACCTTCTCTCTTAAGAAATGATATCTAATAGATATATGCTTTGTTCTCGAGTGCATCACAGGATTATTCAAAATTTTAATTTCACTTGTGTTATCACAAAAGATAGAAATAGGATCATCATGTAGCACTGTGATATCTTTCAATGTTTGTTTCATCCATAAAACTTGTGTATAGCATGATGCAACATTAATATACTCAGCTTTAGCAGTAGACAAAGAGACTGAATCTTGCTTCTTACTCAACCATGCCACCAATCTATATCCAAGAAAGAATGCACCACCACTTGTACTTTTTTTGTTATCTATACTTCCAACCCAATCTACATCTGTATAAGCACTAAGTGTAAAATTAGTATCTTTAGGATACCATAATCATAATCCAGAGTGCCTTTCAAATATCTACATATTCGTTTAACTGGAGTAACATGTGTTTCCTTCAAATCTTCTTGAAATCTAGCCACAAGACAAACCACATGCATAATATCTGGTCTAGTAGTAGTCAAATATAGTAGTCCACCAATCATAGATCTATACTTACTCTAATCAATCTTAGATGAATCATCATCTTTTCCCAACTTGCATCCAGTCACCATAGGAGTACTTACTAGTTTGGAACCATCCATACCAAATTTTCTTAACATTTCTCTCACATACTTAGATTGTGAAATGAAAATTTCTTTCTCTATTTGATCAATCTATAGCCCAAGAAATAAATTCATCTCACCAATCATAAGAATTTCAAATTATTTATGCATTTCTTCCACAAACATTTTTCACATCTTTTCATTTCCTCCAAAGATAATTTCAACAACATATACCACTACAATCAATATTATGTCATTCTTAGTCTTCAAATACAAATTATTGTTTGTCATACCTTTGTTAAATCCTTGTTGATTCAAATACTTATCTAACCTTGCATACCAGGCTCTAGGAGCTTGCTTCAGTCCATATAAAGCTTTCTTCAATCTGCACACCACATCTAGTTGATCTATTAACTGGAATCCTTCTGTTTGTTCCATGTAGACCTCTTTATCTAGTTCACCAATCAAAAATGTTGACTTGACATCCATCTGATAAACTTTAAAATCTTTATAAGAAGCTAATGCTAAGAACATCCTTATAGCTTCCATTCTTGCTACCAGGGCAAAGGTTTCCTGAAAATCTATACCTTCCACTTGTAAGTAGCCTTTACACACAAGCCTTGCTTTGTTTCTGACAACTTTCTCGTTTTCATTCAGCTTGTTTCTGAATACCCATTTTTATCCAATGATATTTTTTTTGTTGATTTTAGGACCAATTCCCAAGTTTGATTCTTTCAATATGTAAAAGTTCTTCTTTCATTGCTTCCTTCCAATGTTAATCCTCATAGGCTTCTCTTACTGACTTCAACTCAATTTCAGAGAGTAAGCACAAAATTACTTCAACAACAACTTTGCTTCTAGTCAACACACCTTTTGTCTTGTCTCCAATAATCTGACTTTTTGAATGATTCCTCTATACATATTTCAATGTTCTAGGGGAAATTACCAGAGCATCTTCTTCTCTTTCATTTTTCTCTTTCTTCTCATCTCTATCATGTCCTTCTTCAATTTCTTCTATTCTTTTACAGTCATGTTCATTAGACACATATCCATCAATATCAATAGAATTCTTCACTGTTTCACCAACCTTCACATTCGAGCTTTCCACAATATTCCTCAATATTTTTTTGAAGCATTTGTATGCCTTGCTTTTAGTAGAGTAACCAAGAAATATTCCTTCATCACTTCTTGCATCAAACTTTCCCAATGTTTCCTCATCTCTTCTGATGTAGCATTTACTTCCAAATACCTTGAAATATTTAACTGTAGGAATTCTTTCATGCCATAGCTCATAGGGAGTCTTCATACTATTTTCTCTTTCTTGAACTCAATTTAATACGTACACAAAAGTGTGAATAGCTTTTTTCCAGTAGACTTCCAGTAATCTAGCTTCAGTGATCATTGACCAAGCAGCTTCTTGAATTGTTTTGTTTTTCCTTTCAACAACTCCATTTTGCTGAGGAGTTATCGAAGTAGATAATTGTCTCTTTATTCCATTAACTTCACAAAACATATTGAACTCATGGGAGGTGAATTCACCACCTTTGTCATATCTCAAGCATTTTATCTTCAAATTCACTTCATTTTCAACCATAGCCTTGAATGCTTTGAATCTATCTAAAGCTTTTGATTTTTCTCTTAGAAATGTAACCCATGTATATCTAGAATAATCATCAATTAAAAGCATAAAGTACCTTTTACCAAGTAGACTTCGCACTCTCATAGGACCACAAAGATCTGTATGAACCAAATTCAAGAAATCCTATAGTAGATTGTTCCCTTAATCTATAATGATTTCTTGTTTGTTTCCCAAACTAGAAATTCCTGCAAATAGCATTTACTGGATTTGTAATTCCTGGTAGATCTCTCATATTCTGAATAGTACTAATCCTTTCCAAGTTATCAAAATTCATGTGACACATTCTCCTGTGTCATAACCAGCTGTCATTTATCTAAGTCATAAAACATCGTCCATCAACACCTTTAAGTTGATAAATATTCCCTTCATATTTTTTTCCTATAGTAATCAATATTTTGGATCCTTTCCGGATCTCACACTTCTCATCCTTAAACAAAAGATCATATCCCTTTCTACACATTTGACCAACGCTTAATAGATTATGCCTTAAACCCTTAACATAGTAGACATCATCAGTATGAAGCTTGCCATCAAAACTCACTAAACCTATCCCACATATTTTAGCACTAGTATCATCTCCGAACATAACCAGACCTCCATCATATTTTTCAAGTTTCACAAACTTACTCTTGTCACTAGTCATGTGATGTGAGCAACCACTATCAACTACCCAAAAATTATTATCATGTTTAGCATGTAGGGTAGAGATAATTGTATCTTCATTTTTCTCCTTCTCCTTCTCCTTCTCCATAGGATTTTCCTTTGACTGTCTTTCTGAATTAGTAGAAGTAGGTTCATCTTTAATCACCAAGAACAAGCATTCATTGTATTTGGATCTTCATATTCTAAATCTTCATCTAAAATACTAGCATTCTCATTAACATAGTAAGCTCTGTTAATCTTCTTTCCTTTCCTTTCTTTCTCATATCTTTGTTTATTCTTTTTAGCTCTTTTCGGACACTTTGCAACATAGTGACCAATTTCTCCACAACTAAAGCATTTAAAGGGAAATTTGCATTCATACTTACCAGAGCCTTTTCTCAATCTTCTTACAAAGTTAGCCTCAATTTCTTAAAATTTCTCTTCATTTGGATCTTTGGTTCTTGTAGCTTTAAAAATTGTCTTTTTTTTTCCTCCACTTCTTAGATTCAGCTTCCTCATTTCATAATATGTCAAGAATCCTAACAACAGATCCTTAGTACATGTCTTGTAATCTATAGTCTGCTCAATAGCACTCACCTTTTCACTATAAGCATCAGGAAGAGTTCTAAGAATCTTCTTTACAATTCTGGTTTCATCTATAGTAGTGCCAAGAGATCACATTCCAACCACTACCTCATCCAATCTTTGTACATAAGCTTTAACATTATCATCTTCGGACATATCTAAAAGATCAAACAGTGTTTCCAAATTCTGTAATTTTGCTTCTTTCACCCTTTCATCACCATCATGTGCTCTTTCTAAAGCATCCCATAATTCCTTAGTTGTCTTCAAATTCTAAACCTTAATCAACTCGGAATGTACCAAACTATTCTTCAAGATGAACTTCGCCTTATTATTCACTTCATGTGCTTTAATTCTCTTAGGTGTACTCAGACCATTTGCAGGAGGAGTGTAGGGATTCTTGTAAGCTTTCTCTACATCAAATCTGTAATACTCCAGATATTCTTCCATCAATACTTTCCAGATACTTAATTAGTTCCATCAAACTTCAGATAATCAAATACCATTTTGTTAGCCATCCCATACCTTCCTCAAGCAGTTAAGCTCTTCACCAATGAACCAAGATCTGATACCAATTGTTTGATAGGACAACTAAGAGGGGGGATGAATCAATTGTCACAGATTATAACCTTAAATTCAATTACCAGAACTAACACATAAATTGATTAAGTGATTAACCATCAAATGCAAATGCACAAACACAATAACACCAAATTTACGTGGAAAACCCAATAAGTGAAAAACCATAGTGAGGATTAACTCACACTATAGAGAATATCAAAATCAATTACAAAAAGGCTCATTGCCTGAGATAAGGCTCACTGCTTGAAATAAGGCTCACTGCCTGAAATAAGGACTCACTGTCCACAGGGCTACAACCCAGAGGGCTCACTACCACAAAGATATAAAGAAGACAAAGAATACTTGTTATAGAGAGACAAAAATCTCAATGCAATGAATATTCCATCACAATCACTGATCAACTCGCATGAATGATAGAGTTCACCTTTTTTTCACTGCATCTGGAAACTCGATGTTAAGCTTTGTACTGAACAACCACATACTTAACTCACACACTTTAAGAATAGCATCAAATTCACATCTTCTCTTTCACTTATCTTCCTTCTTTTCATATGTAAAATGTTCATTGCTAGCACATTCTGTATTTATACTATCTCCAACCTTGAAAAGATACAAATTCGTCCATCCAACTTCAACTTTCAAATTAGGTCAGCACCAAACATCCTAGGGTGGAATTAGAATGAGGGCGGCCCAAACACACGCTTCACCAGGATCCATAATAGATCCAACACACTTCATTAGCTTCGAAAGTAGTGCTTGACACACAGTCAACCACACCAGTGTAAACACATAGATCAATTAAGCTCGATACTTCCAAATGCCAAATCCAACTTCAATAGAACTAGAGTAACACAACTCTTGAACCATACACCATAAGATTTCATCAAAGAGAAATACAGACCAGGAACAATTCTCCCAGACTTCAATCACAACACAGAAAAGCATAGTTCACAAGAATTAGAACCAACAACCTTCTTTTAATACAATTTTCTCAATATCCTCGACATATACAATCAACAGCAACTAGTAGATAACCAGTTGACCGGTTGACATAACTAGTTGACCAGTTGACATCAATGACAACACTTCATTCCTTTTCCATTCTTGCAACATGGATGTGGGAGGGATAGAGAGAGGGAGAGACCTACGAGAGTGAGGGGGTGGAAGGGATAGAGGGAGGGAGAGACCTGGGAGAGAGGGGGTGGGAGGGATAGAGGGAGGGAGAGACCTAAGAGAGAGGGAGTGGGAAGGATAAAGGGAGGGAGAGACCTGAGAGAGAGAGGGATGGAGGGAGGGAGGGAGAGAGAGATAGTTATCTAGGTAGGGTGGGAGGGATAGACAAAGGGAGAGATGTGAGAGAGAGGGATATAGGAAGGGAGAGAGGTTAGAGAGAGATGTATTGAGAGAGATTTATCTAGGTATGGTGGGAGGATGAGACCTGAGAGAGAGGGAGAGGGAGACTTGAGAGAGAGATGGGGGCTAAGAGGGATAGAGGGAAGGGAAAACTTGAGAGAGAGAGAGAGAGAGAGAGATTTAGGTAGGGTGGCAGTGAGAGACTTGAGATAGAGGGGGTGGGAGGGATAGATGGAGGGAGATAACTAAGAGAGAGGGGGTGGGAAGTATAGAGTGAGGGAGAGACCTAATAGAGAGAGAGGGGGTGGGAAGGATAGAGGGAGGGAGAGGCCTAAGAGAGAGAGGGTGGAAGGGATATAGGGAGGGAGAGACTTGAGAGAGAGAGAGTTATCTAGGTAGGGTGGGAGGGAGAGACAGAGAGAGGGAGGGAGTGAGTGAGAGATAGTTATCTAGGTAAGGTGGGAGGGAATTACCTCAAAGAGGGAGGGATAGATAAAGGGTGATTCTAGAGAGAGAGAGAGAGAGATGGAGGAAGGGAGAGAGCTCTAAAAGAGAGATGGAGTGAGAGAGAGACATCTAGGTAGGGTGGGTGGAAGAGACCTAAGGGAGAGAGGGAGGGAGAAATTTATGTAGGTAGGGTGGGAGAGAGAGAACTAAGAGAGAGTGGGGGTTGGGAGGGATAGAGGGAAGGGAAAACCAAAGAGAGAGAGTTGTCTGGGTAGGTTGGGAGGGATAGAGGGAGGGAGAGACCAAAGAGAGAGAGAGTTATATAGGTAGGGTGCCTAAGAGAGAGATATGATGAGAGAGTTTTTTGGGTAGGGTGGGAGGGATAGAGGGAGGGAGAGGCCCAAGAGAGAGATAGAGTTATCTAGGTAGGGGTGCCCAAGGGAGAGACCTAAGAGAGATAGGGAGAGAGAAAGTTATCTAGGTAGGGTGGGAGGGAGATACTTGAGAGAGAGAGAGAGGGTGAGAGAGATTTATTTAGGTAGGGTGGGAGAGATGGAGAGAGACCTGATAGAGAGAGAGAGAGATTTATATAGGTAGGGGTGCTCGAGGGAGAGACCTAAGAGAGAGGGAGAGAAAAATTTATCTAGGAAGGGTGGGAGGGAGAGACCTGAGGGAGGGAGGGAGAGTTATTTAGGTAGGTTGGGAGCAAGAGACCTAAGATATATGGAGGTGGGAGGGATAGAGGGAGGGAGAGACCTAAAAGAGAAAGAGAGAATGAGTTATCTAGGTAGGGTAGGAGGGAGAGACCTATCCCTCCCTTCCTCCCTCTCTCTCTCTCTAAGGTCTCTCCCTCCCTCTATCCCTCCCACCCCCTCTCTCTCAGGTCTATCCCTCCCACCCTCTCTCTCTCAGGTGTCTCCCTTGGGAACCCCTACCTAAATAACTCTTTCTCACTCCCCTCTCTCTCTAGTCTCTCCCTCCATCTATCCCTCCCACCTTACCTAGATAACTCTATATCTCCCTCTCTCTCATTCTATATATATATTATAATGTAGTACACATAATATATATTATATATAATTATAATATATAGTATATAATATATTATGTAATTTATATAATATATAGTATATAATATATATTATATAATATATCTAATATATAGTATATAATATATTTAATATATAGGATATAATATATTATGTATTATTAATATATAATATATTGATTATATATTAATAATACATAATATTGTTTTTATGTATATTCTTTGGTTTTAAATAACTAAAGGAAACAAATATTTATTTGTAATGGATATTTGTTTCCCATAGTATAAACACTAAACCTTCACCCTATGCATGTAATTCATAACAAATATCCATTCTAAATGGGTATCCATTTTGGGGATTATACATAAAACAAAAAGGGGACCGTTTTGAGCATTCCAACAATCCCCAAATTCTTTTTGTCATCTAAAATTCCGTGTTTTCTATCTAATACAAAAAAAATCATATTTTTCTAGATTCTTTTGCACAATTTTCAACTTAACAATCATTTTTGTGCTCTATTTTGTTTGTGCAATGGGGAGAAATAGTCATTGTAAGGGAAAAGGTAAGATAAAACTAACATCAAAGAAAATTGAAGCATATAGAGAAAAAGATAGAGAAAGTCATAGGTAGAGAAGACAAGGTATGTCAAATACTCAAGCTGAGGCTTCTTCTCCACCTGTAAATGTTATTTCAAGTGAAGATGAAATAGAATTTGAAAATGTTGAACATCATATTGAAATTGGAAATGAAAATGTTGAAATTGATATAGAAAATATTGAAATTGGAAATGAAAATGCTGAAATTGATATTGGAAATCAAAATGTTGGAATTGTTATTGGAAATGTTGATAACATTGAAAACATTGAAAATGAACCTTATGTATCACCAAATTACATGAGAAACCCTGAATGGTTGCTTGAAATAAATGAGAACATAATAGATCATCTCGATGGAAAAAGGTCATCACGAATGGTTTGGTTGTGGGCTACCCAAATGTTAAAACAATAATTTTCCAATAAGACATTAATTGAACAATTTCTAACATCCTACAAAATGAGACCATTATTAAATAAATTGAAAATTCGTATGATCAAAAAGTCAGAAAAAAATAATATTATTGTTAAAAATCTTTTCAATGATCTAAATTTTATTGAAAATATTAGTAAGGAAAAATATAAGAGAGTTTCTAATAGAGTAATAACAACCTCATTAGTAAGCCATCATTTGACAAAGTATTTTTATTGAGGTAAACTTGTGTTGATTTAAACCTAAATCATAAAAGATTGCCTAGAGCACTCTCAAGAAGAGGAAGACTCGATAGTCCTCTTCAAAATGATACATGGGGTTTTAAGGGGAGGCTTCCATGTGTTGATAAGAAGCTAACATATAACATAAAGAATAAAATTCAACAATTTTGGCTCTCTCAATCTAGAGTATCACCAAATACAAAGGATGTTTTAAAGTTAAGAATTGGCAATCGAGATTGCACACCGCATCCTAAACATTTCTTACTATGTAGCCAAATAATATTGTACAAATAATTTTGTGAAGCACATCCAACTTTGCAAATCTCACAAAGGGATTTTGAATCTTGTAAGCCATTTTATTGCGTAATTTGTAAATACCATGTAGAGTTTTCAATGTATCATGAATTATTATGCTATATTCATTCTAATATTCATACTAACTTAAATTTGCAGGAGTGTCATGCAATGCAACTTCCAAAGTCATCCAAGGACTTGTTAGATCCATTTTTATGTGTTAGAAGTGATGGTTGTTTTTTTTTAGAAATGATTGTTTGAATGAGATGTGTTTTAAATTTGGTGGTTTATCAAAATATGTAGCATGTTTTCATGAGGGTAGTGAACATGATTTTGCTAACAAAATTTTTGAGAAAAAAAAATTGAGATAGTGAAATATAGTTTGAAGAGTGGAGGTGAAGGGTCTAGATGCGAGTTGGTTACAAGAGAGGTAAGTATTGTTGATTTTATTTCTGATTTTATGAAAAATCTTTTCTACAAGTATGCAAGGCATAGCCACAAGTCCCAATGGTTGGATAAAAAATTCAAGATGTGTAAGGACTCTTTCCCAATTGGAACTATTATATTTGTGGTCAATTTTACTAAAAATTATGCATTGCAACCACAAAATGAGGTACAATATCAATATTACAATTCTATTCAATTTTTTATTTTTTTATCATATAACATATAGAAATGCCCCTAATAGTACAAAAGAGAATAGGAAGATAATCAAGGAGTAACATTTCTACATGAGTGATGATAGATCTCATTCATCAAAGTTTGTGCAACATTGTTTTGAAAAAAAATATTAATTTCTTGTAGGAAAAATATATTACAATGGGTCAATATATCCTTTGGTTAGGTAACTACATGGGGAAATTCAAGAATTCTCATATGTTTTAATATTTGAGCAAGATGCATGTACAGAGGGGTGTACCTCATATTTGGAGTTTTTTGAAACCGGGCATGGAAAAGGTGAGCATGATGGAGTAGGTGCATGTGTGAAGAGAGCTCTAGTTAAGGAAAAAATGAAGATTAGAGGTGTTGTAATATTTAGTGATGCACATTCTATTGTTCATTGGTGTAGTTATACATTATCATGAGGAGGGACACTTGATTCAAAAAAGTGTAGATTATTTTAGTTGGTTGATGAGGGCATAGTGGGAGACAAATTGGAATGTCAGACAATCAAAAAATCTTCAAAGATATATTCATTTTGAAACTCAGATGCAAGTGCATGGACCATATGGACACGAGATTTGGCTTGTTTTTTTCAAAATTATATTCAGTGTGATTGGGATCAATGTGAGTCAAGTGAGTGGGTAGATGCATGGATTTCACTATATCTAACCCCTATATTTGTAGCATAATCCTCTTTAGAAGATGAAATGGAAAGTTCACTTGACTATGACCATCTTTCAAATCTTGTACAACTAGGACATGTCTATGTAGTTGTTGCACCATAGGGGAATGAAGAGGGATCGAACTATTGGTTGGCATGATGTGCATAGGGAAAAAATAACCTAACACAACTAATGACAGATGATGATGAGTTCATGTATCCTACAGGTTTAGTTGTTGTTTCTAGAACTTGGTTGCAAACCTATATGATTAGAAAGAATAGCATACCTTCCTTTGAAGACTACAAGAAACACAAAACCATTCTCATATATTCACACCTTGTTATAGAAAAAAAATGTTAAATTATTGAGGCATCATGCCAAAACAAGAACAAAGGAACTATTGACAGTTATTAAAGCTAATCATGAAGCAATATTGGATACTGTGAAGGTAAGAGATGACCCTTCAAACACACTTTAGTAGAATTTTTTTTTTTGTATGGGACAGGTATGATATTCTTCATCTTATTTAGATTCATGTTATTTCTATGGGTTGGATTAAAAGTACATTAAAAGTTTGCGTGAAAATTAACCGGTATGTAAAATGTAGGATTTTTGGAGAACAAAGGTATATTTTCAAGCGATTCAAATCAAAACATCCATGGTAGTTCATGCAGATCATATATTTTCAAGGTATATTTAATTTGAGAGAATGTTTAATTCAAACTTTGTAGTTCATGTTGCTTATGCTCAACAATTTTTCTATATTTATATGCGGGTTTACTACACTCAAGTTTGGAGTATAGCGAGGTTACAATGACAATAAATCCACCTTTGTTGAGTTTCTAATAGGTCTCAAAGATTGATTTTCTTAAAAGATCACTTGTTTACATGTGTAGGTTTTTTGGAGTATAAAGGTATATTTTTAAGGGATTCAGATCAATACATCCATAGTTGTGTTATGAGTACAATGAGGTAATAATGGTAGCGATTCAAAAGTAGGTTATGAGTGTTGGACTCAAGGAACACTAAGAGGGGGGGTGAATTAGTGTTCAAAAAAACATAAATTATAAACCAGATCTTAAACCATTCATAGCACATAAATAGAAGTAAAGATGCATCCACAAGAAGTAAGCATTCATCACACCATGACACCAATATTTTTTTCGTGGAAAATCCTGTTAGAGGAAAAAAACCATGGTGGAGGTTAATCCACAATTGTATACTCTGTTAAAAGTATGAAAATGAAAAGGGAATGCACTTGAATTTAGGCTCACTACCTAGAGCTCACTGCTCAAAATAAAGAAGGCTCACTTCCTTACAAAAAGTTTGTATTACAATAAAAAGAAGAATTGAAATGATAGCATCTCCAAATGTCTGGTTACAGTTCCAATTAAGCTCTCAAAACAATATATTGACCTTATGTCAAATTCAGCACTTAAGCTATGTTCTACTCTGCTCACATCACCACATACCAAACTCACCAACCACTACTTGCACACCAAAATGAATTCACCGAAATCATATATATATCCACTACCGAAGATCATTAGTTTCTTCATGTCAGCTTCAACCAAATATAATATATTCACCACTTAATCAGCTCAATTCTCCAACAATGCTTAATGCGTATTTTCCAAAGTTGACTACAACTTAGCTAGGACCCAAGCAAAATTTCCAAGCACAAAATAATTGCACAAACACTTCTTATGCATCCGCACATGCTACATGCATCATGTTGTCCTTCATGCACTGATAAACAGGAAATTATCCTACCGAACCTCCAAGCTTACACTCTAATTAATGCACCATCATAAAACTCAATAATAAGGTATAGTAAATACATAACATCCTTCATCTGAGATCCACAACCCAAAATGGCGATCTAGTGAAAAATCATACTAACCAGATGCCCTGTTCTCCATTCACTGTTTCGGTAATACCTTGTTATGCACTTTGTCTACCGGTATGAACATATCCAGATCTACGGATTGGAGGGATGACTTGTTGCCATCAATGAAAACACTATATACTAGAAAACTCCCCAAAAGGCCAACAATCTCCCCCTTTGGCATTGATGGCAACACTTAGTGAAAAATGACTAAGTGTCAGAAACATGATTGTGTTGCCAAAGTGAAAAATGCCAATAATCACCCCAACATAGCTCCCCCTAAGCATGATAAGGCATTTTTCACTGCATTCTCTCCCCCTTTGACATCAATGACAAAAATGAGTTCGATTTCAGCATTCGTCTTCCCTTTTGATATCAGAAATGTAACTGAAAACTTTTTCTAACTCCCCAAAATTTGCTTTCTTATTTCAAAAAGACTTCAAAAGTTGAATAGGTGCAAAACATGCACTCTCTCCCCACGTATGCATTCTCTCCCCAATATTGCTTCAAAATTTTAAAGAGATTCAACTACCACCAAGGTCAAAAGATTACCTTGTACTTCATTTTTGGAAGGAATTTCTTCTAGGCTTCCACTAAGATTCCAATTATTAGAATCGGGTTGTTATTTGCAGATGTTTGATTTATGATCTTGACAAGAGATTCAGGAATTGTAATCTCTTTCGCTAGCTTTTCTCTTTTCTTCAGAACTTCAGTTAGCTGCTCCAACCTCCCTTCAGTCAAGTCCTTCACCTTCCAAAAGGTGTCCACAAGCCTATCTTTTTTGTATAGGACTTTAGCATGCTCCGATTGCAATTTTTGAATATTTTTCTTCTCAACACCATCCTTGTCCTGATACATGTTATAATCTTGACCAATTTTGTTCAGTTCATCTTCTATTTAATCCAACTTTTCCTTATACTTCCCAATTGCATGGGGCCACTGAAGACAGTAATTGTAGATGTTGTTTGCTGCATTAATGCACTGCCTTAATTCATTCATTTTATTGTTCAACTTTGTAAGCGACAACCTGAACTGTTCTTTCAGATGCAAGATTATCTCATCCTCTTATTTGTTCTGAGACTCAGAAGTCACAACTTCCATTATGCACTCAATCATTTCCTCATAAAACACATTCTTCAAACTTTCCAAACCAATATTGTTGTACTTAAAAAAATTACTCAAGGTTCTTTCAATCAAATCTTGTTCAAATGAGGGTCTATTAGACCACATGTCAGCAATTTTCTTCATTCCATCCTTTTCTTGAACAAGTTTCAATATCATTTCTTTGGTTAAATCTTCTTCTTCTTCTTTTCTTTATGTTACTATTGCAACCGGTTCAACTGATTCCAGTTCATCCATCGGGGTATATTCCTCTGATTCTTCATCAGAGACATCAAGTACCACTTTCTTTTTTCCTTTTTCTTTAGTTTCTGGGTCCATGAGTACCGGAGGAGTATGAACAACAATCGTTTTAGCTCTCTTCCTTTCCAATTCATCGGAGGATGATCCAACTTCAAGAGTTTTCACCAAAGGGGAAATGCTGATTTTTCTGAACTTCCCTAGAAATTCCTTAAAGAATTTTGCATACACATCCTTACAATTATCCAAATCATTAAAATGTTCATAGATTTTCTTACAAACCGGTTCATCCTTTTTCCATACAACATTGTTGTTTTGCGGCAAACAATTCATTAAATACATTGCAAGACATATAATCAAGGTTCCAAACCTGAAAGCGTAATTTGTTTCCTTTGTTAATTGAACATTTTCCATCAACTGATCCTTCAATAAACCGCATAGATCAAAGTCTTGATTCTCCATGACCATTTTATGAGAAATGTATACTGCACCTACCGAAGTAGTTCCTTCCCTGTTCTGGAAAAACATTTTGTAGGAAATTCCATGTGCAATGTACCTTGTAATTGGATCTTTGATCATTGAGATTATCAAAGCTCTCTAATTTCCAATCAAACTGGTTAGGGTTTGAACTTCAGTGTTCTGAATAGATTTCTTTTTCGGTACATCCCCATTATCACACAAACCAATTAGATCCTTAACTACTTCTTTCGTAATGCGATAGGGTTTATTCAAGTTTAAAATATCATCATCCAATCTGTTCAAGATAAACCTAATGACTTCCACATTAGCAAAGTAAGGAAATTCATTCTAAATGTCTATACTTTTGTGGGTCACATTTCCAACCCATTTTAATTCATTTTTCGTCAATGAATTTCTTACATTCCTAATCTTCTCGCTACAATATTCATCCAAAATGATAGTTCCTTTGATTTACTTCATTTCTTTTATGTACAGAGCAAGTTTTCTTCTGAATACACAAAATAAGTGAAAATTCTTCAAACAATTGAAATACTTGACAGATTCGCTAATGAATTTACTTTGCTCCTTCAAAATTTGTTGCAGAGGCTCTCCTTCAATTTTTCTTCAATGCACAGTAACAAATGAGGGTTCAAAATGCCTTTTTGTAGCTTCACACACCTAAATTTTATCACATTAGATGTGTTTCCCTAAAAGTTCTAGAAAACCTACTTTCTTAGACAGCAAGGGAAAGATTTATCTGTGGACCTTCCACCCTTGAAATTTCTACACAAATGATCATCAACACAATTTAAGACTGCTAGCACACCTACTGACAAGATCCTGCATACTGATGCCAACATCTGACAGGGGAGCAAAGGATTTTCTTGAATATCTCCCCCTAGGCCAATGGTCTAAGATCAATTCCCAGAGGAATTACCAGAAGCAGATTCTGGTGCAGACTTACTTCCTTCTTCAGACTCGCTCTTTTTTACCCATGTTTTCTTCATCTGATCCCTTATCTCCTCCACAATCACTTTTTCTTTTCCTTTATCATTCTTCTAAGAAATTCTGCTCTTGTATACCAGACCTCCCCTAACCA
Organism: Sequoia sempervirens; assembly: GCA_007258455.2. Taxonomy (NCBI): domain Eukaryota; kingdom Viridiplantae; phylum Streptophyta; class Pinopsida; order Cupressales; family Cupressaceae; genus Sequoia; species Sequoia sempervirens. The sequence continues at coordinate 898,488,088 of VDFB02281492.1, forward strand.
TATTTCTATTTCGGCAGAATCTTGCAATATGCCCAACTCTATTGCAATGATAGCTCACAAGATTTCTTTCTTTCATTCTATCATTCCACTAATTTTCTCTAGATCTACAATGTTTAGCAATGTGCCCAAGCCTTCCATAGGTGTAACATTTAGTGTTCCTTATATCGACAGAGTTGTTTGACTTACTTCTACACTCAATTGACTTGTGTCCAAACTTTTTATAGCTAAAGCACTGACCGGAAAATGATGGACTTCTTGAATTTACTTTACTTCTACACTGAGATGCCATATGACCAATTTTTTTACAAATAAAGCACTGACCATTAAACTTTTGAGCATTAGGTTGTCTTACCTGATGTGTTATTCTTTTGTTCATTTGATTTCCTTTCTTAAAATCCTTCTGTTCAGATCCGGAGCTTTCTCCCTTTTCATATCCAAGACATCTTCTATCGTTTGCATCCTTCTTTCCATTAGTCAGCTCATCAAGCTTAGCATAATTGATCTTAAACTTTTCTTTATATTCATTAGCAGTAGAAAGTTCACTTCTAAGAATAATTATCTTCCTTTCAAGTTCTTGTTCATGATCTCTAGATTGCTGCAGTTCAATCTCCAACTGAATGAACCCACTGTTAGCACAACTGCATTCTTCAAATTTCTCTTTTAAAGAGTAGGCCAGATTCTCCTCATTCTTCTTTCTTTCTTCAATTTCCTTAGTTAACTTCATCACCATGGATTCCATTTCAAGTTTTAGAGTAGCATTATTTTTAGCAAGCTTTTCACATTCTTCAATTTCTTTCTTTCAGAGTCTGATTCAAATGAACATCTTCCAAGCTTTTACTTTCTTTCTACTTCAATTTATGACATAGTTCTTTCCTCTTTTATGTTGACTCATTGATTTTCAGTGATTGAATGAATTTTTCAGCATCCGCAGAATTTGATTTCAATTCCAAGACTTTTACTTTAGACTGATCCAAATCTTCAAGTGCCACCAAGAGCTATTGTTCAAGATTACCAGAGTCCATTTCTTCAAGATCCACCTTAAGCTGTTAAAATTTTACAAAGGAACCTTGCTTTGATACCAATCGTTGGACTCAAGGAACACTAAGAGAGGGGGTTGAATCAATGTTCAGCAAAACATAAATTATAAACCAGATCTTAAACCATTCATAGCACATAAATAGAAGTAAAGATGCAACCACAAGAAGTAAGCATTCATAACACCATGACACCAATATTTTTTTCATGGAAAACCCTATTAGGGGAAAAAAACCACAGTGGAGGTTAATCCACAATTGTATACTCTGTTAAAAGTATGAAAATGAAAAGGGAATGCACTTGCATTCAGTCTCACTTGCATTCTAGCCTAGAGCTCACTGCTCAAAATAAAGAAGGCTCACTTCCTTACAGAAAGTTTGTATTACAATAAAAAGAAGAAATAAAATGATAGCATCTCCAAATGCCTGGTTACAGTTTCAATTAAGCTCTCAAAACAATATCTTAACCTTCTATCAGATTTGAAACTTAAGCTCTATTTTGCTCTACTCACATCACCACATACTGTACTCACCAACCACTACTCACACACCAAAATGAATTCACTGAACTCATATATATATTCACTACCGAAGATCATTAGTTGCTTCATGTAGGCTTCAACCAAATATAAAATATTCACCACTTAGTTGGCTCAATTCTCCAACAACACTTAATGCATATTTTCCAAAGTCAGCTACAACTTAGTTGGGACCCAAGCAAAATGTCCAAGAACAAAAACAATTGCACAAACACTTCTTATGCATCTGCACACACTACATGCATCATGTCGGCCTTCATGCACTGATAAACAGGAAATTATCCTACCGGGCCTCCAAGCTTACACTCTGATTAATGCGCCATCATAAAACTCAATAATAAGGTATAGTAAATACATAACATCCTTCATCTGAGATCTGCAACCCAAAATGATGATCTAGTGAAACATCATAGTAACTGGATGCCTTGTTCTCCATTCATTGTTTCGATAATACCCTGTTCTGCACTTTGTCTGCCAATATGAACATATCCAAATCTATGGACCAGAGGGATGACTTGGGTTGCCATCAATGACAACACTATATGCTAGAAAACTCCCCAAAATTCCAACAATGAGTACAATTTCTTTTGGCTCTTCATTCAACCCATTTCTAATAAGTATTCTCACATTCTCTCAATTGCTTAATTTTTGAAGGTATTATTGTTTAACTTGTATGTGAAAGATCTCATTCAACTTTTTTTATTCATGGAGGTTTACTATTGGCCAACATTATTCATCTTTATTGCTTGGAGGTGATTTTGTTTGTGTATACCTGCTCCAATCTCTTATTTTTGTTAAGTTTCTCCATTGTTTTTATTAGTGTTAACAACTTTGGTATTTTAGATTGTTCTCATTATTTCATTTTTATTCTTATGTTGTATATTGTTTAGCATAACTTAACTTATTTCATTTTTCTAAAAATAATATTTTCAATGGAGTTTCATATTCCCATTTTCATTTTTTATGATCACACTACCAAAATGTTGGACTTTTTCTTCGAATGACATATGAATCCTCTCATAACTTCAAAAAATATAAATCCTAAGTAGAGACTTCTAGTTATCATTTGATCCATGTAATTTGCTAAGATCAGAGGGAAAGTTGGAAATAATGCTTTTTGATCTTTCTTGAAGGAGCATGATAATCATTGGTAATTGACAACTACTCACTGACCACAAAAGATTATTTTCTCATGACCGTCTTACACTTGACTATGCATTCTTCACCATGCTTTGGCACACTCAAATGACTTTAGACTATTATTTCTCACTTTTATACATTCCTTTAATGATTTTCACTTACCAAGACTCTTATTCACTATCTAATTATTGTGGCCTACTTATTTAGAAAGATAACATGCCTAGGTATCGATTATCCTATTTGTCTCCCCGAAAAGAGCACCCCAAAACAATCATGTGACTTGGGCAATGAAAAAAATACCTTCCCTAGTAATTACTTTCCTACCTCAATGTTTCCATGCTACCCATTTGTCAAAATTACTAGAAAATTAACAATTTTGCATTTTTTGCTCTTACAACACTTTCAAGACTACCCTACATTAGTGCACTTTGAAATCATGGGGGGAATTGGGAAAAAAAAGGAGGCCTTCCATAGTGTTTACTGGCCCACCTTGATGTGTTTGAATACTTGGTTTTTCTCCATGATGCACAAAAAAAAAATTACTTTCCATTTTTGCATTGCTTTCAATTGACATTTTTTGCAAGAATGCATCACTAGAACAAAAAAATGGTGTTGAGTTGACAAAAATTGAGAGAGGTTGGTTTGAAGGTATTTGATATCCACCTATGGGTCTAGAAAAAACATTTGTACGCACCACGAGCTCCCATAACAACTTCATCATAGTTTGACAAGTTTTTGCTCTTAGGGCTCTTAAGAGACTACCCCATAAAGAGAACCCAAGACTATTTGAGTGACTTAGGAAATGAAAATAGACCTTCCCTAGTATTCACTTGCCTTCCTCGACATGTCCGCATTGCCCATTTGTCAAAATTACAAAAAAAACATTTACATTTTTTTGCACTTTTTGCTCTTAGGGCTCTTAAGAGATAACCTCAGAAAGAGCACCCTAGAATGATCAGGTGACTTGGGAAATGAATAGAAACCTTCCCTAGTATTTACTTTCCTACTTAGATGTGTTTATGCTTCCCATTTGTTAAAAATACTGAAAATTTAACAATTTTTCTTTTTTTACTCTTACGACACTTTCAAGACTACCCCAAATTAGTGCACTTCAGAATCACCAAGGGATTTGGAAAAAAAAGGAGGTCTTTCATAGCATTTACCTGCCCACATTGATGTGTTGGTATACTTTTTTTTGATCTACAGTGGATAAAACAAAAAAAAATGCTTCTTTCCATTTTTTCACTACTTTCCACTAACAATTTTTACAAGAATGCATTTGACATTGAAACACACAAATGGTGTTGAGTTGACCAAAAATGAAATATTTTGATTTGAAAGGATTCTATATACACCTATAGGTCTAAAAAAATCATTCCTATCCGCCACGAGCTCCCAGAATGACTGTCATAGTTTGATAATTTTTTCCTTTTAGGGCTCTTAAGAGACTACCTCAGAAAGAGCATCCCATAATGATTGGATGAATTTTTCAATGAAAATATACCTTCCCTAGTATTTACCTACCTATATAGATGTGTCCACATTGCCCATTTGTTAAAAATACTAAAAAAGTAACATTTTTTTCTCTTAGGGATCTTAAGAGACTACCTTGAAAAGAGAACTCCAGAATGATTGGACGACATAGAAAAAAAGAAACCTTACCTAGTATTTACTTTCCTACCTCAACATTTCCATGTTGACCATTTCTCAAAAATATTGAAAATTTAACAATTTTGCATTTTTTGCTCTTACGACACTTTCAAGACTACCTTGGATTAGTGCACTCTGAAATCATGAGGGGGGAACTTGGGAAACAAAATAATTTATTTTGTAGTGTTTACCTACCCACCTTGGTGTGTTGGTATACTTGGTTTCACTCCATGATGCATAAAACAAAAAATGCTTCTTTCCATTTTTGCACTATTTTCCATTGATAATTTTTGCAAGAATGCATTGACACTGGAACACACAAACAGTGTTGAGTTGACCAAAATTGAGAGAGGTTAGTTTGAAGGGATTTTATATCTACCTATAGTTCCAAACAAAGCATTCCTACATGCCATGATCTCCCATGATGACTTCATCAGAGTTTGACATTTTTTTGCTTTTAGGGCTCTTAAGAGACTACCCAGAAAGAGCACCCCAAAATGATTGAGTGACTTGGGAAATGAAAATAGAACTTCCCTAGTATTAAATTTCCTACCTCGACTTTTCCATGCTGCCCATTTGTCAAAATTACTAAAAAAATTACAATTTTTTCATTTTCCAATATTCATGTTTAATTTAACCAATGTTGCTTTCATTGTTCAATTACTTTTACTCAGTGTTCTTTATGTTTTTTAACACTTTTTTTAATATTGCAATTCAAGTGTCTTTGAGAGTAGCAATGATTTGAGATGTATGTTATGGAGTGAGGATATCAAGGGCACATGTTAGTTTTGTGTCTAGGATATCTTGATAGCAAGATGCATTGATGTATTTGTACATGAGTACATCGATAAAATTATATCAAAAATTATTACTTGCATTGATGATTATGATGGTAAAAGAATATATAAGATGTATTTGTACATGAGGACATGAAAATATGATATATGAGCATTATTGGTTATATTTATGGCAAAATTTATGAAAAATATGATGATTATGAATGTCATGTGTATGTTGAAAAATGGCACATGTATGTGTAATCACCATCAAGTGTGTCAAATGTATGCAAATAATGATGATTATGATGACAATATGCATAGACTAACAAATATAATGTGTATGTACCTTCTTATGTATGTTCATGAATGCCACGTGTATATATATTTTCACATCAAAATCACTCGCACATTCCTATATTCATTCATGTTGGCACCTACTTAATAATCAAGCAATGGTGAAGATTTTGGACTTGTCTATTAATGAACTCTTGAATGTAATGTATTTGAACCTAAATGTGTTTGATTCACTTATTGTTGGAATATTTGCCTCAATCCATACTAACATGTAACTCCTAGAGGGAAAAGTCGTTGTGACATTAATCATGTTTGGCCAACTAATTGTTCTGAATCCTTTGAAATGTTCCAAGTCACTGAGACAAGGTTGGTGTCTTGCCGAATGAACTATCACTGTGACAAGAAGCATTCGCTATGACCCTTTGTCAAATGGAGACCTTTGGAAAACAGTATGTTCTTATTGGGCTTTAGGAAGACTCAAAGCAGCTGGTGTCTTCGGGGTGACTTGATCGCTCAGTATGAAGTCCCAGCGACTGAAGAGAGTCTTACCGATAGCATATGGCCTTCGCGGTGACACTAAAGGGTTTTCAGTATGAGGTCCCAGCGACAATGGAAGGTATCATCGATGGGGATACAACTGAAGTCTTTAGAGTAGCTCTTGGCACTAGGTGAAAGGTCTTGGCAAAGGTCAAATGTCTTGCCGACTCGGTAAGACATGAGGGCTTGATGTGAGGTCTCAGTGCTCACTGTGAGGTCTCGGCGAAAGATAAAAGTCTTGCCGACTCGGTAAGACTTGGTTGCTCAATGTGAGGTCTCAGCGCTCGATGAAATGTCTTGGCGAAGACAAAATTATTGCCGACTTGGTAAGACTTGTTTTCTCGGAGTGAAGTCTTGGTGAAAGATGAATGTCTTGCCGACTGTCAGGTGCTCCGGTGAAACTTGAGGAGACTCGGCGAAACCTCTTGGCGAATGGAAAATATTTTCGATGGCAAAGTTGAAGTCATTGTGACTTTGTGAGCATCAGTATGAGTCTAGCCGATGAGAAATCTCTTGCCGATAGGAATGCATTGGATGTTGATGGATTCGGTATGACTCATGGTGTTCATTATATCGTCTTGCAGACTGATTGGGACTTACGCTGATATTGATATGAAGACTTTGTGGCATCGGGGAGACACTGTTAGTGTCTCACCGATATGCCGACAAAGTTGAACGCCTTTTGACCAAATTGACCGTTCTATGTGGAGCCTCGTGGACCAATCAGAGGAAGAAAATTTCAAATGGATGGCAGTTAGATTTCTGCAACAGTTGTGATGCTGGAGCTAAACTACATGCAGGGAAAAATCAACTCTCAAGAGGAAACTTTCTATGATGGGGCAATGGCAGATAAGGATGAACATAAGATAAAAATCAGAATGTGATAAGATTTAAGAGATCGATTCTGAGTTTTGAGGATATCGGATTTGTCGAGAGCATTTCTATAACAGGAAGAACAATGAATGAAACTACTATGAACTAATACCAGAGAGTTGTATCTTTGATTTGTATGTAATTTGTTTGTTACTGTAATACAAAGAGATTCAACTTGGTGTGGTGGGTTTTTTCCTGAAAGGGTTTCCCACATAAATCTGTTGTTCATTGTCTTTGAGTATGTTCTCTGTTTCTGTAAATCTTTCATGTGTGTCTTAATTGGATTGTAATTTGAAAATTAAAAGTACCGTCTGCTTAATTCCCTATGGTTTTGACGTTAGGAAAGTTTCTTCCACACCATCTACTTTCCTTACACTTATGATGGAATACATTCTAATAGATTAATGTAGCACTCTCATTGTTATAAAATATAATAGATGGCCTAGATAATTGGAAGAAAGAGAATGACACTTTGCATCTTATTTGGCCAACATATACCTAACTAGAAGCTAGCGACAAACTATAGCTAGAAGTAGACTTACAATCAAGTAAATCAATTGGCCCATCAAAATTAGTGTGCCCAATCAAATCAATATCAATCCCTGTTGCATAGAGAATCCCAAAACTATGAGTTCCTTGAGTATAGTGGAGGAACTAGTAATTTTCCTTCTATTTTAGTTCATGAGGCTCCTACATAACTAGAGATAATTCTAATGACATATGAAATGTCAATCCTAAAGTGAATCAAATAATTGAGTTTGTCAATAATATATGAATATGTAGTAGCATCAACTAATGGTGAATTTTGATCATGAAAGCTTACGCCTCTCTGAACATCCTTATGGGAAATTCAATGGATGGGGGACATATTGGGCTCTATTGAATAACCTCAAGAATTTTAGAAGCCAACTCTTCACTCTTGGTTTGGGGAGGAAAGGGGAAGAAGGAATGAAAAAATGAAACTAACTAAGGTGATGTTCCAAAATCATTTACATTTCAAATCTCCTTACTGAAGCATCAACTCTTAAATGAACACATTGTGCCACACACCCTTCATTGTTGAGAGGAGAATGAACTACTAAGGCTTATGCAAGCACAAAGAAAAAATTCAAATCCTCTTGCAGAAAGCACCCACTAAGGCTCAGTAAAATATGACACATCCAAAGAAGAACGGTTACTAATGCTTTGAAAACCCTTAGAGAAGTTGTTTATAAACTAGCATAGTATGAAACTTAACATAAACTTGTGTAGTAATGAAAGAGTGCAAACATGATTCAATTAACTACAAGTTTACACTAAATATCACAAAAGCTGAAAATAGTACAATCAATTTCCAATATCATACCCACAAATAAATGACAGAGTATTTATTTGATATGAACAAAGAATAGAGTACACAAAAAAGGCCAGACATGCACAATTTATGCATTTCCCATTTCTATTACTTTAATTCAAGAACAATACAAAATGCTTAAGGTCAAGTGCTTTGAAAATGGATACCTCCTTGGAAACTAATCTCAAAATATTGCTTACATAAATAATGAACAACTTTGTAATAGATTTTTTACTATTAATCCATCCTTTTTTGGGAGAGGCTTGGAATTCCTTTTTATATAATAAGGGAAGAAAACAAGTGAAAATCTCTCTCCCACCACCTAAACACAAAAAAAATGTTCAAATGGTGGAATTAAAGCACTGGATATAACATCTTGTTGAAGATTAGATCTATATCAGTATAGAAGAGGGGGATTCGCTACTCACAAGTTCTCTTCATTCAGAGAGCCTCATGGAGTGAACTTCCCTAAACTACCTCAAGGAACAAAAACAAAAGTTTAAGAATTTGAAAGAGTAGGTCACAGAGATTTTCTGGATAGGTTGACAAGCTCTCGGCCAAAGGATGTTAGCGTAGAATACAGATGACAACGTGGTGTGCTGGCATCCCAGAGGCGCACTGGCATCTTGTACAGGCCAAAGAATGAGTTTATCACAAGAATGCCTAAGTGACTACTTCTATTTTGACTATTGAGAATTTATAGAATGTGATAAAGTAGTAGAATGCAATAGAACTAAAATAGAGTGAAATAGAAATATTAGAGATAAGGAGAAGAAAGGAAAGAAATACTTACAACCACGCGAGTGATTAAGCCTCCAACAAGATGAACGTCTTCAAAACCTACGTCTATAAGATCTGGAGAAAATGTTGGGGCTGTATAGGGGTTTGCCTCAATCAAACCCCTGTTTTGGTGTTCCCACCTCCACAGACAGCCAAGAAGATAGAGAGAGAGAAATGAACAGAGCATGTGGTGAAAGAAAAACCTGCTCAGGAGTAGAAACCGCACCACCAAGTAAGTGTGTGATAAAAGCAAACATCGCTCGAGGAGGAGAACCTGTATCACAAAAGAGGTGATAAAAGCAATCCCCGCTCAAGGAGGAGAACCTGTATCACAAAGTAAGTATGAAAATAGTAGGAAGGGAATATGGAATCCCAAGATGCTCACAAGCATGAAATAAGGGAGATAAAGCTACAAGAGTGAAGCTAAGAGAACTTGAAAGTTCTTGAAGCTGCTATGGAAAGCTATGTGCAAGAAATATTTGGATGGTAGAAGGTTGAAGCCAAAGAAAGAGAGAAGCTAGAAGCAGAAGAATGGAGCTAGAAGAAGTTAGAGAAAGTTAGAAGATGCAAATGGAGTGAAAAGACTTCTTTTAAGGAGAGAAAAGAAGCTTCTCCAACAGTTACAAGGCGTTCTTGGCCATTACCGCTGACAAAAAGGTGAAGAAAAATGGAAAACATGCTCAGAGACAACTATTTGAGTGTTGAAACATCGTTGGACGTTAGCATGGCGTGAGGACATCCACACAACATGCTAGTTTCTAGACACATCACACTACAAAACAATGAGAACGGGAAAAGCCCAAAGTTTGATGTAAAGCTAATGGACGATGGTAGTTGTTGAAAAGGGGTGCTGGAGCATCCTGAGAGGAAAAAAGGCTGATGCAGGGGCTAAAATGAGCCTACTCAAATGCTAAGGGAGTGGACACTAAATCGGATGCAAGAATGTATGCAAAATTGTGAGGGGTGCAATTTTACGCTTATACATTTTCCCCCCACTTTAGCGGGCATATGAAACTACATTAATATGTGTGCTAAAGGAAATATACTAAACATAATAATATCATATGCCAAAAGGATACTGTAGGGGAAGCAGATAACTCTTTGAACCACAAAAGCATGCCCCCAGGCTGAAGACCTACAAAAAAAAATGCATTAAACAAGAAAAACATGCACTAGATAGAAATGTTAGATCATAAAAGCTAAAGGATTTGAGTCAGCAAAGTGAAAAAGACCTTGATGTAGAAGGGTTTGTCTCAGTACTATGCATCATCCCCAAATTAATGCATAGAAGAATTATAAAGCTAAGAGAGGAAGGGAATATACTCAGGATGAAGAGGATGCATATCTTTGATCCAGTATTTACAAAAGAGAGGAGAAGAGAGAATTTAAGAATGTAAGTGCCTTACAAACCCGCAGAACTATAAGGAAGGTATCCTCCAAGAACTCTCACATGAAGGAAATTGAGAAAGTTCCTTACATACCTGCAGACCTATAAGGAGGCATCCCCCAAGATCTCTTACATGGAAGAAGCCAAAAAAAGGGCCTTATAGACCTGCAGACTTGCAAGGAAGGTGTCCTTCAAGATCTCTCACATGAAGGATACCTGGAAAAGTGCATTACAAACCCGCAGACCTGCAAGGAGGCATCCCCCAAGATCTCTCACATGGAGGAAGCTAGGAAAGCGCCCTACAAACCCACAAACCTACAAGGAAGGTGTCTTCCAAGATCTCTCACATGAAGGAAACCCAAAAAAGTTCCTTACAGACCCGCAGACCTGCAAGGAAGCATCCCCCAAGATCTCTCACATGGAGGATACCCGAAGAAGCACCCTACAGACCCGTAGACTTATAGGGGAGCCACCCCCAAGACCTCTCACATGGAGGAAGATCAAAGGAAGCACCCCACATGTTCTTAGACCTATAGGGAGGTATCCTCCAAGATCTCTCACATGGAGGAAACCAAGGAAAGCGGACTCTACAGAGTCAGAAAGCGGACTCCGCAGAGTCAAAAAGCGGCCACATAGGCAAGTACCTTGAAAGTCACATAGACCATCAAAAAATTGGAAAGCTTTCAAAGGGGTCCCTCGGGAACCCTTCAAAAAGAGAAAGGGGTCCACTCAAGGGACACATTGTTTGAAAAGAAAGGTCTAGTCAGGCTACCCCCAAGCTAGATGCAAAGAATTCATTCGAGATAAAATATTTCAAAGGGGATCCCTCGGGAACCCTTCAAAGGAAAGAGGGGTCCACTCAAGGGACACACTATTTGAAAATCGAGGTCTAGTTAGGCTACCCCTAAGCTAGACATGAATAATTCATTTGAGATATAATATTTCAAAGGGGGTCCCTCGAGAACCCTTCAAGACAACAAGGGGTCCACTCAAGGGATTCTTCAATTTGAAAGTGTATAAAAAAGAGAGGGGGTCCTTAATAAGGACACACATCTCCAAAAAAAGTTATCGCTGCCCCCAACACACAGGGGAGGAAAACCATGAAAGGTACTTAGAACATGCAAGATAGAGGTAGACCTCGATATCACTTGTCATGTGAAGAAAAGGAAGGTGCATCAATAAAATAGAAGTTTGATGGCACCTGAATCAAGAAGTTGTTGTATTTTGTCCTTCAAGGCCTTACATTCACTAGTGGAATGGCCAGGCACCTGATAGTATGCATAGAAAGAATGTTTTTCTTTATTATGTTTATGAAACTTATTATGTGTGGGAGAAGGAAGAGTGATTAAGCGGGCTTTTAGAAGCCGCAACAAAATATGCTCTTGCTCAGATAGAGGATGAGGAGTAGGAAGCAACCCTTTCTCTTGTGGAGAAAAGTTTGACTTCTCACAAGACGAAGAAGAAGACATGAAGATAGAAGACAACAGAGGATCTACATGGAGAGTATTATTCTGGAAATGGGGATCATACTCCTCTATGGGATCTCCATTATCCTTCTTGGTAGGATTACCACCATTAGCCTCTTTACTAGAAGTGTGATCATCTTCCTCAGAAGGAGGATCAACACCAAGAGCATTACAATTTGCATTCACACTACCCCGTGATGGAAAAGAATAAACATCTTTGATAGCGGGTTCAGATGATGTTATTGGAAGGTCCAAGTGGATCGGGTTGACTTTATGTTTCCCAGTGGAGGAATCTATAAAGTCTAAGGAACCCCAATCATCACCAAGACATTCATTCTCTTGAGAAGAGGTAGAAGCAGTAGACTTCATATTTTTTGCTTCAGAAGGATCTTCCTCAGGGACATTTATCTCAAGAGTATCCTTTGTAGTAGGTACTGCAGGAGTAAACATCGACACACTAGAAGACACTGAAGGAATAAAAGTAGGCACAACCGAAGCTCAACCAGCAACTGCCATCTCACATAAGTGCATAGCCTCAAGGCCAGCTTTGACTGTGACTACTTTATTGTTAGCAATGAACTTAATATATTTATGTAAGGTAGACAGGACTGCACCCATAGCATGAATCCATGGTCTACCAAGAAGAAGGTTATAAGGTAACTTTTTTGGCATAACATACACAAGGGTAGGTACAATAATGGGTCCCAACCTCAAAGGCAAGACTATCATGCCTAGGGCTTGTTGACCAACATTATCGAACCCACAAACGACAACAAAAGAAGTATTAAGAGAAGATGAGTCAATATTAATCTTAGGCAATAGATGTTGGCAACACAAGGGAAGAAAACTAAGAGGGGGGGTGAATCAGTTGTCACAGAAATTATGCTAATTAAAATTATTCTCAAATCTGATAAATAAACATGAAAGCATAAACCATCACCACATCAAAAACACACATAACATGAAGATTTTTTATGTGGAAACCCTATTAGGGGAAAGACCACGGTGGATGTTAGTCCACAAGATTATACACTGTTAAAAGTATAACAATAATAAATGGGGAATGCACATGCATTTAGGCACATTGCCTAGAGCTCACTGCTCAAATACAAAAAGGCTTATTGCCCAAGGGAAGACTCACTATCTTACAATCACATTCGGATTACATTCGCAATATTTTGAACTGAGAAAATAGCATCTACTAATGCCTAATTACAATTCTTGTTAAGCACATAACACTTCCATCTACTCACTCCTTTTCGCACTTTACTTCTACCTTCGAAATATTAGAACATTATTCGCACTCAGCACATGGCATACATCGCACAAACAGTCGATCATATATATCCGCAACCAAGGATTACACCAACTACATGTCGGCTCATCAAAATATAAAATGTGTACAAACTGTCGGCCCAAATCAATAAACAATTTATCAATGTGGAAAAAACATAGTCGACTAAAACATAGTAAGGACCCAAAAAAACATTCTCAAATTCGGAACACCTTCGAAAATTATGCCTCGAATATCCACAACACACTACAATCACCCTGTCGGCTGTGAACATGAAAAACATGAACTCTTAGAAGAAAATCATCAATTGTGAGCACAAAAATCAATGTGGACCAACAAAAAAGATAGAGCACGATCTAGAAACATCCACAAGCATCATGAATCACCACATAAGCATACGCAACAACTCAGATTACTAGAATCACATAATCTCCTTTCAACTAAAGCAACAGAGAAACTGTCAAAACATAGATACTCATAACTCAATCAAATCTTCATGTGAACCTCTAAAAATTAATTTGGATAGACTAGATATACTCACCAACAAACCCTTTAATCCACAACCTCTTATCATCAATATACTAAGCTAGCCACCATTCCGAACTTCACTGCATCATCGGCAACCTACGACTTATTTTTTTACAATTTTCTCAATATCCTCGACATATACAACCTTAAAAGACATTAATACCAATAGTGTTGACATCAATGAAAACTACATATCATAAATATCCAACAATCTTCCCCTTTGGCATTGATGGCAACACATGATGTGAAAAACACCATCAACGCAACTTTCTCTTAACACTTTCTCCCCCTTAGATTTTGACTCTTTTCTCCTTAGCTCTTTCACAGTTTTTCACATGAATCTTCTCCCCCTTTGAAATCAATGACAAATATACACATTATATTTTTCCACAAAAGCTTTGAACCACATTTATGAACATCTTATTACTCCCCCTGAGTAGCAACCACCACAACATCAATCTGGATCACAAGATATGACTATGAAATACACAGACTAATGCAAGTCAATGCATCTTTAATTTTGATTAGGAGGGGAAATCACCCCTAGCTTCCCTCTGAGATACTCAAAAGTATCCTTAGGCAAGGTCTTGGTAAAGATATTTTCAATCTATTCCTTAGTGGGCACATACTCCAATCTGACTTCCTTTTCACTCACCTTCTCTCTCAAAAAGTGAAACTCGATAGATATATGCTTGGTTTTTGAATGCAGTACTGGATTCTTAGAGATGTTAATTCCACTTGAATTATCATAGAATATAGTAATAGATTCATCATACACAACTCTGATATCTTTCAATATCTACTTCATCCACAATACTTGAGTACAATTTTTAGCAACAATAATGTATTCTGCCTCTGCAGTAGATAAAGAGATGGCATTTTGCTTCTTGCTTAACCATGAGATCAGATTCTTTCCCAAGAAAAATGCACCACCACTAGTACTTTTTTTGTCATTCACATCTCCTTCCCAATCAGCATCAGTATAGGCAATCAAAGTAAGGTCATCATCTTTAGGATACCATAGGCCAAAATCAACTGTCCCCTTCAAGTATCTGAAAATCATCTTCACAACTGTCACATGAGATTCCTTAGGATCAACTTGAAATCTTGTAGCAATGCATACAACATTCATGATATCAAGTCTAGTTTGAGTCAAATAGAGCAATCCACCAATCATGGATTTGTATCTGGTCTAATTTTTTTTAGGAGAATCATCATCTTGTGTCAACTTGCACCCTGTCACCATAGGCGTACCAACTGGCTTTGAATCTTCCATAACAAACTTCTTTAGCAATTATGTCACATACTTGGACTGAGATATAAAGATCCCTCTATCAAGCTGAGTAATTTGCAATCCGAAAAAGAATTTCATTTCTCCAATCATAGACATCTCAAACTCACTCTGCATCTCATCAGCAAACTTCATGCACAAACTATCATCTCCTCCAAAAATTATATCATCAACAAAGACTTCAACAATCAATTCTTTATCATGATTAATCTTGAAATACAAATTACTATCAACAGTACCTTTATTAAACCCAAGCTTCAACAAATACTTGTCTAATCTTGATCTGTATAGGATCTAGGCTATTTGCAGTAATGAATGCTTAACTTTTACAATGATTATTCCAAGTTAATTAAATCAAAATTAACTTAAGAAAATAACAAAATGAAGGAATTAACAAACTGAGAGAAGGTGAGAGAAAAGAAGAGAAGTGCAAACAACGTTTGATTACGAAGTTCGTCACAAATGTGACTACGTCTCCGGGTCCGCTCCAATAGAGAGACCAATCCGATTAACTCCAAAAATCAATTACAAATGCACCACAACCATTCTTCAAGCACTTCGGTAGCATAACAACACTCTAACGTGCAAGAATGACTCAAAATAATCTCCTCAAGACTTCTATTCACTTGTCACCTCAGCTTCAATACTCCATCAATACTTCACCTGAAAAAAAAAGTGTTTTTTTTCCACTCTAACCTCACACCCCTTTTTATACAAAAAAATGAATCAAATTGGTTACTAACCAATTGACTTTACAATATTCTCCAAATCCCCCTAAAAACAACTAAAGCTCCCAATTTAACATTTAGATTTTAATAATCTCCCTTATAAAATATTCAAAATAATAATAACCTTTCAATTTGTTTAAGCCTTGTCGGATATTTGGTTTTTGGGAGGTTATTGTTTGTTTTTATTTAAATTTAAGGGAGTTTGTTTTTTAAAATTTGGAGGGAAATTGTTTCATTATAGGCATTCGGTTTCTAACCATAGAACAAATAAAACCGATGCCACTAAAATATTAGACCAGTTCAGTAGCACAGCGGTGAATACGTAGTTTGGGAACCCGGCCATCGACGTTTTCTTCCCATATTCTACCGAACAAACAACAAAAAGAACCGGGCTCTATACTTAGTTAGGTAGTCTGTGTCCGGCACAACGGCCGGTCCAACGGCTTGCCACCAGTGGGGTGCGGGTTCAAATCCGCCAATTACACTTTTGCTATAAACTTGAAAATTCTAAACCATCGGTGGAGGTGACCAAGGCCACGTGGCATGCCCGGGAGGTGCCACGTGGCGAAATGCAATTCGCTCAATATGCTGATTGGAATCTGACTGTACAATGACGTGGAAGCCAACTTTATGCTGACTATGCAATGACGTGTCCTGCTGACTCAGATGATGACGTGGATGATGACTGTGCGTTGACTGGGTGCTGACATGTCGACAACGTGGATGCCACTGAACAGTACCTTCCGCCAACTCATCATGCCACGTGTCCAAGCCCGATTCACCAGACCTACTGACTGGACTGCTGACGAGTATGCTGACTGTACGTATAGATGCCACGTGTCAACCTTCCATTGGGTCTGTACGATGATGACAGGGATGATATGTGTTAGAGGCATAATATTTCATGTCACTGTCCGTACAGTACGGAATGCTGATGCCAACATCTGTACAGTCCACCTCAAAAGTCAACTAAAAACTTTGACCACTAATAAGTTGAGCATACGATGTCGGATTTCGACGAAACAAACACCATCAGAATCATCTCGATGAGCTCTTCGCAATGATTCCAACTTCGACAACTTTTGATGACATCATTTTTTTCACTTCTTGGATGCCCTCTTATCCCAGTTTGACCCAAGGTTTGACTGGCCATAACTTGCGCAAACAGACTCCTTTTCGCTCCGTTCGAGTTGCGTTGGAATCAGGACGTTGAGCTCTTTCTAATGGTGTAGATTCTGGAGAGAAATGAGACATTTCAATTTCTATTGAAAATATCCACCAGATCAAATCTGGCATACCATGCTCTTGGGGCTTGCTTGAGTCCATACAATGCTTTCCTCAACCAGAAAACCATATCTCCCTGATTAGTCAATTGAAATCCATCAGGTTTCTCAATATACACTTCTTCTAGTTCACCATTTAGAAATGTTGACTTGAAATCCATCTGATAAACCTTGAAGTTTTTGTAAGCAGTATAAGCAAGAAATAGTCTCATAGCTTCAATCCAAGCAACAGGAGCAAAATTTTCTTCAAAGTGAATTCCTTCCATCTGAGAATATCCTTTACACACAAGTCTTGCTTTGTTTCTAACAACTTCACCTTGCTCATTTAGTTTGTTCCGAAAGACCCACTTAGTTCTAATAACATTTTTGTTCTTAGGTTTAGGAACAAGAATCCATGTATCATTCTTCTCAATTTGCAGTAGTTCTTCTTTCATTTCTACCACCCAATGTTCATCTTTGCATGCTTTATTGACACTATTAGGCTCAGTCTTTGAGATTAAACAATATTCTTCTACAATTCTTCTCCTAATCTGAACACCTTTGTTCTTATCACCTATAATCTAATCTTCTGAATGATTTAGTCTTACATAACTTGGAGTCTTAGAGTGTTCTTCAACTTTAGGATCTTGTGATCTCACTTCTACACTTTCACTAGTTTCTACCTCTTGATTTTCTAGATTCACCAAAATGATTTGAACTTGATTTGGAGTCTCAACTTTCTTTCCTTTGTCTAAACTGTCATTCTGATCATCTGAATCATATCTGTAGGTTCTAGATGGTCTAACTGTGTCTTCATCAACCTTGACATTAGCACTTTCAATTACTTTCCTCTATCTCTTATTGTAGCACCGGTAGGCTTTACTTTTAGTAGAATAACCAAGAAAGATTCCTTCATCACTTCTAGCATCAGACTTTCCTATATCTTCATCTCTTTTGATATAGCATTTTCTCCCAAAGATTTTGAAGTATCTAACAGTAGGCTTATGACCAAACCATAGCTCATAAGGATTCTTACCGGTATCACCTTTGACATGTACCTGATTGAGAGTGTAAACGGCAGTACTCACAGCTTCTCTCCAGTAGATATGCAGAACATTTCCTTCCAACATCATAGTTCTAGCAGCTTCTTGAATTGTCGTGTTCTTCCTTTCCACAACTACATTTTGTTGAGGGGTCCATGGGGTAGATAATTGTCTCTTTATTCCATGCTCTTCACAAAAAGATTAAACTCACGAGAAGTGAATTCAACACCTCTATATGATCTCAAACATTTAATCTTCAGACTTGTCTTTGTCTCAACCATAGCCTTGAAAATCTAGAATTTCTCCAGAGCTTCAAATTGTTCCCTTAAGAAAGTAACCCACGTCAATCTATAATAATCATAAATAAGTAACATGAAATACATGTCTCCTTGTAAACTTCCAATTCTAGAAGGACCACACAAATCACTATGCACAAGCTCCAACACTTCATTTGAACAATGTTGTTTGCTTCATAATGAAACTCTAGTTTGCTTCCCTAACTAACATTCCTTGCATATAGCATTAGTAGGATTTATCAACCTAGGAAGATCTCTCACTGCCTGAGTAGAACTTATCTTGATAATATTGTCAAATTTTACATGACACATTCTCCTATGCCACAACCAACTTTCATCAACTTGAGCAATCATACAACTTTTACTAGCAACATTTAGGTTAAAGATATTACCTTTTTTTGTACCAGATGCAATCACATTTCTGGAACTCCCCAATATTCTACACTTTCCATCCTTGAATTGAAGATTGTATCCCTTGTCAACCATTTTTCCAACACTTAAGAGATTATGCTTCAATCCTTCCACATATAGAACATCATCAGTATTATTCTTACCATCAAGAGAAATGGATCCTCTGCCAGAAATTACACCAAATTTTTCATCACCAAATCTTACAACACCACCATCATACTTTTACAAGCTCACAAATTTACTTTTATCGCATGTCATGTGATTAGAGCATCCACTGTCAATCACCTATTCATCTTTTTCTTCAACTCTGGTAGCTAGAGCTTTCTCCACATTTTTGCAACTATCAGATTTAGTAGGCACTAGATCACTTTCCTTGATAGCAATAAATACCCATTCTTCCTCACTTAAATTCCCTTTATCAGATTCATCATTTGTCACACCTTCATCAGTAGCATAATAACACTTTCTTTGGAATCTAGGCTTGTTAGGTCTTGGCTTAGGAACTCTTTCCAGACACCGTGAGGAAAAATGACCTATCTTATTGTAAGAAAAACATTTAAGAGGCAATTTCCCTTTATACTTACCTTCTCCTTTGGCTACCCTCTTGAAAATAAGTGCTTCAAGCTCATCTAGTTTTCTCTCTTCTTCTTGAATCTCTCTCATTTCCTACTCATACTTGGACATTTTTCTAGAAGAAATTTCTCCCAGATCATATCTTTGCTTATCTTTTCTGGAGATAGTAGCTTTGAATGTAGATTCTATCTTAGGAAGAGATTCACCAAACTCACTTAACTCAATAGCAACAAGCTTACCTATCAACATGTCTCTAGTACATTTGTCATAGTCTGGATCTCCTCAATAGCAACAGCTTTGTGTTTGTATGCAACAGGCAAGGATTTGAGCACTTTAGCAACAATTTCTGATTCGTCTAATGTTCCACCAACACATCTGATACTACACACAAGATCATTCACTCTCTACATAAAATAAGTGATGTTCTCATCTTCACCCATTCTCAACGTTTCGTATTTCCCTTTTAGGCTTTCCAGCTTAGGAATCTTCACATGGGTATCACCTTCATACAAAGTTTCCAACTTTTCTAGATCTCATAAGCAGTCTGTAGCTCCATTACATTTTTCATCTCAGAATCAGTCAAAGCACTCAACAATGCTTCCTTAGCCCTAATATTATACTCAGCTTCTTTAATCTCATCTGGAGTAGAAGGACCATTCTGTGGGATGATATACCTATTCTTTGTAATTTTTGAGTAAGGCTCACCAATGCATCTCATATGACACTCCATTCGAGTCTTCCACAGAGAATAATTAGTTACATCAAATCTCAAACTATCCTTTTTATATGTCACCATCCCGGATTGCCTCAAGCGATCAAGCTTCTCCGGAGGAACCTGCTCTGATACTAATTGTTGGAAACACAAGGGAAGACAACTAAGAGGGGGGGTGAATTAGTTGTCACAAAAATTATGCTAATTAAACTTATTCTCAGATCCGATAAATAAACATGAAAGCATAAACCATCACCACATCAAAAACACACATAACAACAAGATTTTTTACATGGAAACCTTGTTAGGGGTAAAACCACGGTGGAGGTTAGTCCACAAGATTATACCCTGTTAAAATGATGCAGAGCTATGAGGATTCACAACTCAACTCAACCAATCATTCAAAGCAATGATACAAAATTCTTGCTCTTAGGAATTCTTGGATTACTTTGCAATAAAACAACTAATAAATCATCAACAATGACAAACATACAACAAAATTGATTCACTTGACAACTTTCATAAACTGATTCATCTCAAACAATGATTAAGTGCATTCTAGATCACATTGGAAACATTGCCATGGCAACCCACAATTTAATGCAACAAACTATCATTAATAACTTCCACAAAACAAATAATTAAGCCAATATCTTTTTTGAGATTGAAGATAACATAATTACAGACTTTTCCTCCAATTTTTATGAAGATCCAATGGTGGAAAAGAAAGTTATTGCATTTTTCCCAAAACTGCAAACCCTAGGTAGGGTTCAGACCTGCCCTCACAAAAATGGTCATAACTTATTCAAATCTTAATTAAATTTGATGAAACTTGAAGAAAATGAAAATAGATTCACATGGAAAAAAAATTCAATTAATTTCAGATCCAAAATATAGGCTTTACATTCCGTACCATCACATTTTTCAGACTGAAATTTCTGCACAATATTGTTAGAATGGGGATATCTCACCAAAATAGTCATATCTCCCTCAAAAATAATTGTAAACTAGAAACAAATATCTTTCCATCCATATATAATAATCCATTATATGAGTCCATACCAGGCCATACAATGCACAACTTCAACCTGAAAACAATGTAAGAATCAAAAAATGCACACAAAATTTGAGGTTTCCTTTCATCAAACTTCAAAAATGATGTCTCCAACCCCCAATTCGAGTTTTGGATGGTGTCTTTATACATTTACAACCAAAACTAAACTATTTTCAACCACCTTTTGATTATTTTGTTGAAAAAACACCTTAATGCCACTTTTTGACAAGTTGCTTGACAACTTTCTTGAGCAACTTTTACAAATTTTACAATATTTGCCTAAATCTCACCAAATGACCAAAAATAGTCCTAAACCACTTAGGATGGTCTCAAATGACCTTATTTACATCAATAAATCCAAATAAAAGAAAAAACCAAAGTTTCACAACATAACTTAAAATTGCATCAAGGGTGCTCCTACACCATATGGTATCAGAGCCGGAAGATGCTCTGGGAAAGTTGTTTGTGGTTTGTGTGTGGTTGTTTGCAGGTTGGTATAGTGAGAAATTCCAAGAGACTAGGGAGAGAAAAGTGGAGACCCCTAGGTGAGGCAGTGAAGTGGAAGCAAGGAGGGACTTGCTTGTGAAGATGGATTTGTTGAGAAGATTGGAAAGATATTTGTAGGCTAAGGATTCAAAAAGAAGGAAGAAGAAACAAGAAGAAGGAAAAGAAAAGAGGAAAAAGAGTTGAGGAAGAAGGAAAGAGAGAAGGAAAGGCAATAGAGGCTGAAAAAATAAGAGAAATATAAGAGAAAATAAGAAGGATGCAAGATGAGAAGAAACAGTTGTATAGACTAACAACAAGTTGGCACTTAACAGTTAAGAAGAACGTAGTATGGCCTATTCAAAGGCTAATGAAAATGAGAGCAACTAAACCTAATGTGAAGAAAAAAGAACCATTGATGGGAGAAGGTAATGAACAAGAAAAGGTGGATGAAGAAGATGATTTTTGGAAAAAGTTTGCAGCCATTGAAGAAGAATGGGATAGTAAGGTTGGTAATGAACAGGTCAAACAAAAGGAAGAGGGACTCAAAAAGGTAGAAGAAGACAAGGACATTGAGGTTGCAAGTGAATTGGTGTCAAGATTGAATAATTTGATCATGGATGAAGAGGAGTTTTTGTTAGAAACCAAGATTTGAAATGCATGCAAGACTAGGGGGCTGGCGGTTGGGGGCTATTGTTGCATTTGTGATTCCGTTATGGTATTTTGCAAACAAAAGTATCTTTCCTTGCTTGTCATATTTGGGGTTCCAATGTTGCTTCATCAGAGTTCTTCCAGTCATTCTTTGCAGCCGTTCATCTCTTTGAGGGGGGTTTTTCCCACTGGGTTTTCTCTCTGTGCATTTGTAAATGGGTACCTGATCAGGCCTTTGTTGTCAGGACCCATCTCACATCATTTGCTTAATAATTTGCTTCTCCCTAAGTTGCACTTATGGGGGGTGTTGGTGTAATTAATATTTAATTACACTTTACATAAGTTTACTTAGGCATTATTTAATTCCTAGGTTATAGGTTGTTATCCTTATCTTGTTGAGCTATCTTTTTGCTCAAGATAAGATTAGGTTTATGCATCTTTGATTTTATAAAGAAAATTATCTCTTGTAATTATTGTACTTTGAATATATCAATTTGCACATCTTCATGCAATCTCTCTGCTTTTTTTTTTTTTCTCTTTGTGGAAGGTTATTTTCTGGTTTACATTTCAGATCTTGGTTTCTAAAAAATTTAAGTACAAGAAGACAAGGAGGAGACCTCAAGGTCTCAATATTTTGTTTCTAATTTTTCTTTGGACTATGTATGTGTAGGTCATGAAGGACAAGGAAAAGTGTATGATGATATGATAGAGTTTTGGGACTTCCAAGTTGCAAGGATGCTTGCTAGAAGAAGGCATAAGAAGAATAAAAGGAAGAAAAGACCAAATATGATTGAAAGGACAAAGGAAAAAGTGCAAACTAGAAGACTAGGAAGAAGACAATTCAAAGGGGCTTGAATTCTTTTGCCTCTGGGAGTATGGTGTAGGAGCACCCTTGATGCAATTTTAAGTTATGTTGTGAAACTTTTTCTTTTGCTTTGTTTTGAATTTATTGATGTAAATAAGGTCATTTGAGACCATCCTAAGTGGTTTAGGACCATTTTTAGTCATTTGGTGAGATTTAGACAAATATTGTAAAAATTGTAAAAGTTGCTCAAGAAAGTTGTCAAGTAACTTGTCAAAAAGTGTCATTAAGGTGTTTTGTCAACAAACTAATCAAAAGGTGGTTGAAAATAGTTAGTTTTGGTTGAAAATTTATAAATACACCCTCAAAAACTCGAATTGTGGGTTGGATACATCATTTTTGAAGTTTGATGAATTGAAACCTCAAATTTTGTGTGCATTTTTTGATTCTTACATTGTTTTCAGGCTGAAGTTGTGTATTGTACGGCCTGATATGGACTCATATCATGGATTATTATATATTGATGGAAAGATATTTGTTTCTAGTTTACAATTATTTTTGTCTCATTGAATTTTATTGAGTTTTGTGGGAGATATGACTATTTTGGTGAGACAAACCCATTCTAACAATATTGTGCAGAAATTTCATTCTGAAAAATATGATGGTATAGATTGTAAAGTCTATATTTTGGATCTGAAACCAATTGGATTTTGTTTCCATGTGAATCTACTTCATTTTTTTCAAGTATCATCAAATTTCATTAAGATTTGAATAAGTTATGACCATTTTTGTGAGGGAAGGTCTGAACCCTACCTAGGGTTTGTAGTTTTGGGAAAAATGCAATAACTTTCTTTTCCATTGTTGGATCTTCATAAAAATTGGAGGAAAATTTTTTAATTATGTTATCTTCAATATCTCTGAAGCGATTGGCTTCATTATTTGTTTTTTGGAAGTTATTAATGACAGTTTGTTGCATTAAATTGTGGGCTGCCATGGCAATGTTTCCAATGTGATCTAGCATGCACTTAATCATTGTTTGAGATGAATTAGTTTATGAAAGTTGTCAAGTGAATCAAATTTATTGTATTTTTTTCATTTTTGATGATTTCTCAGTTTTGTTATTGCAAATTAATCCAAGAATTCCTAAGAGCAAGAATTTTCTATCATTGCTTTGAATGATTGGTTGAGTTGAGTTGTGAATCCTCCTAGCTTTGCATCATAAAAGTATAACAATAATAAATGGGGAATGCACATCCATTCAGGAACACTTCCTAGAGCTCACTTCTCAAATACAAAAAGGGTTACTACCCAAGGGAAGACTCATTTTCTTACAATCACATTCGGATTACATCCGCAAGATTTTGAACTTAGAAAATAGCATCTACTAATGCCTAATTACAGTTCCAATTAAGCACATAACACTTTCATTTGCTCACTCCTTTTCACACTTTACTTCTTCCTTTGAAAGATTAGAATACTATTCACACTCAACACATGGCATGCATCGCACAAACAGTCGATCATATATATCCACAACCAAGGATTACACCAACTACATGTCGGCTCATCAAAATATAAAATGTGTACAAACTGTCGGCCCAAATCAATAAACAATTTATCAATACGGACAAAACATAGTCAGCTAAAAAATAGTAAGGATCCAAAACAACATTCTCAAATTTGAAACACCTTCAAAAATTATGCCTCGAATATCCGCAACACACTACAATCACCTTGTTGACCATGAACATGAAAAACATGAACTATTAGAAGAAAATCATCAATCGCAAGCAGAACGATCAATGTGGACCAACAACACAGATAGAGCACAATTTAGAAACATCCACAAGAATCATGAATCACCACATAAGCATCCATAACAACTCAGATTACTAGAATCACATCATCTCCTTTCAACTAAAGCAACAAAGCAACTGTCAAAATATAGATACTCATAACTTAATCAAATCTTCATGCGAACCTCTAAAACTTAATGTGGATAGACTAGATATACTCGCCAACAAACCCTTTAATCCACAACCTCTTATCATCAATATACTAAGTTGGCCACCATTTTGAACTTCACTGCATCACTGACAACCTGCAACTTATTTTATTACAATTTTCTCAATATCCTCAACATATACAGCCTTAAAAGACATTAATTCAAATAGTGTTGACATCAATGACAACCACATATCAGCAATATCCAACAATAGATCAATGCTACATACATTGAGTTTTGAACCAGTGTCAACGAGAGTACGTCTAATGTCGATATTATTAATATTAACTATAATCATTAAAGGGTTCGCTTACTTCTACACTTCCAGAGGTGGGAGTTCATGCAGATAGAATGTAATATTCAGAAAATCTACATGAATATACGCCATCAACGCATCAACATCTGTCATCCTAGTGGAAGAAGGTAAGAGGATCTTTTGTAAGGCTTCCCAAAGAATACCTTGATAAACTAAAGCAGACTGAATCAAGTCCCATAGTGAGATCTTAGCTAGAGTAACCCAAAGTTGCTCGATAGGATCATAATCGCCAGGTGCTTTAGTCGTAGGTTCAGGAGCTGAAGGAAGACTTGGTTGTTTATTCATACTATTCTCATAAGTATTGGCTACCGCTCTGTAAGAGGGATCCTTAGAAAGATAAGGAGATTCATTATCAAATGGAACACCATTAATAGAACAAACCCTTTTAGGAGAAGGACTAGCTGGAGTCACATAAATGATCGGTCTCTTAGGCCTTTGAGGGGAAACAAAGACATAGATAACATTTACAGACTCATCACAACTAGTAGAATTATTATTTGAATGCATATTATCAACATCAATCCAAATAGGATCAAATGTGGAATAATTATTTGAAGAAACATTCTCAACATCAATCCAGGGAGAATTAGATGTGGAAGGAGGTTCATCATTCACACATGCAACATCTTTAGAAGAGAGTGCATTGGAATGAAGGGTAGATTCGTCATTCAAAAATGCATCATCTCTAAAAGAGAGTGCATTGGAAGGAATAGGAAATTCATCATTCGTGGATGTATCATCTCTAGAAGAGAGTGCATCAGAATGAAGAGAAGGTAGAGTAATGTTAAGAAAGGTATCAATGATTTCATCTTCTTGCAACAAAATATCCTCTGAAGTAAGAGGACTTTCATGAGAAGGATCAAAGATACCAAGTGACATGGGAAAAGCCAAGTCACCATCACATGCATTAAATGGAATATCATTAACATTTTGAACAAAATTAGAAACTGGACTAATAAAATAAGATATTAAATTCATTACAATTTTTTTGGTATTTTCTATTTTGTAGTAAATCGCGTTTTTGGAGGTCTTTGGAGAAAAATTTGAGGTCGCAACTTGCGTCGGTCCTTAAAATTTGACTATTCATCATTTTAAAATTTGACTATTGATAACTTTAGGGATTGAACTAGTTCTCTAGAGACCTTTCCAATAGTGCAAACTGTATACACCTAAAAATGGTCACATCACAATAGTCTGGTAATTAATTAAATATTTTTAATATTTAATTAAATCTCTGAATTCAATCTGCATATAAATAAATTTAAATAATTTATTTATATTGTTTATTCTTTTATTTTGATTAAATAAATAAGTTTATTTAATCACTTTTCTTATCCATTTCTTAATTAATTAAATAAACATTATGATTTATTTATATTAATTATTACATAATCTTGGTTTGAATATTTTATTCAAATAAAGATTAAAGATTATTTTCTTCTAAAAATTCTTCTAAAGTCCATTCACAATTCCATATTTCAAATATTTTAATTAATTCTTCTAAATTCCATTTGCAATTAAATATTCCAAATATTTGATTAATTCTTCTAAAGTCTATTCGCAATTAAATATTTCAAATATTTAATTGAATCTTCTATAGTTCTAAAATAAAAAATCAAACTCACATGAAATTAAATAAATTTATTTATATAATTAAATTGGATTATCTTGAACAACCGTGAAACAAACTTCCAAAACAGAAAATTAAATTTCTCTGTTCCTGAGCAAGCTTGTTCTCGTGGGTTGAAGACAGACCTCCATTTTTCTCTCCAACCTCCCAACATCTTCCATCTTCCTCTCAACCTCTCCATCTCTCACCATTCAAAATTACCAGACAATCTCATAGCCATTGATCTTTGCCAGCCAGGCTCTTGCCTGCAAAAATCTATAAAAAGGACTGTCGGGTCTCTGAAAAACATAGAAGCTTTCATACAGGAAAACTATAGTAAATTTGCAATAGCACAGCCTTTTAGCATCCATAGCCTTTAGAATCATAGCATAGCATAGCTTAGCATACCAGCATTCCATATCATGGCCAATCATCCTCATATCATAGTTTTAGAAGCATCCATAATTCACAGCCCATGTGCATAATCTACAACCCCTGTGCATATCCGTATTAGCATTTCACTTCACCAGCATATAGGATAGAGTAGTATTCTCCTTTTGCATACTCGTTTTGTAGGTTGTCATTCTGAGAAGCTTTGCTTATACAATTTGAGAGCAGCAGCTTCAAGCAAATCCCTGAAGATAGAGGACAATGGAACGATTCTGAAGAAGCTTTGTTTGAATTCTCTTTGATTTCATATTTTATCTTGATTTATTTAGTTTAATGTTTCATTGGTGTGTTTATATTGTTTCATTTTGATACTAACATTTCTCACACACATTTTTGGCGCCTACCGTGGGGCTCTTGCCCCAATTTTAATATCTTTTCGCAGGTTTTTCTGAGAGGTTGCAGCTGGAAGAGCATATTAGCGCATTAAACATGCTTTAGCGCAATTCACACCTAGTTCAGCACCCGTGACTAATTCCTTAGCGCCCGTGACTGATTCCTCGGTGCCCTTGAAAGATTCCTCAACGCCTGTGACTGATTCCTCAGCGCCCATGAAAGATTCCTCAGCGCCTGTGACTGATTTCTCATTGCCCGTGACTGATTCCTCAGCGCCCATGACTAATTCCTCAGCGCCCTTGACAGATTTCATAGCGCCCTTAAGTAATTCCTCAGCACCCATTAACTTTGTCTCAGTGCCCATGATGTTTGTTTTAGCTCATTTTTTTTAAAGTCTGCAATTGTAATTTGTAACTTAAGTAAAATTTGACTGGATCCGACGCGACCGCGACCAGTAAGAGCTCTAAAATTTTTATTTTTATTTTGACAAAAAAAAAGAAGAAGAAGAAGAATCAATCCTAGGATAGTCACTTAATTCAAAAATGAAGCAATCCTAGGATAGTCACTTCATTTTCTATTTTGGACTAAAAAGAACTCCATGTCTTTGTGAAGCAATATCTTCACCTAGCATAGACAATTGTTTACTTGGGCTTAAAATTGAACTCTTGTTTGCTTTGATTAAAACGGTTATAGGCCTATGCTCTCCCCTTAACTGGGTGATCAAAATGCCAAACTCATCTATTTCATTTCATGCAATTTCAAGCTTATAATACCTTTTAGAAGGCCTGCCGTAGTGGGAAAAAGTACTCACCCTACGGGAACGACCTAAGTGGGAACA
This sequence comes from Sequoia sempervirens, assembly GCA_007258455.2. Classification (NCBI taxonomy): domain Eukaryota; kingdom Viridiplantae; phylum Streptophyta; class Pinopsida; order Cupressales; family Cupressaceae; genus Sequoia; species Sequoia sempervirens. The sequence continues at coordinate 898,516,579 of VDFB02281492.1, forward strand.
ACTAAAGCCAAGTTTTCCAACCCACTTTAATCAAATCCGGATGGTTGATGAAAATCCCATTCGACGGTAGTGTGCATTGATAACCATCCCCAAAGCCTTTGTTCTAAAGGTTGGGAGGTCTCTTGAGGGAGTCTATCATTTTTCGCACTGAACAGAAACCCTTACTATGAACTTAGTGTAGTATCCAACCAAAATCAATTTTTGAACATAATAATAATCACAGTGCAGGGGAGGGAAGAATCTACCCCCAAGATACTCACCATATAACTTCCAAGGACCGTTTGCTCAGGGGATCCGGTATCCACTTTCGTCACTCTAAGTACGCGCCTGGGAAAGACAAAAACACGGGTGGCCCTTTCGGGGGTGACACGACTGTGTGAGTCGACGCAATTCTAAGATATGGGTTGTTGATTACTATGGTGACCTACATGAGTACTAAGAGTGAGTCTGCTTGAACTATCTGTCATGTGTAAAACCTGTAAAAAAAAATTTGCAAACATTTTGGTCATACACTTAATGTTTAAAGACAACTATTCTACAACTTGCTTGATGTGTTTTCAAAACATTAATTTAGTAAAGATCATCCAAAACTCGCAATTACATTGATTACACTTATCATTTTTTTTAGACTAGGATCAAATCTCAAAAAAAGTGCATCTTTTCAAACAAGTTTTTGATTATTGATTCAACTTCCCCAATAGGATTATGATATCATTTCATCTTGGAAGCCACAATCAAGAGTTAGAAACGTCATTTGATCATATCATAAGATTTTCATCCTATTAGATCAAGACATCATCATTTTTTTCACTTATAAAACTGTGATCTAAGTCTAGAAGAACATTTCAAAAGCATATTCCTAGTGTCCACTTTACAACATGGGTGATAGGGAAGAAAATCCTTTTCATAGGTTTCGTACTGGGAAGAGTTCAAATGATGAAATAACCGATGAAATGATTCAAGAAGTTGAATAGGATCCATAGTTTCACATAATTTTGGACAAGATCTTAGAGCAAGATAAAGAAGGCTACTTTCTTTTTTTAGCAAACCAAGGTGCCAAATTTCCGTCTAACTCCTATATGGAGAAAATTAAGGAAGATCCTGAAAAGACTAAAACTCCATTAAATGATCTTAATAGTTTTCCCCAACAAATAAGAGCACTCCAAAGGAAAATCAAGGAAATACAAGGGGGCACAACTACGAAGTCCTTTGATGGAAATATGAATGTAACCTCTTCTCCTCCAAAAGCAACATCATCCAAATTCAATGTTTTTGAATTTTTGTAAAGTTTAAATGAGAAGCCTAAATCTAAGCCATCAAATAAAATTGACCAATCCTGTCATGTCATACATTTATCTTCACCCCCCATAATTCAAAATGAACCTCACGATTCTTTCACTCAAGATAAAAATTCCATTCAATCACCTTCTATCATATCCTTTACATCCAATGATTCATTTCAATCTACACAACTTGATCAAAACATTCTACAAACCCTTCCTATCTTTGATCAAGATCCCATCTCTCAAGAACCATATGATGATCCCTTCCTTTCATTATTCACCCGTGATAATCCTCTTCCATCTCAAGAACAAAATGTTCTTCCAAGTTCTTCTTCCACATCATCTAATCAATCCATACCATCCCATGATTCAATTGCATCACAAGAGCATGATAGTTCTTTCGTCCTCTCTAATGATGTCTTACCAATCGATGATCAAGATATGATTTCTACAAATTTTCACCATTCCCTTCCTCATCAAGATCAATATATGCTTCCATTCAAGGATACCCTTTCATCCCATGAAGATGATTATCCTTCTCATGATCAAGATATGCCTTTCATACCACTTCATAATCCTTTTCCAAGTCAAGATCAAAACACCCCATCATCCTCATATCAAGAGCCTCTCACACCTCTTCAAGCTATCCATGAACCCCACACCTATAAATTGGGATCATCCACCTTTATCCATTTTGGTTTACTTCCAACACCTATCCTCTCATCCATATCATATCCTCCTCAAAATGGACTTGCATCTTGTTTTACAAACAATACATATCCCATTGGTAAATGAATGTGTGAAATTATCAATTACAAAGGAAAAGGTTTAGGGCTTCATGAGCAAGGTATCCTAGAACCCCTTTCTATCCAAGCACATCCATATTCTCATGGCCTTGGTTATACACCTCATGCTCAACCTAGGTATCCTAGTCCATCAAAAACTTCATCTATCCTAGGTCCTTATCCTAGTTCATCAAACCTTCCATCTATCCTTGGTCCTTATCATCCCAACCCTAGCTCATCAACCCTTCCATCCATATTAAGGTCCCACATTTCTCCATCTCCTATTCTTCAAGAACAACAAAGGCACACATCCTTGATCCACTTTCAAAATTCTTCCTTCATTAACTCATCCATAATACCTCCATATCATTCACCTCAATCCACCTCTCCCATTGCTCTTGGAAGCAATTCGGGTGCCAAATATCAAAAGCTTCTATATCAAAATCCACATGTATCAAAGGATCAACATGTCTCCTCAAAGAGACATGCAAAAATAAAAGAAAATTTGATTCAAAATCAAAAGAAAAATTTAAAAGGCCACAAAGGCCCATCAAAGAAAAAAAGCAATTTTCAAAGACCACAAAGGTCCATAAATCAAAAAGAAAAATGTCAAAGGCCACAAAGGTCCACAAAGAAAAACTCAAAGTCAAAAGTCGTGGATTCCTAAAAATCTCATAAAAGCAATAAAATCTAAATTGGCATCCAAATTTGCTAATCCAAAAGCTTCCTCCAATTTTCCATCTAATAACCTATCACCTTCCAAATCCATTTTTCCTTCATCACTCCACCGCCCTTCAAGGTGTGTGCCAATGTTGATCTTTCCAACCCTTCCATCCATCCATCAACAGGTCTTCCAACCTCCTATCCATTATCCAACATTCATCCCCCATCATTCTCCTTTAATCCAAACTTTTGCATAAGTCCTTAGATTCTTCCATCATATCATTAATCTGCCAACATTTGGGATTCTAATTCCCATTGCCATGGTTTATTAGAGGGATATTTGGTTGTGAAACTTGATGCTTAAGTCCTTCCTCCATCTCCCTATCATCCATATCCTATCTTCCATATTCCTCTTGCACTCTACACTTAGGGACAAGTTTCATCCATCTTATCATTCATGGTCTATCCTTTCTATGCCCATTCCTTACATTTCCACCTTTGATCTTGACAAGGTTAAGGATCTTCTTGAAAATCATATATCTTATCTTATGCCATCATCTATTTCATATCTATCATTTGGACATATCTATCATACCCATATCATGCAACGGGAATCCTTGTGTTTCATCATGGCTTGATGAAATTTGTACATATCCATCATATTCAGGTTGTGTTTACACTGGGGGCATAAACATAGACTAAACAAGAGAGGGGCAACAAGCTTTTAGAATATCACAAACGGACAAATGAAAGTTTGAAAAAGCACAACATCCATTGATGCATCAAATCAACTTCAACGTCAAAATGATCACTCAATGCCAATGAAATCAAACAACATGGTCCAAACAACTTTAATCAAAACACAAACATCAATGTTGATAACCAAGTTGGACGATCTTAATCTGAATAATGTTTGAAATACTTTAAGCAAAATTTGAATTGTTGTTTGATTTTCTATCATATCTCTGGAGCAATTTGATGATGTATTGAACTAGAAAAGCAAGGAAGGAGTATGATTTTTCTTTGTCTGTTGTTTGCAAGGAAATCATTAGTACTATGCAAAATGGTTGTGAGACATGCTCTACTAAGTATCATTGATGACATTTCGAAATTTTCATGGGAAACAGGTTAACTCTTGTATGTTTATGCAAGCGATACTTAGGTCATCTCGGTTCAATTATACCTAGATGCTTGTATTATCTTGCTATATCAAAAATCATGAAAGCAATACTCAGGTCATCATTGGTGCTAACATACCCTTTGATGCTTGTATTAACTTTCAACATTTCAATGCTCTATGATGACACAAAAAGCACAAATAAGCTCTCAAAATGGAAATATTGTATAGATACCCTGCATGGTTAGTATAGATTACATTCATTCTAGAATATGCATTTGGCATTTATAGATTTTCCCACAAGCTGGCAAAGTTTCAAATGTTTCATATCTTTTTGAACAAATGACTGAGTACATTTTGACATTCACAAAAACATCGTCATATACATTTTTCATACATATTTGCATTAGAAAATCATAAAAACAAAGCATACATTATAAATCAAAAAGAAAATCATGGGTATTCATAAATTGTACCATCCATCATTTCACATTCATAATCATTCATCAATAGATTGCAATCATATCATAGCATTGCACTTTCATTTTCATGTCCGCAAAATCATGCATACATATACATCATGAGCATAACATTGTGAAACCATCACATAAAACATCATGCATATAGAAAATAGATGCATTCATCACATAACAAATCATTGATGCATATCATATATCTCAAAAATGAATGTCAAAATGTACAAAAGATGTCAACTATACATCATCAAAAATGGGATCATATTAGTGTGTATACAAATGTTTCAACAGAGTATCAATAAGACATCATGAAAAATGCACTATGAAGTGATATCCTCTGATGGTGCTGGTCTGGGACCTGTCCCACCTACACCTGATGGACCTATCCTACCTACACCTGATGGACCTACTCCACTTGCCCCTGATGAACCTCCTGGAGGTAATGGCTGTGATACACCCTTGCTGGTAGCCTGGGAGCGACTATGAGTAGACTGAGACTGTGTATAACTCATTCTCCACTCAGGTGGCACTGCATCATGATACCTGGTCCTATAGAACTCTGCCTCTTAGGTGGCTCTGGTCACCTCTCTCATCATGTCACCAGTCGAGGTACCTACTGCTACTCTCTGCAGACTATCAGCTAGGGCCATGGCCTGCTCACCCTACTATCTGGTTGTATCTCTCTCAACAGTAACTGTCATCAATTGTCCCTGTAGCAATGTAACCAAGAACTGTGCCTATTCTAATTGATCCTATAAACTCTGCACTCTACTCTGAAAGGTAGATATCTGACTCGGTCCCACTTGATCTACTGAAGATGATGGAGCCGAATGTCTCATCTAAGGTCCACCTCTACCACCTCTACCACTACCTCTGTCACCTCTGCCACTACCTCTGTCACCTCTGCCACTACCTCTGTCACTATCATCTCCACTCTCATCATCACTACTATCTCCATCCCCATCTGACTCATCATCATCATCCTCCTCGGAGTCATCATCCTTTGAAGTAGCCTCTCGTTGTCACCTATGTCCTCCTACATGTGGTCTCTCCTCTGCAGCTAGAATGGCAGGCTCATCAGGATCAAATAATCGTGACACAGGATGTTCTAACACATACTAACCATACTCTGGACTCATCCCCCCGTCAAGAATATCAGGTATGTAGTCCCATATATGTGCTCCCAAACTAGTGAACTCTGCTACTATTGCATCATATGCAATCGATGGACCCCACACTGTAATCTCTTGTTGCCGATGCGCATAAATAGAAGAACCCATAGGCATACCCTGAGGCCGACCATACTGTCAACACACTCAACCAAGAACAAACCTCTCAATAATCCCAGGAGTATGACCAATCAGGTATCTAGCGGTAAAAACATAGGGCATCTCCCTAGCATCCTCTGGCCATGCCTCACAATCTACATAGGACCGCTAGCATACCATATCAAGATCATCCAGAAGACGTTGCCAATGATCCAATTTTCCCAGCCTCGGCTGAGTAATGACATCAGTATATCTGAATCTGTATGGTCAACCGACAGGCCATTGTCCTCAAGTCAATGGTCACATAACAGCAAAGTGCTCCCATGCCCATATTTGTAACAGTGAACAACCGACAGCAAAACTTCGGTCTCCACCGTACACAATATGGTGTAGCTCATCATATAAGTGTGCAAGCATGCATGATCCCCAAGCATATCATGTACCCTGCATCACCATACTCTCAAGTACACGACCCCACCCGACTGCAAAACCCTTCGACCTATGGTCGGGGCACAGAACACCTCCAATGAAACCTGCAAGTACAAACGGTAGGGACACATATGAATATGTCATCTCCCTCCATGAGATATAATATCCTGCAATGTAATCATCTCTGAATATCCATCTCAAAGCATCCATGCCTCTCGCCTCTCGGCCATCAAATATCACTATCTCGCCCATCACTGGAATCCTCAAGATATGATATACATCCTCTAGAGTCACTATAATCTCTCCTGTCGGTAAATGAAAGGTGTTCGTGTCACTATGCCACCTCTCTGCAAGTGCTGTCAATAAGGCTCTGTTGAGACGCACCTCAAGCATCTCAAGTAATGAAGTCAGTCTGCATGCCTCAATAACATCTCTATCTGCCTGTACAAGTTGCGGAATCAATCTCCATGTCTTTGGGAATGTCTCCTGTAACTGCAATACGCCCAATCTCTCCTGTTGAATAGGAAGAATCATCAAGTCAAAGCAAAATCAATATCAAATCATCATGACAAATCAATCAAATCTGAACATATCAACCTATTTGTTTTTCATTTTCATGAAAAAAATTTTATCACATCTTGTTTGTTTTTAACAACCTTAGAAGCAAACATATCAACCTATTTGTTTTTCATCATCGTGAAAACAAATTTATCACAATCCTGTTTGTTTTTAACAACTTTAGAAGCAAACTTATCAACAACTATTTGTTTTTAACAACTTTAAAAGCAAATTTATTAGTTACTCTTTGTTTTCCAATAAACTTGGGAACAAAATTATCACACAAAGCAACATCCATATCAAATCATCACGACAAATCAATCAAATCTTAATATCAACAACATATTTGTTTTTCATCATCATGAAAGCAAATTTATCACAATCATGTTTGTTTTTAACAACTTTAGAAGCAAACTTATCAACAAACAATTTGTTTTTCATCATCATGAAAATCAAATTTATCAAAATCCTATTTGTTTTTAACAACTTTAGAAGCAAACTTATCAAACAACTATTTGTTTTTAACAACTTTAAAAGCAAAATTATCAGCTACTATTTGTTTTCTAACAACTTTGGGAATAAATTTATCAGACAAACATCATAAAAATTGGGGCATTTTATCAAATTCTATCACAGCAGGGGCAATTTAGGTCATCAATTTTTCATCTAACATCTTTGCACGTAAATTTCTTCACATCATCATTTTCGAACGATGAATCGACATCTTAAAAATCATAAAAATCCAAAAAATCCAAAAAAATAAAAAAAAATAAAAAAATAAAAAAAATTCAAAATCTTATCGATTCATCGTTCGCGGGGGCATACACCTATCAACGTTCGACAAACAACATCTGGGAAAAATTTCAAAATTCTTTGAAGCAATACGTAAAATACATCACTTCAAAGAGGGGCAAAATGTATACACCTAAAAATGGTCACATCACAATAGTCTGGTAATTAATTAAATATTTTTAATATTTAATTAAATCTCTGAATTCAATATGCATATAAATAAATTTAAATAATTTATTTATATTGTTTATTCTTTTATTTCGATTAAATAAATAAGTTTATTTAATCACTTTTCTTATCCATTTCTTAATTAATTAAATAAACATTATGATTTATTTATATTAATTATTATATAATCTTGGTTTGAATATTTTATTCAAATAAAGATTAAAGATTCTTTTCTTCTAAAAATTCTTCTAAAGTCCATTCACAATTCCATATTTCAAATATTTTAATTAATTCTTCTAAATTCCATTTGCAATTAAATATTCCAAATATTTAATTAATTCTTCTAAAGTCTATTCGCAATTAAATATTTCAAATATTTAATTGAATCTTCTATAGTTCTAAAATAAAAAATCAAACTCACATGAAATTAAATAAATTTATTTATATAATTAAATTGGATTATCTTGAACAACCGTGAAACAAACTTCCAAAATAGAAAATTAAATTTCTCTGTTCCTGAGCAAGCTTGTTCCCGTGGGTTGAAGACAAACCTCCATTTTTCTCTCCAACCTCCCAACATCTTTCATCTTCCTCTCTACCTCTCCATCTCTCACCATTCAAAATTACCAGACAATCTCACAGCCATTGATCTTTGCCAGCCAGGCTCTTGCCTGCAAAAATCTATAAAAGGGACTATCGGGTCTCTGAAAAACATAGAAGCTTTCATACAGGAAAACTATAGTAAAGTTTCAATAGCACGGCCTTTTAGCATCCATAGCCTTTAGAATCATAGCATAGCATAGCTTAGCATACCAGCATTCCATATCATGGTCAATCATCCTCATATCATAGTTTTAGAAGCATCCATAATTCACAACCCCTGTGCATATCCGTATCAACATTTCACTTCACCAGCATATAGGATAGAGTAGTATTCTCCTTTTGCATACTCATTATGCAGGTTGCCATTCTGAGAAGCTTTGCTTATACAATCTGAGAGCAGCAGCTTCAAGCAAATCCCTAAAGATAGAGGACAATGGAATGATTTTGAAGAAGCTTTGTTTGAATTCTCTCTGATTTCATATTTTATGTTTCTTTCTTTAGTTTAATGTTTCATTGGTGTGTTTATATTGTTTCATTTTGATACTAACATTTCTCACACACACAAACAGTTCTGAATTTCGAGCACCAAGTCAAAAGTTATGACCCCGCCAATTAGGGGTAAATAAATTCCTATTTTTTTTAAGAACACTATTCTTCACGTCAGGTTCACCAAAATGTAGAAGAGGGGGCTTTGCTACTCATGAGTTCTCTTCATTCAGAGAGCCTCACGGGGTGAACTTACCTAAACTACCTCAAGGAACAACAACGAAAGTTTCAGAATCCAAAAGAGTAGGTCACATAGATTTTCTGGATAGACTAACAGGCTCTCGGTAGAATTCAGATGACAACGCGGCGCACTAGCGTCCCAGAGGCACGTTGGCATCTTGTACGGAACAGAGAATGAGTTTATCACAAAGAATGCCTAAGTGACTACTATTTCAACTATTGAGAATTTACAGAATGTGATAAAGTAGTAGAATGCAATAGATTTGAAATAGAGTGAAATAGAAATATTAGAGATAAGGAGAAGAAAGGAAATAAATGCTTACAACCACGCAAGTGATGAAGCCTCCAGCAAGATGGACATCTTCAAAACCTATGTCTATAATATTTGGAGAAAATGTTGGGGTTGTATAGGGGTTTTCCTCAATCAAACCCTCATTTTGGTGTTCCCACCTCCATAGACAACCAAGAAGATAGAGAGAGAGAAATGAACAAAGCATGTGGTGAAAGCAAAACCCGCTCAGGAGTAGAACCCACACCACCAAGTAAGTGTGTGATAAAAGCAAACCCCACTCGAGGAGGAGAACTTGTATCACAAAAGAGGTGATAAAAGCAATCCCCGCTCAAGGAGGAGAACCTGTATCACGAAGTAAGTATGCAAATAGTAGGAAGGGAATATGGAATCCCAAGATGCTCACAAGCATGAAATAAGGGAGATAAAGCTGCAAGAGTGAAGCTAAGAGAACTTGAAAGTGCTTGAAGCTGCTATGGAAAGCTATTTGCAAGTAAGATTTGGATAGTAGAAGGCTGGAGCCAAAGCAAGAGAAAAGCTAGAAGCATAAGAATGGAGCTAGAAGAAGTTAGAGAAAGTTAGAAGATGCAAACGGAGTGAAAAGACTTCTTTTAAGGAGAGAAAATAAGCTTCTCCAGCTGTTACAAGGCGTTCCCAACCGTTACCACCGACAAAAAGGTGAAGACAAGTGGAAAACATGCTTAGAGACAGTTGTTTGAGCATTGAAACATCATTGGACATTAGCGTGGCACACGGAAATCCACGTGGTGCGCTAGTGTCTGGACACATCACACTACAAAACAACGAGAATGGGAAAATCCCAAAGTTTGATGTAAAGCTAATGCACGAGGGTAGCAGTTTAAAAGGGGTGCTAGAGCATCCTGAGAGGAAAAAAGGCTGATGTAGGGGCTAAAATGAGCCTACTCAAATGCTAAGGGAGTGGACACTAAAGCAGATGCAAGAATGTATGTGGAATTGTGAGGGGTGCAATTTTATGCTTATATAATCAGATAAGCTGATAGCATAATAAAATTTGAGTTGGTAAGCACCAATTGAAAATGGAACTCAAAATTCGAACCTATCCCTTTGAACAACTTTCCTAACAAAGACCACTGAGTAGGATTGGTAAGCACCTCTATTTTGAAAACCCTTTGAAAAATTCTCAGGAAAAAGCTTAGCGCCATGCTTTAGTAGAGAAAACCTCATCTAACAAAAATCTAATCATTTGAAAAAATATGGGTAGATGAAAAGTTCATCTACAATTCAGGGGATGTCTAATGTCTTTATTATTCTCCTACTGACAAAACTGCTCCCAACTACTTTCTCTAAATGCTATAATACATTCTTGTGGGCAAAAATCCTGCCTAAAATAGGTGGCGAGCGAGCGGGCATTTCTAAAACCTCTTTGGTGTTTGCTACAAGAAATATCATGACACCGACATGTGTCACCTTTTGTGACAAAAGGAAAATGCTTTACTGAATATCACATGACCACTACATGGCACCATCGCAAGCCCTTATATGGAGGGAGGGAGGTGACGTTCTTGAAAAAGCACCTATCTGACTTGGCCACTAAGTGAAGATAAAAATAAACAACAATGAAAATATTGCAAAGGTGTGAAGTCGATCAAAGAACAAAAGATGAAGAAAACAAAAGGGAAGCAATCTCAATTGTTGTAGAGAAAAATTTCTACAGTCTTGGTGACTTTCAGGGGGCCTCCACTTGTGGAAGCACAAACTCAACAAAAAAATTGATTTGCATCAAAAAGGAAGGAGAGGCACATGGCCTCAAAGATGAAGAAACACAAAATGCAGGGACTCCTAGTCTGCATCTAAAGGTTTTACCAAATAATCATTACATATCTCCCATCCCATTAACCAAATAATCTTAAATCTAAAAGCTTTATTTTGGATGGAAATGTTTCTTGTACCTATTCAACCATATTATTTTGATCTACATACATTCTCACAAGGAACCAAAGGTATTTTATTTTCTTATAGGGATCACTGCCATAAAAATATATTCATTCATTTTTCTTCTAAAGACAAGAAAATGAAATAAGGTAATAAACATAAAGATAAAGAAAATAGACAATACCTTTTACTTTAAATAACCTTGCTCCTTATATGGAGTTAAAATGGAGTTCACCCTTTCTCTATTTGATATGGTTCGCAGATGCTTGATTGAATACTACTAATGGAATGCGGATTTCTCTTTAAACCAACATAATCTTGGTTTAGTTAGATGATTTTTAATAGAAAAATGGTAGCACACACCCACTAGAAAATGTATTGATGATAATGAAGGGTAAAGGCTTCTATTTGTAGACTCTTGTTGTGAGGAATGATGTAATTCAAAGATCAAAGGATCACAATATATGAGAGATATAAAGATAGGAAATAACCAAGGGTCAAGAGGAGGTTTATTGGAAAGGGTGGCTAATGATATGGATTGGACAAAGAAAGGGGATATCTTTGTAGGATTTCCAAAAGAAATATTTAACTTTTTGACTACTCCAAGGGAGGTGGGAGATTTAAAATTAGGAGTAACTAGAAAGAGGAAAATTACCTCATGTGAAATTATATGTCCATATGGCTTTTTTGTAAGCTTATATGACTTTCTTGTATATATGTTATAATTCTATCGACATATAATGATGTATGCCTATATGGATTTTTAGTTAATGCATTTTTTTTACTAATGTTGTCCATATTTGCATTATAAATGATTAATTGAATAAATTGAATAATGAATTGATGAAACTATAAATGATTAATTTCATCCATATTTACACTATAATTGATTAATTGAACAATTGAAGAAGGCTCACTTTTACCATGTAATTGATGCAATCATCATAATTAATCATTCATAATTTTCCTCAAATGTGTTTATAAGGCATGCGGATGAGAGTTTGAAATATTCAAATGCCTTATAGAAGTTTTGAATTATTAAAGAAGAAAGTGATGGAGCAACTAGAGTTTTTTTAAATAGTGATGGTATCGATAAATAACTAGTACAAAGGAGAAGTCTCTTTAGAAATATATACAAGACTAAATATAAGTACTATAAATTCATCATAAACAATGGTAGTAAAATTATTTTAGCACCAAAAGAGATGGTTGATAAGTTAAAATTGAAAAGGTTAGAATATCCAAGTCCATATAAAATTTCACAATTATAGAAATAACATAAGGTACTAGTCAATGAGCGAGGGAGAGAGAGATAGATTTAAAAAGTAGTTATTACTAGATCATAATAGAGGGAGGGAGACAAAGAGGGAGATAGAAGGGGAAGGAGGGAGATAGGAAGTGGTACGGTGGGAGCGATAGAGGGAGGGAGAGAAAGAGGGAAGAAGGGAGATAGGGAGTTGTAGGGTGGGAGGGATAGAGGGAGAGAAAGATGGAATGAGGGAGATATGGAGTGGTAGGGTGGGAGGGATAGAGGGAGGGAGATACAGAGGGAAGGATGTAGATAGAGAGAGGTAGGGTAGGAGAGGTAGGTATAGAGAGAGTTAGGGAGGGAGGGAAGGGTAGAACAATCTCCCCAAGCCCTCCACCCTTGAGCTTAGAACAAGAAGAATGCAATCACTCACAACATATTATGCTTTCCAACCTACAATTATTTTGTGCATTTATTTTTCCATCATATGAGGAAATTGAAACACAAATTTTACTCTAATTAATATTTGTGGTAAAATTTGAAAGTTATTTCATCACATTCATACTCTCTAACTAAGAAAAGGTTTTCATTACAACAATTGGAGGTTGAAAAATATTGGGTGTTATGAAACATGCAACCCACATACTGTTGTAAAACCCTTTACATGTAACAACCCAATTGGTTACTCACCCCTCAGGTTAATTTGATTAGTTTTAAGTATCCCCCACCCACAACTCCTTTCCAAGCTCTCCACCCTTGAGCTTAGAACAAACACTCCACCCTTGATCTTAGAACAAGTACAATCATATCACTCACAACCCACTGTGTTTTCCAACCTGTGATTATATTTCTAATAGTTAGAAGTGTTGAAATTGTATCAAAACAATGGAAGACTAAAATTAGCCACTTAGAAAAGGAAGTAAAAGACAAGAAAAATATTTTATCATCAAAATAAAATGAGGTTGATTTTTAAGGTTCCTTTCATTACATTCATACTCTCTAATTAAGAAAAGGTTTTCATTACTATAATTGCTTGTTGGAAAACACTAGGTGTTATGAAACCTATAACCCACATACTATTGTAAAACCCTCTACACGTAAGATAAATATTGAATCAACCAAAAATAGTTTATTTTTGTTTAAGGTCTGATTTGTAAGGTTTCCATTACATTCAGAGTATTTTTAGAATTCGCATGTTGACAAACACTAAGTGTTAAGAAGCCTGCCACCCACATACTCTTGTGAAACCCTGTATATAGAACAACCACATTAGTTGCTCACCCCTTACGTGAATTTGGATAGTTCTATGTATCCCCAACCTATAACTCCTTCCTGTCCTCCCCACCCTATAGAAGTTGGAGAAGGAAATAACTGACAGGGGATAATGTTTTTTCCAACACTAGAAATAATGTGAGTTTTTTTTGTTTTAATCAAATGAAGAAAGTGAAATGCCATTTTTACTGTACCAAAGAGTTGTTATGGAATTTGAAGGTGGACTACATTACATTTTTGGTGCATATGAAACAAAAACTTTTCATAAGGAAATAACTGACAAGGAACAATGTGTTTTCCAACACTGCAAATAATGTGAACATTTTTTTGTTCCAATCAGATGAAGAAAGTGAAATTCCATTTTGATTGTACCAAAGAGTTGTTATAAAATTTGAAGGTGGAATTCGCTACATTTTTGGTGTGTATGAAACAAAACAAAAAATCATAAGGAAATAACTGATAGGGGATAGTGTGTTTTCTAGCACTGCAAATAATGCGAGCATTTTTTTGTTCCAATCAGATGAAGAAAGTGAAATTCCATTTTTATTGTACCAAAGAGTTATTCTAAAATTTGAAGGTGGGATTCATTACATTGTTGGTGTGCATATATACTAATGATGGACTCTTTGTAGTGTTGCAAGTTGGACCTATGAGTGAAAAAAATGATCCTAAAAATGAATGCATTTAATTAACAAAGTTTTGCAATATAGATGTTGCAAGTATTGACAACACGACACCTAGACATGACAAAAGAAGATACTAAGCAACACCATGGAAAGTAAAAAAATGAAGAGGTATTAATTGGACAATGTATACTCAACTCATAGGATACTCGATGATGTATTATTGTAGTGGATATTGTTGGAGATAAAAGTGAACGTATACTTCGACAACGTATTGCTTGTAGGTTTCATAAACCATCTACTCAAAACCCACCATTTTTTCCAACCTGCAATTATACTATGCATTTATTTTTTGAACATGTGAAGAAATTGAAATGCAATTTTTACTCTAATACTTGTTATAAATTTTGAAAGTGAATTTCATTGCATTCATATTGTGTAAATAACAAAAGTTTTTCATTACATTCTTATTGTTTTGTAAAATTACAGGTTGGAAAACACTAGATGTTATGAAACTTGCAACCCACATACTATTATAAAACCCTCTATACATAAATAAAATATTGGGTAGTTATCCCTCAACTAAATTTTGTTAGTTTTATGTATCCCCCACCTATAAATCCTCTCTAACCTCTCTGCCCTTAAGCTTCAAACAAACGCAATTAACTAATTGATAACCAAAATTATGTTTTCCAACCTTCAATTATACTACATGCATTTATTTTTTGATCATATTCAAAGAAAATGAAATATAATTTTCACTCTAACTAACAGTTGTGGTAAATTTGGAAGGTGACTTCCATTGCATTTTTGGTGTCTAAATAATAAAATATTTTCATTACAATCATATTTTCTATGTATAATTGCAAGTTGGAAAACATTGGGTGTTATGAAACCTACAACCCATACACTATTGTAAAATCCTCTACATGTAATAAACCAATTGCGTAGTGACCCCTTAGGTCAATTTGGTTAGTTTTATGTATCCCCCACCTACAACTCCTCCTTGAGCTCTCCACCCTTGAGCTAAGAACAAGCAGAATGAAATCACTCATAACCCACTGTGTTTTTCTAACTTGTGATTATTTTGTGCATTTATTTTTCCATCATATGAGGAAATTGAAACACAATTTTACTCTAAGTAACAATTGTGGTAAATTTTGAAGGTGACTTTCATTACATCAATACGATCTCTAAATAACAAAATGTTTTCACTACAATAATTGCAGGTTGGAAAACACTAGGTTTTATAAAACTTGCAGCCCACATACTATTGTAAAACCCTCTACACGTAACAACCCAACCAATTAGTCACCCCTTAGGTCAATATGATTAGTTTTATGCATCCTCCACTTGCAACTCCTCCCTGAGCTCTCCACCCTTGACTTTAGAACAAAAAAAATGAAATCACTCACAACCCACTGTGTTTTTCCAACCTGCAATTATTTTGTGTATTTATTTTTCCAGATCATTTGAGGAAATTGAAATGTAATTTTTACTCTGAGTAACAGGTGGTAAATTTTGAAGGTGACTTTCATTACATATGTACAAGCTATAAATAAAAAAAGTTTTCATTATGTAATAATTGCAGGTTGGAAAACACTGGGTGTTATAAAACCTACAACCCACATACAGTTGTAAAACCCTCTATATGTAACAACCCAATCTGCAAATCCTCTCCAATCTCTCCACCCTTGAGCTTAGAACAAGCAAAATGCAATCACTCACAACCCATTGTGTTTTCCAACCTAGGATTATTTTGTGCATTTCTTTTTCTATCATATGAGGAAATTGAAATGCATTTTTTACTCTAAGTAATAGTTGTGGTAAATTTTGAAATTTCCTTTCATTACATTCTCCCTCTCTAAATAAGAAAATGTTTTCATTACAACAATTGCAAGCTGGAAAATATTGGGTGTTATGAAACCTGCAACCCACATACTATTGTAAAAACCTCTACACGTAATTGGTTAGTCACCCATCAGGTCAATTTGATTAGTTTTATGTATCCCCCACCTACAACTCCTCCCTAATCTCTCCACCCTTGAGCTTAGAACAAGTAGAATGCAATAACTCACAACCCATTGTGTTTTCCAACCTGTGATTATTTTGTGCATTTCTTTTTCCATCATATGAGGAAATTGAAATACAATTTTTACTCTAAGTAACAATTGTGGCAAATTTTGAAATTGCCTTTCATTACATTCGTACTCTCTAAATAAGAATTTTTTTTTCATTACAACAATTGCAGGTTAGATAACATTAGGTGTTATGAAACCTGCAATCCACATACTATTGTAAAACCCTCTACATGTAACAACCCAATTAGTTAGTCACCCCTTAGGTCAATTTGATTAGTTTTATGTATCCCTCACCTGCAACTCCTCCCCAATCTCTCCACCCTTGAGCTTAGAACAAGCAAAATGAAATCACTCACAACCCATTGTCTTTTCCAACCTATGATTATTTTGTACATTCCTTTTTCCACCATATGAGGAAATTGAAATGCAATTTTTACTCTAACTAATAGCCGTGGTAATTCTTGAAATTGCCTTTCATTACATTCATACTCTCTAAATAAGAAAATGTTTTCATTACAACAATTGCAAGTTGGAAAACACTAGGTGTTATGAAACTTGCGACCCACATACTATTGTAAAACCCTCTACATGTAATGAACCAATTGGTTAGTCACCCCTCAGGTCAATTTGATTAGTTTTATGTATCCCTCACTTGCAACTCCTCCCCAATCTCTCCACCCTTGAGCTTAGAACAAGAAGAATGCAATCACTCACAACCCATTGTTTTTTCCAACCTGTGATTATTTTGTGAATTTATTTTTCCACCATATGAGGAAATTGAAGTGCAATTTTTACTCTAAGTAATAGTTGTGGTAAATTTTGAAATTGCATTTCATTACATTCATACTCTCTAAATAAGAAAATGTTTTCATTGCAACAATTGTAGGTTGGAAAACACAGGGTGTTATGAAACCCACAACCCACATACTATTGTAAAACCATCTACACATAACAATCCAATTGGTTAGTCACCCCTCATGTTAATTTGATTAGTTTTATGTATCCCTCACCTACAACTCCTCCCCAATCTCTACACCATAGAGCTTAAAACAAGCAGAATGCAATCACTCATAACCCACTATGTTTTCCAACCTATGAATATTTTGTGCATTTATTTTTCCATCATATGAGGAAATTGAAATACAATTTTTATTCTAAGTGATAGTTATGGTAAATTTTGAAATTTCCTTTCATTACATTCGTACTCTCTAAATAAAAAAATGTTTTCATTACAACAATTGCATGTTGGAAAACACTAGGTGTTATGAAACCTGCAACCCACATACTATTGTAAAACTATCTACACGTAACAACCCAATTGGTTAGTCACCCCTCATGTCAATTCGACTAGTTTTATGTATCCCCAACCTACAAATCCTGTCACATCTCTCCACCCTTGAGCTTAAAATAAGAAGAATGCAATCACTCACAACCCACTGTGTTTTTCCAACTTACAATTATTTTGTTCATCTTTTTACATCACATGAGGAAATTGAAACACATTTTTTACTCTAAGTATCAGTTGTGGTAAATTTTTAAATTTCCTTTCATTAAATTCGTACTCTCTAAATAAGAAAAGGTTTTCATTACAACAATTGTAGGTTGGAAAACACTAGGTGTTATGAGGCTTGCAACCCATATACTATTGTAAAACCCTCTATAGGTAACAACCTAATTGGTTAGTCACTCCTCAGGTCAATTTGGCTAGTTTTATGTATCCCCCACTTGCAACTCCTACATCATCTCTCCACCCTTGAGCTTAAAACAAGAAGAATGCAATCACTCACAACCCACTATATTTTTCCAACCTGCAATTATTTTGTGCATTTTTTTCCATCACATGAGGAAATTGAAACACAATTTTTACTGTAAGTAGTAGTTGTGGTAAATTTTGAAATTTCCTTTCATTTTATTTGTACTCTCTAAATAAGAATTTTTTTTGTTACAACAATTGCAGGTTGGAAAACACTAGGTGTTATGAAACCTACAACCCACATGATGTTTTAAAACCCTCTACAGGTAACAGCCTAATTGGTTAGAAACCCTTTAGGTCAATTTGGCTAGTTTTATGTATCCCCCACCTACAAATCCTCCCCCTGCTCTCGACAACTTAGATTTGAATGTACAAAATGAAATAACTCAAAACCCACGGTGTTTTCCAACCTGCAATTATTTTGAGATTTTTTTTTCTCAATCATATGAAGAAATTGAAATACATTTTTTACTCTAACTAAGAGTTGTAAATTCTCAAGGTGCCTTACATTATGTTACCCCAATTGTTGTGGGAGGGGGAAATAAGTGATAGATCAATGGCCACTTTATTCAACCCTCACGTATATAAGAACCTTTTTCATTTTGTGCAACTCAATGTCAACAAATCACATTTTCTCATTATTGAAGGGCACAACACTAAAGTTTCAAATATGAAGCCTCTTGACATCGTTTTGATGCCAACTGGAGTAGCAGGTACTAGAATGTATGAAATGAAAAAGGAATCTACTCTATAAACACTTGAAAAGAAGCAAACCAAAGTGAATGAAATATATAATGTATTGGATGTAGGTTTTATTAACCATCTACTCAAAATCTAGTGTGTTTTCCAACCTGTAATTATACTATGCATTCATTTTTTGAACATATGAAGAAATAGAAACACAATTTTTAATCTAACTAAGACTTGTTATAAATTTTGAAGGTGAATTTAATTGCATTACTACTATGTAAATAAATAAAAAATTCATTACATTCTAATTATTTTGTAAAATTACAGATTGGAAAACACTATGTGTTATGAAACCTGCAACCCACATACTGTTGTAAAACCATCTACACGTAACAACCCAATTGGTTAGTCACCCCTTAGGTCAATTTTATTAGTTTTTTGTATTCCTCACCTACAATGATGAAAATTAGGGAGGCATTCAATCAAAAAAACACAAATCCAACTAATACACCAAGCCTTTGATCCTCCAAACCTTATCAAGGGTGATTCTCCTCAAACTTCACTATTTTGTCTAGTAGGTCTGCAAACCTAACTTTTTTACCTTATCTCACAAACTCAACCTCAACCCCACTAACCAATTATTATTTTAGGTTCCCATTAACCCCTTACACAACATATTTCAAAACCTCATGTGGTTATTTTGGACCAACTCCTTTGAAATTCAGTTTTTACACTGAATAGAGCTCTAATTAGCCCAAATTTACAAAGAAACCCTATCACAAACAACCTTCCAAACCTAAAATCCTTTGGAAAGTCTTGTATCAGGTTCTAAAATCTCTAAATCCAACACTCTTTGATAGAGTAACGCCCTCCTGATAATCAAACTCTAAAACCCTCAATTACACCCTTTCCCAAGAGGGTTTATTGAAAAACTCACCTACAGGCCTTTCCACACTGATCCAATGCCTCCAACACCTTCAAACATGTCTGCACAAACTTAAAACACCCTTATAAGTTTCTGCCTCAACAAATTTCAATCTTTAACACCCTCAAACCACTCAATTTCAACCAAAATACTCAAACTTGCCAACTAGGGCATCATGCCCATGCCCTCAAATGACCTCCTTTGCTCCCAAAGACCCTCCTAACATCATTCCCTATCCTATTTGACCCATTCCACCAAGCCAAAGTGATTACAATCGGTGGAATGGCCTTAATTCATTTTTTTAAGTTTCTACAAACCCTTGATTAACTGTTACAGACCCGCCTGCAAAAAAAACTCAATAAGACAATGCAACTTCAATGTGAATGCCTCAAAACCAACCAAAATTTTGGATGGAACACTGAAAAAATTACACAAATCAATTTTAAGACACCTTTAGACCGTACAGGGCCTATAACTCCTTTGTAGCAGCAATATTCAATAGGAAAATATAGAAATTCAATGAAATCAGGAGCTTTTATTGATCAATACTTTCTCAAAACCAACAACCAACCTCCTCCATAGATTTTTCCAAATATTTAAAAATCTAACCACCTATTACAATGGTTCAAACTGTCCTTTGAATTCCCATGACCTTTGGGTTTCTACAAAGTTGCAATTTTTGAATTTTTTTGCTTGACAACTTTTTACATTATTTTGTAACTTTTACACTCTTAGACAAATGAACTCAAAATGACTCAAAGCATCAAGAATGGCCTACTATGGCCTTATTACATAACTTTTAGAGACTCAAAACACCAAAATTCACTTAATGACTCTATATACCCTAAAAATGACCTTGGTGCTCCTGCACCATACAACCAGCCTAAAAAAAACTCATGTCCCATGAGATCCTTGGGATACCTTCTCAACTTCTCCTTTCCTTCCACATGCTCTCTAGACTGGAAACCTTCTCCATGGGATCAAATATTGTACTCTTGCATCATACCTTGCATTGTAGAACTTTTTTGCTCCTTGCCTTGGTTCACTTCTTGCAAACAAATCTACTCTTTGTTCCTTGACCTTCCTTGCATCTCAAACTGGTGTGGTCCTTGCTTGAACACCTGAAAACAAACATTTACCACTTGCATCATGAACTAGTTCCCTCTCTACCTTTGTTTCATGTTGGTATCTTCCATTTGGCTCTTGCCAAACACTCTTATGCACTCCACTTTTTGCCTTCATCTTTACCTGCAGACTCTCTGCCCCATGTGCCATTGTCCTCTCAGACTAACAAATATTTGACTTATCAGATTTAGGAACCCTTGTTCTGATAGAAATTAACTGTCCCTTAACTCCTCTTGTGTTCAATGGAAAAAATACTCTCCCAACTAGGATTTCATCTTCCTTCCTCCATCCAACTTGTGGTTGCATACACTTCTAATCTCTGGCCTTCTCTTGGCCTACTCTAGGCACCAACTGATTACATTTGTTTTTCAACACTGAAACATTTTCCAAATTCACTATTTTGACATCCTCCAACATTGGAGTGACTGCAAACTTCCTTGACTCCTCTTCCTTTTCCTTCACAAACTCCTTCCTACCAAACATGATCACCCTTGCTATCTTAGACTGATCCTCCACAACATTTTGCAATGGAGTGAGTGTAAATCTACTCCCATTATCTCAATCAGATAGCTATTGCTTCTACCATCAAAGATGGCATTCTTTTCATATTTCCATGGTCTCCCAAGCAATACATGACAACAGTTCATTGGCACAACATCACAAACAACCTTATCCTTGTAACCACCAATACTAAATTCAATCAATGCTTGTTCAATGAACAAGATGGATTGGCTATCATTCAACCATGATATCTTATATGGATTTTCGTGAGGAAACTTTTGCAACTTCTTCTTATCTATCATTTCATTAGAGACTATATTTTCAGTGCAACCATAATCTATGACTACCTTGCATACCTTACCCTTGCTCTTACATGTGGTTCTGAATAGAGATCTTCTTTGCATTGGTTCCTTCTCTTTGGAGGCCTTCAAGAGTGTTCTTCTCAGGAACAATGATTCTCCTACCTCTAGAGCAGCAACATGACTAGAAGAATTTGTACTCTCACATTCATCTTCTTGCACTATTTGAGCCCTTCTTTCACTTCTCCTTTCACCACCACTTGAATTAGAACCATGCTTTTCAGGGAACTTGTATACTGGATGTCCAAACTCATTACAATTATAGCACCTACCTACAAATGTGTTTGTACTTCTACCTCCTCCAAATCTACCTCTAGGACCTCTAAAACCACCTCTAGAATTAGTACTTTTCTCTTTACCTTTGCTTGCACCTTCTTGTTCTTCATAGGACTATTTTGATGTAGGAAAGGATCCTTTACCTCTTTGATTTCTGCCTCTTCCTCTAATGGAATTATCTTGCCTTATTTTTAACTACTCTTCCACTCTAATGGCTAACTAAAAACATTCTTCCACTGTCCATGGATTTTCCACAACCAATTCATCTTGAATGTTAAATCTAAGGCCACCTAGATACCTAGCAACCTTCTCAACCTCATCCATCTTATGCTCAACTTATAAAATTCATCAATATAAGTTTTAACATCTAATTCTTTTTGTTTCAGACCTTGGAGTTTCTTATACAATTGAACTTCAAAATCCTTAGGAAGAAACTTACCTTTGAGTTTTGCAACCATTTTGTCCCAAGAAACTATCTTTGCTTTACCATGCTTTCTCCTCTTAGCTTGTTCATAGTCCCACCATAATAATGCATGTCCCTTGAGTTTTTTCTTTGCTATCTTTACCTTCTGCTCATTAGATACATCTTCACACTCAAAGTGATTATCTAAGGCTGCAATCCAATCTAGAAGCTCTTCATCATTCAAATTTCCACCATGCATGGGAAAATCAACCTTCACCTTGTGTGTATCACCTTTGACTACTTTTAGAAGCCTGGTCATCCTCTGTTCCTCAGGGTCCAATGTCCCTTCATCAGCCTCTTGAAGTTCTTCCTCTTCTTCTTCATCGGTTTCACTCACATCACCCAACATTGCACCTCTTCTTTGATTTGACTCCAAGGTATCAAGCCTTGCTAAAATAGCATTATGAGACTCCATCAACCTAGCATGTCTTTCTTTCAACTCTTGCAATTCTCTAACAGTTGCATTGTTCTTAGGAGGCATCTTGACCCTTCAAATTCCAACCTTTTTCCTTATGCAAACTTCAACCTTCTCCCTCAAAAGATCTGGTACCTATGCTCTAATACCAATTGATACAGAGCATGGAGGACTTCAATCAAAAAAACACAAATCCAACTGATACACCAAGCCTTTGATCCTCCAAACCCTATCAAGGGTGATTCTCCTCAAACTTCACTATTTTGTCTAGTAGGTCTACAAACCTAACTTTTTGACCTTATCTCACAAACTAAACCTCAACCCCACTAACCAATTATGTTTTTAGGCATCCATTAATCCCTTACATAGTATTAGGTTCTAAAATCTCCAAATCCAACACTCTTTGACAGAGTAACACCCTCCTAATCATCAAACTCTAAAAACCCTCAATTACACCCTTTCCCAAGAGGGTTTATTGAAAAGCTCGCCTACAGGAATTTCCAAACTAATCCAATGCCTCCAACACCTTCAAACGTGTCTGCACAAACTTAAAACACCCTTAGAAGTTTCTGCCCCAACAAATTTCAATCTTTAACACCCTCAAACCACTCAATTTCAACCAAAATGCTCAAACTTGCCAACTAGGGCATCATGCCCAAGCCCTCAAATGACCTCCTCTACTCCCAAAGACCCTCCTAACATCATGTCCTATCTTATTTTACCCATTCCACCAAGCCATGGTGATTACAATCAGTGGAATGGGCCTTAATTCATTTTTTTAAGTTTCTACAAACCCTTGATTGACTGTTATAGACCCGCTTGCAAAGAAAACTCAATAAGATACTACAACTTCAATGTGAATGCCTCAAAACCAATAAAAATGTTAGATGGATCACTGCAAAAACTATACAAATCAATTTGAAGATACCTTTAGACCATACAGGGCCTGTAACTCCTTTGTCGCAACAATATTCAATAGGAAAATGCATAAATTCAATGAAATAGGAGCTTTTATTGATCAATACTTTCTCAAAACCAACAACCAACCTCCTCCATTGAGTTTTCCACATATTTAAACATATAACCACCTATTACAATAGTTCAAACTATCCTTTGAATGCCCATGACCATTGGGCTTCTACAAAGTTGTATTTTTTGCATTTTTTTGCTTGACAACTTTTTACATTATTTTGCAACTTTTACACTCTTAGACAAATGAACTCAAAATGACTCAAAGCATCAAGAATGGCATACTATGGCCTTATTACATAACTTTTAGAGACTCAAAACACCAAAATTTACTTAATGACTCTATATAACCTAAAAATGACCTTGGTGCTCCTACACCATACAACTCATCCCCAATCTCTCCACCCTTGAGATTAGAACAAGCACAATAATATCACTCACAAGCCAATGTTTTTTTCCAACTTGTGATTATTTTGTGCATTTTTTTTTTCATCATATGAGGAAATTAAAACATAATTTTTTACTCTAAGTAAAAGTTGTATTTCATTACATTCGTACTCTCTAAATAGAAAAAGGTTTTCATTACAATAATTGCAGGTTGGAAAACACTGGGTGTTGTGAAACCTGTAACCCACATACTATTGTAAAACCCTCTACACATAACAACCCACAAGTTAATTAAAATAATAATAACAAATTATGGTTATGATCTCAGCTTTGCTCTACAACTTTCTCGCTCTGGCTATTTTTTGAATTTATGACCCTTGCCTTGATTTGACTATTTCATGGGACGATCAGTTGGGGGGTCGAGAAGGCTCCCCATTCCAAGAATGTTGTATCCTTGTCTGGCGTTGTGCCTGAGGTGGCAAAAGCATGCCTTGCTATTCCCCATTTGATGTCTCCTCCTTGTACTTCCATCCTTTCCCCTGGGGAAAAGACTAAGTGCTTTTTTGGAAAGTCCCCCATATCTCCATATTTTGGGCTTGACTCTTTCTATGGAAGATTTGGTTTCCTACGTGGATAAACTGGTGGGTTCTGACTCACCAACTTCAGGTAAAAGTTCATTGGAATCTGCTTCCTACTTTGTGATTGGCTGGGAAGTAGATGTCCCTGAAGTTCTGATGCTGAAGGCAATGGACAATCTCAATCTGCCACTGGTTGGTAAGTTTTTGGCTTAGAGGTTGAATATTGAATTGGTTCGTCAATGGGCTACTTCCAATTGGAATCTCAGAGGTAGCGTCATTATAAATGTCATGTTAAGAGGTATCTTCATTTTCTCCTTTGTGGTTTATGAAGATATGCTTAAGGTTTTAACTGGAGGTCCCTGGGCCTCTGACTCTGGGTTTAAAATCTCTCTCTCCCTGTGCAAATGGAAACCAGGTTTTGATCCTTTGGTTGACTTGGGTTCCTTAGCTCCAACTTGGGTTCGCCTTCCTGGCCTAACTCTTGAGTTCTGGGAGATGGGTGTTTTGAAAGGTATAGCTAACTCCTTTGGTAGTCTTCTGGCTATTGATAAGATCACTCGAGAGAGATCTAAACTAGTCTATGCTCGTATTTGTGTAAATGTGGTTGTGAATTTAGTTTTACCATTTTTATCCTCCTTAAGTCAAAATTTGGTAACTGGACCCAACCTCTAGAATATGAAATGCCTGTCTTCTCTACTAGTTGTGCAAGAAGTTTGGTCACCTCATTGACTCATGTGAGAAAAAATCTATCAAGGGTACCTTTGCAAAGGAGAAAAACCTGTCAAGGGAACCTCTATTATTGAATTTTCTTCTGTTGCTCAACCTTCTATAATTTTTGTTGTCCCTATGGTTACTATCCCCCAATAGAAGGTAAACCTTGTCCCTAGCCAGGAGGCTATTTTGGTCGAACCTCTTATTGTTTCTAATGAATTGAGTAGCTTGAACCTCAAGGTTTCTGACCCTATTTCCAGTTTCCCAACCCTTGCTTTTCCAAAAATTGTGGTGTCGGATATAGGGGAAGAAGTGAGTGTGAATATAGAGGAAAAACCTAAGGAGGTCTCCCTTATGGAGGATAAGTTGCAGCCAGACCTGGAGAAGGTTCAAGATTTTGGAGTGGGAGTTGACTTCAAAGAAGGAGAGCTAGTGCATTCTGACACCAACCTATCCTTGGAAGAAATGTCTTTCTTACCCCAAAAGAAGGTAGGAAACCTGAGTGACTCTCTGGCCTTTTTGGGCTTTCCTCCTTAGCCTAGTGATAAAGATGATGAGGATGATTGGTCTCAAGCCCCAATTAAATCTAAAAAGAAAAAGAAGTTGGATGTTGGGGGGGGGAAATAAGGTGGGTATACCTTCCTAAAAGGATCCAAAAACTAAAGACATTATTAGGGATGTGGCTGTTGGGAAACAAAGAACCTTGGATTTGATCACTGGATCGAAGTCCAAAAAGAAGTAGCCTTGGATGTTTCTTTGGGGATCGGGTGGTGATGTACCCTATTTTTCTCTATGAATTATCTTTCCTAGAATATAAGGGGCCTTAATAGCCCGTATAAATAGGTTTTGGTTAAAACCTATATCCTTGACAATAAAGTGGATGTTCTTCTCCTCCAAGAAACCAAGATGAAGAAGGCGACTTTCAATAAGAAAATTTTGAGCATTTGGCCTGGTGTGAATTATTTTGTTAGTGAGACTTCTGGGGCTTCTAGAGGTATAGCTACTCTTTGGAATCCTTCTAAACTAAAAGTAACTCTATGCTCGGCTAGTAGGAACAGTCTGATGGTTTCCCTAGAAGATATGACTTCCTAGGAGAAATGGAACTTAATAAATATGTATGCTCCCAACTTGAGTAGGGAGAGGTTGCTGCTTTGGGAACAATTAAATTACGCTATTAAAAAAAAAGATGATCATTGGATGTTGGGAGGGGATATAAATTACCCTCTCCTTCCTTCAAAGAAGTTAGGGGGGTTGGATGACTATTCAGATAGCATGATGGAGCTAGTTGAATTCCTAAACTCAGCTAGTCTTATTGATATCCCTCTCCAAGGCTCTAAGTACACTTGGTCCAATAGAAGGAATGGAAAAAATCTTATCCAAGTCAAGCTTGATAGGTTTATGATCTCAAGCAATTGGAATATCTCCCATTTCCTCTCTCTTTCTGCTCTCCCAAAGGTCTAGCTCTGATAATAATGCTCTGGTGCTTAAAAGAAATGTTGATCACTATAGGGGACCTTTCCCTTTCAAATTTGAAATAATGTGGAGCCTTCACCTGGACTTGTTGCTCTTGTAAAAATTTGGTGGGAGGAACCTATAAGTGGCACCCCTATGTAT
Source organism: Sequoia sempervirens (assembly GCA_007258455.2). Taxonomy (NCBI): domain Eukaryota; kingdom Viridiplantae; phylum Streptophyta; class Pinopsida; order Cupressales; family Cupressaceae; genus Sequoia; species Sequoia sempervirens. The sequence continues at coordinate 898,543,641 of VDFB02281492.1, forward strand.
TTCCTGGTGGAAAAACTCGGTAGAATCAAGTAAAGAGTGAAAGGGTGGAATAAGGGACCTTTGATAATATCTTTGAGATAAATAATACCCTAGGAAATAGCTTAAATGAAGTTCGAGATATCATGGAGGTTGGTCAAGTGGATGATGAGACATGTGCTAAGGAAAGAGACCTTAGATCTCAATGGTTTAAGATAAACAAGGAGGAAATATTTTGGAAAAAAAAGTTTCATGTTCAATGGCTAATTGAAGGGAACATGAATACTAAATTATTACATCAATCTACATTGAAACACAGAAGCAGGAACAAGATCAGATTATTGGTGAAAGAGGATGGCTCCATGGTCTCTATTGAAAAATAAATTGTTGGGGAAGTTGTTAACTTCTTCTCCTCTAACCACATGGCCCCGGGCAATGTAAATCAGGTACATGATGACTTTCTTGAGGTGATCCCTAAAGTTATTTCTGATCTATATTTAAAGAATACGACTAATGTTGTCACTATGGAAGAAGTAAAAAAAGGTTGTGTTCTCCTTTGGTGCTTTTAAATCCCCTGGACCAGATGGGTTTCCTCCTACTTTTTTCCAAACCTACTAGGATATTGTCAAAAATGACCCATTTAATGCTGCTAGGGATTTCTTCAGGTCGGGTAGGGTGCTAAACCAACTGAATGCCACCTTTATATCCCTTATTCCTAAAATTTTTTATTCCTCTGCTATGAAGGATTATAGACCTATAAGCCTCTGTAATACGGTTTATAAAATCTTCTCCAAAATTATTGTGTTAAGGCTCAAACTTGTGCTTGGAAAAATTATTGGCCCAAACCAAAAAGGTTTTGTCCAGGGAAGAAACATCCTTGATGTTGTCATCTCTACTCATGAAATTATCCACTCAATGGACCACTCTAAAAATCCTGAGATGACCTTTAAAATTGAGATATCTAAGACCTATTATAGAGTCTCCTAGTCGTTTCTCTTTACTGTTCTTAGAAAGTTTGGAATAGAATGAAGATTCCTTAAGCTTATCTCTACTTGTGTTACCTCCCCCATGTGCTATGTTCTAGTTAATGGTGTTCCCCAAGGCTTTTTATCTTGTGGTCATGGTCTTAGGCAAGGTGGCCCCCTCTCACCCTATCTTTTCATAATTGTTGTTGAGGTTCTTGGAAGGAATATTCAAAAGTTGGTGGACTCTAAAGCTCTAAAAGGTGTTAAAGTTACCTCGTCTCTTTTTCCTGACCTCCACCAACAACTTGTAGGTGATACTCTCCTATTTTGGGAAGCCTCAATGGGGGAAGCTGGGCTTTGTAAATAGGTTCTAAATGACTATGTTGTTGTTTTTGGCCAGTTTATCAACTATAAAAAAATAAAGATATACTTCTTTAATACTGACCAATTAATTAAGGACAGAGTGGTGAAAATAATGGGATGTCAAGAAATTTTCCAACCTACTACCTACTTTGGGTTACCTTTGATTCCCAAGAAGTTGGAAAATAATTATTGGAATCAATTGATTGAGAGAGTTCAAAACAAGTTGGTTGGATGGAAGGGGAAGCTACTTAGCTTGGTTGGAAAGATCTAACTGTTGAAAGCCTCCTTATAGAATATTCCTATTTAATACTTATCACTCTTCAAAATTCCTACCTTCATGGGGGAAAAAATAGAATAGATTCAGAGAAGATTCATGTGGTCTAGGATTGAAGAAAAAAATAGACTATCTTTGGTTAGTTGGGAAAAAGTGTGCACACCAAAAAGGGCAGGTGGTTTTGGGATAAGAAGAATCACCTTGCTTAATAAATCCCTAACAACTAAATTTGGATGGAACCCCCTCGAAGGTTCTAAAGAATGAGTGAAGATTTTCCAAGCCAAGTACTTGAAGAATAGGAACCCTGGCTGTTTTCTCTCTACAACTGACCTGCCTAGTGGTTCTGCTTTATGGATTCACCTTGTTAAAATAAAAAATGTGTTAAAACTGGGGGTTAGAAAGAGAATTGGAAATGGTAAAAATACTGACTTCTGGAAGGACCCATGGATTAAGACTTCTACTTTGTCTTCAATTGATGGATTAAACCCTCTCAAACAAAGCCTAACCAGGATATGTGGAAAAAAGGTTTCTAACTGTGTCAACTAGGAGATGGATGAACTTAACTGGAAGGAGCTCAGTATGCTATTAAGAAGGGATAATTTAAGAGGTCAGAGACAAATCAATTGGGATCTGGCCCTGTTAAGTCTTCACAATCTAAAATTTGGGGAGGCAAAGTGGTTTGATAAAGGAAGGGAACATGAATGGGTTTGGAAGGGAAGCTCTCCAGATTATTTCTCGGTAAAACGGGCCTATGAGGAATTGGTTAAGCCATTGCTAAAAATCAATGATCATCTCTAGGAAAAGGTGTGCTTAAAGAACTCAGTTCCTAAAATTAATTGTTTCTAGTGGGCTGCCTCACACAGAAAAATTCTTACCATTGACAATCTGGTAAGAAGGGGATTCCAGTTTGTTAACTAATGCTCCCTTTGCAAGCAGGATGAAGAGTCAATAATGCACATCTTCTTTCATTGTCAGTTCTCTAGAGAGGTTTGGTCCTTCTTCCTTCTGTTGTTGTCCACTGACTGCGTGTGTCCTCACTCCATGAAGTTGTTTATAGAAAGTTGGTCAAATTGCCCCTTTTCCCATAATGTTATCGTTGATCTCTGGAACCAAGTTTCCCCCTTTGTTACTTGGGGAATATGGAAGGAAATGAATAAAAGGATCTTCATGGAAGTGGAGAGAAGTAGCTATGAGGTTATCATGATAATGAAAACACAAATTAAAAAAAATATGGAGGTTGGAAGATACAGTTTCTCCAAAGTTTGGCCTAATTACAAAGAGATGAGGATAAAGCAGATATGGGGCATAAGTAAGGATCTTACTATATTCAATTGGGCCAAGATGTTAACTAGAAATTCTATTGTGTGGACCCCTCCTCAGAAAGACTAGATTAAATGTAACTTTGATGGGTGCTCCAAAGGCAACCCGGGAATAGCAAGGGCAGGGGGTTTGCTCATAAACCACAAAGGGGAGTGCATTGTGAGCTTCGGTGTTAACTTGGGTGTTTGTTCTAATAAAAAAGCTGAGGCTACGGCTATTTTAGGGGGCATAAAGACTCTTAAGGAGTATGGCTTTAAAAAATTTATCCTAGAAGGATATTCTAAGTTAATAGTGGATATTTTGAATGGAGTGGCGACACCCCCCTGGGAGCTAAAAAATATCATTGACAAGTGTCTGGCCCTTAAGAGTTTTTTTACCAACTGCAAGGTGCAACATGTTTATAGAGAAGGAAATAAGTCTATTGATTGTGCTACCAATGAGGCGTTGAGGTGTATGGGGTGGACCTATTAGATAAATAATAACATGTGAAAGTCTTTAAGGGATATGATTTTAAATGAAAAATTTGAATATGATTATAATTTACAAAGATAATGTGTTGAAGTTGCGCGGGAAGCATGGGAGACCTTGTATTTTTATAGGAATGTAGATTAATTATGTTAATTGGGGTATAGGGTTGAGCTTGATGATCTCATTAGGAGGTAAAATTAATTATTATTTCCTTCTCGAGGTGATCAAGGATCACATGGAGATTTGTAATTTGTGAAGGGATGTCAAATCTAATTATGTCGATATGCCTAATGCCAGGTCTCCCCGTATTTGTGAAGATTTGAAAGGTATGATTAGTAATGAGATATTAATTAATTGCAATAAAAATGATGAGATCGTGGCTCTGAGAATTGTGTCATTGGATTCCCATAAAAGAAACCTCTTGATTCCTCATTTTTTATGGGCTTATTTTGTTACTCTAAGTAAAATTATTTTTTGCAACATGGGTAGAGAGCCAAAGAGGTGGGTGGTTATGAGGAATAGCTCGCAGCAGTCAAAAAATTTGTAGAATGTTAAGATGGGTGGGCCAGAGAAGTGCACTAAGCTTACAAACTGCTAGGTGCTCAAGCAGAATATGAACTTGTGGAGATTATTTGAAAATACAGGCATGGTTCCTTTCTTTGAGTCTGTGAAGGGATACAATGAGAATCTAACTGCCAAGTTCACTAATTCTTAGAGGAAGTGAAATTTTTCTATCAGAGCTGTCAAGTTTGAAGTGATGACGAGGTTTATAGCAGAAGCTACTGGATTATAGAATCAAGGTATAAAGGTGGCAAAGAAAAGTGGGGCCGACTACCAAATGTTTGTGGACAAGTTTTTGCATGACAGGGAGAATCTGAAATGTTTCCAAAATGGGTATGCTAGGTTAGAGCTTCTTCCTCCCCATGCCCTGGTAAGTTTATTTGTCATGAGGTATTTTACGTTGGAAGGTAGATACATATATGTACATGTGTATCATTTCCCTTTGCTAAATCATATTAGGCATGGTGAAAGAATTAATTTTCCTTTCTACTTATTGTCTTCTTTGCAAATTAATATAGAGAAAGGTGCTAGCCCTCCCCTACATCAAGGATTGATGCTTGCTTTGTATAAGCATGCTCTTGCGCTAAACCCTCATGGTAACTTTCTTATTGCTATAAATGACTATCCTAACCGCAATGATGGTGACAATGAGGAACCCCCTAGGGATGAAATCCCTACTGAGGTACCTAATCCCTGCCCTCCTCCCATTGTTTCTGCTAGGAGGGTGTTAATTCTTGTTAAGATCCCTTCCCTTGTTGTTAATGTTTTCAACCCCTCAACACCTATAACTCAGAAAATTGTGGTATAGGTGTAATTGGTACTGAGCTTGTGAAGGTGACTCCCGAGAGGAGAAAACACTCCCCTCTTCTCCTGGACTTACCCAGGTCTAAGAAGTTTAAAAAAGATCTCAATCCTCATAATGATGTCATTAATATTAGTGAAGAGGGTGTACAAAAAGAGAATTTGAAAGAGAACAAGAAAGGGAAAGGTAGTGGAGGTAGTGGTGGTCATAGGTCAGCTCACCTGGCTAAAGCTGCTTCTAAGGATAAAAAAGGAAAACAAAAAATCACTGTGTATGAAGAGGAATACTTGGAAATTAAAGATTTTGAAGCCCAGGTGGATGAAGATTATCATGGGATGGATTTTGAGGATTCTGCCTATGATATGGGGGAAGAGAATTCAGAAGAAGAAAAGGAAGATGATGAGGAGGAGCAAACTGAGATGGAAGAGGACCAAAAGAATGATAATTTGACTGATCCAGATGCTAGGAATACCGACAATGAGATTAATACTGATGATTCTAGCATGGATTTCATGAAAATTCGACTAACTTACTTGCAAGTACAGGTGGAAAACATGGAGAAAGCCTTAGTTACGCTGATGAGGGTCACTAACAGGCTGATGCGAAGAGCGATGATGGGTGCAATTTCTGGACAAACAAAAATTACTAGGAAGCTAAAAAAATTGGGGAGGTTTGATGATTTAAAGGTCTTGGATGATTCAAAGGAACTTGACTGGAGGGAGTACATCTCCCTTATTGGTGAATATGGGGACCTATTGAGAAAATCCAAGTAATGGCTTTCTATTTTATGTTGTTTAATGACTTCTATCATCTTTTTGTCTTTATGCTTCCAAATTCTAGACTACTATTTCATTATAGCCTTGTTATAGTTTAGGACTACTTGGTATATGATGGTTTTGATTAATGGCCTACGTAGTTTTAAGTACTCTAGCAAAAAATTCTTGTTTTTGATTAATTTTGGATGGACTATGGTTATGGTGATGAATTATGGCCTGTGTGCCACCCTCAATGTTGTTTTTTTTATGTTGGCTGGTGGTGTTGTTTCCCACCTTGTTTTTGTTCCTTTTTTGTCTGTTTGGCTGTGTAAGGGTGGGGGACCGACCACATTCAAGGCCCAAGTCACAAGAGGCCAAGAGCGGAGGGTTGCCCAAACTTACCTCAGCTAATGTGGATTTTCAGGATGTAAGGAATGAGAATTATGAGGTCTATAAGGACCTTCAATCACTCTGCAAAACCAAAGTGAAGCACGAGGTCAAGCGAGTCGACTTTTAGACTCAACTTTGTGTCTCAGAGAGCTTTTTGTCAGAGGAAAAAAGTGCAAAACCTGGAGGACAACGCGATGTGTTGGCGTCTCAAAGGGGAGTTGGCCTCCATATGGCCAAAAAATCTGAGAGATAAGAGGGGAGTGCTAAAAAATAACTAACAGCTTAACAAGGGTTGAAATAAAACTATTAAATAGAAAAGCGTTGTACAAATAAGATAAGGAGATTATACCAATGGAGTTCCAGCGAATGAAATCTTCTTTCCAGCAAACTTCAAGAGCACAAAAACCTACACACAAATGAGAGAATTTTTTTGGGGAAGGGCTATATAGGGGCCTACCTCATTCAGACCCTGTTTTGGTGTTTCCACCTCCACGTACAACCAAGATAAAGATGATAGATAAATATGATAAAGAAAGATTACCAAAGCACTACAAAAGTAGTAAAGTGCTATTCAACTAACGTAATAAAGAAAAGAAATGGGAAGCTTACCACCTCCCCCAAATGCACTCAAGGAAAATGGGGAGAGAATGAGAGTACTCGAGCCTCTGCTGCAATGGTATGGTCCCAAACTTTCCCTACTAAAGTGATTGAAAGGTGTTGTTGCTACGGCAATGCTAAATGAGGTGCAAATGGAGCGCTCAAAGATGTATGGAAAATGGGGTGAATGCTTGAGAGATGAAAAATTGCTAAAGGATGGTGAAAGATGGCCAAAAGATGATAAAAGATGGAAATGCATGGAGAAATGGTCAATTTGTAGAGAACCAGGCGATTTCGGGTCAGCGAGGTCGAAGTGGAGGCGTTACAACTTGTTTAAAATTGCAAGTGTAACGTCTCTACATGGTCCAGACGCAGGATTCTGTTATGGATGTTAGCCCGTTGCACAAACGTCTATGTGCCACAAGGGCATCCATGACGGTTTTGCTTCTATCGACACACAAAATGAGTTCCAAGTGGAACCAAGGCAGCGGGCTTATGCATATTTTAGCCTCCGAACTTGGTTTTCTAAAGTGAAGAAAGGAAAAAGGGGAATTTGCACATGGAGTGCAAATTTACTCTATCACATTTTTCCCCCACTTTAGTGAGCATGAATACTGATGAGAGTGAGCATGAATACTGATGAGTGCTCGGTAAAGTAGATATGAAGTAGTAGCAATATGGTTAAAAATGTATACCTGTACCATAGAGGAAGCAAATCACGATCTAGCGAACCTGAAGGTGTAGGACAAGCAAAGGGCTCCATAGCTTCTCAGAACTATGAAGCTGAAGAAAAAAAGCACCCTATAGGTACTCGGTCCTGTAGGGAGGATGTTCTCCAAGATCTCTCACATGGATAACATCCAAGGCAAGCACCCTCCAAGTTCTCGGTCCTGTAGGGGATGTGTCCTCCAAGATCTCTTGCATGGAGGAAACTAAAGCCAAGGACCCTACAGGTGCTTAGTCTTGCAGGGGAGCCACCTCAAGGATCTCTCGCATGAAGGAAGCTAAAAAGAAGCACCCTATAGGTGCTCGGTCTTATAGGGAGGTATCCCCCAAGATCTCTCTCATGGAGGAAACCAAAGGAAGCGGACTCCATAGAGTCAAAAGCGGTGACACGTTTATCTTCGATAGAACATGTCAAGAAGCAGCCATGTAGGCAAGCAAGCGGACAATCACACAGACCATCAATCAAACAGGAAGACTTTCAAAGGGGTCCCTCAGGGACCCAATGTGAAGAAGGGGTCCACTCAAGGGACACACATTTTGAAAGTAGATTTTTTCCATTTTTGAATCGATCCATCATCAAGGGATCCTTTTGAAATATGTTCACTTCATCAAGGAATTCGAAAGGAAGAATATGCCCCCATGCGAGGGGAAGGTCAAACTTTTTCCTGCTTTAGAGGAAAGTTTTCAAGTTCTTTATTTACGAACCCATGATGAAGGAAACTGTTGCCCAATTTTCACCTACGGGCTCAATCAGGTAGGATAAATTATGTTTCAGATGTTCATAAGGGCCAAATGGGACATTTGCATCAAGGGTTAGGTCATGCATCTGATGACATTTCATAAGGAGCTCAGTTAAAAAGCATGCCTCAATCAATATTGGCACAAAAATTATCAGAGAAGAGAGTAGGCAAGACCCTCTTGTTGTCTTGCCGACTAGCAGTGCCCTCTATTTGTTCAAATGCACTGGTCATCAGGACATTCGGGTCGCCATGACTCTTTATGTGTCTCTCCGCATGGGATGTCTCACCGAAGGTAGCTCACAAGGTTGGCATCGAGGAGATGTTTGTGTTCACCATGATGTCTCGACAACCAAGCACAAGTCTCGGCTAAATGAAATGATCTCGGCAAAAGATCTCACCAATAGGATGAAGTCTCCCCGAAATGGTCTGAGCCCGCCAAAAGATTGTGACTTCACTGAGAGTTCTCGCCAATTAATCGCAGTCTGGCCAAAAGGTTTTGGGCTTAGCAAGAGGTCTTGCCAAACGTTGGTGGTCTCCCCAAATGAAGGTTTGAGCTCACCAGGAGATGAAGGTCTCAACATGAGGTCTGGCCAAATGGGAAAAGTCCCGCCAAAAGAATGGAGCCCTCGGCGAGATGTTGAACTTGGGGTGAGGTCTCGGCCAAGTGAGATGTCATCGCAAGGAAAAGAAGGGCCTCGCTAAGAAGTCTTGCCGAAGTAGGGTGAGCTCGAGGCAAAGGAAAGTAGAGTCGCTATGAGGTCTCGACGAAAGTATGAGGTCTTGTTGATAATGGAGGGGTCTCGATATGTGTTTTTCCTTCGGAAAAAGGTCTCACCAATAGTGAAGGGTCTCCCTGACATGGATGACATCGATGTAGCATCTAGTCATCGGAGTGATGTCCTACTGATTGCTTGAGGTATCAGTGACAATATGGGGGCTTCGCTGTAAGGTCTCACTGTCAAGGTGAGGTCTTGCCGAAGTGAAGTGGTCTCGGTGAAGGAAGCAAGCTCAGTGAAAGGTCTTGCCAAAACATGGGAATCTCATCGAAAGATGATCAGAGCTCGAGGAAAGTGAAATGCCTTCGATGTGAGGTCTTGCCAACTCGATAGGGTCTCGCCGAATGGAAATTTGGAATCGGTAAGACTCCTAGCCATGGAGTTGACTTCGACATGAGGTCTGGCCAACAAATGAGGGTCTCGGCGACAAGATGAGAGTTCGGCGAAAGGTCTCGCCGACCAGGTAGTGTCTTCCCGACTGGATGGACTCTCCCCAAAACAAGAAGGCTCGCCATGAGGTCTTCCCAAAAGCAAAATGTCTTTCCGATGGTCTGGCTGACGGCCACTATGGATGTCGATATGACTTTGGGCTCGCTATGAACTCTTGCTGACGGTTATGAGCTATGCCGATAACAGCTGAAGAGCATAATCACATTGGGGAGACACGATTAGTGTCTCACCAACATGCAATTCTGTCTGGAGGACCTCTGACCATCTAAAAATCTACGTGGCTCGAGTTCGACCAATTGAAGGGAGCTGAGGATGCACCGTGAGTCCATTTGACTGATTGACCACCCCAGCAAAGAAGATCAATAGAACATAAACGATATGGATCTGCACTATGAATAGAGCAATGAATCAGTTTGATATACAGGTGGTGGTGTTCGTAAGAATCTAGGAGGAGACCGAAGATTGTTTCTAGCAAAGGTTAAATTACGAAAGGATCTGGAGCAAGAAGAAAGCTGGAAGAAAGGAGAAAGCCTCAAGTCCATGACACCTCAGATCGCTGCTAGCAGAAGAGTCGATCTACATTTATGGTAACACTCAGGAGCATTCAAGGCAGCTTGGTAGGGAGATTCGAAGAGGAACATGAGGACCCGAAGTTAATGCTGCAAAAGATCTTAAGGCTTCCCCTAAGGGCAATCTGTCACCAAGATGGACACGAGGATGAAATCGGATGTAGAATTAATTTCATAAAAAAGATCTAAGGGGCAGATCTTTATGAAGACTGATATTTTGTAAGCCTAAGGGGCCGACATCTTTTTGTATATAAGGAATTTTTGCCTCTTTGTAAGGGAGTTCTCCTTATGCTTTTCAAAAAGTCTTTGACTTTTATAGTCCTTTCTCAGATTAGCAAACTTTTGTAACTCATTTTGGAGCATAGTATACAAAGTTTACCTCAGTCACTGTTGATGTTTCAGATTACCCTCTTGTTCTTGCAAAGTGTTGTGCATTTCAGCTTCATGATCAAGTTATTTTGTGAATTTCTTCTATTCCTTTATGACTTTATCCTTTGTTTTCATGCCTTCCTTTGTAAAAGTGTCATTATATAAATCACAAACCATGTTTACATAATCACATATGGACTCTAGTCTGTGAAAATATTTTCCTCTCTTAAAAAAGTGTGTAAATCAAACCTGTTTGTGATATATTAATGCAAGGCTTACAGAATTTGATGTGTAATCTTATGGTCATTGACAATTTTCAACTGTAGCCTAAGTATTCCATTGCTCTTATCAGTTCAGTGTATCACCATAGTATTTAGTTTTATTTTTATGTACTCCTCCCTTTCCCTTTACAGAATCAGTAGTTTTAGGTGATAGCACAAAGGAAGCTGGCCTTCTCCGGAGGTTGACCTCTATTTACAAGAAACCCAAATCTTTAGAGGTCTTCCCATGTTACACTGAGGTGTTGAACATCGGGTTCAACAAGGGTGCAATTTTAGGTGATAACAGAAACATGTTCCACCAAGGTTCCAAGTTGAGAATGTGATCCTAAAGGAGGTTTTTTGTGAAGATCTTCAAGAAAAGATCCACTAGTGGCAAATGCATTTTCTAAAAATCAGAATGTTGAAGTGAAGCATTGCTGCACATGAGAGGGACAACTCAAGCAAAGAAGAGAGAAAGATAAAGATAAAGCAAAATAGAAAAACACAAACAAAGGGCACAGGGGGATCTGGCTTAGCGGGGTCAGATTTGTCCAAGCTTATAAATAGTAGGTAACTGCAATGCAAGGTGAAAGATCATCAATCCCCAACCAGATTAGGAGGAATGCATGGAAGATAAAGTAAAAATAAAAAATTGGGTCAACATGGAAGGGAAGCTTAAATGCCCCCAATGCTTTGCATCATCCCCAATTTACCAAAAATCAAGCACAAACATTGAAGAATGATGACACAAATAGAAGAAGGTTTACGACACAAAAACACGCATGTATCCAAGCAACAACAAGGGTGACATGGGTCCTATAGGCACATATAGCACATTTATGGGGGAAGCACATTACAAACACATATCTAATCTATAGATAAAGAAGAGAGGTCCTCCCCTAGCATTGATCAATCAGGAGATCATCGGATTCCCACTCAAGATCGTCATAGGGGGGAGGCGGACAAACCTGTAATGGTGCAAAATCAAGGGGAGGAGCTTCCAAACCTCCCGCAACAAGGGATAAGGAAGAAGGCCCCTCAAGGTCTTCTCCACTCACCTCTTGTGGAGTGAGAGCCAATGATTTGGAAAAGATTGATGATAGGCCCAAAACTTCATCTACAAAATTGAATAGACACCTCAAAGGAGTGCCTTGCTCAGTTCCAACGACTAGGAGAGGGTGTTCCTGAGATCCACCGCTGAGTGATTCAAGAGCAGTGACAAACTCAAGAGAGGTTGGAACTGGTTCTACTGCTAAAATAGAACAAATCAACACGAGGCCACTCTGTGGAGGAGGTGGAATCCTCTTACGTTCCTCATTTTCAAGAGAACTACTCTCCAGCTTCGGCGTCGTCATGAGATGTGAACTCCCCACAAATGAGGCAAGAGGTGTAGAGGAAGAAGAGGAAAAAAGAACCACAATAGACACCATCGAAGTGTTTACCATGTTTAAGAGTTTTGGAAAGGGTGAAACATTTTGGACTGAAGTTAATAGAGGCGGTTCCACCGAAGGAGCAATGAACACCTATATTGGCACTCTCATACTCACTGCGGGAACCAATGGTGGTGTAGAACAAACTTGAACAGAAGTAGAGGGGAGGAGAGAAGAGGATGTTGCAACAAACCCTAAGATAGGGGTGGTCTTCTCCTCTTCCTCTTTCTTCTACTGAGCGGCCTACTTAGCCATAAGGGCCTTTCGTTGGTGCTTGCACTCACACACAAGGCGGCTTCAACGACTCTTAGATTTTGAGGCCAGAGGTTGCACAGGGATGAAAGGCTCCTGCTCAGTCATAGGAGTGTCCACTATGGCCATTTTTGGTGGAGGAACAAACTCTTGTATGGAAGCAGGGGGAGCAAGTTGAGAGGTAGAGGGGGAGTTAGCTCAAGAGCCTTGACAGCATACCTCTTTTTGCTTGCTACTATGGAAGCAACGGCAGTAGGAGGCCTCGGATCGAATTCCCTTTGGGAACCTCTTTTTCTACCATACAAATAGTACCATGGTCCAAGATATTCATTAGGGATATCCACAATTCTCAGCTTGGGTCTACGCCAAGGAGGAATCATTAGACTCAACGGATAGTCGTCGGGCTGACTCATCCAATACTCTTCCCAAGAAAGGGGGGAGTTTGTGGTCACCCGGGAAGAAGTAACTTTCTCTTTTCCTTTGCGGAAAGGAATGAGAGTTGACACAGACTCATTCTTTCCCTTTTGAGAAGAGGGAGCAGTCGGTGTAGGCTTCTCCTTCTTCGTTCAGGAAGAAGAGGCAACCGATTGCTGCATCACAAGAAGGGTCAGTTTTAGTTGACCCTTTCCCCCAGTATTATACTTTACATAATTCTTGTAGAGTAGGTCCATCCTTAGAGGGAGCGGACTGACTGGGGTGGGCCAAAAAAGATCCAATGTGTATCCACCACGGGACACCAATGGTTGGTATCATGTGTCATGCACTACGTGCACAATGCCTTCATGGGAAAATTTTAAGCACTTGTGGCTGATGGAGGCAACTTCGTTCATGGAAGCTAGCCAAGGTATGCCTAGCTTCATTTTGAATAGGTCAGACTCTGGGATGACATCAAAAATTGTATCAATATCCCTAGGTCCAATTAGGACAGACAAAGTTATTGAGCCATAAGGTTTTAATAAAAGACCATCATGTGTACGAACGGTCAATTTTGTCTCTTCATATTCTTTTTTGTGTAATGAATTGAGCCACAACATTTCCTCTATGATGACATTCACTCGATTCATGGGGTCTACCAAGACTCTTGTTATAATGTTTCCATTGAGGCGAGCGGGAATGCAAAGAGGAGTGGGCTTGTTGTTTAAGGGTAAATCCTATGAAGTAAATTTTGTTAGTGTAGGTTTTTTATTCCTTATTATAAGGTTTTTCCTACACATTTATTTAAGCTTGCTTAGGTTAATAAAGCATGTTTAATTAGGTGAGAGGATTATGAGGTGTCACCTTCCTACATGTTAGCATCCATTATCTATCTTGGGAAGATACTTTGTTATCTTTAGTCCGATACATGGTTGCTCCTCATTGGTCGGTGTTGCCACCTCTTCCCTCTCTCTAGTCTATATAAGCATGCTACCTAGCTTGAATTTTCATTCGATATTGGAGATAGTTATCTGATGCTATTTTGTCATTCGAGCATTTCACATCAATCTCTTGGTATCGTTGGTATGATGTTTCAATTGCTTTTGCATTTACAATATATGTTTCTAACTCTTTCAATTGATTCTGGGTTATAATCTGTTTTACGGATTTTAATATGGTATCAGAGCAAGTTTTGTAAGGTTAGATTCTTTGTAGAGATTTTGTAAAATCCTGTATTCTCTTCTCTTGCATTATTTTTGAAGATCTGGAGAATCATAAAGGATTTATGAAGATTCAAAAATCTTGTTTCTATCAATCGGCTTGCATATTTTGTGTTTCAATCAATATTGCAGGTTGCAGCATGCCTTTGCTTATCTTAGGTAGCTGATACATCCTTTGCATGCCGTTTTTTGGTTGCTGGAGTCATTTTTTGTTGCTAAAGGCGACTGATTTACATTAGATCTACATCTTTTGTAACTAATCAGGAAAAATTCCTTCTGGGTTTTGTTCAATGCATCAAAAAACCATCTGGGTATCTTTTATTTTTTGCATGCAGCTTATATATTTTGCAGAATTGAACTCAGAAAGCTTCAGCCGTACCCCTCTCCATTGGTGGTTTCAAAAGCTCCGTTCTTGCTCATACGGACTCTGTTTCTCACCAAAAAAAAAATTGATCTTGGCTATTTTTTTCGTGCTCTATGCAATAGTGCAGTCGTTTTTTGATTTGGATGTAGAGATTTTTTAGAAATTACAGATTCTCAGTCGTGACACTGCACAGTGCTCATTTTGGAAACTTCGAAAAGGCATAACTTTTGCATAAAACCTCAGATCGAGGTGATTCTTTTTTTGAAAGTGAATGTTTTTTTGTGTAGCTTGTAGTTGTGTTGTTTATTTTATTGGGTATTGTGCCCAAGTTGTATTTTCAGCATATGCTCCTTTTGAGGATCTGTAATAGCATTGAGATCAAGTCCACTTAGTATTTCTTGCTGATGGTAATTGTAAACGCACTAAATATAAAGTGCCAAATCAAATTTTCTTGGGGGGGTTCTTTGATTGAGTGAAAAATGGGGGGTGTCTTGTGTGTCTCGTGCATGTTCTTTCTTCATTTAGCTTTCCTTCCTACACAACAACAATCTTTCTTTCTACATTAAAATGGATCAATTAACAGTACCTGTACTCACACCTTACAACTACTATGAGTGGAAGTCCAAAATGACTATACAACTTAAGAAGTTAGGGTTGTTTAGAGTAACTATGGGTCTTGAAACTGAACCATGTTTAATTGCAGAAAAGCCTAAATGGTTTAACAAACTTGATGAAGCTTTTGGAACTCTATGTATGTCTATATCTCCAGATTTACTTTTTCATATTGAGTCTTCTACAACACCAAATGATGTATGGACTACTTTAGAAAAACTCTTTGGTGCACAAGATGAACTAAGAGGACATTTATTGGAGAATGAGTTGATAGGGTTAAATCCATGTAATTTTGATACAATTCAGGATTTCTTCACAAAACTAAAGGCTTTAAGATTGCAGTTGAAACAGTGTGGGATAGAAAAGAAAGATAGTCAGTTGATTCTTAGCATTCTTTCCAAACTTGGTCCTAACTACTCTGTGTTTGTTTCTACATTCTATGCCACAAAAAGTGCCTTGGGAACCACATATAAGATGCCTTCTTTAGATGATTTTGCTAATGAACTCACTAAGGAGCAAGACAAATTGGTTCAAATGGGTACAATTAAGCCCTCTAAATCTCATGCCTTGACTGCAAATCAGGGCACTAAAGATCAGAAGGGGGTTGCTAAGAAAGAGAAGAAACAAAAGAACCAAGAAGAAAAGAAGCAAGAACAAACATCAATTGCTTCTAAAGCAATGAATAATGCCTCTTCTTCAAAAGGCGACAAGCCTAAGAAGGAGAAAATTCAGTGTTCTTATTGCAAGAAACTTGGTCATGATGAACATAAGTGCTTGAAGAAACAGATTGATCACCTGTCACATCTTCTTGAGAAGAACAATATCTAGGTGCCTCATTCTGTCAAACAAGTCTCATCAGAAGGGTCTTCAAAGAACATAGAAAAGAGTAAGGGGAAAGGAAAGGGCAAGGCCTTAGTTGCAAGAGCTTCTCAACCAGATTTTTGGGTAATTGACTCAGGTGCTTCTCACCACATGGCCAACAGAAAGGAAAGCTTCTCATCCTTGGAGTCATGTTCTGTGCCTGATATTCTTATGGGTAATGATACACCAGAAGAAGTTCTTGGGAGAGGGTATGTTGACGTTGGTGATGGGACATTCGATGATGTTCTTTGTGTGCCTTCTTTGTCAACTAATCTCCTATCTGTCTACCATATTACCCATACAGGTTCTGGCAAGAGAGTTGAATTTACACCTGATTTTGTGGTTATTAGTGATCTGCACAATGGGTCTACAGTTTCTATAGGAAAAGTTGATAACCATTCTCGGCTCTATCAATTTTCTCATTTTGTTCCTGATTCTCCTTCACTGGCATTGCTCACTCACTCAGATGAGGTGAGTCGTTTGTGGCATCAGCGGTTTGGGCACTTGAATTACCGCTACTTGCAACAGCTTAGTCAGCATGACATGGTTACAGGGTTGCCTTCTATTCGATTCTTTGATGGAGTTTGTCAAGGTTGCATTCTTGGCAAGCATCCTGAAGAAAAATTTGACAAAGGCAAAGCATGGAGAGCCACACAGCTCTTGGAGTTAGTACACAGTGATTTGGCTGGTCCATTTCATCATCCTTCATTCAGTAGAGCTAGATATGTATTGACCTTCATTGATGATCTTTCCCAATACACCTTTGTATATTTTCTCAAACAAAAGTTTGAAGTCTTTGAGTCCTTTCAAGAATTTAAAGCTTTTGCAAAGAAACAATCTGGGAAGGTTGTCAAGGTTCTGCACACCGATAATGGTAGGGAATATGTCAACCAAAGGTTTGAGCAGTTTTGTGCCTCAGAGGGTATTAATCTTCAGCACATAGTTCCCTACAGTCCACAACAAAATGGAGTTGCAGAATGAAAGAATCGGTCATTGAAGGAAATGGCCAATTGCATGATCCACTCCAAATCATTGGCACCTCAGTATTGGGAAGAGGCCATCAACTGTGCATGTTATATCCAGAACCGGGTTCCTCACCGAGCTATGAAGGGGGTAACTCCTTTTCAAGCTTGGACTGGTCGGAAACCCATAGTCAAGGACTTCCGAGTGTTTGGGTCTCCTGCATGAGCCCACATTCCAGCAGAGAAACGCAAGGCAATGGATCCACAGAGTAGGCCTTGCATATTTGTTGGCTATCCAGATGGTGTCAAAGGCTACAGGCTACTCCACCCTACCACACATGAGCTCTTCATTGAGAGGAGTGTTCAGTTTGAGGAAGATACTTCTTCTACCACTTCTCCATCCTTCATTCCCATGGAGACACTGCGACTTCATGATGATAGTTCTTCTGAGGATCAAAATCCTCCTGAGGAGTCTTCTTCCTCCACTTTAGATGGTGATGATGAGGGTTCATCTTCCTCCTCTCTTAGTCATCATTTAGAGGATGATGATTCTCCTCCAAATTCTCCTACCACTGAGCCTCTTTGGGCTCGTCAGAATTTGGAGTCAGCAGGTGATTGGGTTGGTGATCCTTCAGATGCGAGACGAACACGGTCACAGTTCGAGTAGGCTCCTCATCTCTTCTTTGCTTCAGCTCCTGATCCACAATTCTTTAGGGAAGCTTCTGGTGTCCCCGAGTGGGATGCTGCTATGCAGGAAGAGTTCAGTTCCTTGGAAAGGAACCATACTTGGGATTTAGTCCCACTTCCTAAGGGAAGAAAACTTGTTCAATGCAAGTGGGTCTATCGAACAAAATTTGTTGCAGATGGGTCAGTTGAAAAACATAAGGCTCGCTTGGTCGCAAAAGGATTCTCCCAAGTTCCTGGGATTGACTACTCTAAGACTTTTGCGCCGGTTGCCAAGATGACTTCAATCCGACTTGTCCTTGCCATTGTTGCAGCCCATCGCTGGGACATTCATCAAATGGATGTGAAGAGTGATTTTCTTCATGGTGACCTTCAAGAGGAGATATATATGGAGCAGCCACAGGGGTTCGTCCAGGATCCTTCACTTGTTTGCTGACTTCGAAAGTCTCTCTATGGTCTTAAACAGGCCCCACGAGCCTGGTATGCCAAGATGGACTCCTTTCTTCTATCAGTTAGGTTCACTCGATGCCATTCTGATCCGAACATCTACATTTTATAGCAGGATGATACTCTCACTTTCCTTGTTCTCTATGTTGATGACTTGCTAATTACAGGGAGTTCCTCATCCACCATCAAGGTAGTGAAAACTGCCCTTCATGATCATTTTCTGATGTCTGACTTGGGTCTTCTTCACTATTTCTTGGGCATTGAGATTACACAGTCTTCGGCTGGTATCTTTCTTTCTCAGCCCAAGTATGCTCTTGATATGCTCTCTCGATTTCGCATGGCTGATTGTAAGCTTGCACCAACTCCATTTCTATCAGGAGTCAAACTTGAGGCTTCTTGTGCTTCACCTAAGTTGGTAGATGCTACCTTGTATCACCAATTGGTTGGGAGTCTCATATACTTGACTCACATGAGGCCTGATATTTCTTATGTAGTGGGCTTGGTCTCCAGGTTCATGCAAGAGCCACATGAGCTGCATTGGAAAGTAGCTAAGCGGATTCTTCACTATGTACAGGGCACTCATAGTTATGGGATTCATTTTGCAGCAGGCATGGATATTGACTTAGTGGGATACACAGATTCAGATTGGGCAGGTGATTCTCAGGATCGCAAGTCTACTTTAGGGTATTGCTTCTCTCTTGGTTCTGGTCCAATTTCTTGGTCGAGCAAGAAGCAGTCTGCTATTGCTCTTTCATCTACAGAGGCTGAGTATCGAGGAGCAGTTAATGCTGCTACTAAGGCCATTTGGCTTCAACACATTCTCACTGAGTTTGGCATTTCCTTTCAGAAGCCTACAATCATCTTTTGTGACAACCAAAGTGCTATTCAGATCTCTTGCAATCTGGTCCATCATCAGCGGACCAAACACATTGAGATTCACATGCACTACATTCGGGAGTTGATTCATGAGCAGGTTCTTGATCTTCAGTATTGTTCAACATCAGATCAGACAGTAGACATCTTCACCAAACCCTTCACTGAGAGCAAGTTCATTCATTTGCGAGCTTTGCTTGGGGTGCGGCAGGCGTCCTCCTTTTAGGGGGCTTCTTAGCTCTTTCTTTCTTTCTCTCTCTATTCTGGGGGGGCATACTCTCTTTTGTGTGGGGGGACTACTTCTCCTTTGGGGGGGATTTCATTGTACATGGGTACCTCATCAGGCTTGATTTGTCGGGACCCATCTCTGTACCCACCTAAGCTATGCTTAAGGGGGGGTGTTAGTGTAGGTTTTTTATTCCTTATTATAAGGTTTTTCCCACACATTTATTTAAGCTTGCTTAGGTTAATAAAGCATGTTTAATTAGGTGAGAGGATTATGAGGTGTCACCTTCCTACATGTTAGCATCCATTATCTATCTTGGGAAGATACTTTGTTATCTTTAGTCTGATAGATGGTTGCTCCTCATTGGTCGGTGTTGCCACCTCTTCCCTCTCTCTAGTCTATATAAGCATGCTACCTAGCTTGAATTTTCATTCGATATTGGAGATAGTTATCTGATGCTATTTTTCCATTCGAGCATTTCACATCAATCTCTTGGTATTGTTGTTATGCTGTTTCAATTGCTTTTGCATTTACAATATATGTTTCTAACTCTTTCAATTGATTCTGGGTTATAATCTGTTTTACAGATTTTAACAAATTTTATATCTGGAGAACCGAACGTAGATTGAGTAGTAGCTATAGCAGTAATCATATTGATATAGGCTTTAGGATGGGTTGGAGAGTCGGTAGACTCATCAATCACATTGGCAGAATGTGACAGAAATGGGTCCGTGTATATTTGCAATTCATTGTTCTCCTTCGCCACCGACTTATTTGTACGTTGTTGGCTTCTATCGAGATGGATAGTACCATCCTCGATGTAATCCTGTATCTCATGACGCAGGCGCATACAATGTTCGGTATCATGCCCATTAACTTGGTGGTATTGGCAGTAGGTGTTTTCATCATACCATTTAGGGTAAGGTTCTTTGACCAGCTTTGGGTTCAAAAAAGTTATGATCTTATCCCTCAATAACTTTTTCAAGATAGTTGAATAAGATTCTGAAAACTTTGTAAACTTCCTATTATGCTTAAGGTTACCATCGTATGTTGTAGCAACAACATTTGTAACAGACTTTCCTTTTCCAGGGGTCATTATTATAAACCTCCCCTCAGAACGGGAACGTGAAGAAGGTCCTTCAAACTAAGTAACTGTCTGTTGATATTCTCGCAAAGTTGCACACAAATGCACAAAAGAAGGATACTTCATAAGGGTGAACTTTTCTTGCCAAGGCCTTTGTAAGTTCCCCAATAATACCTTTTGAACATCAGAATCAGGCAGTGGATACGAGATTTGTGAAAAGAGTGCTTGATATCGTGATATGAAATGGGTAATATTTTCATTATCTCCTTGTTTACACCGAACGAGATTCGAGGTGGTCATCTTTGGTCCGATGTTGGCTTGGAATTGTCTGAGGAATTAATTTACAAGTTGATCAAAAGAGAAGATGGAATTATCTAGCAAGGAATAGTACCAATCTAGTGGCATATCCTTAAGAGACCGGGGGAACAATTTTGCCATTAAGGCATCATGATGGAAGAATTCGGTACACAAGGCGTTAAAGGTGGACACATGTGACTGTGGATCCAATTTGCCACTATATTTCTCAAACTTTAGAATCTCTACTCCCTAATTAAATGGATTTTTTAAAATTGTTATTGATAGTGGACTATGCCAGACAAAGGGTTGAAAGATAGGTTGGGTAGAGGCTTGGGAAAGACTCGTCAACTAGCTTTGCATCCTACCCATATTCTAAATAAGAGCATTCAGAATATGGTCATTCGAAGACATAGAGCCAGAGGATCCTCCTCCAGAGCCACCACCGGAACCACTGGTGTGACCGCCACTAGAACCACCACCAAAGCCTTTGTCTGCAGTGTGGCATCCACCACCAGTGTGGCCCCCACCGGAACCACCTCCACTTCCAGAGCCACCGCTATGGCCTCCACTAGAACCACTTCCACCAACACCACCTCCACTTCTGAGTCTACCACCGCTACCAAAGCCTCCACCACTCACCTTGCCAAATCCTCTACTGCTAGAGGTGATAGGAGGGGTGAAGCTAAAGCCCAAGGGGACCTTGTTCACTTTGATAGTTTCAGGTTTTGTAGATGTGGAAGGGATGTTGATTGAGGGCACAATGTCAACCCTGTGTGCCAAAATGGAAGGCATCGATACTCCCAACTATCCTCCCTGTCTTTCAAAAGGGGTTCCCTGCATAAGAGGGGGATTATTTGAAGGAGCACAATCTTCTATCAGATAGGTAAGGCTAGCTAAGAGCTCTATACCTATTTGGTCCTTTTCGACCATGTTCTTCAACTCGCTAATGACCCGAGAAGCTCTAGCCATCCTCGAGTTTCTTTCTAAATGATTTCCTAAGTCACCCAACCTTTTGCTCAAGGTGGCGACGTACTCAAGAGGGATTTGTGTAGCTTCACGTTCATCCACCGATGATGATGTGGGAGATGCAGGAGTAGGGTTAGTCTCATCAGAGAATCCTAACTCCCCTCTTGACAACTGCTCCAAGCCGAGGGCAGGACCAGAAAAGAAACCTACAGAAAGGCCAGTAGTGAAGCCAGTAGAGAGCCTAGTAGACAAACCAGAAGTGACCTTCAACATGTCCATCGAAAGGTGTCGTAGAATTCTCCTAACGACATAACTAAAATTTTTTGACTGGGTTGTAATTCTCATACAACTCTCTAGAAACAATAGTCACAAAGCACAAGGGGAGGAGTCTTAACACCGATGGATGAACAGACATTGATTCACGTCGGGTTCACAAAAAATGTAAGAGTGGGGGACCAACCACGTTCAAGGCACAGGTCACGGGAGGCCAAGAGCAGAGGACTGTCCAAACTTACCTCAGCTAATGTGGATTTTCAGGAGGTAAGGAATGAGAATGATGAGGTCTATAAGGACCTTCAATCACTTTGAAAAATTGAAGTGAAGTAGGAGGTTAAGCGAGTCTACTTTTAGACTCGAATCTGTGTCTCAGAGAGCTTTCTATCAAAGGATGAAAGTGCATAACCTGGATAACAGCGTGGCACGCTGGCATCTCAAAGGGGCATTGGCATCCGTACAGCCAGAAAATCTGAGAGACAAGAGGGGAGTGCTAAAACTGACTAATAGCTTAACAAAGGGTTGAAATAAAACTATTAAATAGAAAAGCGTTGCACAAATAAGATAAGGAGATTATACCGATGGAGTTCCTGTGAATGAAATCTTCTTTCCAGCAAACTTCAAGAGCACAAAAACCTACACACAAAAGAGAGAAAAATGTTGGGCAAGGGCTGTATGGGGGCCTGCCTCAGTCAGACCCCGTTTTGGTGTTTCCACCTCCATGTACAGCCAAGATAAAGATGATAGATAAATATAATAAAGAAAGATTACCAAAGCACTACAAAAGTAGTAAAGTGTTATTCAACCAACATAATAGAGAAAATAAATGGGAAGCTTACCACCTCCACCAAATGCACTCAAGGAAAATGGGGAGAGAATTAGGGTACTTGAGCCTTTGTTGTAATGGTGTGGTCCCAACCTTTCCCTACTGAAGTGATTGAAAGGTGTTGTTGTTGCTACAATGCTAAATGAGGTGCAAATGGAGTGCTCAAAGATGTATGGAAAATGGGGTGAATGCTTGAGAGATGAAAATTTACTAAAGGATGGTGAAAGATGGCCAAAAGATGATAAAAGATGGAAATTCATGGAGAAATGGTCAATTTGTAGAGAACTAGGTGATTTAGGGTTGGTGAGGTCGAAGTGGAGGCGTTACAATTTGTTCAAAATAGCAAGTGTAACATCTCTGCATGCTCTAGACGTGGGATTCTGTTATGGATGTTAGTGCATCATGTAGATGTCTGCGCATCGCGCGGGTGTCCACAACGGTTTCGCTTCTATCGATATGCAAAATGAGCTCCAAGTGGAACCAAGGCAGTGGGCTTATGCGGATTTTAGCCTCCGAACTTGGTTTTCTCAAGTGAAGAAAGTCAAAAGGGGAATTGGCACATGGGGTGAAAATTTACTCTATCACAGGCTATAACCATGGGATCGGGGCTCTTTCCCTGCTTATCTAATAAAAAACAACCCACAAGTTTTGGAAATTTTTAATTTTTTTACATTTCAAAAATATCTTGAAAAAATGGATAGGTTTATTTCTTTACAAATATTGATTAAAAATAAATATCTCATAGTTTAGTTGTCAAGTTTTGTTCAAAAGATGAACATAAAATCCAATCATAATCCATGTTCTACAATTTAATGGTTATAACTTGCACCACATAGTATTCTCCCTTAATAAGAAAGAATCTAGAGTTCAAAATACAAACACATTTGAATCCATTTCATCTTTAGGATTCAAGGACTTTTCTCTAATATTGAATAAAAAAACTTTCTTTATTGTCCACCACCTAAAATTAAAGGAAATTTTCTACCAGGATGCAACATTGTGGTAAAATTTATTAAGGATAGTGTATTTGAACCATTTGAAACATGTTTAAATGAAGCTTTAGATAGGTTTAATCAAGAAATATTGTCATAATTAAGGCACCAACAAAGCCGGAAGTCAGGTACAAGATTGAAGAGAGAAAGTGTTGCATATGTGTGTTCTTAAGTTAAATTTTAATATACACTTGTACCTCTTCGATGGTGGTTTTTCTTTTCTAGCTAGGGTTTATCCACATATGTACAGTTTCATGTATTTGTTTATCATGGTTAATTAATTTATATTTGCTAATTTCAGGCTTTCACATTATATCTTTATGAACCTAATGTTGCATTGATAAAATTAGATTTGAATACTTCTTGGAGCATTAACATTTGTAATAGTTCACCTTATTTTAACAACATATTTTTCCATTCCATCTCACAAATGTGACTATATTATACATTTTGAGCATGCTAGTGACAAAGACCCTTTTCTAAATTGGAAAAATCATTACACGTTATGTGTCATAATGCTTTCTGTAGTAATGGAAAAAGTTTCCTTTACCTTGCTTGCTTGCATAATTGACATTAAAATTGGACTAATGGTGTCTTGGAGTGGTGTTGTAATGTCTTGTACACATTCACATCATTTTGGGACCTTTATTTAACTAAATCATGCTTTAATTAGTCCTTTGCAAAGGTGTTGTAAAGTGTTGCAACACACTTTCACACTTTTCTAGGACTTATTTGCTTAATTAAGTCTCATGGGCCCCTTTCTAAATAAAATATGCATAATGTCTACCTTGTTTAAGTGTTGTAAAGTGTTTTAAAGCAATTTCACTTTTATCTAGGTGGTCCTAATTCATTGTGGTTAATTGGAGTTATTAACCCCCTTTTTAGGCCTTAATTTTGACACCTCTCGAGGATCTCTCTTGATAATCATAAATTAAATATCAAAATTATTTCATTGGGAAAAATTTGGTCCTGGTAAGTTGAGCCAGGACCCATTCGCCCTTTATGGCGAATGGGTCCTCCCTTAATAGCACCCCCTTTTCTCAGTTGTTTTGGAATGGGTTTTTGGCACTCTTTTAACTCCCCGAAGCTTGGTCTTGGAAACTTAGCCAGGACCCATTCGCCTTTGGTGGTGAATGGGTCCTCCCTTAATGAGACCTTAATTTTTTAATTTCATTATGGTGGGAATTTAATTATCTTTCTTTCCAAATCTGGTATCGGCCTTAATTCTTTGAATTTCGGGGTTAATCTCCTAATTTAGTATAAATGAGGGGTTAATTCACATAGTTTCACCTAAGATTTTCAAGAGAGAATACTAATACTTTAAAAGATCATTATAGAGCACTTCAAGAGCATTTTCAAGGTAGAAGTCAGGATTTTATTGCAACAATTCAAAGATCATATCATCATGGCAAGGTTCTAATTGCATCATTTCATGTTCATGCTTCATTATCTTATTTCATCATTTGGTTTAATTACCTACAAGGGGTTTGACTGAGGAAAACCCCATTCACTAACAAATCAACAAGTTTTTTGTCCTTGACTATGATAGGTTGAAGAACAAGATTATCAAAGTTGTCAAAATTGTCAAAGTTGCAAAGTTGTCATTCTTGGTGCAAGAACACAGAAAGAGCCCTACAAAACTGAATACTTCCTTCCAAAACTTGATAATAGGGATTTCAAGAGTGTAGACATCAAAGTACAGGATCCTAAAATTAGTTTTCTGAAACCCTGAAAGGACCCATTCGCCCCTGAAGGTGAATGAGTTCTCCATAGATCAAAAACAACAACTTTCTAGACAGGTACACAACTTTTTATACTCTAAAAACATTCCTCATAGTTCCTATTTTTCACCCTAAGTGATCCATTAGCATTTAGAGTTGATTTATGATTGTTATTAGCATCTTCTTTTGCATAATTTGAAGTGATTTGGGCTTGGAAAATAAGTGATCCATCTCATTTTTTGGATAGATCCTATTTTTCACCATATCATTTTTTGTGAACCCAACTTATTCAACATTTCATTTCTCTGAATTTTTGGAGTCTTTCATTCCATTTCAAGTTAAAATCTTGCATTCATTGCATTTAGATTTGCATTGAATTAGGGTTTCTTCTTTTGCATTTAAATCTTGCATATCATATAGGGATTAGATTTGCATTGTTTTGCACTTTTTAAATTTGAAAATTACAAAAATAAAGCAGTCATTTTGCATCTCATTTAGATTTCATTCAATTTCATTTCAATATAGTTCTTACATTTCATCTTTCTATTGCATTTTGCATTGAATTTCTAGAAAATTTGAAGTTGCATTTCACTATCTACAACCTGGAACTAAAATATATATCTGAAAGCTTGCAAACCATTAAAAAATATTTTAAAAGGACCTTACCAGGACCCATTCTCCCTTATTGGTGAATAGGTCCTTGTTCAGATCTGACCTGAAGCTTCTAGCAACTAAAAAGACATTAAAATTTAGTCTAAAATCCACATAAAACTCCCAGAAAGACCTAGCCATGACCCATTCGCCCTTACTGGCGAATGAGTTCTTGTTAGCAATAGATCTATAATTTTAGGACATTAAAATATTAGTTTCTATCTTTTTTTTGGTGCATTCATCTTTTTGTTTCAGTTTCCAGATTTGTTGTTTCATCAAATTCATTGAATTTAGCTTAAATTGCTTCAATTTAGTGCATTGTAAAAATTCAAAATTGCATCAAAACATTTCATTTTCAGCTTATCACATTGTTTAATCAATAAATTACAATGTTTAGGTCTGAAATTCTGAAAATGGATAACTAATTGGGCAATGTGTGGAAGTCTTTGTTCTCTTTGGTTGATGTTTCATATTGTGTTTTTGGCAATGACCCTAATGAAATTGAACTCATTCATACTCACACAACTCCTAATTCATGTCCTCATGATGTTGACATCATTGGAGAAGATGATGCTAGCATGAATGAATTCATAAATGATTGACTTAACAACCTTGAGTCCAATGCATCCTTTTATCCTTCAATGAAACAATCAATACAACTTGAAATGTTTGATATTTTACATCCTGAAACTGAGTCACAAGTTGAACCTAAGTTCCCTACCATAGGTGAATCTAGCACCTCTAAAAAAGAAAAAAAACAATCATCGTATGTCAAAAAAGTGACCAACACATCAATCAACCTTGAAGAGACATATGGCAAAGGATTCATAATCTTACACAAACAAGGATGTGATACAACAAGTGAACATAAAATTTATCAAGTCCTAGAGCAAATACCAACTGAAGAAACCAAAGGGTTTGGATATCAAGATCCCCTTCACAACGTAATACCTCCTAAAGAATACCTAAGGCTTCGTAGTGATGGTACGATAATCTTAGATCCTTCTCCTGATATAAATGTCCTCCTTCCTAAAGAGCAACCCATACCTCCTAAGGATAAAGATAATAAAGACAAGATCGTCTCAGGACCTCCTGCCCTAATTTCATCTAGAGAAGTTGGTGAATCTAGTAAGCACAAGAGGCCTTACAAGTTAAAGAAACTCAAATTCCCTTGTCTTCCACTTGAAAGTGAAAGGAAACTACAACTGATTCTAAACAAAGAACTCATAACCTTACCGCCAATGAAATATAGGCTCATACTATATCCTAAAGATGTAAATGTTCCACATTGTTGACACCAAAGAACTCTTGGACATAGTATTGATGAGTGTCATGCATTCAAATTAGTATTGAGCAACTTTCACTTTGATGGCAATGATTGTCATCAAGTGATTGCATAGAATACACCCCTCTTGCCCCTTGCCATGTAATAGTTGTAGAATCTTAAACCATTCACTATTACATGTTTTACACTTATTGCAAATAATTTTCTCTAATGCAAGGAGTTAATCTTCCTCACTTACCTCAGCTCATTCTTGTCTTTCACAAAGTGGGGGCAATAATTTGATAGCCTTGTCCTAATAATGCATTTGTCGTTGTCCCTTTGGCTAGTTGCTCACCTTCCGTTTATACTGACCAAGATTGGGAGGCAGGTGACCTACTTTAGGTTGACTTTCCTATGCCTTACTAGTCTTTTACCTTTTCATTTTTCTTTTTCTTTAATTACATGTGTGTAATCCCCTGTGACATTTTGTTTGATGTTCCTCTCTCTTTTTGTGCATTCTTCTATATGTACCTTCATTCTTTTCTATGTCATAATCATTTTTTCATTTGTCTTGTGTTTTCCTTTTGGGGATGACACAAGGCATCAAAACATTTACGTTTATTCCATGTTGGCCCAAAATATTTTTCCTTATCTTTTTCATTTGTCTTGTGTTTTCCTCTTAGGGATGATGCAAGGCGTTGAAACATTTGTGTTTCTTCCATGTTGACCCAAAAGGATTTTTCTTTGTTTTTTCTCTCTTTGTGTCATTCTTCTAGTTCTATGTGTATTTGGGGAATGATGGCAGTTCCATGCTCTATGACAACATTGTAGCATAGGCATACTGACCCTGAATCCATAGATCCCTTGTGTGTTTGTGGGGGCAACCCTTCCTATTTCATGATGCAACTTGCTTCAGAAACATATGACTTGGCATAGGTTTTTCTGAGGAAAGATCTCATGTCTTACGATCAAATCATTTGGCTGCTTTAAACCAATTACTCACAGTGATGGTGCAACTGTTGGGAATAGGATGCCATTTAATTGAAATCCTAAACATATTTCATGTATCTCCTAAGTCCTTGGAAAGTGTTCCCCAACACTAGGATTAGAAAGAGATTAAATTATAATGAAATGAACATGTAAATTGACATTTGTAATTATTCCTAAATGATTGGAACATGTGGGGACATCCAAGAAGAGCTCCCAAAAAATAGGAGCACATGGGGCACCCACATGGAAGGTGGAACCCAGCTTGATTAAGTTAATTATTTGGAGGATAGATAACACTTCAATAATGCATGTAAAGATCCTACAAGTTAGGGATTGATATTTACATGAGTGGAGTTCAATTCAGTTTAGTTCAGTTCAGTATCAATTCAATTCAGTTCAGTTCTAGTTCAATTCTAGTTCAGTTCAGTTCAGTTCAATTCAGTTATGGTTCAATTATCTTCAGTTGCATGTAGTTGGTTTGATTTGAATGCTAGTTGAATTTAGTTGACTTGAGTTGCATGACTAATGACTTCAGTTGCATGAAAGATAACAGGTGGATACATTCAGTTAAGTGGGGATGACCAATCATGCATAATGTTTGCATGAATTGGTGGAGAGATATGTTTTAGTTAACTAAGATTGACTTGGACCCACCTTGGGCACCCAAGTTGGCATCTTTGAGTTAACACCTTTTGCATGAGGAGATATTTACAAGGCTTGGTTAAGTGGGCCCATTCTTGGGTGCCAACTTTGAGGTGAAGCTTGCAAGATATTTTCTTGACCAACGATCAGTTAAGTGTTTAGTTTGGGGTGCCTAAATTGAGGAGACTTTGGTTTTCACTTCATGTTACAATTTGGAACTCTACTTGCACAATCTAGGCATAGATTTTTTGAGAGGAGCTTTATGCTCTTGTATTTGATAACTCTTATGAGTTTACATGCTCATTAATTGACTATTTATTGCAGCAATTGCATCAGACTTTATTGTAGGTTAGTAGTTTGAGCTTGTGCATGTGTGAGGGTTTGAAGCATGGCATGAGATGCATGGATTCATGCTTGGTCACATGGAATGCATGGATAGCTTGTGTTGTAGAAAGTGTATGAGAGTTTATTGTAGGTTGTGAAGAAGAATTGTTGAAGGCAAATGAAGCATATCAATCAAGGATTGACACAGTATTATTGTAATCTTGTTTTAAGGTTAAATAATACAAGCACTATTGATTCTGGTGGAGTTTTTTTTCCGAAAGGGTTTCTCCACGTATATGTTGTGTCACTTCTATCTTCTTGTCTCATTCTTCTACAATATTCTGTCTCTTTCTAGAATTGGTAAAATTGTTCTAAACAGATTAATCATACACAAATAATTGTGACAAAGAATAGTTAATTAAATCTACAGTCACATAGGTTTACAAGTTTTAAGCTAAAATTTTACCTTCATTTTCAACATTTGGTATCAAATCTAATGATTGGTTAGGGTTTGGGACACCTTTCTCTTAAAATTTTGAAGGTTTTTTGGTTGTAGTGGGAGCTTTTACTATTGTGTTATTATAGATTTGTAAAAGAGGTATATCTTCTTGCTTTAGAGGATGGTTATCATGTTGTCATTGAGAGCTTGGATTCATAGGTTTGGTTTGAGCTTATGTTAGTAATGTGGTTTTGATTATGTGCATCATGATGCCATGGGATTGCTCGGTATCACGGTTCAATGGGAGAATTTGGAAATGATGTGGATCCTTGGTTGTAGGATGGTTTTGTTATTATTTCATGGTATACTCTTGATTAGCGGTTTAGAGTTGTGGCATGGTACATGTTATTATGATTTTGATCATGAGGAAATTTTTGAAATTCTATATGCTTTTGACAGTCATGGTTTGATGTTTATCTTGTTGCCATGTATAGATCGGTATCATAATTCAGTGGGAGCTTTGGTAGGATATGGTTATCTTCATGTGATATGAAGAGGTTTTAACATCTTGTTTTATGGAGGACCCTTACAGTCTTTGGTAAAGGTGTTATTGTTCTTCCTTTGGAGAGGATGTAGTTCCTCTTTGGTTTTGAGTATTAATCATTTGCTTGGAGCTTCATGATTATGCAGGTTGCATTTGAAGTTGGCATGGATTGATTGGTGGGTGCTGATGGATACTAGAGAGACTTCAAGGGTTAGGCTAGATATTTCTTATGTTAAGAGATATGTGTTGGAATGGTTACTTGTTATAAAAGTTTTTTAACAGTTAAGACTGAGGAGCCTACACCTGGAAATGGATATGAGTCCATCATAGACTTGATGAGAAGGTTGTCTTTATTGAAAGCCTATATTGCTTGGTGTTGTATGCACAGGACAATCTTGTATCCCACTCTTGGTCTACTCGACAGGTAAATGATCTAATAGGTGTTTCCTGCTTGATTATTAGATGCATTATTTATATGTATCTTGTCTTCTCTTATGCATTAGTCTTGAAAATTGAGTTATGAGAGATTATTGAGAAGTAGATGCATGATTTTGTGTATTTCCATTGTTCTCCTTGCAATCTTGAACTTGAGTTAGTTCTAAGGATCTGGGTAGGAGAGGTACGGGAGATAGTTAGTGGCTTTGGGAATATTCCCTTTTGTTGTGGGAATGTTTGGCTAAGTTTGATCTACTTTATGTGAGAGGTTTACATCTAAGTTATGCCACGTTTCATTATAAGTTGAATGGTTAGATGTTGATATCCTTTTAGTTTGGGAGTGTTGAAGGAGATCTTACTTTACACAGTTTGGCACACGTTAGTGTGGTATAACAACATGGTTTGATTTGCAGGTTCTCTCTTTGTGGAAATATTTTCTTCTTCTTGAAGGTTCTTGTGTTATGAGAGATGTGTTGGGAATTGTAGTTGTGCTGCTGATATGTGGTTGTCATTGATGTCAACACTATTAGCATTGTGATGTTGAAGGTTGTATATGTCAAGGATATTGAGAAAATTGTAAAAGAAATAGTTTCAGATAGCTTGTGGATCAATCAAGGTCGTGAAGGTGTTTTGATCTATACGTGGAAGTTCAGCTATTATGGACTAAAGGGTTTACTATTGAGAGTTTCTAGATCATCCACCAGAAGTTTTAGAGGTTTGCATGATTATTTGTGAATGTTATGGAAATCTATGTTCTGACAGTGTTTTTGTGGTCTCTCTCAACGTTCCTGATTAAATTTCGTGTGATTCTGGCGATTCTACCTATTGCAGATGTTTCTTTGATGTTTCTTGATGCTCATGGATGCTTCTAGTATGTTCTCTATCATTTTTGCATGTCTGTGTTGATCGATGTGATCGTGATCGAAGATTTTCTTGTGCATGTTCAGTTTTCCTTGTTCTTGGCTGACATGATAGTGGTAACGTGTTGCAAATTTTTGAAAATTGAAATTTGAATGTTTGGCGAACTCGAGGATATTGTTTTTGAACCTATCTTAATCTTGGCTGATGGTGTTTGATCCACACTAAAAATTTATTTGTAATATTGAGCCGACATTGCTGATATTGTAAAATATATTTTGTATCTTCTGGCCGATAAAGTTGTTGATGTAAATCTGTATAGCGGATATATAAGCAAGGTTGTGTGAGAAAAGAAAGTAGCATGATCGTGTATGTCTATGTTGTAAGTGTGTGAATATTGTTTAGATCATTCAAAGGCAAAACAAAGTGTGAAGAGTAAGAGCAAAGTGTGAAGAAAGTTCTCTTTGTGCTTAATTGGAACTGTACTCTGGCTTTTGCATAAGCTATTCTATCTGTTCAAATCCTTATGGATCTAATCCATTGTCTGTTGGGAAATGAGACCTTTTGTAATTGAGCAGTGAGCTCTAGGAAGTGAGCCTGAATTCATGTGCATTCCCTTTTTACTTTTCATTAAACTTCTAACAGGGTATAATTGTCAACTAACATCCACTGTGGTTTTTCCCCTAATAGGGTTTCCACGAAAAAAATCTTGGTGTTCTTTGTGTTTCTGGTGTTCTTACTATTTTTGGTTAATTGCTTGTTCATCAAATTAGAGATTAAGTTAAGTGTGAAAAGTTAATTGAAGTTTAATTTTATGTGACAACTGATTCACCCCCCCTCTCAGTTGTCTGTCCTTATTTTTCCAACAAGATGTATTTTGCATATCAATGTATACTCCATTGACACTATGATAGAGGAGTTAGCCACATCCTCTATGTGAAGTGCTATAGGAGGACTTGTTAATGTTGTGATCTTGTTTTTAGATTTGACATTACCTATGTAGTGGGAGTTCCAAAAGGTATATGTGTTCTCTATGAGAGGGGCACCTCTCTTGGACTGGTTACACATTACTACAGTGAGTTACTTTAGAGGTTTTTTATCGCATGTCTATGTGTGTTATTACCTTGAAGTCTTATTTTTAAGGATGGTGGATATATAGGGACTTGTTTGTAGATTTCGGTTGTTATGTTGATAGCATGAAGTTATACCTATGATAGTTTGGTTATAGAGACTTGGGAAAGGTATTGATTGAGAAATTTGACACTTTGATCAATGCTACAAATAATTTCTCTTGGTGCAGGAAGGCCATTGGCCTTGAGTCATGCACTTGATTTATAATAATGATTCCTTGTTTAGAATAATTGCAATGTACAATGTCAAGTGGGAGAATGTTGGGAATAGGATGCCATTTAATTGTAATCCTAAACATATTTCATGTATCTCATAGGTCCTTGGAAAGTGTTTCCCAACACTAGGATTAGAAAGAGATTAAATTCGAATGAAAAGAACATGTAAATTGACATTTGTAATTATTCCTAAATGATAGGAACATGTGGGGACGTCCAAGAAGAGCTCCCAAAAAATAGGAGCACATGGGGAACCCACATGGAAGGTGAAACCCCCCTTGCTTAAGTTAACTGTTTGGAGGATAGATAACACTTCAGTAATGCATGTAAAGATCCTACAAGTTAGGGATTGATATTTACATGAGTGGAGTTCAGTTCAGTTCAGTTTAGTTATCTTCAGTTGCATGTAGTTAGTTTGAGTTGAATGCTAGTTGACTTCAGTTGACTTGAGTTGCATGACTAATGACTTTAGTTGCATGACAGATAACAGATGGATACGTTCAGCTAAGTGGGGATGACCAATCATGCATAATGGTTGCATGAATTGGTGGAGAGATATGTTTCAGTTAACTAAGATTGACTTGGACCCACCTTGGTTGCCCAAGTTGGCATCTTTGAGTTAACACCTTTTGCATGAGAAGATATTTACAAGGCTCAGTTAAGTGGGCCCATTCTTGGGAACCAACTTTGAGGTTAAGCTTGCAAGATATTTTCTTGACCAACGATTAGTTAAGTGTTCAGTTTGGGGTGCCTAAATTGAGAAGACTTTGGTTTTGACTTCATGTTACAGTTTGGAACTCTACTTGCACAATCTAGGCATAGATTTTTTGAGAGGATATTTATGCTCTTGTATTTGATAACTCTTATGAGTTTACATGCTCATTAATTGTCTATTTATTGCAGCAATTGCATCAGACTTTATTGCAGGTTAGCAGGTTGAGCTTGTGCATGTGTGAGGGTTTGAAGCATGGCATTAGATGTGTGAATTCATGCTTGGTCACATGGAATGCATGGATAGCTTGTGTTGTAGAAAGTGTATGAGAGTTTATTGTAGGTTGTGAAGAAGACTTGTTAAAGGAAAATGAAGCATATCAATCAAGGATTGATACAATATTATTGTAATCTTGTTCTAAGGTTAAATAATACAAGCACTATTGATTATGGTGGAGTTTTTTTTCGAAAGGGTTTCTCCACGTATATGATATGTCACTTCTATCTTCTTGTCTCATTCTTCTACAATTAGTAAAATTCATCTAAACAGATTAATCATACACAAGTAATTGTGACAAAGAACACTTAATTAAATCTACAATACATAGGTTTACAAGTTTTAAACTACAATTTTACCTTCATTTTCAACAGTAGCAACCACTTTAAAGTGGGAGCATACATCAATGACATCTTTTGGAAAATTTCATGGTTTTATTTTCCTTTTTTCTTGTGATGTGTCCTCTTCTTGGTGGTGTCATTGGGTTTGATGTCGTCCACGAGTGTACAATATTTTGTCATGGAATAATGCAAATGAGGCATCCCATGGGCAATAATCTAACACTTTTGCTTGTCCTCTCTTGGAGACATTAGGCGCAATGCTCCCTAAGAGGAAGACCATTACATGAACAAAGAAAAATCTCCTTTAGAATTTTTTTTACATGACATTCAAAAACATTTTACAAAAATAATTTACATTGTGGTGCCTTATCGAAGTTGTTAGGAGGATGACTTTGGTATGGTTTGAGAGGCTAATTTGATTCTCTCATTTGCCACCTCATTGGGATAACTCACCTAGTGGACACAATGAGGTTCCACTACCCCAAAGTGAGCATACATATTTTGGGACAAACTCACCCCGCGAATGACCTGAAGTTTCGTGGCCCTAGAGTGAGCAACGTATGTTATGGACAAATAGCCACCGCCTCACATTGTGTTGAATCAGTTGTGCTCGATCCTTTGTTTTTGTTTATTTTTCTTGGCCTTTGATAGGGTATGATCTTTTATCTTTGTTATTGCTGCATACTTAAGTGTCTTGGATGTCTACTTTAGTGTGAGTTTGACATGGGGTCATCCTCTCACTAAAGTGGGGGCAAAATGTAGTAACGGAAAAAGTTTCCTTTTCCTTACTTGCTTGGATAATTGACATTAAAAATGGACTAATGGTGTCTTGGAGTGGTGTTGTCATGTCTTGTACACATTCACATCATTTCAGGACCTTTATTTAACTAAATCATTCTTTAAATGGTCCTTTGCAAAGGTTTTGTAAAGTGTTGCAACACACTTTCACACTTTTCTAGAACTTATTTTCTTAATTAAGCCTTATGGGCCCCTTTCTAAATAAAATATGCATAATGTCTACCTTGTTTAATGGTGCAGGGGCACCCTCAAGTTTCATGTCTTCAATAGGAAAAAGTGTCATTTTGTTTTTCTTTTGTGGTTTTCTCATGTAATAAGGTCTTCTAAGACCATTTTAGATGTGTTTGAGTCCATATTAGGTCGCTAGGTGTGTTGGAGTGTCAAGTTGCACAAGTTATCAATTTTGCAAAATGTTGCCAATGTTGTAAAAGTTGCAAAAACATGGAATATGAAGAGTATTGAGATGTAAATGAGGGAATTTGAATGGTTGTAAGTTGAAAAGTTGGTTGAGAACCATTGTAAAATGGTTTTAAATGTTTTAAAAGGCTTTGTAACATTGAAGACATGGTTGGAGGGTATGGTGGTTGAAGTTTTGAAAGTTGAAACAATAAAAATACCTCTATTTTTTGCATTTCTGAATGTTTCTTTGTTCTTTGATGTAGTACAGATCTGTACAATCCCATACTGACTCCAAATC
The DNA here is from genome assembly GCA_007258455.2 of Sequoia sempervirens. Taxonomy (NCBI): domain Eukaryota; kingdom Viridiplantae; phylum Streptophyta; class Pinopsida; order Cupressales; family Cupressaceae; genus Sequoia; species Sequoia sempervirens. The sequence goes on from VDFB02281492.1 coordinate 898,578,823, forward strand.
AATTGTGTTTGGTAAAGCTATGAATCTAGTGTCTATTGGCATTGGTTTCATATAATTTCATCAAGTTTATAGCAAATTGTGTCTATTTTACTAAAACAAGTCTGAAACTCTAGTAGGCCTAATTTAAGGGAGAATAGTCCAAATTTGAGTCTTGTGTTCCAAAACAACCCTACCCCAATTCTTAGTATGTTGTATAAAGCCCAAATCGGTATCTAGAACTGTGTTTATTTTTTGGTATCAAGTCTGGTTTGAAAGTTATGACCAAAAAACATGAATTTGCTGCTCCACTTCAATCATAGTTAAGAGTAGAACAATCAAGTTTTGAACCTTTCCTTCCAAATTAACCATATCTAATTTCTTCATATGTTGAATAAAGCCATAAAGGGTATCCAAATATGATTTTTTATTTTGGAGATCAATTCTTCTAGGGAAGTTGTGGCCATTTTAGTCAGTTTGAAGTACTACTAGAGAGATTGAAGGATTGTGAGAGAAACCCACCAAGTTATGTTCTAGGATTGCAATGTTTGTTTGTTTGAGTTGTGTTGAAGTTATCCAAACCTTGCTTTGCATAATTTAAGTGTTGTAAAGTGTTTTAAAACACTTTCACATTTATCTAGGTGGTCCTAATTCATTGTGGTTAATTGGATTTATTAACCCCCCTTTTTAGGCCTTAATTTTGACACCTTCCGAGGATCTCTCTCGACAATCATAAATTGAATATAAAATTATTTCATTGGGAAAATTTGGTCCTAGTAAGTTGATCTAAGACCATTTGCTTGATGGTGAATGGGTCCTCCCTTAACAGGCCCCCCTTTTCTCAGTTGTTCTGGAATGGGTTTTTGGCCCTCTTTCAACTCCCCAAAGCTTGGTCCTGGAAACTTAGCCAAGACCCATTCACCTTTGGTGGCGAATGGGTCCCCCCTTAATGAGAACTTAATTCTTGAATTTCATTATGGTGGGAATTTAATTATCTTTCTTTCCAGATCTGGTGTCTGCCTTAATTCTTTGAATTTCAGGGTTAATCTCCTAATTTAGTATAAATAAGGGGTTAATTCACATAGTTTCACCTAAGATTTTTAAGAGAGCATCCTAATACTTTAAAAGAGAATTATAGATCACTTCAAGAGAATTTTCAAGGAATTTCAAGGCATTTCACGGAAAAATTCAAGAGTTTATTGCAACAATTCAAAGATCATATCATCATGGAAAGGTTCTAATTGCATCATTTCATGTTCATGCTTCATTATCTTATTTCATCATTTGGTTTAATTACCTACAAGGGGTTTGACTGAGGAAAACCCCCATTCACTAACAAATCAACAAGTTTTATGTCCTTGAGTGTGTGATTGTAGATTTATAGGTTGAAGAACAAGATTATCAAAGTTGTCAAAATTGTCAAAGTTGTAAAGTTGTCATTCAAGGTGCAAGAACATAGAAAGAGCCCTACATAAATGAATATTGCCTTTCAGAACTTAATAACAAGGATTTCAAGAGTGCAGACATCAAAGTACATGATCCTATAATCAATTTTTTGAAACCCTAAAAGGACCCATTTTCCCCTCAAGGCGAATGAGTCCTCCGTAGCTAAAAAAAGAAACTTTTTGGACAAGTACGCATCTTTTTATACTCTAAAAACATTCCTCATAGTTGCTATAAAAATTAGGGTTGATTTCTGGTTGTTAACATCTTTTGCATAATTTGAAGTGATTTGGGCTTGGAAAACAAGTGATCCATCTCATTTTTGGGATAGATCCTATCTTTCACCATATCACTTTCTAAACACTTTTATAATATAAATGGTCTTAGGTAAGTGGAAGAGGGAATTATGGTCATTGTGGAACCTACGTTGCATCTTTATCACATAGGTTTAATAGGTTACATATCTCCTTGTCTAGCTAAATCTTCATTTTGTTAGTTTGGTGGTTTTTCCATGATTTCCTCTTCTTACACATCTTTGTCAATTATTTATTCTCCTATGTATGAGGTAACTTCCCTATACTTCAATCCCTTGCATGCTATAATTCAACCCTATATTCCTCCTATAAATGAGCCACCCCTTATTGACACAAATCCTCACCATTTCATTGCTCCACTTTCTTTACTCACTACCCCTTTGGTACCATTTCCTTTTTTAAAATAATAACTTCTATTTCTTGCAAGCCCCTATCAAGTGACCAACCATCTTTCATTTCATCCAAACATAACCAATGATCCTATACACATCATGGTGACCTCCCTAAACATGCCTATCCATTCTTTTAGAATATTAATTGATCATCCTACTTTCTCATGCGAATAAGAAAGATCCTAAGTGTATACACTTAAAAATGGTCACATCTCAATAGTCTGGTAATTAATTAAATATTTTTAATATTTAATTAAATCTTTGAATTCATTCTACGTATAAATAAATCTAAATAATTTATTTATATTGTTCATTATTTCATTTCGATTAAATAAATAAGTTTATTTAATCACTTTTCTTACCCATTTCTTAATTAATTAAATAAACATTATGATTTATTTATATTAATTATCATATAATCTTGGCTTGAATATTTTATTCAAATAAAGATTAAATATTCTTCTCTTCTAAAAATCCTCTAAATTCCATTCATAATTAAATATTCTAAATATTTAATTAATTCTTCTAAAGTCCATTCACAATTAAATATTCTAAATATTTAATTAAATTTTCTAAAGTCACATCACAAATTAAATATTCCAAAATATTTAATTAAATCTTCTATAGTCCGAAAATCAAATATCAAACTCACATAAAATTAAATAAATTTATTTATTTAATATTGGTTTATCAACAACAACCGTGAAACAACTTCAAAACAAAAAAATAATAAATTTCTCTATTTCTGAGCAAAGTTGTTCCCGTGGGTTGAAGACAAACCTCCATTCTTCTCTCCAACCTCCCAACATCTTCCATCTTCCTCTCAACCTCTCCATCTCTCACCATTCAAAATTACTAAACAATCTCACAGCCATTGATCTTTGCCAGCCAGGCTCTTGCCTGTAAAAATCTATAAAAGGGACTGTCGGGTCTTTAAAAAAGAGAGAAGCTTTCATACAGAAAAACTATAGTCAATCAGCTTTCCAACGTCCATAGCCTTTAGAATCATAGCATAGCATAGCTTAGCATATTAGCAATCCACATCATGGCCTATCATCCTCATATCATAGTTTCAATAGCATTCATAATCTAGAGCCCCTGTGCATATCCGTACATCAACATTTCACTCCACCAGCATATAGGATAGAGAAGTACTCTCCCTTTTCATACTCGTTCTGCAAGTTGCCATTCTGAGAAGCTTTGCTTACACAATCTAAGAGCAGCAACTTCAAGCAAATCACTGGAGATAGAGGACAATGGAACGATTCTGAAGAAGCTCTGTTGGATTTCTTTGATTTCAATTCTATTTAGCTTTTCTTTAGTTTAATGTTGCATTGGTGTGTTTTTATTATGTTATTTTGATACTAACATTTTTCACACACACTAAGCATTGTAATTCAACACCTCTCTCTTGTGTATATCATTAAGTGATAGTTCATTTTTCTAATCAATACAAAGCACTAAAACATAAATACAACACCTAATTGATATAGGTGCCATCATTGTCTTCTAATAATGTACACCTCCCTTGTTCATATGATGATGACATTAATTTGGTAGATGAACCCAAAAAAATTGTGGCACATCTTTTGTCAATAATATAAATTTTATTGCCTACCTGCTACATAGACTTTGTGTTAGTATACACATCTTATTAATACTTTATGTGATTTATAACCATCTAGGTATTTTTTGAGTGTATATTTGTATATTTTGAGGATGATGCATAAAATTAAGAATTACTGCTATCTTGTGAATCCAACATTTTAGAAATTCAATTTCTTCTTCCTAATACTTTGGATAATAGTGCATGACATTGAGACTATCTCTATTTTTTCACCCATGGTTTCATGTTTCTTTAGATGCTGATATAGAAAAATAAGACTACCTACACCGTAACATTTCTATGCTCTAAGTCATCTATTTTTCCATTATTACCCATGTACTTTCTTCTTTATGCTATGGACTTTTGTTTTGACATATCTTTGTTTACTTGTTATGTGGCACTTAGTTTCTCTTTTACTTGTTATCATTTAATAACTGCACAATTTCAAGTGCATACCTTGTTTTTTAGTAATGGCACTACGAACTATCTTATAATTTCAAGTGCATACTTTGTTTTTAGTAATATCACTATGAACTACCTTATGTTAGCAAGAGCACAACCAACCATATCAAAAAATTTAAGCAATTCTATTTTGTTAAAGCATAAAGCGTTTGGCCACCATGTAGTAAGATTCTTTGGGGAGAACATGAAGTAGAGAGGGAAAAAGGAATTTTATCTATTCTTTAAGAGGATAAAGTTTCGTACATAAAAAAGTTTATCTATTGATAACATCAATTTTACATAGATTAGATGTAAAAATCTATGCTACATGGAAGGGTTGTCATCCCCAAATATTTTATACAATTCAAGATCATAGAAATGAGGAAGATGGTCCTCTAATAGGAAGACAAAAACCCTAAATGACAATGATCCATTCTCTACAATGAGATATTTTATGCATTTACAATAGTTTCAATAACAACTACTCTTCTTGAGCGCTCAACATTTTTAGAGTTCTCATTTTCCTCTCAAATCTCAAGCAAGGCTTTCTTTATATTGTGAATGCTTTCAAGTGTGAATGCCTCCTCTATCTGAATTGGAGTGCCAACCTATTAAGACATCCATAAGCCACATAAAATTTATATAGCTAAATAAAAGAACATTTTTTTTAATAATGTATCAAGTTCATGTCAAAGAATCCTACCAAAACAATACGTAAGCCCACATGTTTTCTTGTATAGATCCACAAATAAAATAAGTGAATAAGAAATTCAAAATATTTCTTTTGGAATCAACTATATATGTTTTTATATTTTCGATTCAAACTACATTCAACAATCTTCAGAAAGAGGATATTGAATAGGAAATCCCAACAAAGTTCAAATCATATATTAATGTTCAATTTCTACTGTTAAAACAAAGAAGAATCAAATTTCTCATATCCTACCGAATCAATAGATCATATGAACTATTTCCTAAATCTACAACAAGAATTCATCATAATTTCCCCTGAAGATGACTGTGGCATGATATCATGTGGAAAATGAATTTACTGTATTTTCTTTCAAAGCGCCACTTAATGCTTGTTTTATTATGGAATCTAAACATAAGGTAAGCCTTGAAAGGAATTTCCTATCCTATGGAAAATACAAAGTGTTCTAAACCCATCTTCTAAATTGAGATTTTCCACTGAAAGTTTCATCTTTATTCAAATTCAAAAGCACCAAATCATAAGCATATCCATAGTAAGGGAAACTACTTAAAAAACCAAAACTCAAGGCATCACAGATATAAGTATTTTTCCTATCTCCTACTAGCACTAGCAAAAGATCAAAATAAAAACCATGTAACCACCCAATGAACTACATTGCTAGTGAACGATGAAGTGATGTCCAGTCTCTTTACTGGTATTTTAGATAACATAGTTTTCTTTACATCAATGAAAGAATTAACAAAAATGCTACACGTCTGTAAAGATGACATGTGGAGAAATTGAGGAGAAGCCCTTAAAAGTTTTGAACATTTCATAAGTCCTCAATATAGTTGGATTGTTTACTGGCCAATAGAAAAACCTAAAAAAAATTCCAATCCCCGATCATATTTAGACTACAATGATCTTGTGAGTAGTAGAATTTTGAATCCAAATGATAAGATACAAGAAAAGTGGGATTTTGATTGGGGTCATTTCTTTACCTTTAGCCAAGAGGGCACATTACTTCTATATCCAGTTGCAAGAATCACAACATCAAACTACTCCCCTTACCCATCTTCGATTTTTTTTTGATGAATAGACATAATATCTATATTAATATAAAATATAGATTTATACATATTCACAAAAAAATATGGGTGGTAAGAAGGTACACCCCAAGAGTCACATGGGCTAAGCTCAGAAGTCCAAAGTCACATGGGCCAAGCCCAAAAAGCATGAAATATTACAAACACAAGAAAATAAAAGGCCATTAGGCGGCCATTGCAGTGTCAGCACAGGGCAGAGGGTCCCTGTCATTCGATTTTTCCCCCCATACATTAGCAGGGTCTGGAGTGATGTCAGGGGAGCCCAACTGTCGTCATCTTTTTCTTTACCTTTATCTTCATGATGAGGTGAATTTTACAAATCCAAGCACAAGAACCATTTAGTAGTATCAAGCCAACCAGAACCGCCACTAGGAGCATCACCAGTAGGCCACCCAGAAGCGCGACCGCCACCCCCTGCCACCCCTCTAGAAGGCCACCCCAGGTCAGCTAGCAGAGGAGGAGAAGACAACCACCAATGAGGGTAAGAGCCACAATGAGGAGGAGCTTGAGAGTGGGCATGAGAATCCATGGTAGAGCCACTTCACCACCGACCCTGAGAAGAAGTGGGCGAGGGAGGCACATGTGCTACAGTACAAGGGGCATTGCCCCAGTGGTCCAAGAGCTCTTGGAGGTGAGAAAATTCAAGCACAACTTTATTAGCTTGCACTTGAATCTACAAAAGAACATTAGAACAAATAACCACTTTAGACTATAAAGAAATGAATTTATCAATTTGGTTGTGATAAAATTTGCAGGAATTTCTATCTTTCCAAATACTGAACACGATTTCCACCCTAAAAGTGTGCCAAATTTGGGTATACTTGGCAGAGAACCTAGGAGAGTTGCCCAACAAAACCATATGCTAAGAGAAGGGCTCTAGCCTGAAAGGCCGAAAGAAGTCATGAATCAAATTCCATAGCTGCTAAGCTCTAGCAAAAAACCAAAAGAGGTGCTTAAATGACTCAACCTACCCACAAAAAGGAAACGAGGGTCCTAGACCCCCAAGTGAGCAAGTTGAGACCTCACTCGTAAGCCTTCAAAAAAATACACCAAAAAAGTGGGTGAGTTTCAGCTCAACACTTGCAAACCGCGTAGCAAAAAATATTTTATGTTGGAGACAGACACTGAAGATTGAAGGTGCCATCTCTGGTTCAAACTGTCAATCATAGAAAAATGGGGCGAGAGCCATTGATAACCAAGCCGAGGCTTGTAATTTCTGAAAGGGGTGTCTGGGTACTACTTCCAGTCCTTCCACCAGGGCTTGGTGGCACAAATACCCACCTTATGAAGCATGTTAGCTGAAATGGCATTCACCAAGCCATCATAGGTTTCACAATCATTGTTTTGAAAACCATATTGAGCATGGCAAGATTCCCAAGACAAAATGTGCATTGTGGGTCTATGAAATAAATCTTGAAGGGTCTGGATACCTTTCTTATGAAACCTAAGGACCTTAATCCAAGGAAGCTTGGCCAACGATTGACCTACACTGGCAAAAAGAGGTGACTACCAAACATTCTACTAATTGAGCGAGATCCCATCTCAAAATTCGGACCCAGACTAGTGGAGCTAGGACTTGATAGCCTCCTAAGCATGCCAAATGCTCTTTTCCATGAAAGTTCCCATACTCTAGACTGACTCCTTTATAACTAGAAAGGTTTGAAAGCTAATTTCCTTCCAAGAAGGTCTATGCGCTAGAAATTTGGATTAAATACAATGCCTGAGGAGAATTTTCCAGGCCTCATCACCAATAAGAGCTCTTATAGTCCATTTGACACAAAGAGAAATCCCTTTTCACTGAGTGGAGAGAAGGCCAAGCCCACCAGAGTCTTTGGGCAGGCAGCAAAACTCCCAGGCAATGCGGTGAAACCATTGGTGAGTTTCAAAAGAGGCCCAGAGAAAATCATGAAGTAGCTTTTCCAACTTAGCATACGAGGCCTTGGAAAGGGGCCCAACATGAAGAAAAATATACATGAGTTGTTGCTAGCACCTTAGAACAAATTTGGAATTTTCCTGCCAGAGAGACTGGCTTGGTAATCCAGAAAACAAGTTTTTGCTCAATCTGAGAAATGACTACTTGCTAGAGATCAACGGATGAAGCCTAAAAGGAAAAAGGAATGCCCAGAAATCAAAAGATTTTACCAGGAGCAATCCACTTCCAGCCATAATTTTGAATCCAATGGGGTTTGGGAAGGACAAACTGTCTATAACATAAAGTTTTGTGCCATTGAATGGCATAACCAGAGGCCAAATAGAAGGTCTCAAGGAAATTAAGAGCAACTTTGATATTATTTTCCTCTTCCAACAAAGTAAGAAAATAATCATCAGCAAAGTGGCCATTGACTAGCTGGGCTGGTGAATTAGGCAAAGAGATTCCACAAACTTGCCTTAGAGGCCATGAGCTAGGGAAAGTGGACAACCTTGATGAATGGAATGGAACATACCAAAGTAAAGGGATTGGCGACCATTAATGATGATACAAGAGAAGGCATCAGAAAACAACATTTGCATAGCTTGTATGAATTGAGGACCAAAACCTAGCGTAGACAACGTAGCAAGTATAAAAGGCCATTCAATGTCATCATAAGCTTTAGCGAAATCAATTTTAAGAAAGATTGCTTTTTGATTTGAGCATCTCAGCCATTCCATGCCTTCCTAGACAACAATAATGTTGTCTAAGATGAACCTGGATTTAATAAATCTAGTTTGCTCCGGGTGCACAATTTGAGGCAAAAGATGGCGGATTTTCAAGGCAAGGGTTTTGGAAATAATTTTATAAGAGACATTGAGGAGCGTGATAGGCTGCTAGTTACAGATATCCTCAAGATCACTAGACTTAGGTATGAATTTTATATTGCCTTTGTTGATAAGATTTCGTAAAGTCTTAGAATGAAAAGCTTCAAGGTAAACCTTATGCAAATCTTTCCCAACACAATCCCAAAGGGCCTTGTAAAATTCACAGGGGAATCCATCAATTCTTGGGGCCTTATAATTGGCCATAGTGCTGACAACTTCTTTAAGATCTTCAATTGTGAGCAATTTCTCACAGAAGGTTTTATGGACTGAGGAGAGCCTATTTAGCACAACAACAAGACAATCATGAAGTGCTTAATGCCACTTCAAAGTGTACTCTTGAGTTGTGAATACCTGCTCATAGTGCCTAACAAACGCCTAGACAATGTTAGGTAGTTCAAAAAGCATAGTGTTGCCTTCTTTGATCTGTTTGATACCAGGGGATGAGTGTCTGGTTCGAAGAGTTAGGGAAAATTATTTTGAGGCACAATCTCCAATTTTAAGCCAGCGAAGTTTGGCCTTGATTTGTGCCCCTCTGGCAGCATAATTGTTATCAACTTGTTTTTATGCCTTAACTCCACAACCCTGACTTGTAGAGAAGGGGAAAAGGGGTTAGCCGCCAAGACCTTGGTGGTAGCATGAGGGTCAAATGTTGTTACTTCATAAGATCATTTGTGAAAGAGGACCAACGAACACCCATAAATGTGAAGAAACCTCATGGTGCGGGTGAAGATGTGATTCCACCAAGCAATCCAATATGTATTGTGAGGTGGCCTACACTCCAAATTCCAAATAGTGCTGATGTGGGTGAGCGTGGGCTAATGACTCAGCAAGGAGGTGTTCAAAAAGAACTGGGTCCTGCTAGCACGGGGCTGCCTTAATTCCCATTCAATGTAGAATATAATGGGAAAGTGGTATGAAAATGTCACATCCACTAACGTCCTTACTAGAAGTGGTGAGTTGGCAAGAGAGAAAAAATATTGAGCTGAGATCATAGCACGATCAAGGCATTTAAATATCTTGTCAAACCCAACTTGATAATTGCACCAAGTGTGCTAGAGAGAATGAGAGTGGCAACGACCAATATTGGAGTTGAAAAGACCTAATTTATTATGCATGTAGTACCATGCCTCTCTTTCACCAACTACCCATCGAAATGGCAGAGTACCATATTTTTCATACACCACCTTAGCCATATTGAAATCCCCACAAAGCAACCAAGTAGCAACTGGGAGTGAATCAACAATCCATCGCCAGAGAAGAGATCTTTCAACAACATCATTCGAGGCATAAACATTAATAATACCAAAGGAATGATTATCAATGTTTAAAAGAATCTAGACGAGCCGATGTGTGGGGTCAAACCCATGATCAACCACACAAGCGTGCCACCGTGGGGACAAAAGGGTGACTGCTCTACCACATCTAGCCTCATGTTAAGTACAATACATTTTACTGGCTGGCCAAATAGAATGGTAAGCCGAAGAAAGCAAAAAGCTAGAAAATTCCACTTCTTGAAGACACATAACATCAATACTAGCATATTTCTAAAGAGTATCCCTAACAGAATACTTACTAGAGAGGTCTGTTAGACCTCGAACATTCTAGGAAAGGAAATTCATGGATGAAACTCCATTTCATCGAAGTCCAACTCATCTAGAGTGGAAAAGCGATTTTGTAAAATTCTAGTGGAACTGAACCAATTTGAATGGTAGGAGATGAATGTCTCTGTTTCTCCTAAACATATTCTCCTTCTTTCAAGGGTCAAGAAGGATTTTGAGACCTCCTATGAACTCCCGACATGGGAGAAGACTCAGTTGGTTGTGCTATCATAACTAAGGAAGGTTGGGGTGTATCCTTAGGCCTTGGCCACACTGAAGTGCTGTTAGATCCCATTTGGGCTTCCTTCTCCTTCACAAAAGGGTTTGAAACTTCCTTTACTGACTCAGGGGTTTTGGTAACCAACCCGAAGCCATTGGACTTGTTTTTCCAATTGGTAACCGTTGTCCATTTTTCCTCTGGTTTGTCGGTGACACCTACCTGACGGGACTTATCAACATCTTGTGGCGGTGATGGAGTACAGGGGACTGTTAGAGGGAAGTCCTTAATCTTGTGGTCAGCGGAGTGACACCAGTAACAAGTATTTGGAAGATTAAAATAAGTGACCTTTTGGGTATGCCAAAAAGAGCCAATTTGAATATCAATGGACTCTTTCAAATCCTATGAAAGGTCCACTTCAACATAGACTCACTTTTGAGGGCGAGCTTGAAAGAACCTATCTGGATTGACACAAATAACCCTCCCTAGAGAGGAAGCAATATGTTGTAAAAAGTGCACACATGGCAAAGGAAAGCCATGAAACTTAATCCAAACTAGAATTTGTAACTTGGTGTCATTTGAGATAGCAAAGTCTTGGGTCCATGGCTGGAAAACCAACAAAGAGGATCAGACATACCAAGGACCATGGTTCAGGATTGCTTGAACATGACTAACCTCCATAAAGCGAAAAGGAAAAAAGCCTTTAGTCAAATTTTGGACCATATCAAGGCGGACCCCATGAGGGACCCATGCCTTTTGAACCCATTCTTTAAGCACGCTTTCGAGGGGAGTCCTCCCAACAAAATAACCAACAAGAGTATGTTGCTTTAACTATTGATGTGTAAAATTAAAATTCGGCATGGGTAACACCACATAAGCCAGGGAATCAAAATTCTTACCTCGTGGAACACTTTTAGAACAAATTTTTGGGGATGCTTGTTTGGAGGAGGAGCCATTGAGCAGAGCCATCAAACTGTCAACACCAACAAGAGTTGTTGGGTTAGAGTCAGTTGTAGGCATAATAAAACCACAAAAGCCACAGTAAATGCAGTCTTACACATGGAGTAAATGAAAAATCTTGTGCCTAAGGTGTGGTATGACGTAAGAGGGGCCAAGGATGATCGCAGACACAATAAACCCTAGCAGAGCTCCAAATCACACAAATTTCATCATCTTCAAATTTGATTCCATGAGAAGTGAAACTTTCTATTGCCTGCAATACCTGTAAAAATAAAGATGCGTAAACCATCCCACAACTCCTTATGCCACAACCATAAAATTTAGATATCTGAGAGAGAAATGGACATTCTATGTACCTTGATCTCCCCTTTTCTAATTTTGGTGAGAGTTCCAACATCTAGCACAGACATTTTCCCACACTTGTTCTTAAAGTTGCAAATCTACAGATTAACAAATTAGATTATACAAGGGCTTCTACATTATATGTTCTCTTTTAAAAGGCACAATTTACAAAAGTAGGGGGATTTTTATCATAGTTAATTATAATAGGTTCATCCTCGGGGAAGGATTATAACTCTGACTTTACAACCCTTGATGGGCCCTTTCTTTTCTCAAATTTTATTTTAGGCCAAAGCCATGGCTTTGTTTCTCCATAACTATATTGGATGTTTGGTTACTAATAAGATCATTTCATTTCAGGTAACTGAGAGTTTGTGGAAATGAAAGAATTTGTTGTACCAGATGGAGTAAAGTCGATGGCATGGTGCAGACAAAAGTAATGTGACAATTATTATACCATACAACAACAGTTTTACACATTTTAAAAAATTAGTAGGAAATTTTTTATAATGATGTTGTGGTAATATCATACCTTGCAACTTCTTGGAAGAAAATGCTCATTCAATTTGACTCTCCTATTGCGCTTTGCAATTATGTGGTGAAATCCCATATCCGCCTACTGTCCATTGTCATTCAGAATCAACCATTGCTTTGTCTCCATTGTTGTTCATCACTACTTGCAAAACTGGTGGACCTAAAAAATCCACCATCTGAAGCGACAACCATTTTGATCTCTCAAGCATTTCTCTCAGTAATAGATGGACCTGAAAAATCGGAAACCAAAACAATTGCTACTTGTTCATAAGATCATCAAGCATAAAATCACTGCCATCCACCAAATTATATAACCCATTTTATACTTACAGAGTTGCAGACGATGATGGAGGAGTTAGCATCCTGGTTTGACAAATGAAGAGACATTTCCATGTCGGAATTCCACACCCAACAACCAACACATTTTGTCCTTCAAATTCCTCCTCACTTTTACACTTTCTTGCATGAAAAATGCATCCTTGGAAACACTCACTACCAAAAGCCTCCACATTCTCCCTAGCCATTGAACTTGCAAAACTGCATGGTGGATTGTTTTTAAAACTCCTGCTCGCTTAAACCTCTCGCTCAATTTTAAAAATTCAAATTCCCACCCATTTTTAAATTTTTTCCATCACTAAAACCTTTGTAGCCTCTCGTCAACTTTGGGATTTAATCTCTGTCCTTCATCTTCTGTCCGCCTGTCTCCATCCGTTAAGTCTTTCTATTGATGCGTTTTGTCGGGAGATTGGCATGGGGGATGGGATGTTATGTTATAATGTCTATATGCATAGGTGTGTTTTTTTGAGAGATTAGATTGTATGTAGATGATCTTTTGGTTGGAAAAGTGGGGAGGGAATGGTGTTCTTTTGGCCACTTATGTGATCAAGTTGTTGTATGTGGATGATCTTACCTTCATGGAAAATTTTGAAAATAGCCTTCAAGAGCATCTAAAAGCTTTGAAATTTTTTTGTCAAGATGTAGGGATTCAAGTCAACATCAACAAAACCAAAGTCATGATATTTACAATGAAAAGGGTTAGGAAACAAATAAATTTTGAGTTTGAGGGAAACACTTTGCAAGTGGTGAATGAATACAAGTATTTGGGGCTTGATTTTTGCAACAATCTCAATTGGGAGGCTTGTAAGACAAAAATAATTCAAGGGGGTTGGAAAGCTCTTTACTTGCTCCAAAATAGATGTAAGTCAGTTGAGTTATGGGATTGGAAAATAAAAAAGAAGCTTTTTGGGCTGCTTGTTACATCAGTGGTTTTATATGGTTGTGAAGTTTGGGGCAACAACATGTCAATTGTAAAATGGAAACAAATAGAAAGACTTCAAAAGCACTTAATCACAAGCAATTTCAAAATAAAAAGTATGGTCCCATATGAGATTGTTTTAGCTGAAGCTAGGGCCTTCCCAATAGAAATGGCAACGTTAATTTGCCTATTAGGCTATTTGCAGAGAATCAAGATTATGGAGGAACATCGTTGGCCCAAAACTGTGGTGGAAGAAAAATTAACTAGAAGAAAGAACATGTGGATGAAACAAAATGTCAAGTGGATGGGAAAATGGGGGATCAACATGCAAGAGTGTCCAAACACAAAAATCGAGATGAAAAAGTATGTAAAAGAGAGAGTAAAAAACACCATGTGGTTGAAGCAACTTGGCCGAAAAAGTGAACACTATGTTTTGCATTTTAACCCTACTTGTGATCACAAACAAAAATTCTACATAGGGGTAGATATAAAGTGGAAGGCCAAAATGCTAATAGCTCAGTTAAAAACTAACTCACACCATTTGAGATGTGAAATAGGAAGATGCAAAATACCCAAAGAGGAGTGGTCATATAAGATTTGTTGTTTCTACTCTTCAGGTTTAGTGGAGACAGAGTGGCATTACGTTATGCAGTGTAAGGCTTATGAGGACATCCAGTTTAGTTACTCAAATTTGTTAAAAGTCAAATCTTTAGTGGCTTTGTTTGAAGAAGAGAAGATTGATAAAACAACAAGTTACCTGATCAAAATACACAACAAAAGAAACAAAATCAGCAAAGAGATTGAAAACAATAGTAGGTGGCATGGTGGGGTCAGCGGTGGTTTTGTTGTGTTGGCAAAGGCGGTTTTTTGATTTCATATCTTGGGTCCCATAGACTAATAGATCGTGTGGATGTAATTAAAATCATTCATTCATTCATTCTCCCCCAAATGCCTCGAGAAATAAAAAAAACTTTTGACAACCATGCAGAAAACATTGAGATCCACAATTTCCCGTCACTAAGGCACATGTACCAAATGCTCGAAGTTGAAGGTCAATGCATGCAATGATAACTATAGTACATAAAAAGCAAGGACTTAAACGTATAACGAACTTTTGGAGTTGTCTTACTGGTGTAACTATTAATGCCAGTCCGACTCATGAATCAATTTATTTGCCGACTCGTGAATCAATTTATTTGAAAAAAGAACTGGACACCTCAATTCCATACCATATAATAGGTGTGTGAGGTACAAAAAGGCTCAGAGAATATGGCCGCCATCCAACTGTGTTTTGCAGTGTTGGAGACAGGTTACTCTTCTGAGTACACACAGATGAAATATGGTGGGTATGGAAAAATGTTGGAAAATCTATTCAAGGACTCGGGAGAAGTTTGGGATATTTTTCGTGTGCTCGAAGGTGAATTTCCATTACAAGAGGAGCTTCACAAGTATGATGGATTTGTGTTAACTGGTAGCAGCTATGATGCTCATGGCAATGAAGATTGGATACTCAAGCTCTGTGATGTACTCAGGTGTTTGTATGACAAGAACAAGAAGCTTTTGGGAATTTGTTTTGGCCATCAGGTATGCTATTTGAGTACTTTTTCATATCTGATTTTCCAATGATGGACTTGTTAGCACCTTGCATTGTTCTAGTTATTAGGATCAAGCTTGGCGTGTCTTAATTATGCATGTTTCCTATGACTCGGTGTTGGGTATGCATGGACAGCACTGTTGAGATTTCTAAATATGGACTACTCTTTTCTCTGTCGCATAGCCTGTCATACCACAACCCTTCCTGCCTCAACGCATGTTGCTAGAGTTGTTGGGCACCGTTTTGAATGTGCCATGCAGTCCTTTAACCACAGCCTAGCCAACCTGGCCACTTGTCTGCTGCAATTATGGGTCACATTATTTTGAATATACCCCATAGTGCTTTGACCACAGCCCTGGCAACCTCACCACACGTCTAGTCGAATTATGTTCATGTCATTTGGATGGGGGATTTTGGAACCTGAGATGCATTATGTTCCTGACTCTGACTGTATATGTAATGAGAATTGAGAACTATTTGTTTTGTAAAAAAATATATTTTAAGAGGAAATTTGTAATTCTTAATTTGTGCGAATTTGGTAAATTGTAATTATTGATCTGCAAGATAAAGCTGTAACAATTGATTTATCGGAATCTCTTTTTTTTAGGGTTATATTGTAATTGAAGTGGGTGTTTGCCACCAATATCATTGAGGGTGGCTAGTAATTATGTGACTGCTTTAAGATATGAAGCATGCCCTGCAAGGGTTGAACCTGGGTGTCATGAGGATCACTCCGTGTTACCACCAGACCATACCCTACTTATCTGATTTACAAAAGATCGACTGCATGCTTACAGGATCTGTAATACTTCTGTCAGAAGCCATAAGGTCATCTTCTTTTTGTTTTGGTTGATGGCTTCTGAAATATGACACATGTAGTGGTTTCCAGATCAGTAGGGTATTGTGTGCTCTACGTTGTGTGAACTAAGCTATGAAAGGTTGGAGATTCATATGTGGGTATTATTTGATTCTGCTACTTTTGTCACCCTGCTTTAATTAGGGTTGGGATTGGTAACCTTATACATGGGTAGCATGGACAGCAAGGCTTGATTCTGCGTAATCATCACAGAAATCTCTCTGCCAAACCAGTAGATCATTGGCTGCTAACTGATTTGCACGAATTTCCTTGTGTCGATACACACTTTATATTTTTTTCTGTCAGAAGTCATGTAAACTGGGGTTTTTGTTGGCCTTGTGTCAAACCCAAATCATTTTTGCAACCTGATATGGGAGCAGAAGCCTAAACTGATACCTTTTTTGCTGAGAGCCAAGGCTGAGGGTATCCATTTTGTCAAAGTCGACCAAGGCATGATACCAGCCTCATCCCTTATTTATTGCACATCTAAGGATTGAACCTTGGTGGATGGTATAACCAAGGAACATACCCTCACCAATTGTGTTAAACCAATTAAGCTACAACCCTTTGGTTTGAGTCTGAAATTTGAAAATACCATTTGGGTTTCAAACTTTACCGGGTAGAAACAGTATTTGGCATTCAATGAAAAGCCTTATAAAAATATAAAATTGAAGCTCATGCCCTATGATGAAGTTTTTATGCACTAAACAAACATGGACATTACACAGAAACATATAGACCCAGAGTTGAAGCAACAAACAGGAGGGTTTCACAAAAATTTCAACATAGATTTTTAAAAACAATTGCTTGCTGACGTGAAGATAACGGAGATCCTTGCTTCATTGTGAACTATTGTAATTGGATGCCAAGTGGTAAAGGTCATGGTAAGCAGGTTTTTTAATTACCCTCTCTTTATTGATTGATTCTTATAGTCTCAATAGAGCAGCTGAGAGACAACATGCCCAATTTTCATATTCGACCCAAGGTTGTTTTTCTTGGTTCAAATTTGTTAATTATGATAAAGAAATAATACGATTTGTCATCCCTAAGTAGGAACTTATCCCAAAGACCGAAAATGTTTTAAATTGAAGCTTAAACTATCTAAATTGATTTTAACTGCAGACTCAGAGGTGACACACCATGCAAGAATTCATGAAGTGTAAATCAAAATTGATAGTTGGATAGATAATTTCAATTATAACATGCCATTGTGAAATAAAGTATTGTTGGTTAAGCCATTCTTCTCATGGTAGACATTAAATATTCATAATATCTGACAATTGTGATTTTTGAACAGGTTCTTTGCCGTGCTTTAGGTGGTAAAAGTGGAAGAGCTTCAGTAGGATGGGAACTTGGGTTGAAAGAGATTAAATTGAATACTGATTTGGTGCGGAAATTATATGGTCTGGAGATTCCTCCAGTTCTGAAAGTTATTGAATCACATCAAGATCAGGTGTGTTTGCCCCATCACTGAAATAATTGATTCAGTATCTGACTGCCAGCAGATGTTAGATTTTTCAAATCTGAAATTGATGCAATATTTCTCATAAACATAATATTCCATGTTTCAAGAAGGATGAAGTGATGAACAATAATATGCATGTATCATTCTAGTTTTGTGAGGAATAGGGAGGAGGATGTTTATCTTACAGACATAAGTTATTTGTACCTTAAATACAGCCTAACTTCAAGGAAGGGAAGTGAAATGACAAGTAATGTTTATGTTATTGATATAAGTTATGTGTCCCTCACCTACTCCATGTAGATCCCATTTTTTTTCATGGCGAGCAATCCATAAACTAGCTATGAGATGGATCTTATTAGTTATTTAAAGAACATTTAAGGAATCCTACACATTCAAAGGAACTGAGGAATAGAAAGTAAAGTTATTTACATTGTGAATAGGATATTTTACATTTGAGTATATGTTGGGCTTAGCAATCAAATGGTGTCATTTCCGTGGACCAAAATTAGAGATGAATTCTATTGCAAAACCGGTGAACAATTATAGTGAAAGTATATGCATAAAGTGTACATCAAATGGTGTCATTTGGGTATATCTTCTTTAGTCCAACAGCATTTTGGCAACATAACATTACTTTCACCTACTAAAGACATAATACCTCTATTCCATGTGTTACACCCCAAATTGTGAAGTTACTATTTACTATTACTACATAGGGTAAATGTGAATGTAATGTGAATTCTGGAGATGAATTAATGATGCTTGTACCTTGTTATCAATATGAATGTTGTATCACTTGATGTTGTTTCATTTGATGTTATCTCAGTTGATGTTATTCATGGTGTAATACTGCATAAATAAGAATAGATGGTTATTGAATTATTGTTATTCTAACTTTGAAGATGTTTATATATGCTGCTTATTGTTGTGAACAATTGACTGCCAAGGCATGTGCTAGCGGTTGTAGGTAAATGTCTATTTCTCCACGGGGAGGGAAAGTATCACTCGGGAGAAGATCTTGGTCGGGTAACCGGTAAATGTAAACTATCTGAGCATAAACACACACCACCTTAGATTGAGTGAACTGAGTCAGTTTGTGAGCAATAGTAAGTCATCCATAGCCGATATGTTTGCATTAGTAAAGGTCTTGTTTACTTTGAATCCATGTTTGGGTGATGTTTATCTGTTTGAGCTTTGAGTTCTTCCTTATGACAATGTGCTGAATGTGCTTGGGTTGACTCTTTGGGATTTATGAATGGTTACCTTTACATCGTTCATAATGAACATAAAACGTAGCATATATGTAGACATATATATAAATGTGAAATATTCCGAGCCAAATTTTTTTCATTTTTTCAATTGTTTGAGATTACAACAAAGCACCGTTAAGGTTAGAAGATAAACCAAAACGTCTAAAGCAACTCTAACCAAGAATGGCGCCAATGATGGCGAGCATATGGTCAGAGGATCTTCTACACTAAATGCTGAAAGGGAACTCGACACCAAGTATGTGCTACCCAATCCAGTATGGAGTGAGGGGCGACCATATGGCGGAGTGATTACAAATAACAATGCTTGAATGAAATAACTGAATTGCTGAAAGGGACTCAACACCCAGAATGTGCTTTCTAACCCGAACTGGGAAAGTAGCTACCATAGGGCGGAGATGTAACTATTACAACAATTACTGAAAGAGAATGAGTATTACAAACAACAATGAAGCAATATTAAAGAACGACTGGTCAGTACTACTGCCAGCTTACAAGATATCATTGCCTGCAAATCAAGACATAAGATGCTCTTTCAAATGGTGCATACAACAAGAATTCTTCTGCAAAGTCTATAAGGAAACCTTAACACCAACCAAATAAGGAAGATGCAGATTTCTCAAACTGTCATAACAGATCTGCACTTTTTGTCATATAACCAGCAGCTTACAATCTTAAAGAAATGTTCATAACTTCCTCAGAGAATACCCGATTGATGTGAAATAAAATGCAATGCTCTCTAAAGACATAGGCGACCAATACAAGACACTAAGACTGATCAAAATGACTCAGATTTAATTTGCACGGATTCCAAGACAGTCTCAAGAGGTACGGCCCAAGCTGAAAAGTTCGACTTCTCTTTAAAAATTCAAAACTTAACTAAAAAATCTGAAACTTGAACTAGTGATTCGCCCTTCCCAGACAATGGGATATGAACAACACCCAGAACACTTTTTTTTGTATTTTTTGACTTATGATTAAAAACATGAATCTGCTGTAGCAACAATGCAATATCTAGAAAATCCACTAATATGCAAAACCAGAAAACTACTGATCTACAAGGCTGATTACAATGCACAAATTCCAAGAAAAACTCACAAACTAGATTGAATCACCACTAGTTGCTATGTTGCAAGCAAGAAGCGATGCCCGAGCTAGGAGGCCTTCATTCCTCGAAGCAGTTCCAGAGCCAAACCGGCAGCATAACGATACTGTAGACAAAAATGCCAAATGATGATCAAAGTCTTCCTTTTATAATCTCTCGTTGACTTCTCGAAACCCTAAACTCCTCTTCAAGTCAAAAACCCTAATCTCTTTCAAAGATGGCGTCCATTTCCTTCAAGCTCCATATTGACTTTTTAATTAAAATCAATACTTTAATAAATGCGTCCATTTTATAACTTGTTTTGACTTTGGGCAAAATATAAAATATAAAATAATAATAATCAATGAAGGCGCCACCCTCAAAAAGACCACTTTTCAAAACAACATAAAGTCAATAGGCTAGGCCAAGGGGTCAACGTTGAATATAATATTAAAACGTGAATTTTTTAATTAAATAGTTCAACTTATCTCCAATTGTACCTGAAGCCAATAATGACCAAGTCAACTGACCAAACTGAAGTAGGAAGTCAGCCATCTTTGAACCAAACAGATAGAATTTACTAAAAATAGTAGTTCACAGTCTTCAATGCAAGACGAACATGCCATGAAGCTCTGAAAGCTGGAAAGAATCAGCCATTGATCCACCAACTCCAGAGCAAGGACATCAGCAAAATAGAGCCCCTAAATTTGCCTTAACCAGGAGTTCGAGAAACCAAACCAGTCTTTGAAAGGGTCGAGGCTTGAGGCGGGACATTACAAAATGCATATACATAAACCCGTGTATGAGAGCAATAGCAAATGCACATGTATGTGAGTACAAATACTCACAGAGGTACATACACGAGGAAACGACTAAACATATATATATGTGTGGGTATAGTCACAAGGTCATAATCATTCAATGTTGAATGGATTACTTGACTATCATATTACCATATAATGAATATGCTTGTATATATATACGCAAATACACTTGCAAGCGTTAATGCTTAGCAGAAAAGTGTACATATGTATATATTATATAAGTATATGTGTATAAACATATACACATATTATCACTCACAGAATATGATAATGAGAGCTATACATCCGATGGAAGGGGTTTATATTATGTGGAAAAGTATATAAATAAATATATTTATATAAGTCAATAGGGTTGCCATTAAGTGCGAATGTTTACGCATCTAAATTCAGTTGAATGTCAAATATAAACATATTTGATTATCATGAAATATATATCAATATATATATATATTTATACAAATGATAATTTAAAAGAAGCAACGTGAGAATATTTTAGAGCGCCGTTCTTTATTGCATAAATGGAACGCATATTTTTACCTTTGGTATGAGGCGCTATATATATATATAATGTTGAAAACATATATATCGCTGCCTAAATAGGTCTTAGTGCATAGTCTACCAAAACATTGGAAATCGAATTATTCTGATTTAATAAAATGAATCGATTTGTTAAAGACTTCAATTCACGTATTTTGACTTTGGCTTAAAATGCCGATATAGTTAGTATGATGAAATTCAGACTTGGATTCAACACGGCTCTAAGGAAAATCATGCATCACCTGTTAAAGGGAAATGCAGGGATAATCGATGAATGCGTCTAAATCATTATGGCTTTTGACCAAGTCAGAATCTGAATCTTGAATTAATTCAATGTAGTAAATGATATTCATTGACTCAACCCAGAAAATAGTCGATGTTGGGTATGTGTTAAGGAATTATGATTGACTTCTTCTCAGATTATGAAAATTCCGCCATCTCATGAGTTTGGCACCACCTCTGAAACCAATTTTTTGTAGGTGTTGATTTTTGAATTTCTCCATGTTCTTTTGGAAATAGTCTTCTTAATGCTGGAAAAATTGGAAGTCGATTCACCATGGTCATTGCTGATTACAGACTTAATTTAGCGCCACCTCCAGGTTGAACAATTCAAACGGCAGGGGTGTCAATTCACATGCCATGGCTGTAGGAGTTTTGGAGAGCTGGGGTCTCTATAAATAGTCGCCAACTCTCTTGTGTCGTACCATTCTCATTGCCATTATCATATCATTGTCTTGTCTTTGGAGCTATCTCATCCCTCATTTTCGAATTACCTTGTGCATTTTCTGTGTATCATTCTTACCATTTTGAGAGTGATTATTATTTGCCACCATCATTCATTTCTGTGTGATCATTGAGGGAGGCATATCATACCAAAAGAATATGCTTTGCTGGTTATTACTTCTGAGTTTTACCAGTTTAATATATCTGATTTCTAAGTGTGAGAAGAGTGGAATTTGTGAGGAAGAGTTGACAATTTCTGAAGTGCGGGGAGTAAGAATTGATTTGGGAAGCTGGGATAAGCTGAGCAACCGAAGGAGAAGGATTCCTTGTCATCAGTATTTGGGAAAAAGTGATAACAGGCATGGAGTTTGTAATGCCCCGCCACGCAACCCTAGAGAATGTCGCAAACACAACGGAAGTGTAACAATTTTTTTTCTTAAAAGTGTAATTAAACAAGTAAAGTGAACTACACTAAACACATACATTCTCTAAGGTACGCGACAACGCTTACATTCGATTCTCATAATATACAAAAGTAAACTAAACATAGCATATAATTAATACTCATGAAATCAAGATCATACATCCAATAACATATAACTCATCACATAAGATACAAAGTGCTTTAAAGATTCATTCATACATTGCGTTCATTCAATATAACAGTTACAATTCTCATTTCCAGAATGAGGTAGATCATACAATATTGTTACAATTACACAGTTACAAGAATTCTCTTCGAATACAAATAAGGAGTGGTACATATACAAGGTATCTAACTGATACATAAGAACATATGAGAAAGTAGAAGCAACTGGTACACGCGAGCTCTCCAATCTGGAAGTACCCGCCATCACAAACATGAACTGGGGACCCAACGGTGTAAGGTGCACGTTCCACCCAACCAAGTGGTACTCGAAGGCCCACCCCCCGTGCTAGGAGATAGTAAAAGGACTTCCTAGGCAATAACCTACAACCTCTAGACACAGGAAACACACAATACTAAACACACAAGAACAACACATAACAAGAAGGTTACATTGCTTCCAAAGTAAAAGAATCAAGTACATGCACTGAACCATACAAAAAATTGTTGTCATAGGAGGAGTGCCACACATAATTTGCTATGGGTTACCCTGGCATGACCTTCCTAGGCTACTGGACCCCCATCCTGGGTTACCCTGGCTGCCTCTACCGGGCGTCGGACCCCCATACAAATGAGCACTTGGGCCCATGAGTGAGGCTACATTATCTAAATTAATGTGTGGAACTACCCAAACCCCCTAATTAATTAATTAAGTTATCACTTGGTTAAACTCTCAGTGAGTTACCCTGGCGCCTCTTTGTGTGTCGGACCCCCACAAAAAGCCACTCTCCTATTGAAAACACAAGGATCTAATCCACAAACCATGGGTAGACAAGGTGCACAAAACCGATAACATATATCAACCATAAAGCAAGAGACAACACATTCCGTTCGTAGTAACCGGGTGTTCAAACTGAACTACAACCACGTGCACCACCCAAGGTAAATCAAAAGGTTGAACCACAACATATTACAACCCTCTCATAAGGTAAATTCATCTGGAAGACTTACACAATTACCACTAACCCAAATTCCCAAACAACGTGAACAAAAGAAATCACAACTTAAAAGCAATTCAGGCATATAGTAAAACTGTCACTAGGATTTCCTAAATCCAATTAAAACAATAATACATTGTTTGAATTAATTCAACTTAACATAATTTCTTTTTCAGGCAATAAGAAAATTAAATCTAATTGTTTATTACAATTTCCCAATTACATTAAAATAAAGCCAATTTCCCTTTAAAACTATTTCATATAAAAATTATCTCCTTGTGCTTTTGCATGCACCAATTAAAACATACTATTCATTTAAATAAATGTATTTTTAAATATATATATATATATTATAAATAATATATATATTATATATATATAATATAAATATAATATATATATTAAAAACAAAATAAATATTGAAATCGGAATTCATAGGAAAGAGGCAGACGAAAGTCTTGGCATAGCCAAGTATTGGCTGGCTGGGGCTGCTACGCAACCAACCCCACAATGAGGGTGCGTTGTGGAAGGAAGTGCTGGCTGCCTGTGAAGGTAGCGGCCCTGCCTCCACAGTCGCCTCCCTATGGGGGTGGTTGTGGGGGCAGGTCCCCAGCCTCCTCCATTAATAATTGTTTTTCCCCTGCGTTTTTTTTCAATTATGCCATACGGAATTTCCGTCTCAGGCTTTTTCTACAGGGAATTTTTACCAGAAGCCTCAAAATTTAAATTATATAAATATATAAATTTATATGTATTTGTATATATATGTATATATATTTCAATATATATATATAAATATATATAAATTAATCAAAACAATTGCTCTGATGGGCAATTTTCACAAATTTTCTACAAGAAAAGATTTACTATTTTATCAAAGGATTTCATTTTCCCCAATTTACCAAAGGATTTCATTTTCAATCCTACAGAGGTTTTCTAAATCCTCTACTATTTTCCCTTTGAATTTTCTATTGTTTAAAACCAATTTCTCTACAGATGCTTTCAACAATTTTCTATAGAAGCTTCTAAAAATTCACGGCAATTTTCCAAACAACCTTTCAAATTTACAAAATAAAATTAAAGCTTCTACAAAATTAACAAATCCTCTTGTACAGACAATCTTTCAATTTTTACAAAATAGAACAAAGCTTCTACAGAAATACACAATCTTCTTGCATAGGCAAAGATTGCAAAATAAAATTAAAACAATAAAGAACCTGTTTCCAGAAGCTAGAAGAAACGAAGATTGAAGAAGAGCTTCGCCTGCAAATTCCAATTTCCAGAGCTTCTACCAAAATAACCACTTCCAGAAAGATCCAAAACAATAACTAGAGCCAAGCACTTCTCGAGAATTCTTTTCCCAAATTTTCAACACTATTTTTCTAAAAATAACTTTTTCCTCATTCCTGTGAAGTAACCTCTTCCCTCTTTCAGTTAATGCAATTATTCTCTCCGAGAAATCATTCCCAACAAAAATCCTTAATTAATTTTTCCTAACACTTGTCAAAAATAAAATATCTTTTCCAACAACTCACAGATATTTCCTCTAAGATATTTACAATACATTTTGCATTTAAATAATTCAAATTCACATTTCAATTTCTAATTAAATTTAATCAATTAATTTAATTACTTTATAAAATAAATTTAATCACAAAGATTAATTCACCTTACAAAATAAAATAAATTTAATTAATTAAATCACATATAGAGCTTCTAACAACATTAATCTAAATTAAATAAATAATCATTTAAAACATTGTAATCATTAATTTTCCCACAAAACAGACCTTGCAAAATAAATGACCAACAAGGCAAACGAGGACAACATAACAACAGAACATACCGAAACTAGGACTGACGACACACTGTGACTAGGGTTGTGGTTTGACAAAGGAACCCCATTACTATCTCTCTATCAACAATATCGTTGGGCAATGGACATGCTCAGACTTGTGAATCCAGGTGGAGACGATGTCCTGTACCTGCAATCCTACAATCGAAACAAATGTCGTACATGTATATAAATCATATCAGTTACACTGTGAAGAGAAATCGCGGAATAGCAGGGGGCTCGCAAGCAAGTGATGCAATCTCGTCCTCTTCACCAATAGAGTCACATCAAGACTGACGAAATTAAAACATCAATTAACTACAAATGAGCATATATCGATATCAACTCAAATAAACAACTATGCTAACTAGAAAACATGTCATAAAGAAATAATCAGTCACAACATCAACTCATCAAAATATCACCATGTCCGAGTAACATAAGGTCAAGTTAAACAACATCATAAAGTCTAGACGAAATCCAAGAAGCTGTCCAGACAAGGCAAATTGAGGGCCATTACAAAGTTTCTTCTTCTTGTCATCTTAAAAAGGGTTTACTATATTTTCTATGTTGCATGGAATGTCTTTTCTGTTTGAGCTATAGAAGTGTTTAATATTGCTTTTGGAAAAGGGAATTGAAGCCTTTAGGCTGTTTTTATATTGTGATTTTAAGTACTCCATGATAGGAGAGATTGCTTGAAACAAGTAGTTAATTATACTAGATATGTCGAAGGGATTGCTTGACATAGATATTTAATTATGTAACATATGGTTCAACATTGGTATTTAGTTATACTAGACATGTTTGAACATGGGATGCAATGTGTTTATATTTACTCCATAGTAGGAGATGGATGTTTGTCATCAGTATTATATACTAGGTTTGATTGAACATGTACAACACATATGATACACTTAACTAAGCTATTTATTTAAATAGGAAAGCTTGTGTTTACTCCTAGGAGAGGTCATCCAGCATGGGAGAGGTTAAATATACTTATATGTAAGTAGAATGCTCGAGGATAGGTTATTTGGGATGACAGACTATCCATTGAAGGATATACCTATCTTATGTACTTACTAGCTAAGTAGGTTAATTCCAAATGGATTATATGGTGATAGGTTATTTGGGATGACAGACTATCCATTGGAGGATATACCTATGCGTAGCTTAAGATAGCCTTAAGTCAAATCGGCCCTGAATAGTGTATGTGACAAATGACTTCACGCAAAGTACTGAGTGAGAACTCTTTGATCAAAGTAGTGCAATGTACGAAACTCCACTTAGTTGTGTGACTTTTGAGACTACACTGTCAGTTCACCGTGATACAGTATTACATGCTAGTTCGAGATTGTGGGATTACAAGGTTCTAGTTATGTAGGACACAACACTATGCTCAGTTGGTTGTTGTTATTGGTTACTCTACCAATCTCTTCGTTGAAGGGAAGGGCCATCTATCGAATGATCGATGTGCGGGGGACTGCATTATGAGTCTGTGGTTGACGGAAAAGTGCCTGAGTGATGCTTCTCCTCCATAGTAGGCGACTGAAGAACCAAGATTTGAAAGGATGGATTCCTGGACCATCTTACAGCTATTTGTTCTAAAGCTCATTGAAGCTATGTTTGTAAAGGTATGTATTCTTGTTACGAGTACTTGTGAAGTTATTGTAATGAAGTGGAATCTTTATTGTAATATGATATGGCATCTTGTTCGTATATTTTAAATAAAAGAAAGAAAAAATTTATTGCAGTGACTTGTTAGCATGTTTATTTACTCGTATGATGTAAATTTAGAGATTTTTACTGTACTCAAGGGTTGGCATGTTTCACCATGCCTTAGCAATTGGAAACTAGAAACTATAAATGGAATGCAAAATTAGTAATCAAAACCATGGGCCCAAAACTAGGCATTCCATTTTCAGAAACAAAAATCCAATGCCCCATATTTGTGAAGAGAACCTCCTGGAATAGTAAATAACTCCCATGAGAAAGTAACCTCCACCATAATTATAGGAAAGTAAAATTGTAATTCCCAAACACCCCATTAGGCACCTAATTGTAATTCATGACTCTTTGTATTCCATTGTGAATTTTCATTTTCCTTTTCCTCTTTCCATGTTTTGTTGTAATAATAATTCCAAACAAGTGGAGAATATAATTAATACTATTGTCCCCACCACACATGGGCATCACACTTCACCCATTCCATGTGCTAAGTTGCAAATACATTAATTATTCATCTACAAATATGTTTAAATACATTAGATAGGGATTTGCAAGGCAAATATCATCTAATCCCAAAATTATCCCACTTGATTTTCACATTTAAAAAACACAAGAGAAACATAAGAATGAAGTCAAGTATAGGGTGTAAGGCCCATTTCTTCCTTGCACCAAATAATTTATCCATGCTCACTATTTTGTAAGTGAATCTGCAATATTAACCAAATTCTCAACCTTTTGAATCATGACCATCCCATTTTCCACTATCTTGCACACAAAGTGATATTGAAAATCTATGTGGTTAGTAGTTAGTATGACCATGGTAAATGAGATTCTTAGCCAAACAAATAATACTTTGACTGTCACATTCTATTTGAACCACCTTGTAATCAAAACCAATTCTTGAACATAGTCTTTGTAACCAAACTACCTCCTTACAAGCATGTGTAGAAGCCATTTGCTTTGCTTTAGTAGTGGACAAATAAATTGTGGCTGCTTCTTACTCATCTAACAGCACCACCAAATTGAGAACACACAACTACTAGTGGACGTTTGACTCTTCAAGTCACTTGCCCAATCTTTATCAACAAAGACCTATATGTCCAATAACTTGCTCTCATCATTAGAACCATTATAAAATTAGCAATAATTATAATTTTCTCACAAATATCTAAATATCCTCTTAACACAAGTCCAATGCTTTAACCAGAGTTAAGACATAAACCTACGAAGAACTCCCATTTCTTGGGCAATATTTGGTTTAGCATAGACCATGGCATATATTAAGATACCGAAAAGACTAGCATAAGACACATTATACATATCCTCAAAATTATCATTTGATTTAGGAAACATATCCAATGAAAGCTTAGTGCCTACGAGTAAAGGAACATTGATTTGTTTACAATCGTGCATAGCAAATTGCCACAAAATAGTGTCAACGTGATTACTCTAACCAAGCCAAAGATTTCTTTGAATTTAGTCCTTGTTAATTTCAATTCTCAGAATGAATTTCGCCGCCCCTAAATCCTTTGTATCAAACATGCTAGAAAATTGAGTTTTAAGCTTCCTAATTTTCACCTTACTGTTACTAATAAACATGTTATCAACATACGAGACAATAATTAGAATTTAATATATCAATACATGTAATATAAACACAATGATCACTTTCACTTCTAACAAAACTCAAATTTAGTGCAAAAGCATTGAACTTTTAATACCATGCTCAAGGCAATTGTTTCAAACAAATACAATGATTGTTCTAACTTACAAATCGAAATTTCTTTCCCTTTTACTTGAAACTAGTCTAGTTGTCACATGAAAATTTCCTCTTCAAGATTGCCATGCAAGAAAGTAGTTTTTAAATCTATTTTCTCTACTTAAAAATCACAACTAGTAGCAATAGAAATAGGAATTCAATGGAAGTCAATTTAGTAACAGGAGAAATGTTTCACCAAAATTAACTCCCTTTCTTTGGGAGAAGCCCTTAGCCTCTAATTTTTATTTTTACTTATCTAAATTACCATTTTCTTTGAATTTCTTTTTTAAACACCCACTTGCAACTGATGGGCTTCCTTCCCTTGGGAAAACTCACAAGATCCTAGTGTCACATTTGTCTAAGGTCATCAACTTCTCTTGCATGGCCTCTATCCAAGATTCATGCTCCTCCAAAGAGAGGGCCTCCTTTAAAGACCCTTCATCGTCAGTACAATAAATCAAATACATAGCGAAAATCTAGTGGGCTATACTTGTCAATTGTGTTCTATTGTCTCGTAGATCATCTCAAGGGTGGAGTAAGGGATTTTGATTGTTCAACCCACCTAGAAATCTCACGTGAACCCTTTTCTTTCTCTCCATCCTCAAATCCATCATTTTATCTTTCAACATGTGCCTCTTCCTTCTTCTTGATCTTAGTCTCAAAATGCAGTTTTCCTTCTTTCTTTTTACTTTTACTGTCTAGGATTAGAAGATACTCCAAGTTCCCTACAAAAAACATCCTTAAAATAAATTGTTTTTAAGGTTAGAGGATTATAAAACTTGTAACCCTTAACATTGTCATCGTATCCAATTAATATGCATTTCTGAGCTTTGAGATTCAACTTAGATCACTTTTATTTATGCACATGAATAAAGGCCTCCAACCAAATACTCTTAAATGTGAATAGAGGGTTTCTTACCTATCCATGCCTTGTAAGGACTTTTATCAACAAGAGATAATCAAGGAGAGTCATTAATCAAGTAATAGGTGGTACTCATAAGCTTTGTCAAAAAGCACCAATCTAACTTTGTACCACTCATCATACTTTTGGCCCTTTCCATCAAGGTTCAATTTATCCTTTCTACAATTATGTTCTGCTATGGTTTGTAGGGAGTAGTCTTCTATCACACAATGCTCACATGTCTACAACAATCATTGAATTCCTTAGAGAAATATTCACTTCCATTATCAAATCTCAACACCTCATTATTTCTATTTGAATATTTCTCAACCAAAGCCTTAAAATCCTTACACTTAAAGAAAACTTCAAATTTATATTTAAAAAAATTAAACCTAGGTGTGCCTTGGGCAATCATTTATGAATACAATTTAATAATAATATTTACCAATAGAATCCACGTCCATTCGACCAAACACATATGAATGAATGACTTCTAAAACACATTTTTCTCTTGTACTTCCACTATGAAAATAAACTCTATTATGTTTTCCAAACACATAGTTCCCACATAAATCAAACTCATTAGGATAAGAGGAAAATCTATCAATCATATTTTTATTAATAATGGTTCGAAGATATTTTTCATCAATGTGTTCTAAATATTGGTGCATTTGTGGATGCATTAAACTTGAACAAAGTCCCACATCATGAGCCTCTTTTTATCACCAAATTTCCTCTAGCCAACCTACAATTTGACTTATCAAATGTCACATTCTCTTTAGAATCTTTCAAATTTTACATAGAAAGAAGATTTTTAATTCTTCTTTTATTTCTTCATGCATGACATACCTTCTAAGAATGTGATTGGATCCCATTTTATATAGGAGCCCATTGATGAGATGGAATGTTTTACTTTTTAGAGCTAGCTTCCTCCTTTCCATTGGTGGCATGTCTTTTGGGAATGTTGACGTAGAGAGGTACTCCCCAATGTTCTCATACCAGGGGAGCAGTGAAACTATCTAGAATAAGTGGGTGTTAGGGAAGGCTTCACTCATCCCTTCGAGTGGTTCTCTTGACTTAATCCTTGATAGTTGATTTGCTATTACATGACTCTTCCTTGGTCATACAATGATAGTGAATGTGAAATCTTGAAGTGGTAACAACCATATGCTTACCTGACCTTGTATAATTGGTCTGTTTACCATGCACATTAATTCATGGTGATCCATGTAGAATGTAAAAGGTGTTGCCATGAGGTAGTGTCAAATTTTTTGCACTGAATAAATCATTTCTAACACACCCCTCTTTGTAGTACTGTATTTATGCTCGACATTTTACAGTAGTCTAATGACAAAGAAAATGGGACGATTAAGTCTTTGAGGGTTGACTTGTGCCAATGTTGCTTCGATCACAAAATTTGATGCATCTACAAGGACGTGAAACTCTTGTTCTAGTTTGGATATGCTAAAATGGGTGAACTAATCAGGTGTACTTTTAATTCATTGAATGTGTTCTCCTGTTCTTCAGTCCTTGTAAATGTCCAGTGGATGTGACATTTGGGAAAATTTCTTTACGAACCATCGGTAATAACCCAATGGCCCAGGAATGATTTGACTCTTAGTGATATCATTTAGTACTTCCATTTGTATGATCATTCTTTGTTTATCTGGATCAATTTTCAACCTCACTTTACAAACTATGTGTAATGTCCCCATTTTTGGGTTCTCTTGCATTGTAGTTGGCTCTGACCTTCTCGATGTGTGTTAGCCTTATCAGAGGGGTTATTTGTTGTTACTAGTGAGCTTAAATGATCTAGAGGATTCAAATGACACTTTTCAAAGTTATTTTTGGCTTCTAGTGTGTTCTCCAAGATTCTCGGAGAGAGAATCTACTTATAGTAAGTCACCCGGTTGGGTTTGATTCTCATTATTCATTATTGGTATCACTTTAGTGTAGTCAATTTTTTATTTCAATGCTTTTCAACAGTTTTTGCAAATCAGATGTATTAATGAGCTATAATTTAATTATTTTTACTAAGGTTGCTAATTTTATTAAAATAATTTAATGGGCACCTTAGTACAATAGCTCATTGGAATGAGAATTGAAAGTTTTAAATATTGGATGCCAATAAAGTGATTTTTGGTGTTGAAAATGTTTAAATAATAATATTAATCACTTTTTGGAGTAATAAGGTGTATTTAATTTATAAAGTGATTTTATATTATATTTTTCGAAAAGCTTTTGGAAATGTTATAAAAGGAGATTTGTGAGCTCATTTGGATTATTCAAAACATTGTTAATTTCTCTTTTGGATATTTGTGCCTGTGGCTAGGTTTCTCATTGGAGGGATAAAAAACCCGAAAGTTCCTTGACTCCAGCCAGGGATCGACAAGGTGCAAAATATTTGGAATTTGGGGACGAAAACCCTCGGATTCCATTGGAGCAATTTCATACAGAAGTTGCCTTTGAACTGAATGTTTACAAATCAGGGTTTGAAGCGAATTGATTTGTTCTTCCCATGTTTACCAGGTTTGCATATTTAAATTATATCAGATTTGTAGGAAAAATTATATTTAATGTTGTGTGTGCAAGATGAGATGAGATAGAGGTATTGTGGGGTGTGTGTTTGTGTGTGTGATGTGAAGTCGAGACATTAAATAATATTATTGGAAGTAGCTGGACTTCACCTCAGTCGTACCCTTTTCATATCATTGAATACCAAATAAGGGGCAATTCATAAATGAGGGTTTGAAAGCTATTTCTCATGCCAACGTGGCCTTGGAAAGTTAGACCAAGCTGACCGCAGGCAGCCTTTGAAAGGCACCTTGACTACTGCTGCTGCCTTCTTACGAAGTTGCAGCTATTGGGGAACCCATTTGTGGGTGACATGGGACTTGGAAGAATCGTGGGAGGTTAAATTCCAGCTGCCAGCCTTGGGTGATATATCTGTCACTACCTTGATATGTTCCTTGGAATTTGCACAAGATCGATTCACACCTCTTAAAAGAATAAAAGGAAAACAAAAGAGAAGAATGAATCGTGAGGGCATGAAGAGGAGTTGGGCTTATTTGGAGACTACATTCCTAACCGCCACATTTGGAAGAGAGGCGTGAGGAGTTGTGAGAAATCGTGGGAGCTGGTTATAGTTTGATTTAAGGTTGGCTGCATCATATTTTTATGTGTGGTATGTTTCAGCTGTGGTAATTCTTTGCATCAGTGTTAACAGCAGATAAGCACTCATAGACACATTGCATAATTATTAGTTGTGGAGTGCAGCTACAGTTCTATTTGTATAGAGAAAGTGACCAGACCTGAAGAAAGTCAATTATCAGCTTTATACTGTTATTTGATACAGCACTATATGAATGGATCAGATTTGGAGGTTTGGAAGGTTAGTCTCATCTAATATATTGGTGCTCTTGACCTTTGAGAGGACAGTCCATTGGTGAATTTTGATCCAAGGTCGACTGTCATAGCTTACAGCCATTGTGTTGATACACAGTTGCAGGATGTTTTGAGCCCTCCTTAGGAGCTGGGTGGTATTATGTCTCTCTCACAACATGCTATGAATGTAAGGAGTCTCCACATGATATGCTTGATGGTGTTTGGTGATGCTGAAGTCAAATGTGCTCTGTGATCAGATTCATACAGTTTGCAACCTTCTGATAATTCTTGTTAATTTCTCCAGAAGACCTCAAAGGGTGGAACCTTTCATGCAACCAGGACATAGCTTGGTACCCTTCAAATTTCTACAATTGTCACCAAAATGCAAATTTGACGTCAAAAATTGTAATGTCCCCATTTTTGCTCGCCTCAACATCTTGTTGATTAGCCTACTCATTTGACCCTTGTAGGCTAATACTCATGGTTAGAGCTAGAGGGTCTTGTTTGGCAGTTATCAGGTTGTTTCCTTCTCCGGAGTTCGATATCATTTAGGGTTGGCCTTTGGGAGTGAGTTGGGACTTAGTTGTGCACACTTCTATTTATAGTAAGTCACTTGGTTAATGGAGTCCAGTGTTACTATTTTTAGTAGGGCACTTAGATGCGTAGTTGACGCAGTGGTTGACCTCCTGGTTCAGATGGAATGGAAGAATAATGTTTAATGAGCAAATTATGTTATTTTAATTATTATTAAAGTTAATATTTAATAATAATTAATTATTTATTCGAAAAGTGCATTATAATGTTATATTATAACTTTATGTCAATGGGGCCATTAAATGACTTGAAAAAACATTAATAAAGGGCATTAAAAAGGGCACCCATCTCATGAGATATTATAAAGTGCATTAAAGGCAATTATTAAAATATATTTAAATGATGAGAAGCTTCTAGAGGTCAACCTAAGTCATGAAAAGTATATAAGCTATCAAAGCAAATGAAAAGGGATTCATTCATGATTTTGACATTTGGCTTTTGAAGAGTTTCATTGTGGAGAAGAAAAAACCTAGGGTTTCTGCAATTTTTGGTCATTGAGAATGTTGTATCTCTTTGAGTCTTGCATTTTGAGGCTGTGAAATACCAGCTGAAGATTGCCTCGTGGATTGGCTTCAACCAAGAGTCAATATTGAGTTTAGAAGTGGAGAGTAATATCAGATTTCTTCAAGGGTTTGAAGAGCAGATTTTAGATTGTTGAAATAACCATCATTGGAGAAAAAAAATTAGACGTTAATGCCCTGCTGCTATAGTGGCGTGAATAGTGCCGTACTACAGTGATTCGCTATAGTGACATGGGTTTGTATTGCAATTTGTAGAGATTGGTGTGGAGATTTCTGATTTCAGACCTGGACGTGATCTCTTTCCAAGGGTTTCAAGCTTGTTGGGACCATACGGGGTGGTTTCGAGTGCTGGCTGCTTCTTTGGAGGGTCTTGAAGCCATTCGTGACTCTTCCTCAGTGACAAATAATGCCCAACTTAATATCTTATATTCAAAACGACACTTACTTCCAGGTTTGAGGGTCTTGTTGTGAATTTCTGTAACTCCTGATAAAAATCAGAATAGTGAATTTTCTGTGTAATCACTGTTACAATATTTCTGAGTCTGAAATATGCATGTAAGTCTTGTAATGTGACTCAAAAAGCTTAAGAGTTAAAGTCTGAAATATAGTTCTGTTGTGTGGGAACTCTGAGTGACCAGAATACTCTGTTAGCTTGTTATCAACACTCAGAATTAATTTAATAGGGACTGCTGCTCCAATTCTGTGCATGAATATTGGATATTTGAAGGTTGCGAATGAACTATTGATAGAAATGAATACCTGAACTGTATTTGCCATCGTATGATTATCTTGACTTATGCATTAACAAAGTATGGTAAACATTGCATAATATTTTAAAAGATAACTCAGTTTCAGATTGCATACAAACTGTTTGACAAAATGCCCAACATGCCAATTGAGACAAATCAGAAAAATATCAAGTAAAATCGCAACAGAGTTTGTTCCATCCGGGGTGGGACACTACAAAAATGAAAAAAAAAACAGTTATAATGACTTCCATGTGGATCTTACAAACAAATGAAGGCCTGCCATGTGTCCCTATTAAAGTATTATTGTAATATTCAATGGTCATCTTCACTTTTAGTTAGTCGGTAGTTTACTTTTAATTAACTCAGTTTCCTTCAATTAGCTTTTAATATCTTTCCATTATTTGTTTTAGTTAACAATTGTTTCTTTTTAGGAACATCGTCTTGCAATTCTTTATATAAGGAGTTTTTCCTCTCCTTTGTAAATAATGAATATTGAATATCAATTATCATTTCATGGTATCATACCATAGGCTCATTTTTGGCAAATATTTTGAGCAATAAAATTCGTAGCTGATTACCTGAAGATTTTTTGAAAATTTCCCAGAAGTTTTTTTTTCTTGATTTTTTTAAGATAAAAATCAAAGATATTTTGTGAAGAGTTTTTGTGAACCGAATTTTTGGAAATCGAAGGGTTTTTGAAACCGATATTTGAAGGGTTTGTTGCAGAAGATTTTGTGAAGGTTTTTCATTCAGATTTGAGGGTTTCTTTTGCAAGAGATCGCTGATTTTTGAAGTGGTTTTCTGCAATTTTTTCTAGGTTGAGTTCGTGATCTGATCTGGGCGATCTTGAAGAGTTTTTGAAGATTTTTTTTGAAAAAATCTTGCTTTTTAGAAGTTTTTTGAAGATTTTTTTGAACAAATCTTGTTTTTTCAAAGCTTTTTGAAGATTTTCTCTGAATTTCAAGTTTTTGAATATTTTTTGAAAAATCTTGCTTTTTAGAAGTTTTTTGAAGATTTTTTTTAAAAAATCTTGCTTTTTCAGAGTTTTGAAGATTTTTTCTTGCTTTTGTTTTTTGAAGATTTTTTCTAAAAAATCTTGCTTTTTCAAACTTTTTTGAAGGTTTTTTTCTGAAAAAAAATCTTGCTTTTTTGAGCCTCATTTTAGACGATTTTTAAAAATCGTGGGAGTTGTGCCAACTGATTATCCAAGGTTTAGTGCCAGCTGATCATAGACTTTACCTCGTTTTTCGTGCTTTTGGAAAACGGTAGGGATGGCATCTATGCAATCTAATCAGGTGTCTACCTCTTATGCATTGATGGCCAAATGACCAGTAGATCGTGTCAAATCATCTGCATGGTACATTGATTTTGGAGCCTCTCGGCATTTTACAAACATGAGAGATTGGTTCATGGAGTATATGGCTTGCTCTGATTTTGTCATCTTTGGTGGTGGCAAAGAGTATACAGTTGTTGGCAAGGGCCATGTCCAAATCACATTTGGTGCGAGAAGTTTAATATTTCTCAATGTATACTATGTGTCGAGCATGGAGCTTAATTTGCTCTTGGTGAGTCAGATTATGTGACACAGTCTGAAGTTGGACATCATTTTTTAGTTCACACAAGTGCCAAATTGTTGATAAGGAGTCCAAGAAAACTATGGTAGTTGGGCTCAAGGATCATGGTTTGTATCGGTTGCTTGATATTGGAGATCCTTTGGAGCATGTGCTAGTTGCGAAGAATTCATCTATCAACACTCTTTGGCATCAGCGGTATGGGCATCTCAACATTGCCTACCTCTCTCAATTGGCTCGGGAGAATTTGGTAGAAGGGTTACCTGAGATTCAACAGCAGACACATGGTGTTTGTGGAGCTTGCCAAGTAGGGAAGCAACATCGTACTCCATTCTCAGATGGAAAGTATTGGAGAGCATCCAAGGTTCTACAACTAGTTCATGCAGATGTTTGTGGACCAATGAATACTGCATCAATCATTGGTGCCAAGTATTTCCTCTTGTTTGTTGATGATTTTAGTAGGAAAATGTGGGTGTATTTTCTCAAAGAAAAGTCACAAGTATTTAATGAATTTCAGAATTTTAAGGCATTAGTTGAAAAAGAGTCTAGATGTCAAATCATCACTCTTAGGTCAGATAATGGGGGTGAGTTGTGTTCCAACTAGTTCACCGACTGCTGTGCTCAGAACGGTATTAAGCGTTAGCTTACCACACCCTATACCCCTTAGCAGAATGGTATTGTCGAGCGAAGAAATCATACCATCACAAAATGTATGTCGGAGAACAGGAATGTTCCCAAGAAGTTTTGGGTTGAGGCAGTGTATACTGCAATATACCTTTTTAACCAATCTCCCACACAGGCCGTCAAGAAGATGACCCTAGAGGAAGCATGGTCTGGGAGGAAACCAAGAATCGTTCATCTTAGAGTGTTTGGTTCAACTGTGTATGTTTAGATTCTAGATGCCAAGAGGACCAAGTTGGAATCCAAGAGCCAGAAGTTGATGCTAATAGGATATAGTGACAATCATAAGGCCTATCGACTGATTGATGTGGCCACTGATCGCTTGACATTCAGTAGGGATGTTGTGTTTGATGAGGAAGGTGGGCCCTTTTTGCTCTCTTCTCCCATCAAGAGTCCTGACAATTAGCCTTTGAAGACCAAGGATTTGGGAGCTAAGCTTTCAGTAGCTCCACTTGTGGGGAGGGATTCTGATGATTCTAACATTTTGGAATCTCCTTGGCAAGATTTTGTACCAACAGATTTCCCTTAGGATAACCTAGATCAACATCCAGACGGTATTATTCCTAGCAGCCCAAGTCATGATGATGCTTATCTTGATTTGGAAGAAGATGCATCTCCTCACCCTAAGTGGTGGGAGAAGCTCATTGGTGATGTTCATGATGATGAGCTTGTTGAGGGAAGATCATTTAGAGGCAAGAGTGAAAAGAACATAGTAAGCTTTGCTCTTATGGCCAACATTCAGAGTGTTTATGAGCCCCAACAGTATTTAGAGACCAAGGGTAAAATTGAATGGGAAAAGGCTATGGATTATGAGCATCATAGTCTTTTGAAGAACAACACGTAGGTTTTTTCAGATTTTCCACCAAGGAAGAAATCCTTTGGCTGCAAATGGGTATACAAGGTAAAATAAAGGCTAATAGAACACTGGATAAATACAAGGCTTGGTTGGTGGCTAAAGGGTTCTCACAGAGAGAAGGTATTGACTATGAGGAAACCTTTGCTCCTACAGCAAAGATGAGTACCATCCGATTTGTCCTAGCCATGGTAGCACAGTTTGGCTAGAAGGTCCACCAGATGGATGTGAAGAGTTCCTTCCTCAATGGAGATTTGGAGGAAGAGGTATACATGACACAAGCTCTTTGTTTTAAGGTTGCAGGAAAAGAGCATAAGGTATGCAGATTGCTGAAGGCTCTTTGTGGCCTAAAGCAGGCACCCAAGGCATGGTACCTAAAGTTTGACAAGTATTTGGTTGCACAAGGGTTTTTAGAGGAGTCCCTCAAATGCAAATTTGTACATCAAGAACATTGGCAATGATATCATCCTTCTTGTCATCTATGTGGATGATATCATCATTACTGGTAGTAGGTTACATTTGATTGAACAAATCAAGTTGAATTTGTGTCAGAGATTTGAGATGACGGACTTAGGTCTCCTACACTATTGTTTGGGTGTAGAAGTTTGGAAAATAGGTGGTAGTATCTTCATTTCTCAGTCAAAGTATACCAAGAGTTTGCTAGAGAAATTCAGGATGGAAGATTGCAAAATCTCATCCACTCCTATGGAGAAGAGGCTGATCAGACTCACCAATGGTGAATGAGTGCATTTAGGCAACAATGGGAAGCCTCATCTATCTTACTGCCATTGGGCCTGATCTCAATTTTGTTGTGAGCTACATTTCTCGTTTCATGACTGCCCCTAAGGCAGAGCACTGGGTTGCAGCGAAGTGAGTGTTGAGATATGTGAAAGAGACACCTGACTTTGACATTCTTTACAACAAATGCAAAGATCCTAGGCTGGTTGGTTTTATAGATTCAAATTGGGTAGGTTCAGTTGATGACAGGAAGTCTACTTTTGGGTACGTTTTCAGTCTTGGTATAGGTGTAGTCACATGGACAAGCAAGAAGCAACATGCAGTCGCTCTTTCCTTGACAGAAGCAGAGTATTGGGGAATAGTTAAGGCCGCATGTGAGGTAGTATGGATTCGAAGGATGCTTGTTGATATGTAAATGTCTCAAGCAGGGCCTTCACCCTTGTTCTATGACAATCAAGGGGTGCTAAAGCTTGCCAAGAATCCAATCATTCATGAGTGAACCAAGCATGTTGAGCTTCATTGTCATTTCATCCACCAACTTGTTGAATATGGATATGTGATGTTGCAGTATGTTCCAACTGAGGATCAAATTGTAGACATTCTTACCAAGTCTCTCAATCTAGATAAATCTGTAAATTTTTGGGATAAGCTTGGTGTAGTTAGTAGGATGACCATTAAGGGAGGGTATTAAAGTATTATTGTAATATTTAATGGTCATCTTAGCTTTTACTTAGTGGGTAGTTTACTTTTAGTTAACTTAGTTTGCTTTAGTTAGCTTTTAGTATCTTTCTGTTATTTGCTTTAGTTTGCTTTAGTTAACGATTGTTTCTTTTTAGAAACATTGTCTTGTAATTCTTTATATAAGGAGTTTTTCCTCTCCTTTGTAAATAACGAATATCGAATATCAATTATCATTTCACATCATGTGTGACATGGGGTGGCCACCTCTTCTCCATACCATATGCTATAAATTAAGGTTTTGAGCTCATTTTTAGGAGGCTTTTGGGAGAAGCTTCCACAATGTTAAGTTTTTAGAGTTAAATTTTTGGCAAAAGCTGCAGAAAGCTTGTTGGGTAGATTTAGGTGAAGTTGTAAGGCTTGAGAGCCAACGAATGAAGGCATTGTACCATAATGTATTCCTGCACATGAATAAAGTGTATTGAATTTTGTGATGAATCTGTTATTTGGTGAAATGTGTGTGTTTTAGCTGTGTGACTAGGCGATCTGGTAAGACCCCCTGGTCATGACTGTACCAAATTTGAAAGTTAAAATCATAGGAGCCTTAACTAGGACATAAGCTCAAAATGACCAATAATCAACCAAACCCTACACGCATATAGGGGAAAAAAGGGTTTATAGCTCAAAAACCAGAGCACAAAACAATTACAAACAATGTAATTTATAAATTGCTCAAGTAAACAAACCACTTGAAATAACCAATAAAGTACGATCAAAGACCTTACCTGGAAATGATGAGAGCCAAGAAAATCAAGATTTGTGCAAGCACAAACCCTAGCACACCACCTATGGACAATCTATTTTTAGCAAATTGCATGATCATAGTGAGAAACCAATTCTGCATGATTCAAAGCAGTTAGGGGCGGTTTGGGTGTACAATAGCTCAAGAAATCAAACCAAAGACAACATGGTAAGCAACAGAAGAGCCATCGAAGCCTTTGAATAGACTTTCACATGCAAAACCAAGTCATAAATGTAGAGCTGAGAAAGTAGGTTGAACTTGGGAGAAAAGGAATACCAAATGTCATGGATTGGAGTTTGTGTGTACTTCGTGAAAGATAATCCTTTTGTTATGTAGGCAAGCAAAAAACTGAAATCTTGCACTTGATGCTACATCTCGAGAAAATAGGGGAGTGTAACTACTTTGATGATTGAAAAGAAAACAAAAACTAAAGATTGATGAAACAAAGAAAAGGTAGGGTTCTAGGAAATATCCTACTATTATGCCAATTAAGGAAAAGTTTGAAATCTTGACAGAAAAAAAAATACTCAAAATGAATAGAAG
Source organism: Sequoia sempervirens (assembly GCA_007258455.2). Lineage (NCBI taxonomy): Eukaryota > Viridiplantae > Streptophyta > Pinopsida > Cupressales > Cupressaceae > Sequoia > Sequoia sempervirens. Next base: position 898,619,759 of record VDFB02281492.1, read on the forward strand.
ACAAAAAATTCAAGATCAAACTTAAATGCAAAACACTTAAAAGGAAATATGAGAATGTTCTTGACCCTTGTAAGAGAACTTCTTGAAATACTAGAAGCCAAGACCATTCCATAAAACAAACCAAAAGTAAAGAAATCCTAAAAAGGAAAACCAAGCAAGCAAAAGAGGGGGTCCATATTTTGCTAAGGAAAAATTGGGTGTGTGTGCAAGGAACAACAAATGCCTAACCTAGAATCTCTTGTTCAACACAACCAAATCAAAAGGTGAACACTAAACTAACAAAGGGTAGGATGACCATAGTACAATATGCAATGCATAGGAAACCCAAGTGTCTGTATTTGAATTCATTCTCTTTTCTAAGTTTGTTGGAACAACTCATCACGAATGTGATGTCCCCACTTTTTAGTACATTGTGATGTTCCCATTCTTCTAAGGTCAAATGACTTTGGAGAAATAATTAATTAAATATTTAAATAAGCCTTTATTTTACTCTTAAGACTTATTAATTAATTAATTAATTACAAGAATAAATGTTATCTTCTTAATATAGCCTTAATAATAATTCAGTTTACGAAACTGAAAGTTGGCGAATAAAGTATTGCTCAGGAATTGGTTTTTGTCATTGGGAGATTGTATGGAGTTGAAACTTTTGCAATCAGGCTTCTGAGAATGAAACCTTTCAGATTCTGAAGATCATGTCTAGACGGAAACCCAAACAGGATCATCTGAATAAATCTCATTTTACATTGTTCACCAAGGCGGAATGATTATATGAAGAGATATTGAATGTGGATGTGTCGTGGATTCAAACCTATGGGTTTATGTCAAACCTTCGGTTGGCAGGACTCATTCTTCAAAAGAAGCGACAAGAGGAAGATCAAAGTACAATAACGTTGGTAGTTCAGGATTATTAAGATCACTGATCATAAAAATAACATTGCTGCAGGAGCTTTCAAATGTCCTGATATCAGCATTTGCATACCGGTGTTAATATTCAATGATGCTACTGCTTTTGTGTTGGGTATTATATTTAATACCGAGTATATGATATTTGTGGTTGTCAAGACAGTGCAATGTGTTGTTGATTGAAGTAGTAGTTCCATGCATATACAAGATTGCTAGAGTATACGGGTTTATATCTCTCCCTCAAAACCTTTCCATTATCTCTGGCGCCGATTATATTCATCCGCACGGGAGGCAATTATGGCTATCGGAGAATATATTTATATTCAGGCTCTACGATGAATGAGGAGTTGGCGATGTTTGTTATCTTCATTGAAATGGACAAAGTAACATTATAAGGAGTATCATGGTTAATATCTTTAGTCAAATGTCAGTAGTGAACCGCCATTGCAAGGAGTGATATGAAGGAGATTTGCGCCTCATTTTATTAGCATACTTGGCAAATCAACAAGGTCGGATCCTGTGTATTTACTTGCTTCCTATTTGTTGGCCGAGATAGTCACGTATTCTTGATCTATAACTATTACCATAGTCTATGGAAGTTGCAACCATTGTGAGGGACGATAACGGTGAATAAAGAATACATGTTCCTGCATATTTGGATTTGTCTGGCAGAGTTTAGAGGTTTTTTTTTTTTTGACTGTAGGAATCAGTTGGGTATCTGTCCCCCTATAAATTGCAGTGTGCTTGGTAAAAAATTTTCACATGACCTGTGGCGTTGGCGTGACATGCCCTCCGGTACCACGGGTTTGGAGAGAGACTAGACCTCGTGACCTCTTGCCTACAACAGGATGCTTTAGCCAATCGAGCTAGGCCCCCCGCCCCATAGAGTTTAGAGTTGATGTGGAGAGGTCTATTTGGATTTATTTGCAATGGTACCAATATGAAAACCATCAAATATATTGAAGCTTGGCACTGTCGCATATTGCTCACTACAGGCCGATGCACATATGGTCACACTCACGGGTATGTCTATGCCTTCTTATGTTTAACACGCTGGCTTTGAATGTCATTGATTTCTCAAGATAAAATGTTTGAAGAAATTCGTATTATTTCTTGCATATGTAATCTGTATCAACCCTTGCATAAGAACTCTTTATCGAATGAGAATTTGTTAAGTCATCATTAATATTGGTTATCTAAAGTGAGCCAAAGGGTTTGTGGAGTGCCTCCATCTACAGGTCATTTTATATTCTGAAATCAATCAATTGAGTTTTGTAAGGATGGATAGTATTTTTGAGTAGAAATTTGGGATATTTGTTCAATTGGGAAAGTGTGAAATTCTAAATGAATGGTCATCTCTCCCTGATATAAAATTCTTAGAATTGTATTATTGCTATCATAATGAATCCAGTATGAGCAAGTTTGCAATGTAATTGAAATGGTGATATTAATTGTGAGTTGCCTTGCATATGAAAGTATATAAGATTTCAATCACTTGCACATACAAAGGATATAGCTTTTCAAACCAAATCATCAGATTAGTTTGACAAATAACATAGTCAAACTTGGGTAAATGTCATAATCTTGGTCCCAGAGGGTCAGGATTATTACAGTGGTATAGAGCCAATATCCTGCTACCCTGAGGGTGTATATTAGTTGCTTCAGTTATAGCTTACATCAATAGATCGAGTTATGAATGGAAGATTGTTACCTACCTTCCTACCTTCCTTGCAAACACAGGAAAAGAAGACTAGCATGGAGAAAATATTAAAAGACCTTGCTCTATCACAACAAAAGATGAATCGTGATTTGCAGCAAACACATAAAATGCTAAATCGTGGTTTGTAGTGTCTTGCTGATTCGCTTTCAAGAGAATCTCAGCACTCTAATGACTCATCCACACCTACAAGTAAAGGAACTCATGATCTATTTGCACAAGGAGAGTATAGGGAGATTTGCAAAAATCTTCATGAGGAGTTTGAGAAACATGCCGATGTAGTATATGAGGATAAAAGGAAAGGATTTTATAATGATTCTAATGTGACATCTGTTAATGATATTACAGCTTCAGTCGTTCCTTCCAGCTCAGCCCTATTGAGGAGACATAAATTAAATGATAGCCCGTTGGCTATTTAATTTATTGTCTTATATTTATGAGGAGGCGCGAATGTCTTGAGGCCGACTTCTCTTGTATTATTTATGATTTTCTCTTTCTGGGCCGACCTTCTTTGTAAATTATATTCTTTATCTTGGCCGACCTCATACCTTGAAGAGGTGTGACCTCTCTCACTTGTATATATACAAGGTTCGCTTCCTCCATCAAACATACATTCATGCAAGTCCGATTTATTCTTCTAAGTGCGAATTGATCAAGAGAACAGAAGTGCAAATTCATCAAGAGAGCTGAAGTGCGAATTAAATTCATCAAGAGGCAAGTGCGAATCTCTCAAGTGCTGAGAGTGGTTTATATCTATAGCTGTGTACGAACCTGTTCAAGAGCAAGTTGCGAATATTATTGAATTGCAGATTCATCTTGTCAGAAGTACAGTTCATTTTCTGTTCTTTGTATCTGATATAGGTACAAAATTCTGGCCTTGAGTTAGGCCTCATTGTAAAGAGAATCATTGCCATTGTTCATAAATATAAGAGAGATCTTTGTTGCTGGGTTTTTCTCCCTCAAGAGGAGGGTTTTCCCAGGGTATCTGCTATGTTACTTTGTCTGATTTGTTTTAAGTTTCTGTGCTTACAATCTGATCACTTAAATTTAACATGGTATCAGAGCGGGTTTAAGCATGATCCTGATAAGATTTGTTATGCAAATTAGAAATTGTTAACTGGGAAAGAATCGAGCTTTTGCGGAAGTTGTTATTAGATGAGGCTAATACACTTAAGCATATCATGGTATATCTAGAGAAGGGCATGTTCATCTCAGGTCCAAGATTTTGTCGAATGATCCTGTTAGAGTCTCTCATGAGCATGCTAGAGGAGGACGTTGCTTAAACAGGTGTAACCTGACTTGAGAATCAAACCGTCAAAGGAACGAGCAATCACGGCAATTCACTGCTATCTGGTTGTATTGCCATCTGTGCTTACTTGGTTCCCTTTGCCGGCTGTGATAATCTCTTGATGGCTTATTGAATGAGTATCCTTGCTCAAGACGTCTAGTGGAGAACACCTCTTCTTGGTTGCAAACTAGAGCAGAGGAATGTATTCAGGCTGGTTATTCGATGGGCATTGTGTCAGTTGTCTATCTACAGGACTGAATGTGTGGGCATTAGTAATAAGATTTTGAATGCTTGGCAAAGGGTACATGGTTGGTAGAAAGGGGCTGTGTGCTTGGCATGAAAGCTAATGCAATATTGAGTCCCCTATCAACTGTCATTTCACAAGTTCATTGCAGTAGCTAGTGTTGTGAAAAAGTCTCACGGTTGACCTGACATTGCTCTCAGATTTCATTCACAGTCCTGAATTAACAGGTCCCTAGGTTTCTACCGTGAGTTGGATAATCTAAGATGTGTTCCATGCTTACTACAACTAAGGGAGAACTTCAGTTCTGAGTTCCAATGTAGTTATGGTTATGTGAAGGCAATAATGGGCCTGTGTTCTAACCGTGAAGGTTGTGTGTGATCTGTGTGCATGAGCAGCGTGTCTTCATCAAGAGTTGAGTTATTCCATTTATTTGGATCTTGTGTGTTTAGAATAGAAAGATTGTAATTTCTCTTGATTTGTGTTCTCTAGCAGAAAGATCTTTTGAAGAATTCAGGGGCAGATTAGACTGTCCAGTATTTGTCATGTCTCATGCTGGTGTAAGTTTTCTTAAGAAACATCACCCAGCTGAGGTCTCACTACTCTTTTTAGCCTCTCCTTTCGGACATTGGGTCTGACCTTGGGTCAGATATGACCCGAAAAGCATTATGATTTCATCAAGATAAGTATCTTATTTTGTTCATTCTTGTTTTGAAATCTAGGACAAAAATTTCAGTCTACAGAGTTGTGCAGATTTGATGTCGCTTATTTGATTGAGTATGCATTGTAAGATCATGTTTTCTCTTGAATAGTGTTTAGCAAGTGGGATAAGACCCTTTGGAGACACCATTCTTTGTGAGTTGTTTCATGCTAGATTTCTGAGTGTGACTCAGAAATAAAAGGACAACTACAATGATGATTGTGATTGGTTGACCACATCGTTATCACTCTCTATATGCATGAACTGTGGTAGAGCCTTGATTTCTTGAGAAGTCTAGTTCTACATTCTGACTGCATAATGTAGCTAAGTTTTTTTGTTGAGCAGTTTGTCTCTTGTTGTGCTGAGAGGAGCACTTCCAAGAGCAGTAAAGACAGAAGGAAGATATATCAAAATCAGTAAAAAGATAAGTTCTTTGATATATTTCTTTTATAGGCTGATTTACTTATTCATGTTTTATTATTGTTCATAAATCCTCATGTATTCATGCTATAATCTAAGATAATAAACTTTGCCTTGATATTTCTTTGAATAATTATAAACTATTAGTAATCTCTCTCTAAAATGCTTTCAGGACATTCCTAGGAGCTAGAAGGTGGTGAGAGATTGTATGGTGATGTCTTATGAGGAAGTCATGCCGACCAAAGAAATGTTCAAGCATGAAGTCACAACTTGCAAACATGAGGCTGAGCTCGTGGCTAGAGGGAGTTCACTTCCAAAAGTCTTCTTTGCAATCTCTGAAGTAGGAATCAAGAGGGAGTTTTGTAACTCGCTGTAAAGAAATGAAGATTGCAATGTTGTAAGAATAGAGTGTTCTGAGAGGACAGACCGTACTTAAAGATGCAGATGAAAGCATTGAGAAGTATAAGGCAAGATTCATAGCTCATGGGTTTTCACAGAAAGAGGGAGTTGATTATGAAGAATCATTTGCTCCTGTTGCTCGTTGTTTTGAGGTTCATGGGAAGGAGTCACATGTTTGCAAGCTGAAGAAGGCCTTGTATGGTCTTAAGCGGCCTCCTCGTGCATGGTACGAAAGGATTGATCGGTACCTGTCAAGTTTGGGCTTCTTGAAGAATGATGCTGATTCAATCTCTACTTCAAGGACCTTGGGCTCATGCATTACTTCCTTGGCTTAGAAGTCTGGCAGAAACCAGATGGAATGATTCTCAGTCAAGGGAAGTACACCATTGAGGTTTGGCATGATGGATTGCAAAGCCATGTCTACACCTATGGAGACCAATCTTCATAAATTGAAGGAGGCTGCAGCTAGTTCAGATTTGGTGGATCCTACATTGTACAGACAACTGATTGGATCCTTGATGTATCTAGTTAACACTAGACCCGATATTTGCTATGCAGTAAGTGCACTCAGCTAGTTTATGTGTGATCCGAGACAGATACATTTTGTTGCAGCTAAACATATCCTGAGATACTTGCGTGGCACAGTTGGATATGGGTTGAGGTATACTTCAGATGCAGACTTGGAGTTACTTGGTTTCACTGATTCTGATTGGGCAGGTTGTGTCATAGATTGGAAGAGCACCTCTGGTTGTTGCTTCAGTTTGGGTTCTGCTATGATTTCCTGGTGCAGCAGGAAGTAGTCTTCTGCAGCATTGAGTACAGCAGAGGCCAAGTACATTGCAGCTTGTATGGCAACTCAGGAAGCAGTGTGGCTTCGTAAGCTCCTTGCAGGATTGTTTGGACAATCAATATTATTCATCGTGATAATCAAAGTTGTGTGAAGCTTTCTGTCAATCCTGTGTTTCATGACAGATCCAAGCATGTTGAGATCAAGTACCACTATATCAGAGATATGGTACTGCGGAAGGCTGTACAGTTGAGGTACATTAGCCTGATGAGCGGAGATATTCTCACCAAGCCTCTTAAAGTTTGTATACTCAGATCAACTTGGTATGGTGGAGAATCCATTGATCGAGTATGAGTCTCAAAGATCGCTGAGCCTTGTTAATGCATTTTCTTCGAGACGGAAGAATTTGAGGTGTAAGCCCTTGTGCATTTTCTTCGAGACGGAAGAATTTAAGGTGCAAGCCCTTGTTAATGCATCTTCTTCTGAGACGGAAGAATTTGAGGTGTAAGCCCTTGTTTCCACCCTTTGAGTTGAGTCATGGTGGATGTCATGTGTGCGACTCCATGACAACATCACGTGAGAGAGTCCGTGATGATCTTCTTGTACTTGTGTTTCACCCTCTGGGAGAGCCATGGTGAAAGTCACGTTGAGGTGAAACATCACGCAAGTGATGAACACTTGTACTTACCATTTGATGGTTGATATCGAGACGATATCTAATATCACATTGAGGTGATATCCTTCTCTTTATATCTGATTGCAGGCAATGATGGCTGATGGACCTCATATTGAGATGATTCGTATTGTGCAGCTGGAAGTTCTCTCCCTAGCTGAGAGGGAGTGTTAATGATATTACAGCTTCAGTCGTTCCTTCCAGCTCAGCCCTATTGAGGAGACATAAATTAAATGATAGCCCGTTGGCTATTTAATTTATTGTCTTATATTTATGAGGAGGCGTGAATGTCTTGAGGCCGACTTCTCTTGTATTATTTATGATTTTCTCTTTCTGGGCCAACCTTCTTTGTAAATTATATTCTTTATCTTGGCCGACCTCATAACTTGAAGAGGTGCGACCTCTCTCACTTGTATATATACAAGGTTCGCTTCCTCCATCAAACATACATTCATGCAAGTCCGATTTATTCTTCTAAGTGCGAATTGATGAAGAGAACAGAAGTGCAAATTCATCAAGAGAGCTGAAGTGCGAATTAAATTCATCAAGAGGCAAGTGCGAATCTCTCAAGTGCTGAAAGTGGTTTATATCTATAGCTGTGTACGAACCTGTTCAAGTGCAAGTTGCGAATATTATTGAAGAGCAGATTCATCTTGTCAGAAGTACAGTTCATTTTCTGTTCTTTGTATCTGATATAGGTACAGAATTCTGGCCTTGAGTTAGGCCTCATTGTAAAGAGAATCATTGCCATTGTTCATAAATATAAGAGAGATCTTTGTTGCTGGGTTTTTCTCCCTCAAGAGGAGGGTTTTCCCAGGGTATCTGCTGTGTTACTTTGTCTGATTTGTTTTAAGTTTCTGTGCTTACAATCTGATCACTTAAATTTAACAACATCAACATCCTTACAGAAAGAAACACATGATGGCAAATTAGGAAAGATAGTACATGGCAGTCATGATTCTAATGTTGACAAACTTTCTACATATGAAGAAAAATCAGAAAAGTTAGCACATGGCTGCCAAGGTCATTTCGATGATTGGGAACAAAAGCCTTTCGTATTGGAAGATTTGGAGGATCAATTTATGGTAAGGGAAGAAAAGGTAGTGAAAGTGTTATCAAGGATGGATAATACTCATAAACACATTGAAGACCTCATTTGGACAAGCCCAAATTGACGAGAGGAAAAAAGGAATGGTAAATGTTATTTCTCATACACACTTACACTCAATCAAAAAAGCATTGGAATTAATGAAAGATGACTATTTGGAATTTCTTACGGATAGAGACATGGCTGTCAAGTTGGTGGAAGACAAGGATAGGGAGATTGTTGACCCTTGCCTTCAATTGAGTAAGTGTCATTACTAAATGCACAAAATAGAAAATTAGTTATGTGTTGCAGCCACCTCTCAAGCGCAAAAAGATAATGCAAGAGGTATGGAACTTGAGCAAATTGATGTAGGAAATGAAGAGCTTCATAGGGATGAATTTGTGAGTTGTGAGGGTCAAATTGCTTGTGATAGAATAAGGTGCAGCCATGAGGTTGATGCTGGTGAATTCCCAAAACTGAAGAGATGCATCACATTCAAGAAGTCACTGATGAAAGGGACAAAGAATTATCTTTCAGCCTTGGGACAGCTGTAGATGATCGAGAAACATGTGAAATTCAGATCTTTGAATCAGCAGTCGATGAAGAGCAATCCTCATGGGTGGAGGAATTTGGAAGCACTACAAAGATACTTAACGGAAGGTTTGATTTTCAGGGTTTAGGAAGCAGATTTTTATCTGCATTTAAGTATGAGATGACAAGTCTAAATTGCAAGAAACCTGATTTTGAATATCATACCATCCAAGATGAAGATTTCTTTCTAACATTACCACCTCTTACCACATGGGAAAGATCTAGCAATGAAGAAGTGTTTGAGGATTCCAAAGTTAGCATAGAGGAAGAAGAAGTAAGGCAGTTTGAAAGAATGAATGAAGAGTGGGTACAAAGAGCCAAGAAGGCTAAGTTGGTGGCTGCCCATGCAAGACAACACCTACAACAAGTCAACGAACGAGTCAAACATTTGGACTTAGCAAGAAAACAACGGGAAGCTTACCTTAGGTTCCTATTTCTGCAAAAGGAAGATGTTATAGAGGTAGAGCATGCCATGAACAAGCTTCTTATGACAGCCAAGCATAAGGAACAATCAGATTTGTTTGAATTAGAAGATTCATATTATTCACATGATGGTAGTTGGGTTGACGGGACATGTCATTTGCAGGGCTTAATGAAGACATCAATCAAGTTGGAACCAGATAGAAGTATGCCTACATGTTTTGAATTAGTGAGTAGTGTTATGGATACAGGGTTAGATGAGGCCACTTTTGAATCAGATTGGAGTGTTGATCAAATTATTTTTGAGGAACTTTACGAGTGTACTTATGACTTAGTACAACCACATAATAAAGATGATTGCTTATTGGAGACGGCTATCCTAACGTTAGGACTTGAGAAAAATGTCTTGGAGGCATTTGTTCATGAATGGTATACACATGAGAGCACTGAGCTTCAGTTGTGTGAACCAAGGTGTGATGAGCTCGGGTTTCTTGTGCATTCATTATTGATGGGTGGTTGTTCTGCATTGATGAGTATAGAGTTTTCAGGATATCAGAGAGTTAATGATCATCCTATGGTGAGATACATCTACCTTCTCATTTTCAGCATGGGTCCTAGATTACTTTGGGATCCAGGGATTTGCTTGATGGAGGGAGTGCTTGACAAGCTGCTACGACATGACAAGGTGGCAGATGACATATATATCAGAGTATTGCAACAGATTAACAGAGTAGTTCTCTTGAGATTGGTTTGGGATCCGAGTATTGTCATGGTTGTTACACATGGATTTTGATGAGTTACTTCATATCTTGTGGTAATAATATCAGAGTGGTGTAGTGGATTAATATGCAATTGCTTGAGGGAAAACAATCTTCAGGAGGGGAGGACTATGATGTCCCCACTTTTTAGTACACTGTGATGTTCCCGTTCTTCTTAGGTCAAAGAACTTTGGAGAAATAATTAATTAAATATTTAAATAAGCCTTTATTTTGCTCTTAAGACTTATTAATTAATTAATTACAAGAATAAATGTTATATTCTTAATATAGCCTTAATACTAATTCAATTTATGAAACTGAAAGTTGGCCAATAAAGTATTGCTCGAGGAATAGGTTTTCATCACGAGAGATTGTATGGAGTTGAAACTTTTGCAATCAGGCTTTTGAGAACGAAACCTCTCTGATTTCGAAGATCACCTCTGGACGGAAACCCAAATGGGATCATTTGAATAAATCTCATTTTACATTGTTCATCAAGGTGGAATGTTTATATGAAGAGATATTGAATGTGGATGTGTCGTGGATTCAAACCTGTGGGTTTATGTCAAACCTTCGGTTGGCAGGACTTGTTCTTTGGAAGAAGCAACAAGAGGAAGATCGGAGTACAATGGCATTGGTAGTCCGGGATTATTAAGATCACTAATCATAAAAATAACATTGCTGCAGGAGCTTTCAAATGTCCCGATATCGGCATTTGCATACCGGTGTTAATTTTCAATGATATTGTCGCTTTTGTGTTGGGTATTATATTTAATACATAGCATATGATATTGGTAATTGTCAAGACAGCGCAATGTGTTGTTGATTGAAGGAGTATTTATGTGCATATACAAGACTGTTGGAGTATACGGGTTTATATCTCTCCCTCAATACCTTTACATTATCTCTGGCACCAATTATATTCATCCGCACGAGAGGCTATTATGGCTATCGGAGAATATATTTATATTCAGGCTCTACGGTGAATGAGGAGTTGGTGACGCTTATTATCTTAATTGAAACAGATAAAGTAACATTATAAGGAGTATCATGGTTAACATCTTTAGTCAAATGTCAGTAGTGAACCGCCATTACAAGGAGTGATAAGAAGGTCATTTGTGCCACATTTTATTAGCATACCTGGAAAATCAACAGGATCGGGTCCTGTGTGTTTACCTACTTCCTATTTTCTGGCCGAGATAGTCACGTATTCTTGATCTATAACTATTACTATAGTCTATGGAAGTCGCAACCATTGTGAGGGATGATAATGGTGAATGAAGAATACATGTTCCTGCATATTTGGATTTATCTGGCAGAGTTTAGAGCTGACGTGGAGAGGTCTATTTGGATTTATTTGCAATGGTACCAATAGGAAAACTATCGAATATATTGAGGCTTGGTGCTGTTGCATATTTTTAACTACGGGCTGATGCACATATTGTCACGGGTATGTCTATGCCTTCTTATGTTAACACGCTGGCTTTGAATGTCATTGATTTCTCAAGATGAAATGTTTGAAGAAACTTGTATTATTTCCTGCATAAGGAATCTATATCAACCCCTACATAAGAACTTTGTATCGACTGAGAATTTGTTAAGTCATCATTAATATCGGGAATCTGAAGTGCTGAAGGGTATGTGGAGTGCTGCCATCTACAGGTCAGTTTATATTTTGAAATCAATCAATTGAGTATTGTAAGGATGGATAGTATTTCTGAGTAGAGATTTGGGATATTTGTTCAATTGGGAAAGTGTGAAATTCTGAATGAATGGTCATCTCTCCCTAATATAAAATTCTCAGAATTGTATTATTGCTATCATAATGAATCCAGTATGAGCAAGTTTACAATGTAATTGAAATGGTGATATTAATTGTGAGTTGCCTTGCATATGAAATGTATATAAGATTTTTTTCAAATCAGATCATCAGATTATTTGACAAATAACATTGTCAAACTTGGGAAAACGTCATAATTTTGGTCCCAAGGGGTGAGGGTTATTACAACAAACTAAACATAGGGCTAGTTAGTTAGTCTCACCTTCAAATGATTAGATTTCTATTATAATACACATGTATTTATGTAGACATTATCATTGATCAGCTAGACATTACTCCCTTGCCAATCAAACATCCATAGCCCTAATGGAGTTATCTTTGATCCCACTCCAGGCTTGGGCATTTATAGACCCAATAGAAGATACTTGAATCATTGAGTAAGTTGAGTTATTGTAATTTTATATTTTCTTTTATTTTTATTTTCCTCTCTCTTTTTTAAACCATTGCTTTGTGAAACTATCTCAACTCACAAGCAATGAAGCTTGCTTCTCTGTTGGGGATTGTGGTGGCAATTGAGAAAGAAAAGAACTAATGATTTTTCATTTGATACTTAGCTATATCAACCAACTCCAACATCCCCAAAGAAAAATAATTTTTGTCAAGTGTGTGAAAGTATGTAAGGTTCCATAACATCCTTAACAGTAACAAAACTTCCTTAGCTTCAATTAGCTAGCATTCATGTATTCTAAGATAACTGATATGAACAAAAAATACTAAATCAGTAGAGAATCCTTAATAAAAAATGGAACAAAAACCTTATGGGCAGCAGCATCAACACAACTGTAAACACAAGAAAAAATGCCCTTTCCATACTAAAAGTTCCTAATGAGTAAAACAGAAACGCCTGGACCAGGGACAATCAAAGTGAAAACAACAATGGGCTGACCAACTGACTAGGAAATCAAAGACAAAATGAGTTGACACTGAAATCAGAACAACTTACTAAACCTAAATTGAAACTCATAAATTAAACAAAATAAGGTTCAATACCAAGATGCTGAGCAAACACAAACCCAAAACAAACAAATAACAAAACAGCAGACCACAAACTAACTATGTACAGGGGGCCCAATGCCCCTCTTTTAGGCTCAAAATTAATGCTTGAGAAACTGTCCATCGACAGGCAATGGAATAGCCTCTCCACTCAACATGCACAACTTGAAAGTATTTTCTCCAAGAATTTCGGAGATTTGGAAAGGACCTAACCACAGTTTATCAAATCTTGCATGTTTTCCCTTCCTTTTGTGTGCTTTATCCACATCAAAACAAGATCAGCTATTTGAAAGGCTTTGATTTTAGCTCTTATCAAACCATCTTTTGACAACGCCTTGATGTGTAATAAAGTTCTCTAATGCAGCATCTCTTTTTTATTCTAATTGCAACAAATTTGCAAGCTCAAACCACCATTTCCTTCCGATTTTGCAGGCTCCATTGCTTTCTCAAGGCTTACAAGGACACTTATCAATTACAGGTTGTCCAAACACCTGCAAAAAGCTCTTAACTTCTTCTACAGGCACTTTTACTTGCACTCAACTTCCTTATGGTACAAGAAATAAATGGATCAAATGAATTGTTTACAAGACATCCAAGGAGTATATTTATACATGAACTTGGCAAGATTCAATGGAGTAACCTAAATTTCATTAGATCCCGAAAGGATGGGATCCTAAACCTTTCAGCTCCTTAATGTCCTATGGAGGCTGCTATTTTGTCCTATTTTGAATGGTCTTGACTGTGGCTAAATTTTTCCAAGTAATCTTCTTTGCAGAAGATGGTTTTGGAATGTTGCACTATTTCAACTGCATCCAAACGTGTCACATATTGATTGTTCATTCACTTCTGTTTCCTGATTGTCTAAATCAATCCCGAACCTTCTACATTTACATATTTCTCCATGTCTCTCTACAAGTTATGTTTTTACTGAGCTTGCTAGATAATGGATTAGTGAGGAGTGTTTCAAGTTACACACTTATTGATGATGAGAAGAGGGACTTAGCTGCTTTTTTAACTTACTTGATCCAATTCATAGTTCAATGATGGACTTAGAGACCCAACTATGATATTTGAATTTCTGAAGGTTGAATCCAGAGATGGATTATATGGAGTATTGAGGAGTGTTTCAAGTTACACACTTATTCAAGATTAGATTAGGGAGTTAGCTGTTTTTTCTAACTCCCATGATCCAATTCATACTTCAATGCTAGACTTAAAGACCAAACTGTGTTATTCCTGAAGGTTGAATCCAGAGATGGATTATATAGCATTACGAGTTTATTGTAGCCAAGATGCATCATTGTCCCCAGTTGGAACAGATGAGATGAGAATTATCTGTGTTACAGCTACTAGATGACCAACTGCTTCAATTTCCTTAACTGTTAGCTGATGTGGAAGGTGATATCGTTTGATTGGAAAGTGTGTGCTCTGTGATGTTGTGAATTTGTCGTGTAGTGCACGTGGAAGCTAAGTCGGTGTGGGTTTTTGGTGTCATTCACAAGCATAGTTACTAGGTTTGAAAAATTCAATTTGTTTGGGAGGTCAAAAAAATTTGGTAAAATTTCTACAGGAATTGAAAAGTCTGGACTGAATTGAGCAAATCTGATTGGTCCAAAAAATCTGGATCCAGCTGGATTTGGTTCATACAATCTAAATTTGGTAATTAGGTTCACAAGAAGTGTGAACTTTGCAAGCTGCAAAATGGCATTAGTAATACATTTTTTGCTGAAAGCCATGACCCCAGCTATGAAAGGTGTGAATCTTCCTAGGAGAGGAATGGACCCAATCTGAATGTCCTCAGATCATCAGCATTGACAATGTTGGTATGCAAGATTTTTGGAATAAACTGTGTCTGATGATATAAAAATCACACACAGTTTATTCCAAAAATCTTGCATACCAGCATCATGGACTGTGGAAACAAAATGTTATTAATTGACAATGTTCCATGAGCTGATCCTTGATGCTGTGATTCATCTTTCTGAGAGTACTATTATACTGCACTATTAGTACTGTATTCTATCAGAATATTTCAATTTGATTAAATGATGCAAGATTGATAATTAACAGTCATAATGGCATCATTAATATCATAATATCAGTAATTATGCTATGATGGGATTTCAAAGGACACTTTGCTGGTTTTAATGCCTTCTTGGATTCTTTCCTGTAGACTTCCTTTCATTGATCTCAAAATACAATTTACTTACTTTTAGTGAAGTGTAAAGAAGAGTTGTAGGAATTGTTGACAACAAACTGTTTAATTATTCTCAATGGAGAAAGAAATTCCAGGACTTGTCTGACTACGTGACAGCATTATCTGTCTTTGATATGGAGCTTTTTGAAAAGGCTCATTTTACACATTTTACTACATGATAAAATATAATTAGAAAATATATTTTTCATTTCAAACTAACAAGGAATTTCAGAATCTAGCATGCAACTCAATGACTTGTCTACAGTGCTTTAAAATCATTGGAAAATTTCAATTAAGTTGATAAGCTACAAATAAGCATGGTGTACTGTAAAATCCTTGTTTGAGAGAAAGAATAATTCCTTGAAGCCACCTTCCAAGATTCTGTGACCTGTCATTTGATGGTGCTGTAGAAGTCACTATTATAGGTTTTAATGTACAATCAGCATTGTATCTTGTTGTTGTAAATAGCAATCTATTAAGAAAAGAAGAAATTGTGAGATTGAACAAGCGCTTAATGATTGGCTTTTCCATGTGTTTGGAATCAAATTAGATGTGCCAATAACTCTCACAGGCATAAAGATGTACCCCTTAATGGAATCAGTGAATATTCATGGTTGAGGGCTGTCTACCAGCTAGTCTATGTTTATTGGCTCCTTCAATCTTAACAATACATTACTTGGCTGTGTTCTAGCGTAGTGCTTTATAATTATAGCTTTTTATGCCATGAAGAAATATAAGTTTATCTCACAAGAAAATTCTATTCTAAGATCAAACTTAACTGAAAATAATATTTCTTATAACACGTGAGGCATGTATTTGAACCTGTGCTAGCTAAATTTTTCTTTGATACAGGTTTCTTGTGTTCCTCCAAATGGTGTTGTTTTGGGCTACTCAGCAAGAACGGCTATTGAAGTCTTTGCAGTTGGAAATTCAGTCCTTGGTATTCAGGGCCATCCAGAATTTTCTGAGGATGTCATGTTAGACTTACTAAAGTCTCGTCTTGCTCGAGGGACCATTAGCGTAGGTGCCCCTAACTTTCTTTTGTGTCTCAAGCATAAGTAGAAAACATCATTACATTTTTATGCATTGATAATATAATAGCCTAACACATCAAAAATTAGCTGAGCCACATTTCTTGTATGTGATTACTTTGCTTTTCTATATTCTAATAACATTGAAATTTTTAGTAGGGTTTTTGAGCAGGACTGCTTATATTTTAGATATGGCCATAGATTAACCCTGTAATTGCTGTCTTTAATGTTAAATATTTAAAAGTGATGGTTCAATGCCTGAAGTAGTTTGTAGCCAGTATTGGATTGCATTTTGGGCACATAGAAGCTACTCTGTTTTAGGAAAATTGAGTACAAGTCAATTCAATTGTGTAATAGCACAATGCAATATTGAAATCAGATGGAACATAACTGGCCAGAGTGAAAAACAATCTTTGGGTGAGGCTGTTTCTTGCTATATTATAAACATTGGTAATGATTAGTACACGGAATTCTTCCCCAGTCGCTTGAAGTAGCTGGAAGACATAACAAGATACAATAAATGAATAAGAATAATTAAATTGTTGAGGAATGACAATGAAGTTGCCAGTAAATTTTATAATTAGAAGAAAGAAAAATGTTCAAGTGTAACATTATATAATTTTAAATCAGAAGTTCTCATGAAGATGATGTACTTGTGGATCGCTTAAAGTCTTCATAAGAGGTGCTCATTAATGGGATTTGGACCCAATTAAAGAAAGGAGAAGAAAGTTGTGTTGTCTATTTCAACTGAAGTAGGGATCAGTTCCTGTAGAAAGAAAGAAGGAAAAGAAATGAATTATATTAATGAACACAAATGATAAAAAATAGATCCAAAGGACTGGAACATACAATAGGTACAATAGCAATGTATGGGAGCAAGAGGCCCTAGCTACAAGGCAAAAAGAACAATCAACAAAGCATTGAGAATAGCCAAAAAATCAGTATGAAACTAAAAAGAGTAATCCTAAAACAAGGATGATTTTACAAAGAAAACGTAGGCAGGAAGTGTTTAGCTTCCCATTGTCAAAGCTTGTTAGTATTTTAATTTGTATTTTGCAAGACAACACAAAACGGAATAATTTGTGAGCTAAAACCTCTTTTCAAATTGGAAGGGGAAGCTTCTTTATAACTAAAACTAACCCTAGACTCTAAAGGAAAAAAATATATAAGTACTCACATTATGCACAATAATTCTCTGGGGTTTTTGCTGCAAAGTGAAACAAACCAAACCAAGCATGCCCTATCTTTTTCAGTCTTGGGTATGAGCACAAGACTGAAATTAATTCTTCTCTCACTGACAAGATTTTATACTTTTTTTTATTCCAAATTGCATGAATCAATAGCTAATCTAAACACAACAGTCATTTATCCTCTGGCTAAAAGCAGAAACCAGCAAGTCAGTAAATACAAAAGTTTGAGGAATAAGCGACCCTAACACATTGATAATGCTAGATTTCAAATATTGACTAACAAGAGCTGCATGCTTTTGCACTCCTACAAAACTTTCAGTGTTAGGTTTGTCCTCCATGACTATTGAACAAGCGATTTGCTGATGATCTGATGTGAAGAAGGAGACTAGCAGTGCTGGGAGACACAAGCAATAGCAGATCTAGGTACCTCAAATGGGGTTCAAATTTAGATTTTGGTGACCACTCAGCTGCAAAATTAATTAGGGCCAACCTGCAATGGGATAAATCAATGAGGCCGATCTATCATGTCTTGAATCAGAGTCATGTTTTTGTATTTATATGGTTGGAATTGTCATTTCTCTCCATTCCATCTGCTGAACATCATAACAGGCAGTCAGCAATTGTTTCAAGGGACAGTAGGGGCATTAAAGAGTGCTCAGGAGACTTTAAGTGATAAGTATCTCTTAAAGATGTGTCTGATTGGTTGATTAGAGATGAAGAGGTTGATATGAATGCCTGAAGCAGATTTCAGACCTGTTTAGTGGCAGCAGAGGGCAGGATTGGCGACTAACATCTGCTGATGTGACTGCAGTTAAGAAAATCAGTATGTTGAAGTAGCAAAGGAGAGTCAGATATTGCCTGAGCAGTGGTAATGAAAGTATTTAAGTGGCTTAAGTGGAGAATACAGGTGTTTCAGTCAGAAGTGATAAAGTTCTAGTGGTACAAATGGAGAAAGGTACATTGGAATGGTGGAAGGTGATTTGAATGGGTGTTAGGTGCACTTGAGTGTATGTTGACATGAATTTTAAGTAGGCATGTGAGGAATGCCAAAGATGTTTTTGTATCCTTTAAGTGAGAAAACTCCATTAGTGCAAGCTTGAGCTTGTCTTGCTGTGATGGAAGTGGTGAATGTACCTGCAAAGTGCGCTTAGGGCATTATATCAGCATGTTAAATGTCAAGGTTAACAATTTGGTGTGCGCAGATAGGATTTGATGACATAAGTGTTCAATTGGTGTGTGTAGGGATGAAAGAAGTAAGTTTAAGTGGAATCCATGCATGAAGCATGTGCCTATGATAAATTTTCCAATTAAATCATCAAATGAGTGTCTTGTCGGACTCTTAGTGACATGGATGCTTGGAAAGAGTGCCTGATTAGTGAAAAATGGTTTTAATTGGCAGACGTGGGTCAATGAAGCACTTGGACTATTTTAGGAGTGCTGATTAGTGGCAGTGATAGCCAAAAGATGCTCCTTAGATAGAAAAAGTGTATTGCTTAGTGGTGAATGCTTCCAAAAAAGGGTGCCTACTTAGGGTTTCAGCCTCTAAGATTGTAAAAAAACAGTATTCTAGCTACCAAAGGCATCCAAAACTCTGTTTTCAATCACTTTCACTAGCAGTTTTTCAAGTATACACAATGGAAGTTTAGTGCACCCTTGATTCAAGTGTATATCAGCAGTGAGACAGTGTTAATGGTGGAGTTTTTGTCCTCACAAGCGTTGAGCTTCAGTTGTGCAGCATTAGGATTTTCTTGTTGAAGGAATATCGCCATTGCTAATCCTTTGTTTTTTATTAGCTGGTCATCAGCTTTCAGAAAAACCCTCATTAGAGGTGTTTAAATTTTCTAAGATGCCTTTAGGGTTTGGGACAACTTTTTGCCATTGCTTGCAAAACTGAAGTATTTTCGGATTTTATGAAAGGTTCACACTTAAATTTTGCTGATGCAATCCATCATGTTTTCACTTCAATGTCAGAAAGTTACTTTAACATTCTAATTTAATGTTTGGTTTGGTAACTTAAGTGAGAAATGCACTTTTGTTTTATTCTTTCATTGACATTTGTTTTTTATTATGGGAAAAACAGGTTTTGATGGGCCCCAAAACCCATTACATAACGGTTATGAAGGGACCCACAACCCTATCCAAGAAAAACAAGCTACATCGAAGAAAAACCATATACCATCAGCAGCCAAGCAGCAGGAGCACTAAAAATATAGCAAGACAACACAGGCTGCACAAAGGAATTTCAAGTGCCTAAAACCCTTAACCAAATACAATCAGTTTTTACCTGGGACCTTAAACCCAAAGGTTTTGAAGGGACCTTAAACCCTTAACCAGGTTTTTCAGGGACCTTGAACCCAAAAGAGAGCCATCAGAATCAATCAGGCAACCAACAACTTGTAAAAGCCAGTCAACAGCAGAATATCCACTTAGCGAGAGCAGCATTGAGTCAAAACAACAAGGGAAGCAGAAGCAACAAAGCCACCATTTGAACTAGGAAGCCAGCTCCAACTCCACCTCAAAAGGAGGGAGCTCCCCACTAATGGAGAGAATGTCATGATCAACAAGTCTATTGCCGCCTGAAAACTCCAGCACACTCAACCTCCACCTCCATAGGATCCAAGAAGAAAGTCAGCGCAACAGTAGAACAAGCAGCCATATCACCCCTAGGAAACACCTGGTAAGGGACCAACACCCACAAACAATAGGCCTCAAACAGAAAGGCACAAAGGAACATAACAAGCTCCAACAAGTAGCAACACAACAGAAAGCCAGAAAAAAACAGCCCCCGCCGAATAAAGAGCAAAGATAAGCAAGAGGGGCATGAAAAGCCCACAAGCATCCTCAGAAGAGAGGATCCACCGGCTCCCAACTTAAGAGAAGGCACCTGCAACCAAGAGAACAGGCCAAAAGACCACAACGAGGAGAGACCCAGGCTCACAATGAGCGGAAGCAAGTAGGGCCCAAGAGGGAAAGGGGAGCCCACACAAGAAGGAAACTGAGAGAAGACCAAACCATAAAGTACCTCATCTACCCCAACACGCCGGTTAGAGCCAAAGATAGGCCAAAACTCAACAAAACCAACTAGTATGAAGCACCATTAGTCCACAAGAGGGAAACCCAAAGCAACCAAAAAACACCCAGAGCAAGAGCCACCAAACAGGCTCCACCAAACAAGCAGTAGAGAGGAGCAGAGGGAGACCAAGAAGAGACAAGAAAGAGGACAGGCCATAACAAAGAGCCCCTAAGCCGTCCCATTAATAGGACCAAAAATAAACCTATCCTCCACTCAGTCCTCCGTAGAAAACCCAAAGCATCCACAAACCGATTGCAAGGAAGGCAACACAAGCTAGAGCATGGGCCACGGAGAAGAAGGGCCAAAAAAGCCAGCAGCACCCACGGCAAGCACGAAAAGGTAGAAGCAGAACAAGGGCTGCAGTAGAGCTACACCTGAGCCAAAGAAGACCCACCCCATGCCACACACCATCGTAGAGACATGCAAGAAAAAGTATGCAGAGGAGAGACAGAACAACTGCGGACCAGGCAGATCATCTGCTTCATCCTCCTTGTTTGATTCGCCCTCTCCTATGGGCGTTCCCCCAGTAGAGTTCAAAAAACCTCCTCTCCCACTCATCTTGTCCGTCTCAAATTTTTTTCATTGACATTTGTTACTTAAGTGAAAAAATTATTTTTGAATCATTGAAGCGATCTATTTCTTTGTTGATATTGAAAAATTCAAACACTTTATGGCAAGTGATTTTTGTCTTGTAACATGACAAAGCCCCCTAAAAATACACCCAAGCTTCTTGGAGACATTTTTTTAAGTGATTTTGGCCCTCCCAATACGATTTTGTATTCCTTTGGCACATTTTGGACCACATGTATGCATTTTCCTGATTTGAAATTGCCCTTAGGCACTCTTTCTTTGTCAAAACATGCCCTAGAAGCTCTATTCTTCATTTGGTGCCTTTGTGTTTCACTGCTTCTCTCTATATCTCAGCTAGGCTTGTCCACCTTTTGGAGTGCTGGAAACCTTCTCTCTTAAGCTCTACAAAGATGTTAACTAAACAACAACCATGTTGATGATCACAAGAAACAAGGACTCAAATTTAACTCCTAGAAGAGAAATGATTGACTTGTGGTTTGAAATATGACTCAATACAAAAAAATAAGTTATATGGGTACACCGTACAACACACAATATTGGCATGGCATTATAAAAGTATAAATAGAATTCAATTACCTAAGTTTAAAATAGGAAAAACTAGGCAAAAAATTGGTGTAAGAACATTGAAAAAATAATTTTGTTAGTTCATGTCAAATATAGTGTGTAATTGTATAGATAAAATATACATGATATACGTATAAAAATGCTAATTGTTAAAAATTGATTTGGATTTTTTATAAATCTATTTACCTTTCGCCTAAGAGGGTTTGTGTAAAAAACATATGGCTGGCCCTAAAACAATAGGTCTTTTGTCATGAAGCATGGTCTACTATTTTAGAGGCAACCATGTGTACTTTCACCTAAACCCTCATTATGGTATAAATTAAAAATGGTAAGTCAGCCTTTGCTATGTATTCTTTTTTCCTCTAACAAGAAAAATGAACCAAAAAATATCTATCTATCTATCTATAAAGAGAAAAATAAATCCAGTTTTTGAAAAACTCAGGAAACAGCATAGCAAATGTCACAGATCGTGATTACTCATAATTAATTGTGGGTTTTTTAAGTGTAATACTGCTATGATAATGATGACAAGGTGGTTCTAATGGGATGATCTCTTGAAAGGGTTATTGGATCTCTCAAATGCTCTCCCTTTGAGAGATTCAACAGAGCCGTATATGCTAGTGCTATTGTACATTATTTTACCTGAAGCAACCTGATGTGATCAGAAGCCTTAAATGACACACAAAAGGCTGAAAGGACACCAAGACTTAAAAAGGAGCGTGAGAGACAAATAAAACTTTTAAAGTAGATCCAAAAGGTCTTATCCACTGTAAAATTGTTGAAGCATTGCACTGAAGTATACCAAATTATTGTAAATAAATTTCAGAACTGTTGTTATTAGCCATCATATTGTGTAAGATGTTCCATTTGATGTTCCAATATTTCAAATGTGATCATTTTGTATTGGAATGCAAGTATGATGGATAAGTAGCTCAAAGAAATGGGTGTTAAATGTACTACCGTTTTATTATTTATTTGTTAAGTTTTAATATCGAGTCGGGACTGACATTTTACTTATTATACAGGAGAAGGTTTACAAGGAAGCAGAATTGAGTTTCAAGGAGGGTCAACCTGATCAAGAAGCCCTTAGAAGTTTGTGCAAGACTTTCCTCAAAAGTAGAGAAGTGATATGATGAATTATAATGTTTTCTTGATTGTTTTTTTTTGGTTTCTTTCCAAGGAAATGTACAAGCTGGGGCCCTTAAGCATTGTCAAGGCTATAATCTTCTATTTAACATGGATTAATATGGATATGCATTCATCTGATATTGTTGCTATACAATATTTATCTTTTTTATGTTTGAGGAGCCTCTGATTAGCACTTTAGCATAGATTTTTTTATTAAGCAGCTTATGTGAATCCATGCTGAATATTGTTTTGTATTTGTAGATCATTTTTATTATTTGTAGTTCAAAAGACCTCAAACTATTTTAAAATTCATGTATTTGTAAAGATTACTTTCTCTATGGGACATGCATAAATCATTGTTCACACTTGATTATGTGGAATTCTTCTCGTGTGGCCATAGAAGCACAGACAAAGCGTTGAAGTTCCCAACATTGCCAATGTTTTTGTTAAGTTTTAAGAACAAACTAGACAAAGGAAAATGGAACCTGTTATAAGATACACGGAGAGTATTTTAACAGTAATACTATCATTGAGAAAACTAAACACAAATCCAAAACACCCAAATGGGCATATAAAAGTAGAAACGTGTCATGTGCGACTCTCAAATTATCGAGTTAAACAAAACCCAAAGATTACAAGGATTTTTTTCCCTTATCAGTTAGAGGCGTCAAGATCCCATGTCAGAGTTTCCTAAACCTGCTGTTTTTGGGGATTAGGATCTCTTAACTCTGAATACATGATTAATCCAACTTTGATAAGGAATTCAAAACAACTGAAAGATTCTGAAGGGCTGGAAAGTCCAACAAATCTAATTAGAAAGTCCATTCTAGCATAAGGTTTGTAAGCTTAACGTTGCATACCTTAGGAATCTGGTTATTTAAAAACCTAAACTAAAAGGTGGGAAAGAAATTATGTTTAGTTAGTTATTTGTAAAGTTCAAAATCATAGATGCCTTATCATAACTTGATTTTTTAGCAGCTTATTAAGTCCAATGAATCAAGTATAATTTGTTGGGCTAAGATTTGTTAATGAGTAAAAACAAATGCCAATCTTTGTGGCTTAGGATATCGAGCACTCAGTATGGATAAACCAGGATTCAAACCTGTAAATCTCCATAGTGAAGGATTCCGCTACTAGCAAGATTATCCTGTTGCTTATGTAGCTCTTCCTAAGCGTGGTTGATGCAAATCTGATTGATTTTACTAAGATAATGACATTCTTCTTCCAATTTAGAGTGAACGAGGTCGCTTTTATTATGATAATTTCATTTGAGCAGGAGCAGTTTTAGAATTAGCCAGAAGCTTTCTTATCGGTTGAGTTCCTTGGTCATAATTTGATAGAAGAGTTTTTATTCATCCATTATTACTAATTAGGTCCCCGTGGACCTCCGGATTTTCTTAAATGTTCCATCAAGCGAAGGAAAGATTAATTTCCCTTGACATGGGAAACAAGATTTTAGCCTTGTTTTTCTTCTTTTCAACACGAATAGTCTCATTGGGAGGTTAAACATGTTTTGATAATTTTAGAGACTGCAACTTTGATTCTAAAGAATGACCATTTGACTATTTTCACTAGATTTTGAAAGATTCTCTTCTTGGTATGGATCCGATCTTTCCAAAATGTAACTTGTATAATTTGGTTTTTTAATACAGATCTCGTGACACTACAATTTTAGCATTTGTAGCAACATATAATTCATTTTTATATCTTTTAAGAATTTACTTAGTGAACTTTATTTGTTGGTTAGTTCTAGGCATAGCAGCACACCAGTCAGTGAGATTACAAATGGAGGGTTTCATTTTCCAAACATTAATGCAGTCTAAGTCCACAAGTTCAACAGTCCAATAAGAGCTTAACACTTATAAGTACAGTAGCTGAAGACTGTTCTTAGACATCATCCAATTATTATTGATTGTTTGATCATAAAATGTTGTGAATTATTATTGATTGTTTGATCATTGAACCAACTGATGTTGAAGTGGAATAATGGCCCAAAAGGAACTTAAACCTTGGTGGCTGATTTAAAAATGTCATAACTTAACAGTCACACCATTACCTTAATGACATAGTGCACATGAAACTTACACACATGAAAGGATGATAGAACATTCAATCCTTAAATAGGAGGGTTGGGTAAGAAAAATACACTTTAAACATTCTTTATATTAAAAAAAACTTTGCAAGGTAATGAGAGTACAAAAGTGAGCTTAAGTAGCAGAGAATATCTTTGTAAACAGGGACAACTGAATTTGGAATGATGATATAAGAGATTTTTGTGAGATTTTATCATAATGTAAAAATTGTAAACTTTCTAATATATTTATTAAGTTATCAATTGGTTTTCAATTCAAATCATTTGTCAGGTGAAAATGATTCAATTTAGAGTTACTCCTAAAAATTGAATAAAAATACATTTTAAAATATTTTTAGAAGACATGTTGAAGTGTTTTACATTGAATTTTTAAATCAAAATTTTGATACATAAATTATTTTATAATTTTAAAATTTAATATTAAAAAACAAATGCCTATTTTTTGTTGAGCCTAACATAATAAAAGAACCCATAAATTGTCTTCTTAACATATACATATACATATACACTATAATGTATAGAATGCATTTGTATTTTTTTGTTTATAAAAATATAAAATGTACTAGAAATTATTTCATATAAACACAGTATGGTAAAAGAAAAATTAAAAATTAAATAGCTATTAAAATTAACTATCTAGACATATTATATATCTCAGATTTAGACATTTTTTTATGAATAAATATCTTTATTATTATTTAAATAGAATAATATTACATAGATTCACAAAAAAAGGTGGGTGAAAGAAGTCACACACCTAAAATTCAAATGAGGAAAATCTTAGAAAAAAATATAAAAACAAGTCATTATGTGGTAAGAGCTAATACACTAGTAGGACGATGAGGAAGGTCCATATCATCTAGTTTACCCCATACATCAGTGGGATCTAGAGTGTCAATGAGAGAATACCAACCATCATTACCACCATCATCTTTTGCTTCTTCATTGGGAGGTTGATGTCATGAATATGTGATATAGCAAGAGTGAGGTGAGGGAATTTGCTTGTATATGGCCAATAACTAAACCTATGGCTAGGAGCCTAGGGAGAAGCGTAGTGGTGGTGGACGAGTTGAGACCACCCTCTTTGAGACTAATCCTTAGATCTTCACATAGGAGGTTAAAAAACATGTGAATGTGTGTCCAATTTGGGTATATTTGGAGGGCATTCTAGGCCAATCCCTTACTAAAACTATATGCAATGAGAATGCCTCAAGATGAAAGGGTTTGAAAAAATCATGAATCCAAGCCTACATATCATGAGATAAATCAAAAAAATGTGCTTGAAAGTTTCCTTATGACTATAAAATGGGCATTGAGGATCCTTGATCCCAATATGAGTTGATCTATAACCAACTAGAAGGCCTTGGAAAAGAATACACCAAGCACAATGAGCAAGCTTCAACTCTAGAATATATTAGAAAATTACCAAGATGATCAAACCATTTCCTACATAACCCAATGAGAGAAAAGCATGATACAAGTTTACATAATAATCAAAATGCAAAGATCAAATACATACCACAAGATTACACAACATATACCTTAGGAAAACCCTCAAGAGGGAATAACCCAATCTCCAAAGACATCCAAACTCAATGTATTATTCAATGATGAAACATTACGATACACTTACAAAGTCTTCGTAAATACCTTTTAACATCAAGTTCTTCCAATGCATCGCCGATGTGTCCAAGCATAATGAGAAACCATGAAAACCCACATCCCAAGTTATGCTTCATATATGCAATCTACAAGAGAGCTCAGACAATGACAACCTAGCCAAACAACAAACTAGCCAACCTCAATCACAAAACATGTTATTTCTTTTATAAAATCAAGCTCACACAAAAAAAACCAAGTCGTATAGGTAAAACCTGTAAACGATGATTTTGGGTGGCCCACACAATGCTTTGCTCCTTGTAGGGTTTTTCACCTAAAAAGGAGAAAGGGGATGAATGGGATCCAAAATGCAAGGGTTTACCCTCAAGATTAATGTAAATGAGATGTATTATGCCTAATAAAGATGTTTCAATGCTTTGATCTGAAAATGGAATGATCTAATGATGCAAAACCTAAGAAAAGTAACTTGTTTGAAAACACGTCATATGCAAAAAAGTAAAATAAATGCAATAAATGACAAAATGAAGATGCAAAATAGAAAGTATGCACCTGGAAAATGATGAGGAGTTGATTGGAGATTGCAGAGACCATTGAAATTCTGGAAATTTTGATTTTTGAGGCAACTGGGACACTTACACTAGGCTGGGTGACTTAGTCCTAGACCAGGGAAATTGCCCAAAATGCTAGTTCTGCCAAAAGGGTGTCTGAAACTGCAAAAAAGTATGAAAAAAGCAGTGTAGTGGGACTAAGTTGCCACTATGGGCGACTTAGTCCACTTTGGATTTTATGCAAATCCGAAAGTGGAAATGAAAGCCCACAACTTGCACTCTACTTTTTGATAGAAATCTGGATTTGAATCTTCAAAAAACCTTGCAAAACAGAAGATAAATTGGTTTCTAATGGGGGGTTTTCCTTGGCCAAACCCCTAATTGGTATTTAAACTTTGTGGAAGATAAAATCTGCATAAACCCTAGCCCTAAGTGTGTCTAAGACTAGGAAAAGCTGAAAATGAGACAAAACCCTATTCTAATGTGTTAGAATAAGATGAGCAAATGACATTTAAATGATGCAAGATTTCAATGCAAGAAACCCTACAACACTTCAAATGAATGTAAATAATATGAAAAATGCAATGCAAACCTTAAGTCTAAAGATAAGAGGAACATAAAAGATGGAATCACTTTGAAAACAAGTCGTTAGGTGTGATTTGATGGCTAGTTGCATCTCTTCAACCTAGAATTCTCCATGATTCACCATAGGCATCCATGATCAACCCTTTTCAATGTGATATCTTGAACAAAAAGTGAGTTTGAAGACCTGCAAAAACCCTAGTTTGTTGCCCTAAAGCTTAAACTTTGTTGCAAAAATGCTATTGAATCTTCTTGTATAAGATACTTTTGCTTTTGACTATTGAACTTTGCTTTGTAAAAGTGACTAGGAGATGTGAAGAATGACCTAAAATGTGTACTTATAGGCATCAATACCTAATTTTCTTGTTATTTAGACCTAAGAGGTTGGCATCCACTGAAAAATTAAATTGAATTAATGAAATTTCCACTCAAAAGTGGAAAATACCCCAAAAGGGACTAAGTCACCACCTTGGGCGACTTAGTCCCACTAGGGATATTTTTGGTGGGTTTCACAAAATTTGAGTGGTATTTTTCGGGATTTAAGTGGTTTATGAGTGAATTAGGCCTCAAAGTCCAAAATCATGAGCATTATGGGCCTATAAATACAATTTTAAGGGGTGATTGATACAAGGTGTCTAAAGTAGGACCCAATTTTACCACAAAATTGTCTATTTATTCAAGAGTATACAATTTTTTGGCGACACAAAACTATATGTCTCAAAACCATGAGGGCACAAAACCATTGACACCAACATTTACTTTTTGGTAGTATGTTTTTTTCAAGATTAAATATTTTTTCAATGTGCAACACACACATAAAATATCTAACCAACGTTGCATACAATTTTACAAGTGGAACCAAATTAATATTTAGTGTGGCTAAACGCATCTCCTAAGATGCACCATGAAGAAATATTTCTTTTACATAATTAAAATAATTATTTTCTTGTCCAAGGTCTACAACACCCTTTTCCTAACATTAACCAACTAAATTGTTTAAAACTTGCACTGTCAAGCACTCAAATAGGAGTGTAACAACTATCTATGGTTTAAAATAGGTACCATAGACAAATGTAGAGAGAGCCAAGAGTAGCCCTTATGAGGTTTGTAGTTATGAAATGGTATGTTGAGATACCAGTTCCAATCTTTCCACTAGGGATTGAAATGATGAACTTCAAACTTATGAATTATATTTGGAGGAATATAGCAAATAACAAACTAGAAGGTTTGGAGGTCTGATTTGAACAATTGAAACTTATCTTTAGTATAAGGCCAACAAGAAAATTCTTGGTCCTCTATAAAAAAGATCCAAAAGGGTCTTGATACCCTTAATGAAAAGTCCCAAACCATGGACCCAAGTAGTCTTAGATAGAGGATGGTCTTAACAAGAAATAATAAAGATAATAAGACAACCATATAGATTGTTGATTAATACGAAAAAATCATTACTATTCTAGATCAACCAAGGTTTAGTGGCTTCTCAAAATCTCCAAATGCTTATCACAAAAGTACCCTAAATTTGGACAAGCTCCTTCATGATAAGAAGGGTGTTGATGTCAATCCCCTTCCAAGCTTGCCTCCCATAAAAAATTCTAGTAGAGATGTAATGACACGTCAATATTTTCCAAACACTGTTACCTTCAAGAGCTCAAATAATCCATTTAGCACACAAGACTAATTATTATTGTTGACCTGAAATCAAGCCTAGGCCTAGAGTTATGAGGGAGACAACAAAATATCCCAATCCACACAATTCTCAAATGAGGCCAAAAGAAATTCCCTAAGAATATTTTCAAGCTTTTGATAAGAAGTTCTAGAAAAAAATCTCAATACGAGCAATAAATGTGAGTAGTTGTCAAGATCTTCGAGCATACCTAAAACTTCTTTGCTACTGAAAAGGATTGATAATACAATAAACTATCTTCTTTTCAATTATAAGAACCTATCATAAAGAGGATGGGATTTCTTGAAAAGTAAAAGGAATGCCTAGGGATCTAAAAACATTCCATGATTAATCTAGATTCACCCACAAGTGTCAAGCCAAGGAGATATAGGTGAAAAATATTTCCTCTAACATTGAGTTTTTTGTTATTGAATGTTGGAACTTGATGTTTTACAAAAAATGTCTAGAAATCCAATGCTTGTTTGATGTCACCTTCGTCCTCTAGAAGAATAAGAAAATAATCATTAGAAAAATGACCACTCACTGATTTGAGGATTTAGGCAAAGAAATGCCTTTGATTAAATTTTGAGAAACAAAATTGGCTAGAAGATATTCAAATCCCTCAATAATAAGCAGCTAAAGAGTACAAGCTAAAGGAAAAATATGATAGACAAACCTAGCCCAAAGTCACTAGAATGATTGTCATTCATAGGGAGACAAGAAGAGGCATCTAAAAAATAATGTGAACAAATTGCACAAAGTTGGGATAAATCCTAAAGTTTGAAGCATGGTGAGGATAAAAGGCCACTCAATTCAATCATAGGCATTAGCAAAGTCAATCTCAATAAACATAGCCTATTG
The DNA here is from genome assembly GCA_007258455.2 of Sequoia sempervirens. NCBI lineage: Eukaryota > Viridiplantae > Streptophyta > Pinopsida > Cupressales > Cupressaceae > Sequoia > Sequoia sempervirens. The sequence continues at coordinate 898,649,719 of VDFB02281492.1, forward strand.
TTGCAATATTTAGGCCCATTTCATGCCTTCCAAAATTGAAATAATATTGCTCAAAATATACCTAGATTTAGATGAAACTAGTTTATTCGAGATGCACTTGTTGCAAATGTTGTCATTGATATCAAGAAGGAATTCATTGTCCAAGATTGTTAGATTAATTGACATTGATGATAAAGGAATGAAGAAATTTTTTTCCACGATGGAAGGCAATCATTAATGAGGTTAGAATTAATGCCAAAGGCCACTATTTGCACATTAAAGGATGAATTTAAATCAGCTTTGTTTATGATGATCGGTTAAGCATATCCAATTAATGATAGCATTTGACCTCCTTGTATTAGCACCCATATTTTAGCAATATAGACCGCTGCCCAAGGAGGAGTTACTTGTGTTTTGATAACATATTAATAAACTCATATTAAGCCGACCCATGAATAGTGCTCAAGGTAAAGTTTAATGTTTATTAAAGATAAATGAAAGAGTTTCTGCTTTGGCCGACCATATTTTGGTGCTTAAGACCAAGGCATGTATAAATGAATATTATCACTCAAATTAAAGTGTGGATGTCTAACTAATATGCATTGATCTAAAGGCAATGATTAAAGACAATGATGAAGATAGTTAACAAAGGAGGTGGTTATACGTTAGTAAAAGGCAACGATTAATATAATTCATAAAGACAACTATTACTATATTTTAAAGAGTGATCAAGGTTAAGAAAGCATCGGTTAGTTTTCAAGAGGTAGCGATGGAGAATTAAGAGGAGACATTACTATTTCAAGATTTTATCTCCTTTCCAAAAGGATGCCTCTCTTCACTAGACCATGAGGATATAAGAGGAATCGGATTTGTGTGGAAAAAGGTAAGTAGATGTGTGAGATATGTGAAGAGTGAAGGAGGAAGTGTGCTGAGTAAAAAGGATAAGTCATATAAATCAGTAGACATATGAATATATATAAAGAAAATTTGATAAGGAGTATATATAAAAATATGAGAAAGAATGTATATATGAAGACATGTCAAGAAAGAAGTATAGAATGATAGAGAGAACGAGAAATATATGAAGTTATATCAATGAAAATCATGGAGAATATATTAGTGAATCTGAGATATTTATGAAGGATATTAATGTGAAAAGAAGAATAGAGAATACTTTTGAAGGATTTATGAGAAAACTAATGAATGATGTATGAGCAAAATTTTGAAGGACTTATGAGTAGGTTAATGAAGAAATTATGAGTGTGAGATTTATGTGAGAGAAATACGAAAGATAAAAATATCCTTCATGCATTGAAGAAGTATTTTTTTAGCAGAAGAGGTTGGTGCCTCCTACTGAAAGAAGAGACTAGTGTCTCTTGCTGAGTTGATGCTTAGTTGTGGGGATTGGTGTCTCTAATGGGTTGGTGCCTACAAATTCTACAAGTGTGGATTGGTGTCTCCAATGGGTTGGTGCCTACAAATTATTTGAGAGGGGATTGGTGTCTCTTTTGGGTTGGTGCCTACAAAACTTGTAAAGAGAATTTTATACAAAGCAATATTTTGTTGTGGTTTTCTTTTGTAAGGTTTCCAAGTAAATTGTGTTATTCTTGCGTTCTTATTATTGATATTTTGCAATTAATGTTATTATGATTGTTAAGTTGAAAAATTAAAAGGATTATCTTATATTGATTCACCAGTCCCCATCTTAATATAAGTGTGTGCTCATCAATTGGTATCAGAGTAGGTTCCTTCATATAGTTTAGCAGGTAGAAGATAGATCTCGGGGAGCACACATGGTAATAGAAACAAGGAGTGATGTTGTGGAAAATGAAGACAACTTTGTGAGTGAAGGAAAAAAATTAGATGGATTTAGAAGAAGAAGAATATGACAAAAATGAAGGAGAATTTGATTTGGAAGAAGAACTCATATGTGCCCTAAGTGAAATTAAGAAACTCAAGAGGAAGAATTTGAAGCAAAAATTACAGCTTTAAGAGGAATGTGAATCTAAGGCTAAAATGTCAGAAAGTCTTGAAGAGTTAGAGAAGATGATCATTTATATAAAAATTCAAATTGAAGAGGCAAAAAAAATTGAGGAAGAGGTAAGGATTCATTTAAAGGAAAAAGAAGAAGATTGTGAGAGGTGTGAGTTTGAAATTATGTCCTTAAGAAAGGAACTAGAAGAAACAACCACTAAGTTGAACAAAAACCTAAAATTTGAGAAGAGTACTAAGATCTTAGATATATCATCAATAGGAAGAGGCCACCAATCAACAAGAAAGGTCTTGGCTATGAAGAAAATAAAAAGGATACTAAAGAGGATCTAGATCCCAAAGAGCCACCAAAGAAGGCGAATGAGGAAGAGATAAAAATCTATGCAAATGGTCTCAATAGTCAAAGTAGTAAGAGGAAAGAGTCAAGTTCTAGGTACTCCAAACATTAACAAGGAAAAATTTAGAAAGTAATTTCCTCTGAAGCAAGCATATATGAATAGGCACAAACATTATTTTTATGATAATTACTTTTTGTGCAATCGTTTTGGTCATAGAGCAAGACATTGTAGAACACGTGCAAGAAATTTTGGTTGGAACAAGAATAGAAGTCCTTATTAGTTCTCAAGTAGGAACTACAATTCATGTGCTCCTTTTGTTGACTACAATGTTATATGCTATAAGTGCAACAAGTATGGACATATAACACGATTTGGTAGAAGTGGTTTTGTGAACCACCTAGACAACACAAGATGGAGGATACCATGGCCAAACAAAAGGGAAAGTCCATAAAAGTTTGGAAAAGAAAGAAAGAGCAAGAGAAGGAGAAATATATACTTATGCAAATTTCATTTCATGCACAAGAGGTATTACCAAGTTCATAAAAGGAGAAGTATGAATTCAAGGGGAGCTAATCATTGCATTATCTTTGAACTCCATATTTTTTATGATATGCACTCAAAAGGAAACTTAGAGAAAGATTTGCTGGTGAATTTCAAAAAGAGGGAGAGTTATAAGAAAAGGGAGAATGATGCAATTGATGTCAAAAGGATAACCTTCTTCATTTAGCATCCATGGATAGAGAAGGAAGAGTTGACGATGCATAGAAAATAATGGGATAGCTAAACAAACTCCTAATTTGTTAAATTTAAGATGATCCAAATTGTTTTTGGACAGCTACAAAAAATATGTCACCAAAGCAATATAGAAACAAAGGATAGAGTAGTAGAGAAAGGAGGAGCATAAGTGAATCTATGATAGGGGGATAAGTATACTCTTATTGCAGTAGATGTGAGTATTGACCACAAAGAATATGAATGGATGTTTCCCATGCTCTATTTTTGGATGGAAGTATAATGAACATCACATTTCCATTGATGCCAAAGGGGGAGAGTTAGAGAAAGGGAGAATTATGTTATTCACAAATTATTTCTTTACACGGTTGCCATCAATGACAAAGGGGGATATTGTTACAAATGTTTTCATTGATGTCAAAAAGGAATTCATTGTCCAAGATGATAGATTAATTATCATTGATGACAAAGGCATGAAGGTAATTTTTTCCACAATGAAATTCAATTGTTGATGAGGTTAGAAAGAAGGCCAAAGGCCACTATTTGCACAATAAAGAATTGTTTATGATGATCAATTAATCATATCCAATTAATGACAACAACTGACCTCCTCATATTAGCGCCCATATTTTAGCAATATAGATCATTGCCTAAGGAGGAGTTATTTGTGCTTTTGTAATATATTAACAAACTCATATTAAGCCACCCATGAACAGTGCTCAAGATAAATTTTAGTGTTTATTAAAGATAAATGAAAGAGTTTCTAAGTTGGCCAACCATATTTTGGAACCTAAGACCAAGAATTGTATAAATGAATATTATCACCCAAATTAAAATGTGGATGTCTAACTAATATACATCGATCTAAAGGAAGTGATTAAAGACAACTATGAAGAAAGTTAACAAATGTGGTGGTTATATGTTAGTAAAAGGAAGCAATTAATATAATTCATAAAGACAACAATTACTATATTTTAAAGAGGTAGCAATCAAAGTTAAGAAAGCAATGGTTAGTTTTGAAGAGGTAGTGATGAAGAATTAAGTGGAGACATGATTGTATCAAGAGGTTATCTCATTTCCAAAAGGATGCCTCTCTTCACTCAACCATGAGGATATAAGAGGAATCATATTTGTGTGGATAAATGTGAGTAGATATGTGAAAGAGTGAAGAAGGAAGGAAGTGTGTTGAGTAAAAAGGATAATTCATATACACCAACAAACATATGAGTATATATATAAAGAAGATTTGACAAGGGGTATATATATACAAATATGAGAAATAATGTATATATGAAGACATATCAATAGAGAAGTATGGAATGATAGAGAAGACGAGAAATATATGAAGATCATGGAGCATATATGAGTGAATATGAGAGATTTATAAAGGATATACATGTGAAAATAAGGAGAATAGAGCAAACTTTTGAAGGAATTGTGAGTAGACTTATGAAGGATTTATGAGCAGACTTTTGAAAGACTTATGAGAAAGCTCATGAAGAATTTATGAGAAGATTATGAGTATGAGATTTATGTGAGAGATATATGAAAGCTATAGAAACATTCATCATCCATTCAAAAAGAAGTTTTTGAGCAAAAGAGGTCGGTGCCTACTACTAAAAGAAGAGATTGGTGTCTCTTACTAATTAAATGGTGCTCAATTGTTTGGATTGGTGTCTCTAGTGATTTGGTGCCTACAAACTTTGTAAAGAGAATTTTATATAAAGCAATATTTTGTTGTGGTTTTCTCCTATAAGGGTTTCCATGTAAATTGTGTGTTCTTCTTGTGTTTGTATTATCAATATTGTGCAATTAATGTTATTGTGATTGTTAAGTTAGAAAAGTAAAAATATTATCTTATATTGATTCATCCCCCCTTCAATATAAGTGTGTTTTCATCAACTTTTTTTTGGAAGGAGATGACACAACTTCAAAGCAAGAGCATTAACGATGATATATATATATATATATATATATATATATATATATATATGTGGATGGTGAAAATCTACAAATGGCTAAAACTAACAAACACACATTAGCATGATTAGCACTTTAAAACATAGCAAATTATCAAGCATCCATATGAAATAATAAATCATGTTTCAAGATGCAAATAAATTACAAGATAAACTAAAGCATATAAAATATGAAATAAATCCTATTTCATATTGGATTGGTGCTTCTATGGAAAGAAGCCCTTTCCCAATCCTTGCTTAAGCTCCATGATGAAAATGATTTGAATATGATATGTAATGCTAAGATATGGAGTGGACAAAATCAGTTCTCCATTGAAGAGAGTGACCTTGCATGATATTGTAGATGAGATACAAAGATTGTGGAGGATTTGAACAATAGAGGAGACCTCTATTTATGGCCAAAAGTGATAAAAGAACGCCAAACATGGAGGATGTGGGACTAAAGATAAGCCAATGAAAAAAGGCCACTTGTCAACTTGTGATAGGCTAGAGGATGAGCACATTTTGGTCAATGTGCCAAAGAGAGGGAGATTTCAAATTTGAATTTGTGAAATAAATGTTGAGTTTGACTTGTGCAAGAGACATGTAAGAGCCATTTAAGAGCTCATAAATGCTTTGTTGGATGTACATGTCCACTTGCTTTTGAATTCAAATTTGAGGGAATATTCCTCAAAGATGCCATGTTGATGGAAAATGTTGATTTTATAAATAAATAAAATGTTTTATTGGTGCAAGTGGGAAAAGCTAGAGGATGTGATGGGTGGTTAGATTAGGTTTAATCAGGATTAGCTTAACTTAGATGATGATTAAGATGCTTTGACCCTTTTGACTTGAATATTTTGATTTATTTAAATCAAAAAGGGATGAAAGGTGATTTTAGACTTAATTAAATAAAGGATTGATTTATTTAATCAAGGAGGGTGATGTTAGGATCAAGTTGATTTATTTAATTTAAACTGACACTTTAGGAGATTGATAAATAAACTTGATTTATTTGCTGAATGGATGAATATGACCTAATAAAATGCATGATGCTAATTTTGCATGTCTACAATATATATATATATATATATATATATATATATATATATATATATATATATATATATATATATATATATATATATATAAGATATTAAGAAGAATAGTCAATTTTTAATTTTTGATATCCTTTGGATCTATGGATTTAGGCATAATATTTCCTTTATTTGTGATTTTTTTTTAAGGAATTAGAATGAAAGGCTTTAAAGTAAAATTAATAAAGATCATCTTCAACTAACTTCCAAAGAGTCTTGTAAAAATTCATAAGGAAATTGATCACATGTAGGAGATTTATCATTGGTCATTAAAAATGTAGCTTCAGGAAGATTAACAAGAGTAAGAATTTGACCACAATAGGCTTGCTAAGAATAGGAAAGCTTACAAGGGACAACCTTGAGGCATTGTTGCAAAGCATGGTCTCGTTCAAAAGAATTCTCTTAAGCTTTAAACACCTTCTATAATGAAAAATAAGAGTTTCAAGGATATTAGGAAGTTCAATTAGAAGTTGATAGTTGCCTTTAATTTTTTAATGGCTTGGAGAGTGTGGTGATCACAAAGAACTTGAAAATTTTCTTTAGGATCTCAATCTCCCAATTTTTGAGTCAATGTAGATGAGCTTTAGTATGAGAACCTTTGGTTGTATAACTATTAGTAATTTTCTTTTATTGACAAAGCTTGACCTCCCACAATCGCAAAGCAAGTGTAACTTAGGGATGAGTTTCTAGAATAGCGATAGCTTGATGGAGCTCTAAGGTGGTGGCTTCATATGAGCAAAAACAAAAGTGTGCCAACTAGTGGCCATAAATGAAAGAAATTGAGAAGTGATCTTGATAGCAGTATTCCACTAGTAAATCCAACCTACCTGTAGAGTGGATCAGGCTCAAGGTTCTAGACACATTGGATTTGGTCCAACATGGGTTGATGATTCAACAAATAAGTGTTGATAAAAAATTGAATCTTATTGACATTGGGTTTAGCAAGTTGCCATTGAATTGAAAATTGACTGGAGAATGGTCTGAAAGGACAACATCCAATAAAGGCTCCACCAAAAGGGGAAAATAATTGGAAAAACTAAAGAATGATTGCACTAAAATCATAGCAGGATTAAGTAACTTGTACATTTTATCGAACCCATCATAGAAATTGCTCCATGTATACCATGGTAGTAATTGTGGAAAAATACCATGTTGGGATCATAAAGATCTAGTTTTTTGTGAATGAAATACCGAACTTCCCTTTCACTAGGTGTCCAACATATGGGGAGAGTACCATCTTTATTACATGCCACCTTCGAGAGAGAAAGGTGACAACTCCTTGATGACTTGTGTCATGACCCCTACACATAAATAAACTAGCTGGTCAAATACTATTGAAAGCAATAGAAAGAAAAAACCAATAATTTTAATTTTTTGTAAACATAAAAAGTCAAAATTATTATCAAGTATCTCTCATTGAATACTTCCTAAGGAGGCCTACATGACTTTGAACATTCTAGGATATAAAATTAAATATTGGGGTCATTGGATTTGTGCATCATGGTTTTGAGACACATGGTTTTTTGTATACCACTTGGTTATTTTGTGTGAGCAAGTGCATGTTTAGTGGTTGGGGTTGGCTAAGTTAAGTGGGTCATTATTTTTATTGATCTCTCTTGCTAAGTGAACATGTGAAGCATGGCATGAGATGTGTGGTTACATTTTTTGACACATGGAGGATGCATTAGAGGAGCTTGATGTTTCAAAAGCATTCATGGATACTCTATAAGTGTATTTTAACGATTCCTTGTAAAATATCACATTAAGTGTGGATTCTTTTGGAGGTTGAGTTTTTCCTCTTAATCATATTCTCACGGTATATCTTGTGTAATCTTGTGGTATTTCTTTGATATTTATAATATGGTTATTTTATAAGCTTGTATACATGATTTTTTCTCATAGGATTATGTAGGAAATGGTTTGATTAATATAGTAATTATAAATTTTCCTATTATAAATGTATGCCATTTCTCATGATTGAAGGATGAATTTGTATCTTCCCATCTTTAAAATACTATTTTAGAGTTAGCTTTAAATTCTTCAAATGAATTATTATAAATAGTGAAATGATCTTTATATATTTTTACACAATCATGAATTTGAACAAAAATACAAGTAACACTACTCATTGAAAGGTTATTGGTGTAGGAGTTAATAGTGAACTCCTCAACTCCTCGGGATCATTAGCAAGACAACAATTTACACAAGAGAGAAATGGCATAAATATCATGCTATGATTATTGATGCAAGATTGTTAGATTGAATATCTGATGTTCATATGGTGCCTTGCTTATAAAGGAAAGTTGTGAGAAAATTAGACAAGATCCTGACATGTTTCTTAATCCTATACAATGAGAGAACTACCTCAACACATGTATTAAATTACTTAGGATACAACCATTAAATTCCAAAAGATAAGATCTAGTGACAACTATCACTATCTAGACAGATTCCCTCCTAGGACCTAGTTAGGAAAAACACATATTTACACCAACACCCCCCTTAAGTGCAACTTAGGGAGTATTATAATGCAAAGATGAAAAGACAAGTCCTAGTTACAAGGCCATGTTAGGTACCCATGTACATATGTAATGCAATCTCACAAAAAGAGAAAGTGAGAAAACCCAATGGGACAAAACTCCTCCCCAAAAGATCTCAATGATGCATGAGAGGAACAAAACCCCATATGAGGAAAAATAAATCCCATAAGAGAGATGAAGAGAGACCACTCAACCCCCCTCAATGAGATAACCTACTACAAAGAAACACTGGAAGCACATTGGTGGAGTAACATTGGAACCTTAATCCAAGCAATAAAGGAAAGATAATTTTGATGCTATAAATCCTAGAATGTCTTTGGAAAATTATTGGAATCATGATAAAATAAATTAAGTCTTAGTGTCAAGGAACACTGGAACACTCTTGATATCGAGCAATCATGGAATTTGAATGAAGCAATAGGATATATAACATCATTCTAGAACTAAAATGAAGTGCAAAGATCAAAATTGCACCTTCCTAAGTGATAGTATGTCCAAGTGATCAACCAGAAAGTGAATAAACACAAATATGAATAAAAGATACATGGTTGACATGATAGAGCTCCTCAATATCTTTCCTATATCATAAGAATCACAAAAATTGGAGATAGTGGAAAAAAGTTATGAGCTTGGGAGCTAGAAATGAAGATCTAACTTCAATCAATAATGAATGTTACGAAATAGAAAAAAAATTGGAAAATAACCTACACTTTAGAATTCACAAATCCAGTTTTTTCGCATTTTTGAAAAAATGCCTCCTAGATTGCAAGTTATGGTATTTTTAAATAGTTGCCCAATTTGGGAATTAGAGGGAAAAATTTGGGCCCCTAGGCATTAAGCCCCCAGGTGCCCATATGACAGGCTGAAGTTTACATAGTTTTAAATTTTTTTATGTCGCCCTCCTATTGCCAATGGAGTGGCAAGCAGGAAGCACATCGATGGCGACATGGTGGTGAGCCTAAGCCCCATTGCTCGAGGCTTAGCTACCTCTACATGCAAGAGGAATTGGGGTTTAAACCCTCGTGACATGTGGCTTGCTGGTAAACAAACTTGTCATCCTAATAAATTTATTTCCAAATTTTATTAATAAAAATCTTGAAATTGTACCACAAATGGAAGATAAAGTACAATGACGCAAACAATTTAACAGTGACCTAGTACCATGCAGGATATGACGCAAACAATTACACCAACAATAGAGGAATATGTCATAACATTCTTCATGTACTTGACTATGATTGCAACTGCATAGACCGTATGGTACAACCAAGTATGGATCCATATGGTCATATGGAAATAACAATGATACAAAATTTTGCTTGATGCCCCTAAGAAAAAAATGTCTAAATTTGATGATTTGACAGTTGATCCTTAGGTTTTTGAGCTTTTAAATGCAATGGAAAGGTTTGATTTAGCCCAAAGTGCCTTGAAAATTCAACTACCTCCAAATTCTAGCAACTGTAACCGTCAACTTGAAACCTTTGTAGTTCAGTCAAAACATAACAAAAATTGATGAAATAAAAGAAAAAACCGAGTTTCTCTAATGCCTTGGATTCAATCATGAGGTCCTTGATACCCCCAATCACACATAAAAATTTATCAAGCCAAAATAGGTCCCTCAAAATTGGGAAGAATTCTACACCACTGAAGATCTGATACCATGTAGGAGTTAATTGTGAACTCCTCAACACCCCAAGATCACCTGCAAGACAAAAATAACTTCCACAAGAGAGAAACTATAGAAATATCATGCTATGTTTATGGATGCAAGATTGTCATATTGAATATCTGTTGTACATATGATGCCTTGCTTATAAATGCAAGTTGTGAGATAGGATTAGACAAGATATTGACGTGTGTCTTAATCTTGTACAATGAGACAACTACCTCAACGAATTTTAAATGACTTGGGATATAACCATTAAATGACAAAAGATAAGATAAGATCTAGTGACAACTAACACTATCTAGACAGATTCCCTCCTAGGACCTAAATAGACTTAACATGTAAAATAGGACCTAGATATGTAAAATACCTTTTTACACCAACAATTGGTTCATTACAAAGTCCAAAGGGAATAACATTAAATAGGAAAATATTCCCCATGGACAAGTGAAAGTTTTTTTATCTTGATCTTTGGGGTAATTCAAATTGATTATATCCATTGAACCCATCCAAAAAGGAAAATAATTTCTTTGATGCAGGAGCATCTGGATAAGGCGTAATCTTGCATCAACCAAAAAGATGGTGTTCATTTTGGTTTGTTTTGGCCTCTCTCAACATTGGCAATCTTTGGTGTAGAAATTGATTTTCAGCCTCATTGATAAAATGTTGTATAGCACGGTTTGGTCAAGTTCACATATTTGCTTCTTTCAAGATATTTTGTCATTGTCTTAAGGATACAACTTGGATCCGAACCATGCCATTTTAAAATGGAATTGTAAACCTTTAAATCTGTAAATAAAAATGCAAAATAAGTGTGAAAAATGAAGAATGTGAAAAGACAGATTTGTGAAGGGACTTGACCAAGGAATGGAAAGGATTCAAAATAAAAAGAAACACATTTCCTATTTTAATTTATCTGAGAGGCATTCCTACAATGGCATCATGGATGTTTGCAGATCCATGTAAGAAAAAATAAATGGCAGCTACGGATGGAAGTTGAAGAGGATGGAAGATGAAGAGCCAAGAGAACATAATGGATGTAATTCGCCTTCCACTAAATGCCTTATTTATCCACTCATGGTAGAGGAGGCTTGGCATTCGCAACACTTAGAGTAGGTTTGGTAGTAGTTGCAGGTGTTTAGTTACGCAATGGAGATACTTTGATTGTTGATAATAAATGGTAAAATACCGTATATCAAATTGGGTTTTTTTGGTTATTTTATTTTGTCAAAAATCAGTTTTGTGTCACCTCGTTTGGCAGAGCTATATTTCACATGTTAAGAGCCAAGTCTACTTCTCTAGAAAAATTTTAATGACATCTAAAATCAAGGGAATACATACACATCATGTCAAGAGATATAGGAGAAATGATAGCATCAATTGAGGTGCCATTATTTGTGACATTCCACTTCATAAATGCTCAAGAGCAAAAATATGATAATGATCATATAAGCACATAGGGTTAGGGGTATTTGCAACAACTCTTCTTTTTGAAATGGATCAAAATATACCACATTATGTTTTGTTTCCAAATATCTATGTAAAGGTTTCTAAGTGGGGTGAGGTGTAATTTTCTATTGTTTTATATATATATTAGAAAATCTATATAACATTTATGTTTATATGTAACAAATTGATTTATGAAAATCTATATAACATTAGTATAGCTATAATTTTCTACTATTTTATATATATTTTAGAAAATCTATATAACATTTATGTTTATATGTAATAAATTGATTTAAGAACAAGTGCAATTGATAAAAAAATAGCAACAATTTTTAATATTTGATATTATTTCCAATATTACAAAAAAATGGGTGTTATATATGTTTTAGAAGTTGGATTAGAGTTGAGGTTAACAATTAAAAAACATGGCAAAAAGGTAGAAATATTTCTAATTTGAAAATCAAAGTTGAGGTTAACAATAACAAAACATAAAAAAAAGACAAAAATATTTCTAATTTGAAAATCAAAGTTGAGGTTAACAATAACAAAACATGAAAAAAAGGCAAATATTTCTAATTTAAAAATCAAAGTTGAGGTTAACAATAACAAAACATGACCAAAAAGCAAAAATATTTCTAATTTGAAAATTAAAATTGAGGTTAACTAAAGCAACTGTTTAAACCAATAAATAAATTAGTATATACTTAAAATTAAATATTCAATATCATATTAAAACAAGATATCTCTTAGGTTTTTTATATAGAAGTTTCTAAAATTTAAAAACTTAAGTTAAAGAACTTTTTTAAATTTACTATTTCATTAGAAAATTCGATTTCTAAAAATATACTTAAAATTTAAAAATATTAAAAAAAATAAAAATAGAAAAAATATTTTACAAATTAAATAAAAAGAAAATATCTTAAAATTACTATTACACATAAAAATATGTTTATGAATGAATATATTTAAAACATAAAAAATATTTAATATTTTTAAAAGAAGAAAATATTTCTAAAAGAAACAAAATCATTCATATTTTATTTTATTCAAAATTAATATGTATGAGTAGACCTTTTAATAATAAGTGCACATATAGAATCAAAATCAAAGAGATTTGATCAAACAAAAAAATAAAATAAAGAGATTTGATGAAAATAAAAGGAAACATAAATAATGTTGAATAATTTCAATAGCAATGCTCAGTTCATAATTTCTATAAAAAATTAATCAATTAAAAATGAACAATAAAAAATAGAAAAAATATGATATGAAGAAATTATAAAGTAAAAGAATGAAATTTTGGTGTACATAAAAATATGTAAAACTTTTATCTATGTATATCTATTTTATTAGGAGAGATAATGTAGCATGAATAATTTTTTGTATAATTAAGATTAAAGTCAAGCTTAGATTAAGTGTTAGCATTAGAATTAAAATTGTGGCTATATTTATTAGGATTAGGATTATGGTTAGAGTGATGGTTACAAGCATGGTTAGATGTAGAATTAAAGTTATAATTAGGTTATAGTAAGGGTTATTGTTAAAATTATGCCTAGAATTAGATTGAGTTAGGATTAAATTAAGTGTTACAATTAGAATTAGGGTTATGATTTAAGGTCAAAATTACGGTTAGGGTCAGGTTTGAATTAGGGTTATGGTTTGGGCTAGAATTAGGATTAGGGTTAAGATTAAAATTAAAATTAGGATTAGGGTAAATGTTCACTTAGGGTGGTTAGGGTTAGGGTTCGATTAGGGTTAGGGTTAGGGTTTAATTAGGGTTAAGGTTTGATTAGGGTAAATTTTCACTTAGGGTGGTTAGAGTTAGGGTTAGGGTTCAATTAGGGTTAGGGTTTAATTAGGGTTAAGGTTCTATTAAGGTAAATGTTCACTTAGGGTGGTTAGGGTTAGGGTTAGGGTTCATTTTGGGTTAGGGTTAGATTTTATGATAAATATTGGGTTAGGGTTAGGGTTGGGGTTCAAATAGGGTTAGGGTCAAGATCAAGGTTAGGGTTCAATTATTGATAGATTCAATAAGGGTCTAATTAGGGTTAGGTTAAGGTTACAATTAGGGGTTGGGTTCAATTAGGGTAAGGATTAGTGTTAGTCTTAGGGTTAGAGTTCAATAAGAGTTGCAATTAAATTATGGTTTAAAATAAATACATCTTTCATTAATTAAAACATAAAAAATAGAAAATAAAGTATAACTATATAATACAATTAAGTATAAAATAGAAAATAAAGTAGAAATAGAAAATTTAAAAAATTAAGTATAATTTTTTTTTAAATTCACTATTTCATATAAAAAAAAAGTTTCTAAATTAATATACTTAAAAAATAAAATATCTAAAATATTTTTGAAATAGATATCCATTAGACATAAAAAGAAGTTTCTAAAATTTAAAAATTCAAGTATGAAAGAACTTTCCTCAAACATAAGACTAGAAACTTGAGTATGAAAGAAATTTCCTTAATTCACTATTGCATATTAAAATAAGTTTCTAAATTTTAGAAACTTCTTTTGGAGAAAAGTTGTTTCATAGTTTTTATATTTTAGAAACTTATTTTTAAAAATTATAAAATAATGTATTTAAAACTAAAAAGTAGAAAGCTAAATAAAAAGGAAATATAAATTTACTGTTACACAAAAAAAATATTCAATATTTTTAAAAAAATTGAAAGCATTACAAAAAGAAAAAAATCATCCATATTCTATTTTAAAAAATAATCTATATCTCTAAAGAAATATTTTAAATTTAAGACTTTATTAAATAAATTATTTTACAAAAATACAACTTCGATATACAATCTAATATAAAATCTTTCCATAATAAGTGCACATCTAAAATAAATTGTAAATTATAAATTAAATACAAAAAAATATAATAATTTAATTATTACACATAAAAATAAGTGTTTAAATTAATATATTAAAACTACCATACTTATATTTATCAAATTAATGCACACTAAATTTTATCATAAAATTAGCGTTATGATTCAATTAGAATTTAAAGATAAAGCTTGGAGTTAGGGTTAGGGTGATTGGAGTAAGATCAAGGTTACAATTAGGGGTTAATGTTCAATAAAAGATAGGGTTAGGGTTAGGGTTAGGGATCAATCAAGATTAAGACTAAATTAGGGATAGGATCAGGGTTAGGGATCAATTAGGATTAAGATTAAATTAGGGATAGGGTTAGGGTTAGGGATCAATTAGGATTAGGGTTCAAAAGGGTTCAATTAGGGTTAAGGTTATGTTAGGGTTAGGGTTCTTGATTAGGGTTTAATTATGGTTAGAATTAGGTCAGGGTTCAATTTGGGTTACGGTTAACATTAGGGTTGTATGATATAGCTTGGGGTAAAGGTTATGGTTAGAGTTAGGACTCAACTAGGGTTAGGAACAAATAGGGTTTGGGTTAGAGTTGGGGTTCAATCAGGGCTAGAGTTTAATTAAGCATAGGGTTCAATTAGGGATAGGATCATGGTAGGGTTAGGGTTATTGATTAGAGATTAACTAGGCTTAGGGTTAAGTTTCAATTAGGGTTAGGGTTAACATTATGGTTATATGATATAGCTTGGGGTAAAGGTTGTGGTTAGGATTGGGGATAGGGTTAGGACTCGACTAGGGTTAGGAACAAATGGAGTTTGGGTTAGGGTTAGGGTTCAATCAGGGCTAGAGTTTAATTAGGGTTAGGGTTAACATTAAGGTTATATGATATAGCTTGGGGTAAAGGTTATGGTTAGAGTTAGGACTCAACTAGAGTTAGGAACAAATAGGGTTTGGGTTAGAGTTGGGGTTCAATCAGGGCTAGAGTTTAATTAATCTTAGGGTTCAATTAGGGATAGGGTTATGTTAGGGTTAGGGTTCTTGATTAGAGTTTAATTATGGTTAGGGTTAAGTTTCAATTAGGGTTAGGGTTAACATTAGGGTTATACGATATAACTTGGGGTAAAGGTTGTGGTTAGGATTGGGGTTAGGGTTAAGATTCGACTAGGGTTAGGAACAAATAGAGTTTGGGTTAGGGTTAGGGTTCAATCACGACTAGAGTTTAATTAAGGTTAGGGTTAAATTAGGGTTAGGGTTAAGGTGAGGGTTATGACTTAATTAGGGGTAAGGTTTGATTAGGGTTAGTGTTCACCTAGGGTTATGGTTAGGGTTCAACTAGATAGTTATTTTAATTAGGGTTATAGTTAGTGTTAGGCTTCAATTATGGTTAGGGTTAGGGTTCTTGATTAAAGTTTAATTAAGGTTAGGGTTAGGTTAGGGTTCAATTAGGCTTAGGCTTAACATTAGAATTACACGAGCTATAGGTTGGGGTAAAGGTTATGATAAGGGTTTGGGTTCTAGGGTTAGGACTCAATTAGGGTTAGGAACAAATATGGTTTAAGCTAGGGTTAAAGTTCAATCAAGGCTAGAGTTTAATTAGAGTTAGGGTTCAATTAGGGTTAAGGTTAAGGTTAGGGTTAGGGTTTAATTAGGGTTAAGGTTTGATTAGGGTAAATGTCACTTAGGGTGGTTAGGGTTCAACTATAGCCATTTTAATTAGGGTTGTAGTTGGTGTTAGCGTTCAATTATGGTTAGGGTTAGGGTTCAATTAGGGTTAGGGTTAGGATTAAGGTTAGGCTACGCTAAGGGTTCAATTAAGGTTAGTTTAATTAGGGTTACTTTTAGGGTTTGCTTATGGTTAAAGGGTTTCAATTAGGGTTCATTTAAGGTTATGGTTAGTGTTAGGGTTATGTTTATGGTTGAAATAGAATTATGATTCAACTAGGATTCAAGGTTATGATTAAGGTTTGATTAGGCTTTATGATTAAAATTAGTGCTTAATTAGGGTTAGGGTTAGGGTTATAATTCATTTAGGGTTAGAGTTTTAAATTAGGACCATTCAATTAGGGTTAGGGTTAAGTTTAAGGTTAGGTTAGGGTTAGATTTCAATTAGGGTCAGTTAGGATTAGGGTTAAAGGCTTAATTTGGGTTAAGATTAGGATTAAGGTTAGGTTAAGGTTAGGGTTCTAAGATCATAAATCTTTGTGTCAGTGTTAGGGTTATCGTTAAGGTTAGGTTAGGGGTAGGGTTTAATTATGGTTAGGTTAAGTGTTCAATTAACATTAGGGTTATGGTTCTACAATAAAGTTTGATATCAAGATAAATTAGGGTTAGGGTTAGGGTTTAGGTTCTAAGATAAACCTTGGGGTCAATGTTAGGGTTAGGGTTGGAATTATGGTTAGGGTTAGGGTTAGGGTTCAATTACGATAAAGGTTAAAATTCAATTAGGGATATGGTTGTAGGATAAAGCTTGAGGTCAAGATCAGGATAAGATTTGGGAAAGGGTTAGAGTTCAATTAGGATTCAAATAGGGTCATAGTAAGGGTTCAATTGAACCCTATTTTAACCTTTACCCCAACCCTAATTAAACTTGAACCTCAACCCTAATAAAAGTTTGAATCTAACCATGTTTGACCCCTAACCATAACTTATATTAAATTTTTATATTAAATATACAAAAATATTATTATTTATCTAATAATATAATAAAATAATATTGTATAATTATATATTAATTCATGTTATGTGTTGCGCCGCTACTAGCTTATCTATCTTAATATATTAATCTATATATTATATGTCGAGAGGTATCATTTTCGAGGCGTATTTTTTAAATTCAAAAAAGCAAAAAAATATATTAATGAAAAAATACGCCTCAAAAATGATACCTCTCGACATATAATATATAGATTAATATATTAAGATAGATAAACTAGTTGATCCAATTTTTCCATCGATTTAAAAGTCAATGGTTTCAGGATTGATATACCTCATCCATGGTGTTGCGTGAGTTGATTGAGAGTTTAGCAATTTCTATATTATGTAGGCAAATAAAAGTCAAAGAGAAAAAAGTCAGTCCGAGTGAAGAGGAAGGGACGCGGCCTTGTGGGGGTTGCATTTTATTGTACAAACTAAGATCTGCATAGAGAAGTCGGTGGTCGACTTGGCAGGAGGAAGGGTGAGGAAAAGTAGGAGCGCATAAGTCAAGGAAGGGATTGCTTTCACAGACCCGACCAGGAAAAGCCAAACCGCGCCATAAAATCAATTGGATGTTACTGTATGATGAGAGATAATATAAGGAAGGGCGGCAGGGTAGGTCTGGAGAGGGAAAAAAGAGTTGAAGGGGGCGCAGAGATTGAAAACATGGGACTGCTAATTTAAATACAGAGTATTTAAGGGGAGCGCGAGCCAGAGGAGGAGGAGATAAGCGCCATAGAAAGAGAGGTTAGAGTGCAGAAACTAGAGAGGCTAAGGTCATGAGGATACACTCTGAAGGAGAGACTCGACTGGAGTTTTAAGACCGATTCTTCACTAGTCTTTGATAGCAGATTTAAATTGAAATGAACGGAGGCTGCACACAGTTGTATCAGAATTAAAAGATATACAGGTAAGAAGTGATTAGAGGGGCACGTAGTATGTGAGGAAATCAAAATGAATGCAAATTAAAGGATCTTGAGTGTGCAGATTAGAGAGAGAGGCCATTGCAGGCCGATAATTGTAATCATTGAATTACGTATTTAGTTTTGATGAAAATGTTCAATAAAGCTGAATGTATAGACTTGTGTCTTGTTGTAGTTTTCATAATGTTTTGATTTAATAGGCAGTGAGCATCTTCCTGTATTTGATTGGGAATTGTGAGTTTGAGAGGCGAGAGTCCTCTTGCATCGTTCTTACTTGCAAGAGTATCCAACACTTGATCAATCAATAGTAAAGGAACATTTTCCATATAAGTAGCATTATTTAAATTTCTATGTTCTACACAAATCCTCCATTTAATAATTCTCTTTGGAATAATAGTCAAAGGAGAAAGATGCTAACTATCTAAGATGGGATAAATAAAACCATCATTCCATATTTTTTTGTCATTTAGTTTTGACAATCATTTGAAGGATGGGATTCATCCTTCTTCGGTGTTGTCATAGTGGTGAACAATCATTCCTTATATAAATGTGATCAATACAATTGTTAATATATATCTCTCATATTGTAACACTCCCATACAAATGTAGGATGGGTGTACAATCATTCCTTATATAAATGTGATCAGTACAAGTGTTAATATATATCTCTCATATCATAACACTCATACAAATGTAGGATGATGTTAAAGCACGAAGAGTAATTCTTTGTTATGAGAAGAACTAAGTTGTAGGTTAACATTCAATATTTTCTAGATAAGATTTCTTTAATTCAAGATCCAAATTAGATGATATATTTTATGAATAAAAATAAATTATATACAATTATGAGGTACTGGGTGATCCCACAATACTTGTTTACAATTTTTGGCCAAACTAGACATTGAATTGATTTTTTCTAACTAAATCTCCACTTTCGAGCACCTATAGCAACTAAACCATGAGGAATTTGAAGATGATGCAAGCTAGTAATTTGTGGCATTTTGTTTGTAGATTCTAATTTTAGATTCTAAATTTATTTTTTTCAAAATTTTTGGAATCAAATTGCACTTCTTTTTCCATCTCCTTCGAAAACTAGTTTTTTTTTCAATAAACACCATTTTTAAGGAGTGATGCTCACCATATACAACATAACTTATTTTCCATGAAGGATAAAATTTAATTTTTTTCAAATTTAGATTTGTAACTATGATATCTAGTGCTTCCAATTGGTTTCATAGTGTTTTATTGAATATTTTTTCCTTAATCAAGTTTCAAAGTCAAACCAATTACAATTCGACATAGGCGAACCGTATACAACATAACTTTTTTGTATGTATTGAAATTCAATTTTTTGTTGGATCAAGAACATCAATATCTAGTGCATAGATATTTTAATTTTTTGTTGATAATTTACTATTTTTCCCCATGTATAGAACAAAGAGCTTGATTTTCAGTGAAAAACCTATGTTTAATCAAACTAAAAAACAAGTACATAATAAAACCAAAGCATATTAAATTATATTTGTTGGATAGCTTGTTTCAAGGACTACCATCATCCAGTTGGGTCTGTGAATTCTTCTCTATTTTCATCCTCAACTCGAACTACAAAGGAAAAAATTCTAGAGTTTTTTGGTGCCAGAGGGGGAGAAGGGGGGAAAAGGGGGGTTCAAGTAAACCCCCTTGGAGGTTCACTTGAACCACGAACCCCTTTCCACAAACCTTTCCTTTTTTTTCCAAGAAATGTGGGACCCAACATTTAATGGGTTCGCTCGAAGGGGGGTTCTAGCAAACCCCCTTTGGGTTCACTCAAACCAAATGTTCGTTTGAACCCCCTAAAACCAATTTTTTTTGCATGTCCTGGACGTTTTTTTCAATTTTCCTTCCTCACTAGAATTGCAAACCAATTTTGTGGGTTTACCCTATTAGTTGAAGAAAATTTATAAAATTTTACCATGGTTTAGAACTATCAAATCAAGAAAAGTTACTTAAAGGACATTCTTGAAACAATAGTCTTTTATGTACCATTTTGAAAATAAATTGAAATAAAAATGTCCTCAAATATTTCTTATAAATCTAGACTTCAATTAATAGTGGGTAGTAGTAGTTGATCCCCATTATCTTCATCAACCTACAATGGTTTTTTTTTTTTTTTAAGAATGGTTGAGCTAGAAGATACAAACTAAGATTTTTAGTTCGATTCCCATTAAAAATCACCATGTTACCCAATTTACAACTATCCATGCACCAATTTTTTCCAACTAGAGTCTCCCAATTATTAAGGGACAAACCCCTTAATTTAATTATAGGCTTAAATACCATAAAGTATATATGGTGTTCCCTTGACTTAATATAAGTGATAAATTATCTTCAATAATCCCCTTTAGCTTGACTATAGACTAGTCAACCATTTAGAGAATGGTTGGAGTCTATCATAACCCATATAGACATAAGTTTTTCATGGTTCCTTTAGTCATTACATTATTTTTTTCTCCCATATCAATTAAATAATTTAAAATTAAAATTTTTCTAATGCAAACACTTAATTACAATAGGACTTCTAAGATCATAATATCCAAGATTAACAATATTACCTAGCATGAGGTTATCCAATCAACCTACCATTTTTATAGTTCATGGATCTTCTTTCTTAGATCCTCTATTCTTTCAAAGCTCCTTAATTGTTTTGGTGTAAATAGGAACATCTTTTATTTCTTGAAATATTGGGATCTTAACATTGTGCATTTTGAGGTTCATGTCCAAAACATTAAATTTAGTTTTTTGTTTAGTATTTTAAATACTTAACCTTATTTGATATGGAGGTGTTGAGGGTTGAACATGAAGTGTTTTTGAAATAATGGGTAGATTATTAGCGGATTGGTCGGCATGCTCATATGGTTCTATGATAACTCGGATGGATGGCCCCTTAAGATGTTTTCCAAAGCAAAGTTGCAACTCATTAATTCCAACCATATTGATAGGGTATTAATGATAGTGGTTTCATTGTTGTAGACTAGATGGTCCAATTTATTGTTAGGATGGGAGCTAGGGGTGATCCCACAATACTGGTTTACAATTTTTGGCCAAATTGGACACTGAAATAATTTTTTCTAACTAAATCTTCACTTTTGGGCACCTATAGCGGCTAAACTGTGAGGAATTTGAAGATGATGCAAACTAGTGATTTGTGACAGTTTGTCTGGAGATTGTAAATATATTTTTTTCAAAACTATTGGAATCAAATTGCATTTATTTTTTCATCTCCTTCGAAAACTAGTTTTTTTTCAATAAACAACATTTTTAAGGAGTGACGCTCACCGTATAATGCATAACTTTTTTTTTCATGAAGGATAAAATTCTATTTTTTTTGAATTTAGATTTGTAACTATGATATCTAGTGCTTCCAATTGGTTTCATAGTGTTTTATTAAATATTTTTTCCTTAATCAAGGTTCGAAGTCAAACCAATTACAATTTAGACGTAGGTGGACTGTATAACGCGTAACTTCTTTTGTATGTATCGAAATTCTTTTTTTTTGGTTGGATCAAAGACATGAATATCTGGTGCACTCATATTTTTTAAATTTATTTTTTGATAATCTGCTATTTGTCCACATGTGCAGAACAAAGAGCTTGATTCTCGGTGAAAAACCTATGTTTAATAAAACTAAAAAAACAAATACATAATAAAACCAAAACATATTAAAATTATATTTGTTGGATAGCTCGTTCTAAAGACTACCATCATCCAGTTGGGTATGTGAAGTCTCCTCCATTTTTATCCTCAACCCCAGCTTCAAAACACAAAATTCTATACTTTTTTGGTGCCAGAGGGTGAGAAGGTGGGAAAAGGGGGGTTCGCTCGAACCAGCATTCATTCGAACCCCCTTTCAAAAAATGTTTTCTTTGTGTTGTTTGGCAGGAATGGTGGGACCTTGCATTTAATTGGTTTGCTCAAACTAGGGTTCATTAGAACCATTTTTTGGTTCGCTCGAACCAAAGGGTTCATTCGAACCCCAAAATCCAATTTTTTTTTGCATGGGGTCAATTTTTGCAACTTTTCCTTCCTCACTCAAATTGTAAACCACTTTTGTGGGTTTACCCCTAGTTGAGAAAACAAAGTTGTAGGTTGAGGTGGTTGAAGATGTAAATGACTCATTAATAGGCTGAGGTGGTGGTGATGGTAAATTTTTTGGGGTTTTGTTGTGGGTATGGATACATATTACATTTTTTCTAAGTAAGGTAGATAAGATAAATAAGATGGTTGTCTAGTTCTCCATGATTGTTGTCATTGATCAGATTTAGAATATGAATATTGATTTAGATATTATTTATAATATGGAGGTTGTTACCAACTTCTATACCAATTTGATGGAGATGTATGCTATCTCATAATTTCTTCTAAGTTAAAATTAATATTAAAATAATTAGAAAGCACACATTGAGGCATTGATTAGGGCTACCAAGGGTGTCATTGAGCCATATAGTGCATGTGCACACTCTTCATTATCTTCCAAATCACTTAAAGAATTCAAATGATTTAAAGTAGTAGTTTGACTAATTTCATCAAGGATATTTTTATTCTATTGAAGGGGAACTCCTTGATATAATGCATTTTTTGACAAGTGGGACAAAATTTTGGAAGATATTTCTTAGCATCTTCATGTTTCTCACGTGGATATATAATATCTAATTGTTTACCCATATGAATCAAAATATTAGTCTTAATATCTTCCAACAAATTAATTGATTCTCATTTGTCGACACTTGTAGATGAAGTGGAAAACCTCCTTTCATTGGATATGAATGTACATTTTTAGATATGGAATAGTTCTTGTAAATTTCACTAACTTCCTCAAAATTTAATTGGGAAATATCACCTCCTCCAATGAGATTCAAAGTTTCTATATGTAATCATATCATGAACTCTAAAAATAAAGAGCATCTTTATTGTCTCTAGTTCTAGTAAAGTTTTCCTTAAATGAATTGTGTAAAACCCCATCCCACAACCGAGAGGACGATGCACATTGTGGAAGCACAACTATTTTTTTCCTTAAAAAGTATAACAAGACGAGTAAAGTATCCTACTCTAACCACATACATCCTCTAGGCCACACAACGCATCTACATGTAAACCCATTACTTATAAAATTAAACCAACCATAGCATATGAAAGTTAAACCACGATCCAACATACATCAAAGCATTAAACCATTGCAAGATAAATCTAACACATAGAAATGTATTGAACATATTTTCACAGATACTACACCACATAACATCTAATACACCATTAAATCCAATGATGAATAAATCATAAATATTATTACAATTACATCACAAAGGTTCACCTCGATACAAATGAGGTACTAAAATTATACATAATGATCCACAGTTACAATGAAAAAAGAGAAGAACAAATCCAAAGAACCACACAAGCTCTTCGAACAAGAAGATCCCGCCATCACAAACAGGAAAATAAACTCAACAATGTAAGGTGCACGCCATCCAACCATATGGTACCCATAGGCCTAGCCCCGTACTAGGAGATAGTAACAGGTAACCAAGACAAACCTATTACCTCTAGACACAGGCAATATACAAAATAATCATAGTACAAGTAACAAGGACAATGGTCACATTGCTTCTAGAATCACTTAATCAATTATAAACACAATAAAAATAAACCGACTGTTGTCATAGGAGTATCATCACAAAGGTTGCATTGGTTATCCAAAGGAGATATTCCTAGGTCCTGTCCCCCCTCTAGGGTTATCCTGGTAACCTCTTACGAACTCCGACCCCACATGCACACCAGAGCGGAATCAATTATCTTTTGAGAAGACAAGATAACGATTGTGCCATTCTAGGCCTTCCCGACTCATCTCAAGTCTCATACAAGCCCTTGAGCCAATGAGCAAGGCTAATTATCTTGTTAAATGTGTTAAGCTAATAGATTATTTAATTCCCACTTGATTATACTGACTTCCACATGAGTTGTCCTGGGACGATTGTGTCCCAGCCCTTGCTGAAAGCCACTCCCCTATCGACAACATATAACTCAAACTACATGCCAAGGGTAGACAGTGCACTAAAAATGACAACAATAACCAACACACCTCAAAAGGTACCACATCTCTACGGATGTGATGCAGGAGCATCCAGTGGTGTAAGGGCAATTTTGCATCACCCAAAAATAGTTAAATTTCAAGTTTATCATTTTTTAGATATTTTTACATTTTTGGATACCCTTTTCGTCATAACAAAATTCCCAATTTACGATTTTTATTTTCTATTCCTAGGTTGAAAGATATTGTAGTTTTAGTTTCCCAAATTTGCACCTAAAAATCTTCTGAGTTGGATTTGAGGCACTTAGAGTTTCCGAAATAGCCCCAAATTTTTTTGAAATTGTTATAGAAAATTTTGAGTGCGTTCTTAACTTCGAGACTTTTCCAACGGTTCAAATGGTTCGTGAATCGGAGTCTCGGATCAAAAGTTATGGCCTCGGGAAGTTGGCGCACTTTCTAGAAGATACAATTGCAAATGTTCTTTTGAAATTTGAACTTCAAGTTGTAATTTTCAGCGCCAAACCACCTAAACTCAAATTTTAATGTTGTTTTGGCTCCAAAGTAAAGAGGAGCTCTATTTACGGGCGAGTTTCTAGTATTTTTGGGTAACTTTTTGGGGACAAGTTCACATATTGCGAAAAGGTTATTCTATAGCTGTTTGTAACTTGCATGTGTTGTAGAACTTGGGGATTTGAGATCCTTTGCATATAAGAAGCTCCATTTTCTGAATAATAAAATTATTCTCTTGTTTGTGGGTTATTTTCTGTGTCTTGGGTTGCCCCCTCATCAAGTGGTATCAGAGCGAGTTTCCTTGAGCATGTGGACAGATCGCCGATCATGAGGCAGTTCGCACCAGGACCGTGGTTGTGGGTCAAGGTCAGGAAAGATGCCTCCAAGAGTGATGTCTGGTAGGCGTGGTGGTGCTAGAGGTGGTCGAGGCGGCAGAAATGTTGGTGGAAGAGATGCACTGGCAGCCCTCCAGAGACAGATTGATGCATTACAAGAGTAGTTGAGAAGAGGGTTAAACCTGAGGGAGGAAAGTGAGGATGAAGGAGAGGAAGAAGGTTCAAATGTAGAAGAGGAAGAAGAAGCAATTGATCAAGACCAAATGCGGCTAATAAGGGCCATTTCAAAGATCGGGAAAAGACCCAGAGCAGAAGTCCCCAGTTATTCGAAGTCTGAACCCAAAAGAGTTGATCGAATAGATCAACGAGCTAGAAGAATATTTTGAGTATGAGGAAATAGAGGACCCAGATCGGTTAAGTTTGTGAAAATGAAACTAAGGGCCATGCCAATATTTGGTGGAAAGAGGTCCAGTTGGAAAGAAATCGAAGGGAAAAGGAAATATCACCAGATGGGATCTCATGGTAGAGAAACTGAAGAAGCAGTTCATACCAGGGGACTACGAGTTAGATCTGTTGAAGAAATTGCAAGGGTTGAAGTAAGGAAGTAGATCTGTGAAAGAATATACTGAATATTTTCACAAGATAATCATTAGAACAGGTCACACAGAGGCCAATAAGGAGAAGGTAGCCCGATATCTTAATGGGTTACGACCGAAAGCATCTTCAGAGGAAATTAAGCTCTAATGTACGACCACCATTGAGGATGTACTGGGGTTTCTCTCTAGGAGGTGGAAGAGAAGTTGAACAAAAAAGATTGGCTTTTGCAAGCAAAAATGACGTAGGAGGTCAAAGTGGAAGGGCAATGGCGAATCTTCGTGAAGCCGAAATGATGATGAAAAGAAAAGGAAGATGTGGGTACCACGCCGGGCTTCAAAGGAATGATAATCCTAACGCCTCGGATCAAAAACAAGCAGGATCAAAGAGGTAGAGGACTCCAGGGAGATATGGACAAGGATCTGAAGAGGTGGTTTCAGAGGAACGTGTTTCCAAAGTGGTGGTGTAGCTGAAGGGCATCGAGTTTGGATGAATGTCCACAACACCGAAGGGGCAAAACAAAAGCCTAAGGTTGTGGAAGGGTTGCACATGCGATGTGAGGCCCAATCTGAACATCTCGATGATGCTAAAGGAGAAGCCCTAGTGATTGCGGGAGAGCCCTGGTGACTGAGGAAAAGGAACTAGAACAAAGGAAAAATCTATTTCACACAAGGTGCAAGTGTGAAGGAAAATGTTGTGATGTCATTATTGATGGTGGGAGCACTGATAATCTGGTGTTCGAGGAGATGGTCACAAAGTTGAAGCTGGCGAGGAGTATTAATCTCGCGATCCATATCGGATTGCCCTCAAGGAAGAAAGACCACAAATTTTTGGTCGTAATGAGCGCGTCTAGTAAAGTTCAAGATTGGGAGCTACCATGATGAGGGTAATTCCTGTGATATCATCCCCATGGATGCTCACATGTTGTTGGGGAGGCCGGGCGCCTTTGATAGCAAGCTTATGTTACGATGCAATAAGGAAAACACTTATTCCTTTTGACAAAGGATGGGGTTCGCTATAAGTTGAAACCCTTGAAGGAGACCGAAGAAAAGGTATGCAGTAGTGTTAGAATTTGTTATGTAGATGGAAGAAAAAATTTAGAAGGTATGAAGCATGAGCGTGTGTGTTATGCATTGATTCCTAGAGAGAGTAATAAGGATAGTGAGAAGGTTCCAGAAGAAGTTTCTGGGATGTTGGATGAATTCCAGGATATTGTTTCTGATAATGTACCTAAGGGTTTACCGCCATTGAAGGGAAGATCACTAACGATTGGACTTTGATTCCCTGAGCTATTTGCTAACAAGGCAGCTCATAGAATGACTCTAGCAGTAGTAATTATGTGAGTTGAAACGACAAGTCTGGCGAGCTGCTGAGAAAGGGTTTGATACGAGAGTTTGATCTACAAAGTGACCTCGGCAAAGACTAGGCACCAAAGAAGGATGGGGAGGGAGGATGTACTGCATTCTTGAGCCATAAACAAGATAAATAATCAAGTACAAATTTCCGCTAAGGGGATGGATGACCTGATGGATTGTTTGAGTGGAGCTCAAGACTTCACAAAGATTGATCTGAAGAGTGGATATCACTAGATCCGGATTCGAGAGGGAGATAAATGGAAGACTGCCTTCAAGACCAAAGAGGTATTGTACGAGTGGTTAGTCATGCCTTTGGGCTAACCAATGCAACTCGGTGCTACTATCTTACGCGGCTTATGAACGAGGTACTAAAAAGAATTTTGGGAAGTTTTGTTATTGTGTATTTAGGATGATATTTTGATTTTCGCGTGAAGACATTGGATGAGCATCCATGCATATCTCGAGCCTTTGAGAAGTTAAGAGAAGAGAAACCGCTGATTAATCCAAGAAGTGCAGTTTTGTGAAGAGGGAGTTATGTACCAGCTTGTTGTCTCACAGAAGGTCTCAAGATGGACCTAGAGTAGGTGTGAAGGCTATTCTTAGAATGGCCTACCAAGAACTGCTACCGAGGTGAGATATTTCCATGGTTTGGCTAGTTTTCATAGAAAGTTCATTAGAAACTTCAGTAGTATTTGCGAACCCCTGATTGAAACAATGAGAGGGGATAGAAAAGAATTCAAGTGGAGCACTGGAGCAGCAAAGAGTTTTGAACCATTGAAGCGAAAGATGACAAAACCTCTTCTAGCCCCTCCCAGATTTCAACAAGGTGTTTCAGGTGGATTGTGATGCTAGTGGTTGTGCCATTGGAGCAGTGTTGAGCCAAGAAGGTAAGCCCATTGCCTATTTCAGTGAAAATTAAATGATGCCAAGAGAAAGTATTATGTATATGATCAGGAATTTTATGCAATAGTTCAAGCATTAAAGAAATTGAGACATTATTTGTTGCCGAAGGAATTTGTTCTATATACTGATCATCGGGCCTTGCAATACCTAAATAGTCAGGGAAAATTAAATTAGAGGCATATGAAATGGGTAGAGTTTTTGCAGAGTTATACCTTTGTTTTGAAACATAGGAGTGGGAAGTCAAATAGGGTTGTTGATGCCTTAAGTAGGAGGTATACATTAATGACAAAGATGCAGATTGAAGTGGTTGGGTTCGATGAACTTAAGACACTGTACGCAGAAGATCCCGATTTCGCAAAGGCTTGAAAAGCTTGCAAGGAACTTGTTACAGTGGACAGGACAAGGTGGCTGGATTTCATAATCTAGGATGGAATTTTATTTAAGGGAAGTCAATTGTGTATCTCGAGGAGTTCCATGAGGGAGAACCTGATAAAGGAGAAGCATAGTAGAGGAATGGCAGGATATTTTGGTCGAGATAAGACCATTGCCATTATTAGAGAGCATTATTATTGGCCTTAGTTGTCATAGGATGTGAAGAAGTTTGTACAAAGCTGCAGGGTATGTTAGATGGCTAAAAGAGTGAGCCAGAATACAGGCTTATATCAGCCCTTACTTGTACCAGAGTGGCCATGGGAGGATATAAGTATGAACTTTGTTCTTAGTTTTCCAAGGACACAACGAGGGAATGATTCAGTTTTTGTGGTGGTTGATAGGTTTTCGAAGATGACACATTTCATTCCATGTGAGAAGACCCATGATGCAGTCCACATTGATTACTTGTTCTTCAAAGAGGTGGTGAGGCTACATGGTCTGCCAAAGAGTATTGTTTCAGATCATGACACCAAATTTGTGGGGTACTTTTGGAGGACCTTGTGGAAGAAGCTGAAGATAGAGTTGAAGTTCAGCTCTGCACACCATCCACAAACAAATGGGCGACAGAGGTTGTTAACAGGAGTCTGGGTAACCTATTGAGATGTTTGGTAGGAGATAAACCTAAGGGATGGGACTTGATCTTACCCCAGGCAGAATTTTCTTACAACAATTCTGTCAACAGAAGCACTGGTAGATCACCATTCCAGATTGTGTATGGAAGTAGCCCCAGAACAACTCTAGAATTGAGGAAGATGGACCAAGAGAAGAAAATAAGTGCTGAAGCTGAAGATTTTGCAGAACACATCAAGGATATACATGAGAAAGGTAAGAGAACATATTAACAAGATGAATATGTAGTATAAGGCTAAGGCAGATCAGAAGAGGAGGTATAAGGAGTTTCAGATTGGTGATGAAGTGATGGTCCACTTGAGGAAAGAAAGGTTTCCAGTGGAACATATAACAAATTGAAGATGAAGAAGTTTGGTCCCTGTAAATTTTTGAAGAGGCATGACTCAGGGAATGCATATGAGGTAGAATTGCCGATGGATTCAACATTTCCCTGTTTCAACATTTCAGATTTGAAAGAGTATCATGAAGGTGGTGCAGAGGAAGTACCAACAATGGAACAATGTGGGATTCCAGCACCTACTTCAGAAAAGGAGGAGATTGAGGAAATCTTGGATAGTCGTGTGGGAAGGAGTACCAAAATAGGTAGTATGAAGAATATCTGGTGAAATGGAGAGGAAGGCTTGTGGAAGATTCATCCTAGCTATCTAAGACAATTGACCGGTTGGTTTTCTCAACCATGACGGACGGGGTCACTTCTCAAATTACCCTGGGTGTCTGATGTAGGAGCATCCAGTGGTGTAAGGGCAATCTTGCATCACCCAAAAATAGTTAAATTTCAAGTTTATCATTTTCAAATTTTTTTACATTTTTGGATACCCTTTTCGTCATAATGAAATTCTCAATTTACAGTTTTTATTTTCTATTCTTGGGTTGAAAGATATTGCAGTTTTAGTTTCCTAGATTTGCACCTAAAAATCTTTTGAGTTGGATTTGAGGCACTTAGAGCTTCTGGAATGGTCCCGAAACTTGCTGAAATTAGCGTAGCAAATTTTAAGCGCGTTCTTGACTTTGAGACCTTTCCAACAGTTCAAACGGTTCGCGAATCGGAGCCCTGAATCAAAAGTTATGGCCCCGAGAAGTTGGCGCACTTTCTAGAAGATACAATTACAAATGTTCTTTTGAAATTTGAACTTCAAGTTGTAATTTTTGGTGCCAAACTGCCTAAACTCAAATTTTAATGTTGTTTTGGCTCCAAACTAAAGAGGAGCTCTATTTATGGGCAGGTTTCTAGTATTTTTGGGTAACTTTTTGGGGACAAGTTCGCATATTGCGAAAGGGTTATTCTATAGCTGTCTGTAACTTGCATGTGTTGTAGAACTTGGGGATTTGAGATCCTCTACATGTAAGAAGCTCCATTTTCTGAATAATAAAATTATTCTCTTGTTTGTGGGTTATTTTCTGTGTCTCAGATTGCGCCCTCATCAGGATGTCCAATACTGAAACCCAATATGTGCACTACCCAAGAAAACTCAAAGGGCGAACTAAAGTTACAACAACCCCTTTTCACAAATTACAACTCTGGAAGACTTAGATTCTCGTAATAACAATTACTTTCCCCCAGTACACAATTACAAAAAACATGTGCTTTAATAAACACAACACCAAACAATTAAAGAAATGCTATCATTCAAATTTCCTAAATCCATGACAATCAATTTCGCATATTTAAAAAGCACTATTTAAATATAATTCCATTCAATAATCCAAAATGATTAAAACAAAAGTTCAATTTCTTAATCCACAATTAGAGATAAACAAATCTCAATCTTACTAATAAAATCACTTCATTAAAAGAAATAACAACTAGTGCTTGCATGCACTTACCCATTTAATATTGCATTAAAATAAATCATTTACTAACTTAAAAATAAACAATCTAAATAACTATATTTAAATATATCTATATATATATATAATAAGCATATTATTTATCAAATAATATAAAATACATTTAACTCATAATACATATATTATATATAATATTTATATATTATATATAAATATATATGATTAAATCAAAATCTCCAAACATTCAAAAAAAGTGCAGCATAAAACAAATGCACGCACATGACTAAGTCCTAGCCGCAACCTCCCCATGCAAGGTTTGCTACACTGTGGGCAGCACTTCCCCCATGTGAGTGTGGAGAGTGCTGCACACAGCAACGCACCCCTATGTGGATGCGGCTGGGGGTTTCAATCCCTTGGCCGCCAAACTAATTCATTTTTTTTTTTAAAAGACTACTGTGCAGTATTCCGTCATACGATGATTCTAGAATTCGCTTCCCAATAAAAAATTTCACAGTGTTTTAAATAAAACAAACATTTATATATAATATATATATATGTATATATTTATATGTAAATTAATCCAATCACATATTTAAGTTGAGAAAATACATTACACAGAAGAAGTTTTCTACATGAAGGTTTAGAGATTTTATTTTCCTAGATAATTTAAAAGAAATAGGGAAACCAAACAAAATAATGATTTTCTACAGAGATCTATAATTCTTTTTGTGTCAATCTATTTCAAATGAATAAACTACACAGAGGATTTTTAATTGTTTTCTATAGAGGTTCAACTTTCATGACAATCTTTTAAAAGAAAGAAAACAAGAGCTTCTACAGTATAAAAAATCTTTTCCTAAACATTTCCAAATTGCATTACAGTAATAAAAATAACTTTTCAATTCAAAATTCACAA
This sequence comes from Sequoia sempervirens, assembly GCA_007258455.2. Taxonomy (NCBI): domain Eukaryota; kingdom Viridiplantae; phylum Streptophyta; class Pinopsida; order Cupressales; family Cupressaceae; genus Sequoia; species Sequoia sempervirens. Next base: position 898,681,441 of record VDFB02281492.1, read on the forward strand.
AAATAATAAAGGAACCTGTTCTAGAAAAACTGTTGCCTCAAGAAATGTTGTCGAGCTTCTTTGTAGCTTCAATTTTCCAATGTAACCAAAGCTTCCTCTAGTGCAATTGCCTCTTTCCAGAAAACACAACAATACCACAGCCAAAAATTCTACAGCAAGATTCTAAAACAAAAACCTCTGAGAGATCCACAATTTCCTCAGCAAATTTTTCAACCCAACAAAAACTCTTCCCGTGAAACAACTTTCTTCCCTTTTTCCCATCCTTCCTCTGAGAATCAATTTACAACCATAAGATAACAAATTTCTAACTCACAGTTACCCCAACAAAATATCTTTTCCCTCAACAACCAAAAATATTTTCCAACCACATGCATTTAAATAAAATAAAACAATTTACTAATTGCAACCAATTTAAATACTCTTATTTATTTAATTACCATTTATTTTTAATAATAAAAAATTACTCAACAACATAACTAAATTAAATTTATTTATTTATTTATTCTAAAGCCTTCACAACAATAATTCAATTAATTAAATATTTAAATCAAATACACATTTAATCTACCAAATTAAACTTGCACCATAATAAAATACCTAGAACAACAATGATAAGGCTAAGACCAAAATTCAAATTGACGACACACTATACTAGGGTAAAGGTATGACTAGGTAGCCCATTACTATCTCTCAATATTATTGTTGAGTAGTGGACATGCTCAGACCTGTGAAACTAGGTGAAGCTAATGTCCTGTACTTGCAATCCTGCAAACAAGCAAATATCATACATGTATATAGATAGTAATTCATACACACCGTAAAGAGAGAATCACGAAAATCACAGGGCATTCGCAAGCGAGTGATGCAATACTGCTCTCTTCACCAATACAATGTCACATCAACTAACGAGATAATATATCAATTAAACTACAATAAGCATATATAGCAACATCATCACAACTAAACATCTATTCAAACATAAAGCATATTAACATAATCACCATGCATATAATGTGTCATCATATCAATATAGTCTATCATCACTCCACTATCAGCGATAGAATAACAATAACATAAAATAAAGTCTAACAAAGTATCTGAGCTGTCAAGAAAACATAACAAAGCAGAGGGGTGTCACAAATTGAATACTAAAAAGAAAGGTCTCTCCAAAAAGTATTTTAATGCTTCAACATCTTTCTGTTTCATCCTATAAGTTTCATCCCACACTTCTTTAGCTTTAAAACATTATTGATACTTCTTTGATAACGTGTCTTTCATATCATTCCATGAATAACCAATTAAATAACTAAATCCCATCAACCAACATGATGTTGCATCTAATATTGTAGGAAATAGTTCTAACTTTCAACAACATATGGGTGATCATAACTACAACAACAAAAAAGAATGAAAAAGTGGAAGAGTTGAATGCGAAATATTCTTCATGTGGGCTTCTCCTTAAATAAAATGAATAAGAGTATTATAAACCAATTCTTGTTCTTCCTCATTATTTGTCGAATATGCTACCATACTTGATTTTACAGTCTTGAGTATAATAAATAATAAATGAGGATGACCAAGTTTTATACTATCTTGGAGGAATGTACTAAATTTTTTATCTCTTAAAAGTGTAAGACTCTTGAAAGTCGAGATAAGAAGGACTTAATGACTTTAATCATGGATTAATTGGTATTTTATATCCACTGCCTTTATCTTCTATACAACCTTGTGATGGTACCCTATTGATTTTGCTACTCAAGCTAACAATATTAAGGTGGCTAAACTACTCATGACATAATTTGCTAACTCCATATAAATGAGTAAGAAATGTTGTAGAAGAAAATTAGGTACAAAGTGTGAAAAGGTGTATAACCTGGCTTGGTAATTTTCCCTTCCTAGACCTCGTGACCTCTTGCCTGCAAGGATGCTTTAGCCAATCTAGCTAGGTCCCCCGCCCCCTCAATCAATGAAATATAAAGTGACAAAGAAATATCAATTTATTTTGAAAAATCTACATCATATAAATTATATTAATAATAGATAAATACACATAAAAAATATTATACTTATTATTTCCATATAGAATGAAAAAATGTCATATTCTATGTTTTCTATTATCATCAATATCAATTTTCTAGATCAAAATTTCAACTTAATAATTAAATTGAGATTGACTTTCTAATACTTAAAAATTATGAAGATAATTTATTTAATTTTTTTTTTATTATCTTCAATTTAACTTATTGTTTTAAATAAATATTATACACCTATTCTTTTTTTTTAAATATAAAAATACAAAATAATAAGAATATTAAACTATACATATTTTCTATTATAAAATCTATTATTCCATTATTTACAAAATAATCAAAATCCTATATTTAAGATTTAAATCCAACTCATGACACAAGTTCTTGTTAGTATGATTTAACTCCGGAACTAAATTATAACAACTCTATCTCTTAATACAAATTTTAAAGTAGAAATGTCTCTATCATATGTCTTTTATATATATAAACAGCGGAGGTATCCACAGAATCATAATTTCCAACTTAACAAGTCTGGTGTCTTTTCTAGAAGCATAGTTTCCTAGGATTAACCGGTAAGATCAACCCATTTGATATGCAGTTCCAGTTGACCAGACTCCACATTCTGAAGTCTCAAACAGACTTCCTGCACCATATGTCCATCCACACACTTAATACACGAACAACCTTCCTTATTCTTCATTGCCAAAGCCGGTGATGGGCTTTCCTTTTGCATCTTCGCAGCGCTTGCAAGATCCGCCAGGTCCACTTCACCATTTCCCATCGGATCGTCTCTGCTCAACCTGTCCTTGTCAAACACTTCCTGTAATCATAACCATAACTATAAGCACTACTGGGCTAATTTTAATACTGTTATTACTTGATACAAAACCAAAGGGCTTAAAAAGCAGACACTTGCCAGTTTGAGTACGAGTAGTTGAGAATGTGTCACGTACAGGGACAACTCCTCATCCCAAACTGGATTCAGATTCCTTTTTATTACCCGAGTCTTCACTTTCTGCAGCACACAACAGATTCCATAACATGAATACGTGCTAATAAGTGGTGAGAATACTCAATTCCAAGGGCACCTAACAGATGGTGGCCTTAAAACCTGTGGGTAAAGAAACGATACAATTGTATCCAAACTGGTTGTAATTTGATAAGTAGGAGGTATTTCCACAATTATGATATTGTTGGGAGGTCACCCATTCTAGTACTACTCCAGTTCAAGAGCGCTTAATTACAGAGTTTTCTCCAGGATTAAGCCCATTAGCTTACAACTCAACCCCTCCCATTAACTTGCAACCCCAACCCCTTGTGACTTTGTAAAATTAAGTTGTACTCAAAACCTGGAAACAAGTGATGGATGGAAAATAAGGTTACCTGATGGCCAAGTTTGACGACAACGTAAGGATCACTGGTAGGTATATCACGAACTGCCAAATTGGTTCCTTTTATAATACGGAGCTTGAGAATAGCCACAACATCCTCCATTTGGTACGGAGATCTGATTTCGATATACAAAATATCGATCTCTGCAATCTTTGTAGATTAATAAAAGCGTCAACGATGCATAGTTTTTAATATTCACTTAAAGCAAGAAAATAATGCAGATCATATCAGATAGCAAATAGATGCCGTAAATCTAGAGTAGCAAAAATAAATTAAAAAAGATTTTTTTAAAAATTAAGATTTAATCTAATAAGAAACTGGGAAATAAAAAAATTCTAAAATTTTAATTTGAAGGCAATCTAATTATTAATCGGATAGAGATGAAAGAGAGATGGCAGAATTTTTTTCTGTTAATTTTTAAATTGCTGAAAAAGATTGCAATTACATAGGTTAATTTTTAAATATAATATAATAAAGATTAGAATAAGTCAAATTTTGTTATTGTTATTAAGTATATTATATTAGAGTTTTGGAGGTCTTGATGATAAAATTCTAGGGATATAGCCTCCCCTAATCCAATCAATTGAATTTTTCAAGATATCAAAATTTTTCTCATCGTTAATGAATTTTTTGTCTGCTGGTAAAATTGACTACATCTGTATGAGTCCACAAGGAATCAAGTTTTGTTGAGTGCACACTAAAGGATGAGGGTTCGTGCACTTTGGTGGAATAGATACCTTGACTCTCAGTGAAAATATTTCAGACTAAGATTCCTGCTCCTATATTGGATAGCTAAAGGATTCTATGGGTTTGATAAAAAACCTTCCAACAAAAGAAAACAATCTCCCTCATCAAAAAATGACTCCTCACATTCATGATCCATACAAAATTTGATCAAGCTGTTTTTACTACCAGACTTAAAATATCCAAATCAATTCACAAATAAATTTTGATTTCTCATCATAAAACAGTAAGACAAATTTCCAAAATCAATTCAGAAACCAATTTAACCACTGTACTTAAATATTACTCTTCAGCAGTCAAACAGCCAATACCAATTTTGCAATTCTTCCCTATTTCAAATAATAAATAGTAAGTCAAAATTTACCCTAACTAAAATTTAACATAGACATGAATCTTTAAATAACATAAAAATTTCAAAGATTTCTCAGTTACATCTGAAAATAAAAATTTCGAATAATTCAAAAGCTGATTTAATAGTTAACTTCATGTGTAAAATTAAATAAAATAAAAGGAGGAATTTGTCTGAAACCTGAGAGATAGAAATTGAAAAAAAAGCTCTGAAAATCTCCAAACTCTGATCGAAAAAGTTTGGACCAGAAAATCTGCTCCACAGTCCCCTGCAAACCCTGCTCGGCAATCTCAGTTCCATGCAAATGCGAACGAAATCAAAGACAAACGTTTTAATGTTAAAAAAAGCCCGAAAACATTAAAAACATTCAAACTCGGCGATTTATCACTCAACCTTGAGATTTTTTAGTGATTCCCTTTTCGGGTGAAAATGACTAAAGAACCGTCCGTGCGGAGCATATGGAAAAACCGTGACTTTGCCAGGCAAAGAATCGCCTTTAACACGCCGTTCACGATTTATCGCGAGGTCTCGACCATTTTTATCAAACATTATACACAGTCAAAACGCATCCCAGCAGATAGAGTGGGAGCAGCAGCAATAATCAAGTTCTAGACTGAAACAGGAGAGATTTACATAATGTTAAAAAGGATAAAAAGAGATCACAGAGACATCTAGATGTAAAACGAGTTGGAAATATTTTTGAGATTGAAAAAGTTAAATGAAATACCGCATGGCAACGATCTTTTCATTTCATATTGCTTGCTCAGCCGTCTATTTGTTTATAGTATGAGTTTTTTCCTGCTTCTTTCTCTTAGAAATCCATGAAACAAAGCGGCATCTTCCCAAATTCATTTAATATTGAAGCTGGGAAAGAGGCGAAGCTTCTCCTGCATATCTTTGACCAGGTAGTCGATGGGCTCCACAAGTTTTGGCATATGGGATTTGAGCATTATGGTTAGGTATCATTAATGGTTTTTAAATCAGGTTTGTTCATTTTTAATGTATATTTTATTTAATTGATGAAACTTGGGGGAGGTTATAACTATGAGTAGTTATTGAATATTGAATGTTTCCACATGATTTATAGTATGATATGATGGATCATGGAGTGGATTGGAAATATTATGGAAAAGTATTAGTCAAATCCAAATCAATGGGCCCTTGGTCTATTGGTGAAATTGAAAGGTTCTAAATGAGCCCACTAGGGATCAAGTCTTGCTGAGTGCAAGGCTCCGACACCGAAAAAGGGATGAGGCCGGGATTGTGCCCCTGGCAAATTTGGAAAAATGGATACCCCTCAGTCCTTGGCTCTTAGCTGAAAAGGTTTAGCCCAAGAAGGCTCGTGCTCCCGCATCGGGTAGCTACAAATAATTTGTGGATGACCTCCATCAAAAAAAAAAAATAGAAAAAAAAATAAAAATCCAAATCTAGAGATAATTCAATATTCAATATTATGGATTGTGGAAATTTAATGTTGTTAATGAGAGTATCTTGTATTTTTTAAGGTGTTCAATTCAATATTAAATATAATGAATTTATTCAAAGTTTTTTTAGGAGGATATGCTTTCGCTAGGGTTTCTTGTGTTTGCTTGTGTCCATGTCATATTGGTTTTGAAGCAAGATTATTGTGCTTTTACTTGCATTTATTATGATTCCCTTTTAGTTGCTAAGCCTACAAATTATTTCTTCTCCCTTTAAATGACCTCAACATTTCATTCATCTCAAATATTGCTACAAGAGTTGAAGGTTTGACAACAACAAGGAATGGTACCCCTACCCAAACTAGCCCAAAACTTTGTTTGCAAAGTATGTCTTCTAAGACACCACTAGATGTTGTTCTTTTGATTCTAAAATTTGATAGTACATGTCATTGGCTAGAAATTTTTATGTTGATTAGATATTTTGTGGGCAGAGTACCCCTAAAAGCATGCTTAAAGACTAGGTCAACAAGGCCTATACCCTACAGGGGACCTACCTTGTTGTTGTGCAAAACTTTACCAATGCATGTTTTTCTTTCTTGCTTTGTTGAAGCCAATCATGTTGAGGCTATGCTCAGTCGTGGCCCTTGGGTTGTTTGCTCCTCATTGCTTGTTTCAAACCCTAGGCTCAAGACTTTATCATCTTTGATGATAAGTCTTTTTGAGTCCTCATTTGGGTTGAGTTCCTTGGATTACCCTTGCCATGCTAGATTTTTTTACCCAAATGGATTTTTATTTAGGCTTGGTGGTGTGCATTGAACTAAAATGATTCTATTTAGCTTGTTCTCAATGGTGAGATTATATTGAGATAGACTTCCCAAGGACCTAAAGAATTTGTTAATATCTAGGTTTGACAAACCAAATACACTCAATGGTATTTGTTGATATTCATATGTTTTATTATGTTGGGAGTAAAGGAGATGTCTAAGATAATTGAGCTAGTTTTAGAGGAAATGGGAATAGCGCCCAGTGATGATTAAGGACCACTCACCTACTCGGACAAAGGTGTTTTGCTAACAAAAGAGAAGATTACCTAAAATATACAATGAACTATGTTGGAATAGTTTTACACGATCTACACGTCCTTAGTTGTGAAATACAACCTCCAAGCATATGTCCTATATTCCCTCTCGGCGTAGTAGATGCATGACAACTAAAATCCTATATTCCTTGCACAACACTCTATCCAAGTTCAATGACCAAGATTAGCTATGTGCTTGAGATTTAATCTCTCATTTTTATGTTAATAACTTGATGACAACATTTATTGTTCAAAAAATGACATTGACTCATAGCATCAAAGAGCATATAAATGCATGATTTCAAACCATTTATAAACAATACTTATCAAAAAAAAAATATAGGCATGTTGCATAATTCACAAGAAATATTTCACAAAAAATACGCATGTAGAGGATGTCACTTTCTCTTCAGTGTAAATTATAGAAGGAAAAACTTGTACAATTAATATATATTCAATCAAACCTTAGAAGCAGGGGTTGGGGCCCTAGCTCGATTGGCTAAATCTTTCCTATTGCAAGAGGTTGATCATGAGGTCTAGTCTCCCCCACCCCCGTGGTACCGGAGGGCGTGTCGTGCCAACACCACCGGTCACATTAAAATTTTTACCAAACACACTGCAGTTTATAGGGGGTCATGCTACCCAGTTCATGTAGTCTAAAAAAAGAAAAAAAGAAAAAATCAAACCTTAGAAGCATCCACTAAGGCTAAAAATATCTCCCCCCCCTCTTTTACATTTCATACATCCCTTTTTATAATATTTGATCCCCCTTGCCTAACAAACTAGAGTTACAATAAAAGCATGAATCATTGTTTGCTCCAAAACCCTCTAGTTAGCTAAAGATTAAAGATAAGAAATTCTTAGTTGTCTTAGATCCTTGTCTTGCGTGAGCTATATTACTATACCTGCAATAATTATGGATGTTTTAAATTACAACTTGATTTTTGTTTCTTGAAGGAATGTGGAGATACCACTTGTCTTTCATACAAGGGTTGAAGACTCGCGACCAATGGTGCAATACTTTTTCTTTTTCATTATGACTATATTTTCACAATGTGTAAATTGTTGGATTTTTTTTATGATCAATGGTTCATGATCTTTGCTATTTCTTTGATGGAGTGGGATCCATTACTCTCACTTGGAAATAAAATACCAATGGTGCACTAGAGAAAAGTGTCAGATTCATTTTGCTTCAAATGTAGCACTAATATGCCATGTGTCTCTTTGATGAACCTCCCTCCTTTAATGAAATTGGTCCCACTTTCTTGTTGATTCATCATCAATAGCCAATATAAAAACACCTTTTCTTCTTTTGTTCCTGGAAGGAGCTCTACCTCTTTTCTTTCCCTCCATCTATCAAAACCCACTTGCTTATAACATGGTCGTACAAGGATCTCATGTGGGGCTTTGTTATAGATTTTCCCTCCTATATTCTTACATCTACTCTAGCCTCCTATACACATCGTCCATCCTACCATTTTTACTAAAATTGGGCAAGTGATTGGATAACACCATTGATAAATGGATATCCATGACGTAGCCCATATGGGATAGTAATTTGCTACTAACTAGTCACTTGTAGAGATTTGGGAGGTAATAGAGATGGAATTGTGAGTGTATATGGTGAAAATGGAGATAGGATCAATATATGAAGGGTAGGTGGAATGGTAGTGAAATATGGTGGAATTTGACTATATGGGATGCTAAAGGGTTGCATGAATTAAATTAAATTTATGATGGATTTATAGGAAAAATTATAGGAATTGAATGGACTGTGGTGATGTGTGGCTCGGTATGTGAAGGATCATGATGGGCCAAAAGTGGCAATATTATGGGTATTTGTAGGGTATGTGGTGACTTGACTTTTTAACCCAAAATTGATGAAACGAAAGGGTTTTTAGAGGAGATTCTCAGCTTTCCACCAATATAAATTATGCTTTAGTTTGAATTTAATAAATAATTACTATTCATTTTCTATTAGAATTACAACTAAAGTCTTGATCGATAAATTGAAAACATCTATAACTTTCAAATGGTATCACATTTTTGAATCTAAAACATGTGTCACATTCTATGCTTCACATACTATAGGATTAAAAAGAAAAAATAAATTTCATGAATTTTGACCAAGTTAAGGTGGTAAGACATGAGTTTTTTATATTTTTAAAAGTTATAATAAAAAATCATAATTAATTATTTACTTGGAAACAAAAAAATATGCATCACATCAGACATGGTCCTCTACTTATATATAAAATTTTAAAAAATATTATCATTTTATTATGGTTAGGTTGGTCGAACAGACACCTACTTCTTATTTTTCCACTGAAATTTAAGTACTACTTCATTGAAATTTCAAATTTTCACCAAATAGATTTTATTTATTTTAAACAAACCTAGTAGTTTAGAAACTACATTCAATTTTCTACAGATTCTATTCTTACATATTTTTGAAATAATATAGATAACTTATTCAAATTTTTATCAAGTTGCCTAACGATTTTTTCTGAATTTTTTGACTTAAGGGCTGTTTTTTCCATGATGATCACATGGCTATAGAAAAGGTAAGAATAAATTGAGAATATAAGAAGAGGGTAGATAAATGATTATTTTTATGGTTTCCATGATTGTTTGTGTGGTTCCCATCTCTACTTACAATGCAAAGAGGCTATTACCTTGGTATCCTCTTCATTAAAATCCTTTTGTAGTTTCAAATTTATTTTATTCCTCAAAGGTTGTTCCCATGAATAAGGACTAACTTCTTCTACTCCAAGAGACATTGTGGGAATTTTTTCCTCCTATCTAGTTGTTAAGAGTGACTCCATGGTCGTTGGAGTTTTTTGTTGATATGTTGTTTGCACAACCTGTTGAGCATGCAATAGATCCTCTCTAGGGTACCCAAGTGCCAACTATTCAAACCAAGTGAGTTGGAGTTTGAGAGCTTTGTATTTCCACTTGGTATAATGAAGGAGGCCATTTTCCATGACTCGTACTAGTATCAAGAATTTCTTTCATAGAATCACTTTCTTCTAAATCATGTGTCATTTCAATCTCTTCTTCTTCCCTATGCATCTTTAAGATTCCCTCAAGGTAAATTGTTCTCATGTTATATCATGAAGTTGGTGCATCATTATCCCTATCCCATAATATTTTCTGGGATTCATATGTATCTATGTCTCCAAAACCTATCTCTGGTTGAGAAATTTCTTGCTTATATTTCCAATAGTCTTTAATTTTTTCTTTTCTCCAATCATTATTTTCTAGAGCTTTCCTAAGACCATGAGTCATGATCCTAGAAGGATCATAAGTATGTACCAACTTGTAAAAGGTCTCCTAAGAAGGAGGCGATTTGGAAGGAAGCTTGTGTTGTTTAGTGCATACATCTAGTGAGTCCAATTGCAGAGACTTTTTGGCTTCAATAGTTAGATGATTCTAATGCACAAACACTTCTTTGATTTTCAATCTAGTCATCCAAGATGCCATGAATAATGTTGGATCATAAGGACACAAATATTCAATAAGTTCAATCCCTAATTTTGCTAACTTCATCGTCAACAAATTTTCAACTCCCCTTTTGACAATTGTGATCTCACCCTTGGAGAACAATAGATCATACAATGCTTTCTTTTTTTGTCCAACACCAAATTTTGAGTTCATCATATCAAATTGGTGTTCTAATTCTATCGTCAAAACTATACTTGTCAAAACCTTTGAGAGTCGAAAAAATATCCTCCTTAAAACCATGAATCCAGATCATTGTGTAATGGGATCTAAAGAAACAATCACAAGGAATGCAATTATTGATTTAGAAACCTTTTTGTTTATCACTTATCCTAAAAGTTTTTTTTGGGGCTTAGGTCAATGAGTGTTGGGAAATAAAATTCTCTAATAATTCATAGTAATTAGCCATACAAGATAGAAGGTGTTTCCATGTTGACATAGGTATAATATTTTGGGCATCCATTGAATCATCAATAATAGCAATATGAATATTTAATTGGAAAAAATAAGGGTTTTGGTGTAGAATCAAATTAAAAAAGAAGAAGAAGAATACGTGAATTTTTTTAATTGATAACATAGTTGTTTGGCTATAACCTCAAAAAAAATCATCTTAAACAGTTTCTTTCGAGAGATAGTCACGATTCTAAAGATGGTACCTAAATGGAAGTAATAAACACTCTTGTCATCATCTAGACAAAAAATGGCTATCATAAAACATGCATCCTTGACATCTTGTGTAAAATATGGAAAAGCTAAAGGAATAGAGGAAATACTATGTTATCCTCTTCCAAATATACCTTTATGTCTAAGAAACCTAATTGGTTACCCCTCATTTCCCACAAGTTCTAAAACTTGTATGATTATAAAATTAAGTTATTAGGTCAAACTGTATTCTAAGCACTCCCCTAATAGTATTAGCATTGATAACTACTTTAATATTTATCCTCTTAATTGTTCTTATACTTGAATCAAAACATTTAACACGTGCATTGAAAAGATCTTAACATGGATGGACTAATGGGACCATTTATTGAGCTAGCCTATAACTCCAAATTCAAATTCCAAACGTCTCAACCTCACCTTCCTTGAATTTATTAGTCATGCATGCATATACTCCTTCCCTTAGGGTTTTGGCATTTTTTGAAAGTACTATGTCAAATACATGATACATGGGGTAAAATTCTATAGTTAGGTCTTTGTGTATCCCTTTTCTTAACTCCCACATGTTAGGGACCTTTTTGTTTGGTTGGGATAGAGTAACAACATAGGATTTATTGATTTATGGTCTAGAAGGAGGGTCTTGTGGTTGCCATGATGATGAACTTCTCTTTTTCTTGGGTTTTTTGCTACCTGGGGCTTGTTCCTATAAATCCATTTTATTTGCTTAATTATATTTTAGAGACAATAATTTCACAATATACAAGCGAAACTAAAACTCTTTATAATATTCACAAGTAAACTCTCTTATGCTTCTAATTTATAACAAAACCTCTTGTGCAAACTTTATGATTTAGAAAGGTTTCATCAATGTTGATTGTTTCCAATGATATTTTGCATAATCAAAACTTCTTTTCTCCCATAAATTCTAAATTTTTGCATCATGGATATATCTTTGGTGATGTCTCATTTAATTCCCATTCAATCAAGTAATTGTTATTGAATTATCTTTCTAGTGATTTATTAAAAAATTGAATAGATGCCCTTCCATTTGATATAATGGAGAACTTGTGGCACTTGTTGGATTTAGAAAAATTCCTTTATTTTAAAAATAGAATTGAACTAAATGCATAACCTACACTTATTTAAAGGAGGTGGGGAACACACTCATTTTCCAAAAAATCTAAAACAAACATCTAATTTCTAACTGTGTATAGAGATAAATTCTCCTTCAATTATGATGTTTTTAAGTAATTCCATTAACTAGAATGGACCCAACAATTCACCAGTTACATCCTCCAACTCATAAGAATTGGATTGCTTATGGGATATAATCTTATATGGAACACTCATAAGGAATCAAATTTGGAATGGCATCCTAGTTTAACAACTCATTCTTCTCATTTTAGAACTAAGTACCCTACCTTGAAGTCTAGATCAAAGGTTCTTTGGTCGAACCATCACATAACTATTTGTTGATTCAAGTGGCCATAGAATTAAGTGTGAAATTTTTTTTCTCCTAAAGCTCCACTAATTCTAAAATATGGACATTCATCGGGTCACTTTTTAGTGATTTCAAGTTGTTTATTAGCTATATAGTAGGGATTTGCATGGATAGTTGTGAATTGTTTCAAACTAATTTGATCAATCCATAATGTTGTTTTGAGGTTCCTATGATATTCCCTCTTATATTTTAAACCTATTCACTTAATAAGTCGATCAAGTTTTTTTGTTAACTCAGCCAAACCATTCCCTTGCAAATAATAATATGAGGATGTCTTCAAAAAAATCCAAATCCAATTCTTCAAAGAAAATTTATAAATTCTAGATCCAAGGAAGACTTTAGCATTATCTGATATAATAGTGTGACGAGAACCAAACCTAGTGACAATATCTTTGAGAAAATCAAGCACTACCTTTTCTATCGCTTCCTTTAGTGGTATTTCTTCACTTCATTTTGTGAATTAATCAGTGGATATTATGATCCATTTGTGACCTACACTTGACATTGGATTTATTATTCCAATGAAATATAATCCTCACTAAGTGAATGGTTATTCTACTAGGACTAGGTTAAGAGGCAAAGCAACATTTCTTATTTTGTTGAATAGAATTATCATTGTTGACATTGCTTAACCAATTTATGATAATTTGAGAAGATTGATGGCCAATAATATCCTACATAATTACCTTTCTTGTTGTTATTTTTTTTTAGAAATATCCTCTAGGTGTCTCGTAATGGAGTTAAAATAAAATTTTGTTTGCTTCTTATTTTTCAACACATATGAGAAATATCCCATTAAAATTTCTTTTGAAAAGGACATCATCAAGATTATGGAAAACTCCTTGGAACCTATAATATCTTATTTTGTAAGAAATAAGTTGGCTTGGGTATTGACCTTCTTCCATGAAACATATTCTATCTTGTATCCATGACCCTAACTTTCCTTGTTGATTAACCAAAATTGTTTCTAATACTTGTGGATTTCCTTTTATTGGATATTGGTTCTAAGTTATATGTTCACATAGACCTCTTCCCCTAACAAGCTTAGTAGGATTTATTTATATATCATATTTTAAAATCTTGGTGGTCCAATTATCCCTTTTCTTAATGATTTATCCTTCCATAATGTACTCATGTACACTTGGATGGGTTACATAGACAATAATCTTGTTCCATGCTAGCATATGTTTAAATTTCTTAAGAATTTTTACTAAAGAAAAGTTTGTTTTTCAATAAAATTATACTTTATCTCATAATCCTTAAGAGTTCTAGAATTTAAAGTGATAGAGTGTTATCCTATTCCTGTCTTATCTTTTTGAGTCAACATTGGTATTATATTATGATCACATCTATATTTAAAGATATTATGAAGTTCCTAAAACAAGGATTAATTAAGGTCGATGTAACTGATATTTTTGTTTTTCCAATAGTGGCATGGTGTGATGGTTAAGTTGTTGTGTTGTTATTCTTTCCATCAAGGTTCAAACCCCATTGGGGTGTAATTGTTGAGAATTTATATTGGGGATGAGGTCCCCCGTTTGTGACCTCACTAGTTCATAACTCTGGATCAAAAGCATTTACCCCTTCTTTTTTTAAAATGATATTGTTGTTTTAATCTTTTCAAAAGCGTTCCTTCCTTCGAAGGTCCGTTTGAAGTCTTAGTCTTTCTTAAGCATCAAAGTGATAGTTAGACTAATCTTGTAAAATATGAAATAATTCTACCCATAAAATTAATCTTTCCTAGGAAAATATTGGACAATTTTTTGTTTATTGGTAAAGGTAAATCAGTAATAGCTTTGACTCTTTTCAGATTAATAGAAATCATTTATTTTGAGACAATGTGTCTAAGAAGTTTACCATGTGTTACACCAAAAATATATTTCTTAGGATTTAGTGAAATCCCAAATTCTTAACACTTCTAAAAAACCTTTTCCAAATGATCAAAATGATCCTCTTTTGATTTTGAAAATCCAATCACATCATCTAAATACAATAAGATTATTTTGTATTTAGATGATCTAACTATATTTTCAAAATCAAAAGATGATCCAATTTGAGTCATTATATTTTCTTCTATATTATGGGATCTCAAGATCACTTCAATGTTCAATGCTTCAAAGTTTTCAAATAAATTCCATACTCTATAATGATATAACCTCATGCTCACATTTTTTGTAGCTATTTCTTTAATTTGTTTGATAACTAGCTTTGAGTCACCAAACACTTGTAATTGTCTAATTTTCATTTTCTTGCTAAATGAGGCAATGCACCAAAGTTTCGTACACAACTTTACTATTGGTGTAACTAAACTAAAATAAAAAAATCTTTGAGTATCTTCTTCCCTTGGGGGAATGAGGCAAACAATTGTCATTGAATCATTTGTGCATCTAGTGCCATCAAAATATATCTTCCAAAATTTTGAAGGTTTACATAAATCACCAACCAATTTTTTAGATTAACTAATTATTTTAGGAATCAATGGTTCTTCATCATAAATTATATATGTCCCTAACCCTAAAAATAAAAATTTCCATATGGGCCAGTTTGCATAGATTTAGACAAAAGTGCCTCTTCTTTATTAGTTTGACTATTCATCATGACTTCTTCTTGCATGAGTTCCATATTATTATTTTCATCCATTATAACCATGGTACATTGTAGCTCAAAATTTCCCATCACCTCATGAGTAACATTTTTCTTGTGAATGAATTTTGATAGAATCATCATTTGAGAACTATATTTATTTCTAAGAATGATATGAGACTATTTGAAGGCGAGATATCCACCAATTTTTATGATGAAATATTTGGATAGACACAACCCAAATATCAGTGGAATATCAATTAATAAAACTTCTTGAGGCACACTAATGTCTAGGAAAGAATACAAGGTAAGAGGTAATTCTCTAATGACTCCTAATGTTGGTACTTTATTTCCATCTAATTGCATGACCCATTTTTCCATAGGCTTATATACTATTTGGGAGAATCTGCTATCTCTTTTGGCATTATAGTGGTACTAGCACTAGAGTCTATTATATAATTATGCAAAACATTCTTACCCACTATCACTATCAAGTAAAAGGGCATAGTTTTTTCTTTGCTTCCCTCTAAATTTGCATTTAAGAGAGTAGTGTGCCACCCTTTAAAGACTTGCCATATTTTTTTCCATTATTGACAATTTTATATACATAAGAGTTGGCATAGAATGCTCTATATAATTCAATATTTGGCTAAAGATTGTAGCCACCCAAGATCTAGGAACTTCTATGAATTCACGTGACAAATAAGATATGAGAGAATAATGCCATTCTATCAAAAGATGCAAACAATAGATTACAATGGATTCTACAATGGATTGAGATTATAAAGAGAACCCCTTTGCTATATAGACCAAGATGAGACATAGGATTGCATAAGATTATGGCATGTTTCTTAATCTTATGACTTGAGATATAAAGTGTGTGTAGTGTTAGAACTTGCACACCCCTACAATTTCACATTACATGAAACCTCCACTTTAGTATGAAAAAAATAAAAATAAAAATTATAACATGATGATATCAAAAAAATATTTTACTAGAAAAATTACCATGTTCTTAGTTCTTTGGATCCAATTTTCTTAGATGGAAGCACTACGTGTTGATGTTCTATAAAAATCCATAATTCAAATGATTGTTGGAGCATTACTTTCCCAAGGATTTGGTAGTGTAACACTCCTTGTTGACGTTCATGACTGGCTGAGATGCTCGAGACCACCTATTTTGAAAAAGAACTCTCTTTGGAAAAATAAGAGGAGGAAGATCATTCATTCATGCATGCACACTTACTTTGGCTCAACCACTCTTGAAGCTATTGAAATATTTAATAGAATACAACATCCTTTTAGCTCTTGCATTGCTAAACACATGAAATACTGAGAGGGGGGTGAATCAGTATCTACCAAAACTTGAACCCCATTGGAACTTGAACTCTTCAGCATAATACAAAATTCTTAGCCAAATCAAAACCCTTAAGTAGTTTAAACCTTCAAAAAACTCAACAATATTCAAAAATGAAAGATATAGAAATTTTAACCTTAACCAAATCAACAAAAATGATAAAAGAGACAAGAAACACACATCCACAAGATAATACCATATTTATGTGGAAAACCAAATGAGGGAAGAACCATGATGAGAGTTAGCTCACAAAATATAAAGGCTCGCTACCAAAAAGGACATGCAAACTAAGGCGCACTACCTTAGAACAAGATACAAGGACCTGATGAGATTCACTATCTCAGAGCAGGATACAAAAATATTATAAAGAATTACAATATGTGTCAACAATTCACCTTTGATGTCTGAGGCATTAAGTCATATATGATCTTTATTTCACATCACTTTCACACTTCCTTCTGCAAGATATTCAATGCAATATACACCCCTAATTTTTTAAAAATGTTGCTTGCTATTTGAAATGTTCTGCTATTGTAATTCTTGTTTGGTTTCATGTGTTTTGCATCATAACAAAGAGTGCATAGGAAATAGAACATAAACAAAAAATACAAAGAAAGAGCTTATTTTCAAATATATTCATAACAACTCATGGAAGCATTCAAGACTATTTTTTTTTGACTTAAAGAAGTTTATATTAAACCTGATACAAGTGTGTTGCAGACTTGATATGAGCCAACACAGTCATTCTATTCATCAAAAATTGCAAGCTTTCATCATGGAGTGAGAACATATATATATGAAACCTTCCTAGACTACGCCACTACAAAGAGACAACAATAACAACCCCAAATAGGCATGATTCAGACCTCTGTAGCAGTAGACCTAAATTTCAAAAAACCCAAAAATGGCACGACTTCCTAGGTAGGGTGACTAGCCTCCAAAAATCAATACTTCTCCAATAATTTTGAGTAGGTACCTGAAATGGGGCGCCCAACATGAATATTTTGTTGGTATGTGGTGACTGATCATGCAAGTACTATACACTTGTAACAAGAAATGGGGTTCGGGGCATCGCCCCAAAAAAAAATCATTAACACGTCAAATTTTTTTTCCCGTTGACACGTCAAGGTTTTCCCACTGACACGTCAAGGTTTTTTCTTGTTGACACATCAAGTTTTTTTTCCATTAACACGTCAAATGTAAAAATACCTTGTAAAACCCTAATTCTAGAAGGTTCCAAAATGCTTGTTATAAGCGACTGGGATGTATGTTGTGGCATGGTGTTCACAAGATTGTAATATATTTTACACTGGATAAAAAAATCATTGGATGGCTGAGTTTCTGTGGATGTAGCCCATATTGGGTGAACCACATTAAATTTTGTGTTGATCTCTTTTATGTTATTCTTCATTGTTATTTCTAGGTTATTTAATCTGCATATAATTGTTAATGTTTATTGCTCCAATCTACCTAAATCCTAACAGATTCCAATGAGAAAATACCCAAATGGTAGGCCAATCCTGCACGAAGCTAAGAATAATTTTCACTTTCAAACCCTGACAAAAGGTAATTTCTAGGATTTTGGACATGCAATTAGAACTTTGAAAAGAGCTGAAAATCACCTCCAGACACCAACAAAATGAAGCCAAGATATCACAAACACCAAAACTCCAAACCCACATCAAAATACCAAAAATATCTTCATCTTTTCACCATAAAATCACTAAAAATTAGAACTTTGTTGATGCACAAGGTGATCCTTGAATAGAACCACTCCAATCCAGCTAGGGTGGATCTTTCACCACTGAAACAACTCCAAACAGTAAGGTTTTTCATTCTCAACATGCAACCAAAGAACTTTGGAAGCATTCTAGCAACATCATATTATGTTGCCAAATAGATGATGAAAAATGAGAGCCAAACTATAGCTTTATAGAAATGAGAGGTAAAATTAGGGCAACATTTGAAATTAGGTTTCCCTCCAAGACTCCTATGCCCCCCTTCATGAGCACTTTATTTTAATTTTTAAAAGCTCCTTATATCTCCCTTAGGCGTCCAACATTAGAGGCTCTATTATATTGTCTTTTTAAAATAACATTATAGCAACTAGGCACCAAGGTGCTTTTTTCAATGACCACAAGCCCCTTCACTTAAGTTATAAAGTTACTTTATTAAAATAACTTAAGTGATAGAGAAAATAAAACATCATTAAAATCAACCTTAGAATCACCAACGCCAAAACATGAAACAATATTGTTGGAGCAATATAGGCCTGAGTCAGTTACCCAAAATAGACTTACTATAAATAGCAATTGCTAAAAAAGTAAGTACTCTCCAACTAACAAATTGGCACAAATTGATGTACATTGAGATGCCATGTGACTTACTATAAATAGAAGTCCTTCCTAAAAGAACCAAAAACCACCATAGAACCCAATATTGGCTCTAAGTCCCCTAACCAACTCCACTTAGCCTAGGATAACCCTGGAATAGGCTAATGGAATACTCCAATTGCTCAAGTGCAAGAAGGGGAAATTGCAGTCCTCCCTCCCCAAGCTTTCTTGTCCTCAAGCAATCACAACTTTAGATGTTCTAAAATATTCCCACTCTCCCAAGTAGCATCCTCCACTGGAAAATTCTTCCACTTCACTAGATACTCCTTAATCAAACTCCTCTTAGAGTACACTCCCTAACCTCCAACACAACCTTAGGAACCAATATCAACTTTCCTTCCTCATCCAAAGGAGGAAACTCTATAAAAGGGACCACATTTTGACCAAGTGCCTTCTTAAGGTGAGAAAGGTGGAAGAAATTGTGCACATTTCTTCTCTTAGGTAACTTCAACTCATAAGCCACCTCTCCAATCCTTCAGGTGACTCTGAATGGTCCATAAAAATGAGGCTTAAGATTTTATGACCCACTCTTCTTCAGAGTGGACTTATTGTAAGGTTACAACCTCAAATTTATGATGTCCCCAACCTCGAAAGCCTGCTCTATACAATGTTGATCAACATACAACTTTTGTTGATTCTGAGCATGTTATATTTTCTCTCTTAGACACCTCATAATATCATGACTCTCTTGAAGATTTTTGGCTCTGGGCACTCTATAGTCTCCAAAAAGTAAGTCAATGAAGCTGAGAGCTTTGTAGTCATACGATGCCATGAATGGGGACATCCTAATAGACATATGGAAGGTAGAGTTGTAGCAAAAATATCCTAAGTACAACCATTTAACCCATGCCTTCTGCTACCCTGAAACATAGTTGCGTAGGCAACCTTCTACCTATTTGTTAACCACCTCAGTTTTCCCATCAGTTTGAGGATGATAACTAATGCTAGGGGTTAGCTTTGTATGACATAATCTGAA
The DNA here is from genome assembly GCA_007258455.2 of Sequoia sempervirens. Classification (NCBI taxonomy): domain Eukaryota; kingdom Viridiplantae; phylum Streptophyta; class Pinopsida; order Cupressales; family Cupressaceae; genus Sequoia; species Sequoia sempervirens. The sequence continues at coordinate 898,701,426 of VDFB02281492.1, forward strand.
TAACTCCTTCCAAAAAAATCTCATAAACTTTTTGTCCCTATCATTGATGATGGTCTTATGTTTTCCATGAAGCCTAAACACCTCTCTAAAAAATAAATCTTCCACTTGCACCACTGTATACCTTTCTGATATGACAAAAAGGAGAAAATTTAGTCAATCTATCCACCACCACATATATATTTCCCTTCCCTTGTACCTTGGGAAGCCTTGTACTGAAGTTCATCAATATACTTTCCCACTTATGATTTGGAATGGGAAGGGGCTGCAATAAACCAATAGGATAAGTATGAGCGTTTTTGTTTTTTTTGACATACTTGGCACTCACAAACATACTTGAGAATGTGATGAGGGCACGGCCCGAGACACAAAAAATAACCCACAAACAAGAGAATAATTTTATTATTCAGAAAATGGAGCTTCTTACATGCAGAGGATCTCAAATCCCCAAGTTCTACAACTCATGCAAGTTATAGAAAGCTACAGAATCACCCTTTCGCAATATGCGAGCTTGTCCCCAAAAAGTTACCCAAAAATTAGAAACCCGCCCATAAATAGAGATCATCTTTAGTTTGGAGCCAAAACAACATTAAAATTTGAGTTTAGGCGGTTTGGCGCCGAAAAATTACAACTTGAAGTACAAATTTCAAAAGAACATTTGCAATTGTATCTTCTAGAAAGTGTGCCAACTTCCTGGGGCCATAACTTTTGATCCGGGACCCCGATTCGTGAACCGTTTGAACCGTTGGAAAGGTCACGAAGTCAATAACGCGCTTGAAATCTGCTACACCAATTTTGGAAAGTTTCAGGGCCGATCCGGGAACTCTAAGTGCCTCAAATCTAACTTGAAAGATTTTCAGGTGCAAATATGGGAAATTAAAACTACAATATCTTTCCACCCATGAATAGAAAATAAAAACTATAAATTGGGAATTTCATTATGACGAAAAGGGTATCCAAAAATGTAAAAACATCTAAAAACCGAGAAACTTGAATTTTAACTATTTTTGGGTGATGCAAGATTGCCCTTACACCACTAGATGCTCCTGCATCAGAATGTCCTCCTTCATCCCTTTCCATGATAATGGCTCATGGATCTTCATATATTTTATATAGTATCCAAGATGACCAACCATAGGAATGTCATTAAAAGCCTTGACAATGTGCACTTTCACCTTAGATTCAGTGACTAACCATATTCTATCCTTCTAATATAAGAGAACATCCCTCACCTGATACTTATTAGCCTATAGTGAACCATCAAGAATGTTGTTTGCAAGTGCATTATTGGCATAATCAACCCATATTCTCTACTTCCAACATACTAATATGACTAAAATAGAGCATAAATGTGGCCTTCTAGACAAGGAATCAACCACTACATTCTTCTTCCCTTTAACATATTCAAGGTCAAAGTCATACCCTTGAAGTTTGCTTACCCATTTTTGTTTCCTCTCATTGAGATCTTTTTTATTAAGGAAGTATTTAAGGTTGTTATGACCAATTTTCACCATAAATATGCCCCCAACAAGGTACTGTATGAACTTGTCTAAGGCATATGATTTCCAATATCTCCTTGTTATAAATGGAGTAATTTCTCTCACCTCCTCTCAACTTCCTACTCTCAAATGCTATGAGATGTTTACTTTGAATGAGGACAACTCCTATGCCTTCACCTAAGGCATCTCATTCAAGCTCAAAAGGCTTGGAGAAGTCTAGAATTTACAACATGGGGCATGATCTCATTGATTTCTTGAATTGGTCAAAGGTTTGTTGTGCTATTTTAGACCAAAAATATGCTCCCTTTTTGGTTGAATCAGTGAGTGGGTCAGCCAACTATGAAAACCCTTTGACAAGCCTCCTATAAAATCCACAAAGACCAAAGGACCCCTTCAATTGTGTAATATTAGTGGGTGGAGGCCAATCAAAAATAGCCTTGATCTTTTTAGGATCAACGCTAACTCCCTTAGAATTGATTATGTGCCCAAGATACAACAACTTAGACATGTCAAACTCACACTTGGACTCTTTTACAAACAAGGAATCACTCTCCAAGATGATCAACACCTCATCTAAATGCCTCAATGCTCCTCCCATAATTTGCTAGAAATGAGAATATCATCAAAAAATATTAGAATAAACTTACGTGACTGCTTACTGAATTTTTTGTTCATGCATGATTGGAAAGTAGCAGGAGAATTAGTCAATACAAAGGGCATAACGAGGAACTCAAAGTGACCATAGTGGCATCTTAATGTTATTTTCTCAATATCCTCTCTAACTCTAATCTGATGGTAACTAGATCTCAAGTCTATTTTGGAAAAATAGACTGCTCCATGTAGCTCATCAATATGTGGGATGGGGTACTGGTTCTTGATAGTCTTCTTATTAAGTTCCTTGTAATCTATGCACATATGCATAGTCCCATCCTTCTTCTTCACTAACACCATTGAAGAAGAAAATGGACTCTTACTCTGCCTAATGTTTCCAATGTTCATAAGCTCCTTGATTGCCTCTTAATCTTGTGCTTATGTCTCTTTAGGTTCCTGTATGGTGTAGTGATAATGAGCTTTTCCCCCTCCTCCAACTTAATGACATGCTCAATGCCTCTATCAAGAGGCCTCCCTAGAGGTATACTACCAAAAACCTCATTTCGCTTAGATAACAAAGCCTGAATATTGGGTGGATAAGAATGTTTATCCTCCTCTATAACTATGGGCATAATTATGCACTTTGCTGACCACTCTACCTGATCATGCCTAAAAAGCCTCTAAATGCGCTTGAAGGAAACAACACTAGGCCCTCCATTAGATATCCCTCTCAACACCACATTCCTACTATCTAATTTAAAATTCAACTCCATGGTTTAAAAATTGAGAGTGATCTCACCTAGGGAACATAACCACTGAATTCCCATCACTACATGTATGTCCCCAATGCTAACCATATAGAAGTCATCCTTAACTTCATAATTACCCAACTGAAGGCTGAGTTGAGGGATCATCCTAGTGCAAGTAAAGTTGAAACCATCTACAACCATCACTCTAAACTTGTCAACCTCCTACACGTCTGGAGTCCTCTGCATGCTACAAGACCCTCATCAATAAAATTGTGTGTAGACCCTGAATCAATCAAAGCTACCAACCATTTCCCCTTAAGGACTCCTTTAATGCACAAAGACTCATTCTTTTGGAATCTAGATAGTTGGGCAAGCTTCCCCTCCTTTGTCTCTTCTTTTTCATCCTCTTAAGGAGGCTCTTCCCCTTCTTTTCATCTAGATCATATTGTTGGTTAAAACTTTCCAATGAAGAATCCTTTGTTCAATAGTATTCAATCTTTTTAACTTTTCCCAAGTAGTTGCACACTTATGTCTTGGGTTCCAAGGCTCCTTGCATGAGAAGCATGGATTCTTCCTCCTTAAGTCATTTAGAGTGTCTCCATCTATCCTTGTGACTAATTTTTTCTGTTGATTGGCATCCTTAGTGAATGGTCTCTTATCCTTCTTGTGAAAGAATGGCTTGGACTGAAATTTAGACTTGTGGGTAGCCCACTCCATACTCCTTTCCTTCTCTATAGCTTTCTAGAATGTTGGAGGATCAAAAGCCTTAATACACCCCTTAAGTGGCTCTATAAGTCCCTCACTAAACAAAACCACCAATCTCTCTGTAATCCTTATAATCATCACTGAGAACCTCTATAATTCTGCTATGTAAGCGCCTATTGTGCCATATTGCTTCAGATATGCCAGCTCCCTAAAATGCAACTCAGGATCCTTCTTGTTGAACCTCTCGATTAGCTTAGTGATGAAAGCATCATATGAAGTGATAGACCTATGGCCCAAGGTGATAAGGCCATGGTACCACCACTCGTGTACTACTCCATCTAGATGTAAAGTGGAAAACTTAATTGCCTCATCCTCCACCATCAATCTAAGGGCCAGGTAATTATCCAACTTTTGTACCCACACCCTAGTTGTACACTTATCGCTGCCATCAGAAGGGGAAAATGTTACCTTGTCAATGGGGCCTATTGTAAGTTCCTCTACATTGCTGGTCCTTTGTAATCAACTCCACCACCACCCCTCTTCCTTTTCTAATCCAAGAACTCATTTTAAGACAAATGATCTTTAATAGCCTTTGAAAGAGTGTCATACTTAGTATATGCTTCCCTTAGATTATCCATGAAGGGTAAGGATGTGTCATGAGTAGGCCGTGGTACCTTCTTCATAAGAAAGGTGGGCTGGAAAGGATGGGAAAAGGTATTAGACCCTACTATAGTATGTTGTCAACCATTACCACCTTGTTGATAAGTGGAACTATTATCTCCATTATGTGTGGGGTTTCCATGTGTATTGTTATGGGAAGTATTAACCACTATTTTTTTCCCAATCTTCCCCAACAATTGAGACATCATATCCATCATGGTATCAAACTTCTTCTCCATTCTAGCACTGGGAATAATTGAACCTAATCTACCTTTACCCCTTTCACCCATTTTTCTTGTTGCATGTTCCCCTTCACCTAGTGGGTCCTGATGCATCTCTATACCTTGTGAAGACTCCCAATGAGCCTTAAGAACTCCTGAGATGGTTTGATCTTCCAAAATAGGTGGGGGATACCAATGTCCTTTTCTTAACTCTCTCTGTATGTACCTTTGTTCTCTCTCACTCATAGAAAGAATAGTGTTGATGGCATGTCTCTATCACAAGCTAGCGAGAAAAAGTGGCTTTGATACGACTACAATATACACCGATGATTTTTTTTTTAAATATTACTTTCTATTTGAAATGTTCTGAGCTAATGTAATTCTTGTTTGGTTTCATGTGTTTTGCATCATAACAAAGAGTGCATAGGAAATAGAACATAAACAAAAAATACAAAGAAAGAGATTTTTTTCAAATATATTCATAACAACTCATGGAAGCATTGAATACTATTGCTTTTCAGACTTAAAGAATTTTATATCAGACTTGATATAAGTGTGTTGCAGACCTGATATAAGTCAACACAATAATTCTATTCATCATAAATTGTAAGCTTGCATCATGGAGTGAGCACATACATATATGAAACCTTCCTAGACTCCATCACTACAAAGACATAGCGATAACAACCCCAAATATGCACCATTCAAACCTTTGTAGCAAAAAACTTGAACTTCAACAAACCCAGAAATGACATGAATCCCTAGGTAGGGTGAATAGCCTCCAAAATTAATACTTTTCCAATAAATTCAATTAGGTACTTGAAATGGGGCACCCAAACATGAAGATTCCAATGAGAAAATACCTAGAATGGTAGGCCAAGCATGCATGGAGTTACAAATAGTTTTCACTTTCAGACCCTAGCAAAAGGTAATTTCCAAAATTCTAGACATGGAATCAAACCTTTGAAAAGATCTCAAAATCACCTCCAAACACCACTAAAATGGAGTCAAGATATCACACACACCAAAAATCCAAACCCACATCAAAATACAAAAATATCTTCCTTTTTTCACCACAAAATCACTGGAAGTCAAAACTTTGTTGATGCACAAGGTGGTCCCTAAATAGAACCACTCCAATCTGGCTAGGTTGGATCTTTCACCACTGAAACTAGCTCCAAATGGCGAGGGTTTTCATCCTCAACACGTAGCGAAAGAACTCTGGGAGCATTCTAGCAACATCTTGTTTATGTTTCCAAATAGATGATGAACAAATGAGAGCCAAATTGTAGCTTTATAGAAATGAGACAAAATTAGGGCAACATTTGAAATCAAGTTTCCCTCCAAGACTCCTACACCCCCCTTCATGAGCACTTTATTTTAATTTTAAAAAACTCCTTATATCTCCCTTGGGTGTCCAACATTAGAGGCTCTATTATATTGGCTTTTTTTTAAAATGTTATAACAACTAGGCGTCAAGGTGCTTTTTTCAATGACCACAAGCCCCTTCACTTAAGTTATAAAGTTACTTTATTAAAATAACTTAAGTGATAGAGAAAAGCAAACATCAATTAAATCAACCTTAGACTCACCAATGCCAAAACATGAAACAACACTAACATATAGATGGTAAAACTAACACTCAATATGTGCTGTATGTAAAAGGGCTAAAACATAACTTGCTTAGTGTAAGCTAGATATGTGACAAAGGATATAATTTGTTATTTCATGCTAGTGGATGTGAGATAAGGAAAGTTAGCTCTAGGAGACTTGTTGCTAAGGCAAGTTGAATATATAGCAACTTGTACCATCTAAAAGAGGTGAAAAATAGAAGATATATATTAGGGAAAACTGATGAAAGCTAGTTGTGGCATAAAAAGATTGGTCACATTGACTTTGACCATCTAGTGAAAGTAAGCAAAAAGAATGAAATCAAGCATATGCCTAATATTGGAAAACCAACAAGTACATGTAAAGAATGCCTTGAAGGAAAGAAAACTAGGATCAGATTCAAGAAAAAATAATATTCAACTTCTAAGCCCTTGGAGTTGATACATACAAATTTGTGTGGACTAAAAGCATCAATGGAGAACTTCTAAGCCTAATATTAATAGATGATTGTTCAAGAATGACATGGGTAACTTTTCTTAAAGATAAATCTCAAGCTTTAGAAAGATTAATAAAATTTTAGAGCTTTGGTTGAAATTTTGATTGGTTCAAGGATTAAAGGTTTAAGGTCTGATAGAGGTGGACAATTCACTTCTAATAAATTTGATGTATTGTCAAAAACATGGAATTACAAGACAATTCTCTGCTACTAGAACACCTCAACAAAATAGAGTTGTTGAGAGAAAAAATAGAAATTTTCAAGAAATGGATAGTTGAATGAAGCCATATTACCTGATAGATACTAGAACGAAGAAATTCATATTGATGTTTACATCCTTAACAGAGCACAACTAAGATTAGATCATGATAAGACTCCATATGCATTATGGAAAGGAAAACCTGCATCAGTGAAGTATTTTAGAATATTTGGAAGTAGATGTTTTATAAAAAGGGATGAAGACACTTTGAGTAAATTTGAGACAAGTTCTGATGAAGGAATATTTTTGGGTTATTCAACTACAAGCAAAGCTTATAAGTGCTACAATAAAATGTTATAGAAAATAGTTGAAAGTGTGAATGTTAGAGTGGATGAAGATTACCCTTAGTTGTTACACAAAGATGACATCTATTCAAAATTCCCTACTTATTAAGAAAAAGAAGAATCTACAAAAGAAGACTTACAAGAAGAGAGTGATGTTGATGAAGAAGAGAAACCAAACACTACTCTAAAAGCTCCACCCAAATTTGTTAAAAGAGATCATTTTGAGAAGCAAATTCTTGGGAACAAAGTTGATGGTGTCATGACAAGAAGAAATCTTGCACAACAAGAGCATGTAAACTATTATTTACTCTCTAAAATATAACCTAAATCTTATGGAGAATCTAGTAAGGATGAAAGCTAGATTGAAGCCATGAAAGAAGAAATTAGTCAAATAGAGAAAAATGAGACTTGGGAACTTGTTCCTAGGCCTGTTGATAAGAATGTCATAGCTCAAAATGGGTATTCAAGAATAAAATAAATGAAGATGGGAAGATAACAAGAAACAAAGCTAGATTAGTCTGCAAAGGTTATGCTCAAGTTGAGGGTAAAGATTTTGATGAGATATTTGCATCAACAACTACACTTGAAGCCATTAGAATGTTTCTTGCATATTCAAGTTACAAGAACTCCAAATTATACTAGATGGATGTAAAATCTGCATTTATTAATGGTTATCTAGATTAGGAATTTTATATGGAGCAACCTGAAGGGTTTATTGTGACTAAAAACAAAGATTATGCATATAGATTGAAAAAGGATTTGTATGGTTTAAAACAAGCCCCTAGGGCTTGGTATTCTAGGTTGGACAAATATCTCCAAGTTCATCAAGGGTATAAAAAAGGTATTGCTGATAGTAATTTATATTTCAAATGTGAAGGTGAACATATACTGGTTGTTATTGTTTATGTTGATGATATCATTTTTTGTAGTAACTGTGATGAGATGTACAAAGTTTTTGCTACTGCAATGCAAAAAGAGTTTGAGATGTCCATTCTAGGAGAATTAACATTTTTTCTTGGTTTAAAATTCAACTAGTTCTGATACAGAGATTTTCATTTCTCAAACTAAGTATGTGAAGGAAATTTTGAAGAAATACAAGATGATAGATTACAATCCAATTAGCACACTTATGGTCACTGGATATAATCTCAACAAAGATGATGTGTTTGATTTAGTAGATCAATCATTAAAAAAATCCATGATTGCAAGTTTCTTATATCTCACAACAACAAGGCCTGATTTCATGCAAGTTGTTTGCATCGTTGCTAGATTTCAAGTTGTGCCTAAGGAGACACATGTTAAGGCTATGAAGAGGATTTTCAAATAATTGAAGAGTACATTAGACTATGGTCTATGGTATCCTGTTGGTGATGGATTCACTTTAATTGCATACATTGATGTAGATTGAGTTGGTTGTGTGGATGATAGAAAGAAAACTAGTGGCGGTGCATTCTTTCTAGGAGATAGATTGATATAATGGTTAAGTAGGAAACAAGAGTTAGTTTATTTATCCATTGTTGAAGCTGAATATATAGATGTTGTATCTTGTTGTACTCAAGTGTTGCGGATGAAACAAACATTACAAGATATTCAGGTGAATTTTGATGGGATAGTTAGTATTTGTTGTGATAATACCAATGCAATAAATATATCAAAGAATACTATTATGCATTCCAGAACCAAGCATGTATCCATTAAATATCATTTTCTCAGGGAAAAAGTTGTTGCACAGGAAGTCAAATTGGAATGTGTGGCTACAAAAGATCAACTGGCAGACATATTTACCAAACCCCTTCCAAAGGAGTCATTTGAATAGCTTAGGGAGAAATTAGGAGTTGTTCCTTCTCCTAACTCTGCTTGAATATATAAAGTATTCATCTAGGGGGAGCATAACAAAGTAATTATTTATCCATGGTCTATCCCTTTGTAATTGATGTCAAAGGGGGAGAGTATAGAAAACGGGTGAAAATTATGCAGAGGTTTGCTTTTGTAATTGGTGTTAGGGGGAGAGTATAGTATGCAAGGTGTTGCTAAGGAGAACAATGAATTACAATGATAATTTTATTCTGGGGATGTATAAGAAAAAAATGCATGCAAGGAGAATGTAGGGTGAATGATGCAATGGCAAAGAAAGGGGGAGTATGAATGATGTTGCCATTTTTCAAAGTTTTTTAGGTGTTGCCATCAATGAAAAAGGGAGAGATTGTTGGAATTGTTGTCATTGATGTCAAAGGGTAGTCATGATGGTCATTGATGCCAGTGGACTAGCTTAGGAAGATTATTTGTAGTTGCTTAGTACAGGTCCTAAAAAGTTGCAAATGTTGTCAAGCAACATTTCAAACGTTGCTCAGATGTTGCATAGTCTTGATGCAGGTAGTTTTGGAGGTTTGCAGAGGAATCAAATAGCAGATTTGATATGGGTTTTTCTAATACATCTCAAGTGTACAGTCCATAAGTTCAAGTGATAAAAATTAAGCTCAAAAATAAATTATTTTTTCTCTCTGGTTTAGCTAGGGTTTTACCAAAAAACCCTAAGGGTTATCAAACAATGCCTCATATTTTCTATTCTTCAATTGAATGTTGGTAGACAATTTCTAGTTGCTCAAGTTATGACTTAAGCATTCTTAGTTGTGTTACTGACCACTTCATCCTAGTAATTACCGAATTGATGGAGTATTAAAGTTTTCTAAGTCCGGTGCTTAATACTTTACCTAGCTTGATTAACGGTGGTGATAAAAGATATTTGAGATCATTGGTCGTCATTGCATCGCACTTGATCTTCATAGTGAATTTGTGATTCACTCTGACATGGTTAAAAGTGTGACATCGCGGAATCATGCCACGTGTCCAGTGGGACCAAGGTTAAGACTCTCTACTTTGCTAAGATTGATGGACCGTGTGAAAGATGTTAGAGATTGACGAATTACACATCACATTTCCAATTTATTCTAACATAGTATTATTTGCGATAGTGTGTAACAATGACAAGTGTTTGAAGGAGATTGTAGCACAAAGACTCTATGCATCACATTTTCAAGTTTTTGTGCATAAAGAGAAAATGTGTAATGTTCTAATTAGCCGATATGCTATATTATGCATGAGCTTTTGGCCTGAAACAAGTCTCACGCCCTCAAACTACCATGGTTTCAGGCCAAGCTTTAGTGGATTGGTGGTCAAGTTCACCGTCGGTCGTACTGTTAGAGCCAACTTGCATAATCAAATCGGTTTTCAAGTCGGTGATCATTAATTGGCAACCAATATTTTTGTTTAGGTCAGAAAGAGGACTTGATCACGAGTTCGGAGTCCTGCAATGGAATCGACAGCCTGAAGGCATTTGAAGGAGCAGTGGAGACTAAGGGCATGCGAAGGAACTGCAATGGGTGGTAGAGCGGTGTATACAACTGCAACAAGTGCACATAGTCCATGGCTTTGAGATCAACCAGTTGAACAAACAGGACCCAAGGCCGGAAAATTAAACTGCGTGCTCTTTGTAATGATGTACATCGGGGCGGTTGTGAATTCATTTCAGGATTTGGAGCCCGATGCCTTGTATTGCCTGATGGTTGCGATTAATTTGTTGGCATTGGCACTGACGGCGGCCCGTCGCTGAACAACCGAGTGTGTCCGATGCACAAGACCGAGCATTCTGAAACGAAAAGAGGCGTGCTGGTGGCCGTGCTAGTAGTTACAACGGTTCTGTTTGTGCTGCTTTTCTACAAGTTTCTGCCGTGGAGTAAGGCGTACGACTGGGGATGCGGCAGATTCTAAATCGGTAACATATGGTTTTGTTTCTGCCAAACACTTTGGTACATAGCCCGGATATTGCGATGTATTGTTAATAAACAACCCAATATCAGTCACACCCAAACATTAACTCGTGGAGAGAAGCATTTTCTAAGAAAATAAATTCGCAATTTCAGGGTTGCGGCATGAATTCCAAGGATAGATGCAGCTAGAATGAATGATTAGACAGATGATGTTCTAGTAATCTTGGGCTATTCTTTGCGCAGTCTACAATTCGGGAACAAGGATTACGAGGTATGTGTACATTTTTTTATAGTGGATTCTGATGTGTGTATCAATAAGGGGTTTTTTTTCGTTTCTTTCTAGGAGAGAGTCTGTCAATCTGATCCCATGTATTTATGCGAGAAGATCTATGTAGCTTGGCTTATTGGTTGTTTTATTTATATCTCTGCATGTGTTTATTGCTTGTTTTGTTCTAATCAACTACCATTCACTCTGATATGGGTATCTTTGTTTTCCTTGCGTCTCAATTTAGATTTCTTTTCTTTTCTTTGCATTGTTATTGGAAAATTTCCCTCTCTGATCGCCACCCAGAGATTGCACCTACCTTCACTACCCAAATAGTTGCATGTTTTTAGTTTATTCACTCATTCAATATTTGTAGATATACACCTAAAATTTTGAACTATGATATGGGCTTGAGTTTTTCCTTTCAACTGGTCTGTGTGTCAACTGCTTTCTTCTTGACAATATTTTGGTGTATTTTTTCCCTTTATTTTCTTGTGTGGAATAATCTGGATGGTGCAAGTAGTTGTGGCCAAATTTGCTTGTATTTTTGGTATGGTAGGCAGTTGTGGGCATGAGTTTTCTGTGTTGATGACCTGCCCTTTTTAGCCTGTATGTATCTTTCTAAACCTGTTTTGGGGGCAACGTGTATGTCTGTGGATGAATAATTCGATGTCTTGCTGTATAAATTGTTTTCTTTGTATGTTGGCAGGTGAGTATTTGTTATTTTGTCTGGTTTCAATCAATGACCAGGAATTCTGTTATGGGTGTATATGATTTTCTATTTATGGATGTTCATAGATGATAGTTTGGTGATTAATTGACCTGTGTTTTCCTGTTATGTGTGTAGTAACTGGATGTGCCTATAATTTGGCATCCTCAGAGGTTTTGAGCATGATGGAAGCTTTACCAAATTAGTTGGTGTGGGAAGTACTGCATCAGAGTAAGAACATATCAGACCGAAACACTTCTGCCCTACTATGCAAAAGATTTTATCAAATTGAGAGGGACCAAAGGGAATATTTGAGGGTGGGGTGCGGTTTAAACCCAACAAATGAGGCATTATCTGCACTTTGTATGCAGTTCCCTAACTTAGCCAAAGTGGAGATAATGTATTTTGGATGGATGTCAAAGTTAGGCAAGCAGTTGGATGATGAAGGCCTTAAAATTCTTTCACAACATTGCCTTGGCCTCACTGATCTAACTCTAAGATTTTGCACGTTTATTACTGATGCAGGTCTAGGGTATCTGGGTTCTTGTAAAGGGCTTAAAGTATTGAGACTGAATTTCACTCCAGGGATAACTGGTTGTGGAATACTGTCTTTGGTCGTAGGATGCAAAAACCTGTCAACACTTCATTTGACTAGGTGCGTCAATGTGAATAGTCTCATCAAGAGGACCATTTTGAGCATATCCAGTAATTATAGGAATGAATGAAATCATTTGTATTCCTTCATTCTCTTCGTTGTCTCCATATCTACTCAATTTGCTCATGCATGTGAGATTTCATTTCTCCAGTTCAATCCTATTTCAGTTATTCTTCCAACTCTCTATCGTAGGACAAACTAAAATGATAATTTATACGCATAATCTCCTTCCCTAGATTTTCACATATACAACATAATTAAAAGTAAGTTTTTTATTTTCTGGCTATTATTGTCCAGCCATATAAGTTGTATGAAGACCATTTTTTTATGTATGCTTTGAAATAGAAAAAAATAGTCAATATTGAAGATTGAAGCGTAGTTTTGAGCAGCCAACGAACAGGGCATTCTATTTTTCTGGTAATCAAAGAGCAGCAGCTCTATGTCTATGTTTGAGTTTAATCATTGTAGTTTTGAAATATAAATCATTTTTCGTTCATCTCTGTGTTTTATTACTATTATTTCTCCTCTCTATTTCAGTTTCTATGCTCCTCTGTCTCTCTCCTTCAAACCCAAGAACAACAATACATATGCTTTGGAAAGGAAAGAAAAATTCACACAGATTCTCTATACTTGACAATGATTAGATCTTTCACTGTTTCATGTAAATTTGATCGTTCTGACTTCTATTCAGAGTTAGCCATTTGGTACGTGGCTTACGAGCTGCATATTTAGGTTAGATCTCTAACTTGCATCATGGAAAGATCTTTCATGTTGGTTAGGCTATATATTATTATTCCTAAGTAAACACCATTTAGGGTTTTAACTTATGAATTTATTTGCAACCCTTATAGACCTTCAATCTTTAATATTTATCTGCTGCATGGAGTGCTATAGAGTCTGGAAAATATCATTTTGGGCATAATGAGTCCCCGAGTTGACCTTTCAGTAGCTCTTATGTTATGTATTCAGCTCAAGTAATTGTGAACATGTTGAAGCATTTGTTGTAGGATTCCTGAGAAACATTCCATTGGCAACGCCAAAATGATGAAAAACCCAAAGGCACTTTTTCTCTCAACTGTGTCTGCCCCCAGTGAGGCCACGACGGTGACAGTGATGGCAGTGTTGGAGCTTTTTTCCAAGCATTCGATGGATGAAGTGTATATGGGGCAGGTGAAGGGGTCCCTTCCTGAATGGACTGATGATTAGGGCATTGAACAAGCCTTCGAGCGATTCTTTGCAACTCTACCAAGCGTGGAGAAGAATGTGTCAGAGAGGAATGTGAATAGAAAGCTAAAGAATAGGTATGGGCCCTCCCAAGTTCCATACACGCTACTCTACAAAGTTCAGTAAGGTGTCTCTTACTTTATGATAAAGTTTTTGTATCAATAAATATATCAGTAACGCTGAATTGTTGCTTTGTGCTACACATACGTGTTGGACTTACCTATTTTCCTTTAATAGTACAACTTTCCTTTCCTTGCTGGCGACTTATCTGCCGGGTTTATTTATTATGAATATAAATGAAATAAAATGATCTTGTCAAATTTTCTGGTTTGTTCGGCCTTTGTCATTCTTCCAAACTCTGCCCACATTTCTCATCAACATCATTGACCATACCTTTTTCCTTGATGGGATTCTTGTGTTCTGACTCATGAGTTATCTTCTTCAATCTAAGACTTTCTTTCCTCCTCTTTCTAATTGGGCCATCTTGGATGCATTTTTAGCTGTTAGAGCTTCCACATATGCCTTGAATTTATCTTTGCATGATCATAAGTACATGGTTGAGCCACTGCCTTAGTATAGTTGTTTTTTCTTAAAGGAAAATACTTTAGAGTACAGTTCTCATTCTTCTAGTGTTCACTTTGTAGTGTAGTTCTTTTCTACTGATTGCAATATGTATATTTCTGTTCACATTATCCTTTGGTTGCAATATGCATACTTGATAAAGATGAATCTAGTCTCATGAATATACACCATTATATGTTGATGTTGTAAAAAAGTGTTTAAGAATTCCTTTACACATTCCAGCTAACATGATAAGTTACTGTGGATATATGTCTGTTCCAATTAATTTATGATCTATTGTACATTTTGGTTTTGTTAATTTTGTTGTATGTAGATACTATTGGATTTTACATATTTTGGAAGTGTCAAAGGTCTCTCACTCTCTTTTTATGTGTGTGTGTGTGACATTGACTGAATTTCTTTCTTTTATCAAAAGGAGACTTTAGAATTGTTGGGGACAATGAGTAGACCTCTCATAGGGCTGTAGTTGTGGTTAACCTAGACATTCATGTAGTTATGTTCTTCTAGTTTCTTCTCTAATTTTAAGATAGAGGCTGAGTAAATAAATGACGCATTGAACTCTTTCTTTGTTGACAAATAAATACTGTAACTTCAAAACCTTTCCACTGTGTTTTCTTAGGGTAGGATGGCAATATTATTTATGATTTATCCTACTTTTTAAAGATATATAAGATGAAGTTAGGCATCTTGACTTGAATATACAGGCTGGACTGGGTTCTTCTAAACAAAGAACTGTGTTTTGAAAGAGTTGTTTCTAGAAAGAGGCCTTGTAGATCAGTTTCCACAAGCAACAGGCAACTTGAGATAGCCAGAACCATACTTTGAACTTATGTACATAGGAAAAAGGGAAATCTCTGATTGTAGGGGTTGCAAGTCCTCTATTTTGGAGTAAATGACGTCATATAACAACACAATTAGCAAACTACCAAGGAAAAAATGCTTTAATAGCAATATGAGCTGTAATACCCTAGGTTGTGTTTGTGATGAATTTATTAAGTAGACCTTTGAATAGTATTCTACTTCAAAATAAAAACAGAGTTGTATTTCAAGCCATAATTCAAAGATAGAATGAATTATTGAATTGAAATCCCACAAATGATATTGTGCAGAATAACCTGCTTGGAGTGGACCATCCTTTGATTCTAGTTAAAGTCATAAACATGCTAAAAGATATGGCTCCCATTTTGCGTAAAATATCATAGTGGTTACAATGTTATCCTATATTACTGCATGCATTGGTGGTCATATAGTTCCTTAAATCATCTATTTATGCTTGAGTTCAGTGTCCCTTCATGTATCAAGGGCACCTAAAGGTGATGGAGGCAAAGAGCACCATTTATTTGTCTATGAATGTGTAAGAGCATTATTTTTTGATTGTCAGCCTTCAAGTTGTTATGTTTTGATTGCTTTTTAATATATACGTTGTTATTTATAAATTCATGTGGATCATATCTCTTCAATTAGGAGGAATTTGGTCCTCTATAGCTTGATTTTTTAGAAGGCTAGGAGAGAGATCCATCGCTTTCTCCTTCAAATACCATTTCACTTTGGTTGGTGTTTTTGTCTTTTGAGCCCAACCGTTAAATTTTTTGTCTCCTCTTCTCGCACTTCTCATTTTCATATTCAGCACTATGCTCTCTTCCAATTCCACTTGCACATATATGGAAAATTATTTATGTTTTATATGTATTTATTATTTTTATGATTGATCTCACTAGCTTGAAATGTGTTTTTTTTTTACATTTTTTGCATCAGGTGATGCTCATATTTTTGAGGTAGTGGGATTCAAACTAGAAATTTTTTATATTTATAACATGTATCACTAAACAAATAAGAGCACCCACATCAACTCAAGTCCTTTCCAGTCAATGGAAAATCAATAAACCATACAAATAATGTGGGTGACGGGCACTTTTTTCACTCTTACCATAAAACCCAATTATATTCTTACCAAGCTCCACTAAAATCAAAAGCTCGGGGCCTCTTAACCTAAGAAAAACTGAGCATATTCTGGTAGAAATTAATGGATTCCTCAAGTCACTTATGTCAATTATTCTTTTTGGATATGTTGTTTAAGACTTTTCTTTGCATGGACTATAGGGTGTGATTTTTTTCACCCATATTTTATTGAATATGATATTATTATCTGCATACAAAATAATAGAAATGACATTTGAGTCATACAACACTTACTAGGATAGTAACACTAAATTGACCTAATCTTAGGTAAAACTTTATGGTTAAGCATCCTTGAGTCAGATTAGTACGAAGATAAATGACCTATAGAGAGACTGAAATGCTTCATCTTTATAAACATCATCTACACATAATTAATAATTAAACTATTTATACTCATAAAATGGATAGCCATGGATGCAAAACATTTATTTTATAATAACCTTCATACTTATTGTCCTCTTATATTCAATTAATATTTTAAATTTTCAAATAGAGATTTAATAAGGTTGAAGTTTTTAAATTAAATTGTCAAAGTCAAAAACAAGAGGAATACTAAGATAAACCCCAATTTACAAGTTTTTCAGAGTCATTCTTGTAAGTGTATATATACCCAAACGACTTCTTACTCATACCCACTCCTGGGGTGCTAGGCGTATGAAAAATCAAAGACAAAGCCTAGGAAGATATCCTTTCTCAACTAGAGCAGCATATCTACTCACCACCTCCAAATTCAAAAGCACCTCTGCCACAACTTACCATTTCATTTTATTCAAAGTACTTTTTCTTCTTTTCTTTTCTACTTCATTACTTCTTTCCTTCTCCATGTACAAATTGTGTTTGGGTTTCCTTTACTACATTTGAGCTGCTTTTCATGCATTGATTAATAAGAGATTTGATCCATTGGGCCCAATTTATCATAAACCTAATGTGTGGATTTTTGTTGTGTTGCAGGGTCTAAATAGAAACCATCTAAAAGAGAGACCATAGTTACAAGAAAAGGTGCCAAAGGCCTGCTTATTGGGAAATCCTCCACCCCTACTCTCGTTTCTGCTAATAATGGTAGCAAATCTATTAGCCATGCCAAGGCTGAAAAGAAGAAGCACATATGTCGTTCATCTCAGATAATAATGCCATTTATGGTCAGCTGCTGGTTCAGTTAGGTAGGGAAAATAATTTGAAAATTTTGGATGTACACATTTGGACATGCCATTCCAGCTTGCAACAAAACTCCCAAACTAGACACCCAAATTCAATTTTCACAATACACCCAATTTTAGTTTTCATTCTAAACAAACTAGCCAAAGTAAGACCATCTACATAGAAACAAAAGCCACCCATATAATTAAAACTAAAGACCTCAATCCCATATATAATCAAATTTAGTTTCCCAGTATAAACAAAGTAACCAAAGTAAAACCACTGATATAGAGATGGAAACCCACTATATAATTAATAAACCACAAAGCTCAAGCCAATGGACAGCCAATTTATGTTCCCACCATAAACAAACTAGCCAACGTAAAATCATCGACATCGAAACATAAACCATCAATATTATTAGACTTGGACAACACAAACCAATAAAATCTCAATTTCAAAGTTTTATTTAAATTTTATAAGGTGTTGTAACTCCCCCCTAGCCTCAATAAATTTAAATCACCTAGACGAGGACAATTGGGCCCAATTTCAGTTTTCATCAAGACTCTTCATCACATCTGCTCTTCCTTCAGAGAGAAGAGTCTTCTGATTCACTTTTTTCTTCATTGCAGCAGTGCCTACGTTTCCTCTCTCCCATTTCAATCCAAGAATTGAACCAAATCAAACAGAAAAGAAAATAATCAAAGACAACATTGGAAGGAATGCTCTTATATTTGGCACAACCTCAACATAGAGCGTAACAAATTTTAGGCAAGAACAAATACAATGTTGCATTCCATAAATTTAGCAAATCTTTCTTTTAAGGTATTGTAGAATCGTTGTTTACAATATAATGAAAGGACATTCTTAATTTATTTTTGAGTGCACTGATGTATATTATTGTGTTAATATTGAGATAATGTTGTTAATAAAATTGTATATATTTTAAACTACACTTTCCATGTTTACTTCTATATATTTT
>VDFB02281492.1:898719877-898758650 GCA_007258455.2 Sequoia sempervirens
ATAGGTTGAGTATATTTAAAATTATTATATACCCTAAGTGAATGCTAGAAAGATTTTTACTATACCTTTGAGGATGCAAGGATTTGTATACATGTATGTTGTAATAAGATATTACTAAAGATTTATGTTCTCAAAATATTTCCAAGTTTGACTCATAATATTTTATGTTTATATATATATACCCCTAATTTAAGGATTCACCGGTAACGACATATATTGTTATTATAATATTAGTGTATAATTAAGTTTGATAATGAAGTTCACTTAATTAAAGTAGACCACTAATAATATCCTACAATTATACACAACCATAAGGAAATAATAAGATCCCTAATAAAGAGATTGTTGGAACTTAGTAAACTACACATGCTTGTATAAAGAATGAAATTCACTAGTAGGAAATCACTAGTGTTAAGAGAAACCATGGAGTTGGGTCATTTAATAAGGCCATTAATATATAAGATTCCATACACCCAAGCCAATTATTTTATGTTAGTAAAGGGTTGTTGTAAACCTTGCACAAGAAAAGCATATTTTACTTATGTAAAATAAATATTTATTTGTGGTGCATCTTTAGGAGATGTGTTTAACCATATTAAATATTTATTTGTGTCCACTTGTAAAGTTTTATGTAACATTAGTTAGATATTTTATGTGTGGGTTGCACATGGGAGGATATTTAGTATTGAGAAACTTAGTACCAAAAATTAAATGTTGGGGTCGATTTTATGTACTCATGGTTTTGAGGCACACGATTTTACCTTACCACCACTTGGTTGTTTTGTGTGAGTTTGATTCCATACAATAATTCACATGTTTAGTGGTTGAGGTTGGTTTTTTGGTTGTCATTGTGTTGAGCTCCCTTGTGAAGAGTGCATATGTGAAGCACGACATGGGTTGTGTAGTTATATGCTTGGACACATGAAGGATGCATTAGAGGAGCTTGATATTTTAGAATTATTCATAAAGAATCTGTAAGTGTATTGTGATGTTTTCATTGCTAAATAATACATTGAGTGTGGATGCTTTTGGAGGCTACATTTTTCCCTCTTGGGGGTTTTCCCAGAGTATATCTTGTTTAAACTTGTGGTATATCTTTGAACTTTGCATTATGATTATTTTGCAAGCTTGCATACATACTTTTCTCTCATTTGGTTATGTATAAAATGGTTTGATTAGCCTAGTATATTTTCCTAACATTTTAGATCCTTAATATTCCTAGCTTACTAAATCAAGCCTTATTGATTTATTAAGCCTAGTTATTTCAAGATTCATGATTCCATCAAGAATTGCAAATTAATGAGTGATTTTTTTAAACTATAATTTCCTTTATAGTCTCACAATTCCATGAACCACATGGATATCAAAGATAATCACTTATAAACAACCTTTATGTCAAGTTTAAAACTCAAACTCTTGCCCTATATTGAGTTCAAGTAATATTTATCCATTCAAATTACAATTTATTTACTAGAACATATTAGAGATATGTATATTGAGAAGGGAAACCAAACAACTACTCTTTAGCATTACCTAATGGGTATTGTGTGAGTAGTGAAACCAAGATCCCATGCACACTTATCACAACATACCTCTCTTGGAGGTTCATAACCTTCACTCTAGTTCTTGGGATGATTAGAACAATATAAATGGTGGTGTGAGCACATCATCACCAATTATCATGGATATTCCTACTAACATAACCAACAAAAGGTGAGCATGCAACTTGTGGAATTTTTCCAAAAGAAAATCATTCATCAAATAACTTTATTGCTCTCTCACATCCAACTCAAATGATAAGTTGACACCTTCTCCATTGTCACCCATAGACTAGATGAAACCAAATTACCTAGAGGAATGAGCATGGAATTTCACAATATACATTAAAAACTCCCCAAAAATGGTCACAAAAATTCCAAATTTGCTCAACTTTCTCTCTCCTCCTTATGCTAGTCAAACTCAAGTTTTCTCTGCCTCCCCATTGCCAACCATCATCTATCAATATTATCAAAATTTTATCAAATCATTTATATTTTTCCTAATATACACTAGATGTATCATAATATTGTTAAAATATTGCCTATGCTTTACTATAGAGGAGTTAATCTTAGGTTCTTTCTAAGCTACTCCAATTTCCAAACATACAGGGTGCATATTCAATTTGTATCCATCTACCAAGGTAGAGGTAACTACCATATTTGATAATGATCTCTATCATTTATTATTTGATGGAATTTTATACCTATATCTGGCCCCACCAAACTTGTGTCAATTCATTTTAATGGTTATACCCATGCTTTTCTACTACTTCCTTGAATAGATTTTTTGTAAAAACCAACCATAGAAGTTTTTTTTTTGAACTAGCAATTAGAAACACATGTCATTAGTAAACTCATAAAAATAATAAAAGCATATATCAAGATACAATAAACATAAAGTAAAACTACTTGGAGTAGTGCAAGAGCTTGAGTTTTCATGCATAGAAACTAGTTGTTTGGGTTCTTATTCCTGAGCCAAGAGTGCAACAAACCCAACCATGTGGAAAAATACCTTGTCCACCCTAACCAAGTGGACATATAAAATTATTTAAGAGAACAATCTCAAAATGATGCTTTCAAGGTCAAATCTATAGGGAAGAAGGTAGAATCTAAGTTCTTCAAGGAGTTGATTGGGAAGAGGACTACAATGCATCCCATACTACACTGGGGGCCCATCCTCAATCCCAAAAGGGTCATGTATGCCAATCATACAACTAGGAAGAGGACTATAGTGTATCCCATACTACATTGGGGGTCCATCCTTAATCTAAAAATGGTCATGTAGGCTAAAAGTGATATTTTCACAAAGTGATGAACCTCTTCAAGTTGGTGCATTTTGATGCCTATTACCCTTAGGCCATTGGCGACAAGTTTTTTTCCCCCTAGGATGGGGGTAGCTTTAGACACATTATCAACTAACTCCTTCACAACAAGGGTATCACTTAACATTGGTTGCCACTGTCCTATTGGTGACAATCAACTAACCCATAAGATATGACAATAGCTCCTAACATCGATCGCTTGCATGATACTAGTGACACCAACTAACTATTTTGGTATCATGTAGGTTTAAGATTATGGTAATTTATTAGCTTGGTATTTTTTAGAGTTCTAACCACAATAGTCTTATGATGGACATAATTTTGAGGTGAACTATAAGATAATTTGGACAACTGGAGAGAAGAGTATTAGTGAGCATTTAGACATACCCAAATTATATTTTCAAGTTGACCTTTTTGTTCACTATTGTTTAGTCATTAATTGTATACACATAGTTGGTAAGGGGGTGAAGGTATTGGCATATTATAAAGAATAAGGATTCATGGATACTCCCCCCTTCATTCATAAGAAAAAAAGTACTTTTGCAAATGGAGAACCATAGCCTATGGTGAAAATATTAGTTAATATTACTAGAATCAAACATTTCCATGAGAATAGTAAGTTTGGGTTGCATAATTAGAAACCTAGTAATGTCATCCATTCATTTTCTTTGGGTAGATAAATGCACATTGGCAATGACCATATGCTTAATAAAGACAACCGAAGTTTAGTAATTATAATATTATCAAACCCTTGAATGATGATAGCCCTAAGGTCCTTAACTTCCATACTCAATCGTATAACCCCAATCCTAATACCTGCAAAACAATAAGAACAAACACATTAGATAATCAATTGCAAGCAAGAACAAAGATTCCCCATAAAATCCATTTAACATAACTCAAATTAGGAAAATAATGAAGAACACAATGAAACACAACAAAATAAAGGTTGAATCCTAATTAAGTAAGCAAACTCTTGATCCCATGGGGGAATTGGTGCCAATTTGATGTGAAAATTGGCCCTTTCCCAACTCCTATGATGCAAGATTTATGTATGTTGATGAGGGTTGATGAGTGATCCACTTTGTTGATGAGCGAAGAATGAGTGTCTCCAAGCTAAAACCTGCATAACCTAGCTATGATTCAATAATATTTGATGGAAATGGCTAAATATTTTAGCATAATAACTTTGCATAATTTGTGGATGATAAAATGAGGATATGAGCTCTTTATTTATAGAATGCCAAGATGGATGAATGTCCAAATTTTGAGCAAATGTGTGACCAAATATCACATCAAAGGGTAAGATGCCAATTTTGTCAACCCAAGGAGGATGGAGGATGTGTTTTGAGGATTGTGCCAATAAATGCATATTTTTGGAATTTCCAAATTTGTTGAAATGACATGTAAAAGGGAAGGAAAATGCACAAATGCCACTGGCTCAAGGAAAAGGACATGTAAGATGGAGTAAATGCCTTGTTGGATGTACATGTCAACTTGGAAATTGAATTCAAACTTGGAGGAATATTCCAAAAGATGCCTTGTTGAGGAAAATAGAGGATTTAATAAATCAATTAAATCTATTTTCATGTGCAAGTAGGAAAAGCTAGAGGATGGGACATGAATTAGAATTAAATTAATCTAGGGTTAATTAATTTAATAGGAGATTAGGTGATGTGACTTATTTGACTTAAATTTTAGGATTTATTTTAAAAATCAAATAATAAGAAGAATGTGATAAGAGATTAATTAAATAAAGATTTTGATTTATTTAACCCAAGTGGTGATGTTTACATAATTGTATTAAAATGTTTCTGATTTATTTAATTTAATTAGATGAATCCTTAGAGATTTAATCAAATAATGTGGGATTATTTAATTAAATAAAGATAGGAAGATGAAATGACCAGTTAATTACACTTAGGACAATGATTTAATTAAATCGGTGAGATTTATTTAATTAAAAAGGAATTATGATGACTTTAATCAAATAAGGCTATCGATTAAATTGTTCTATAAAGGATAATCTCAAGATGAGGCTATTAGTAGATCAGATCGAGGTGCATATCAATCAAGATATTTTCGAGCGTTCACTAACCACACAATATCCACAACACAAAATTTGTTATGTTTAAAGTTTATTTCCTCTACATTGTCCATACTTGAATGAATTATTATTGCTATCCATTTGAGTGGCATTCATCTCATGACTACTGCAACATCTTGTTAGTTTATGTCTTATGAACATGTAGCCATGAACTATCAAGAGTACATTGTAATTAAGGAATGAAGGTTAGCCAATTGAGCATCATGAACTAGTAGATCTTAATTTCCAGTAGATTGTTTAAACCCAACTTATGTAGGATTTTCCTTCAAGTTATATTAGTCATTGTAGTAAAAAAGAGCTAATGAAAATATTTTCAAAGCCTATTGTTTAAGATTAAATGGATCACTAGTTTCTTGATGAGTTATGATTTGTCTCCTTCCTAAAAGAGTTGGTGAGCATCACAATCCTATGTAGGCTTTTAAATTTTATTTTCACACTATCTACATGGGTAAATAGGGGCATGTGTACCCAAAACATGTTTCTTTCACCCTTTCCTTTGAACAACACTAATTCTCTTAATCTTGCATTTACAATTTCATTGCTAGGCAACCATATGATAATGAGTAGTTATGTGTTTCCATTACTCCTCAATTTTTTTATATTTATTGTAACAATATTTTAACTTTGAAAGGTATATAAATAAAAAATAAGGCCTCACTACTAACTTCTTTGGTTCAATATTTTTCTTTTACAAACCATCAAGGTTAATAATATTGTGTCCTTAACATTGTATCAATAATGACAATAAATGAATATTGAGCATTTATTATTGTAGAGGATACATTCGTAGCTATAAGTAATTCACACAATACCATTTTTAGTTGCATTGCCTCCGATTAGTTTGTTTTAGTTGTTAGAATAATTTACAATATAGCATTTTTAAAACTAGAGTTGCCTACCAACTTCTTCTTGTCATCTTTTATTCAAGCTTAACAACAAATAAGTTCAAGGTAAGATGCATAATACATGTGTAATAATACGACAGATGTATATGTTAACCATTGTGATTATATTAACAAACATTGTAGGTAGGTAAGGAGTATGTAGGGGGTTGAACTAGTCTTTTTTTAGCTATATTGAATAGCAATTATAAAAAATGGGTAAAGAGTATGAGGTTATAACTACAACATACTTAGTTTGGGGTGAAATAATCCTATAAAATGCTCCTTATACCCACACTCAACTTCCAATTTCCCATGCAACTCACCAAACTCTAGTCAACCCCTTTCCCATGCATTTCTCTACCTTTTTCTTCCCAAATATCTACCCAAATGCAATTTTAGTGAAGTTGTGGATATTTGATTCCACATTGTGCACCATATTTGTTGTCCTCCACCTACAAATTTCTCTACCAATTGGGTGAAACACCATGCCCTATTAATGACATAGTTGTCCCTCACTTTCTTGACACCATTCCTTAATTTTAATGGCTATCTCCCTAGCCATATGAGGGGAAGCCATTCATTAATGCCCTCCCTTTGTGTTGTTTAATATTTGGAAAAAAATTGCCATGTCTATTGTCTCTTTTTTTCTTTTTATTTATTTAATTTATTATATTTTCTTTTCCTACCATTTTCTTTATGTTATCTCTTTTTAATATTATTGCTAATTTAATAATCATCAATGTGTGTGTAAATGTATATATATTAAAGTATTCATATTTATAATTTTTATTTTTATTTTTCTCTTAGATGCAATCAATTATATTTTATATTATTTTTACATAATAGTAGTTAGTTGGGATAAGATATCAATTCTTGGATGTGTGTGTACATATACATATATTAAGGTATTCATATTTAAAATTATTATTTTTATTTTTATGTCAACATAATCAATTATATTTTATATTATTATTACATCATAGTAGTTAGTTGATATAATATATCAATTCTTGGAGTAGGGTTGGCGACACTCAGTCAATAGAATTGAAGAATCTATTGAGCCACTATCGATAACTCTTATAAAATTTCTAGGATGAGGTAAGCGGTTTACTTGACTACCATTCTAGAGTGTAGTGATTGGCTAAGGATTAAGGTCCAACTTATATCTAGCGAGGATTCATAATTAGAAGATCCATTTAGTGTGACTTGATCTCAAAGATATATAGGTAGGTTAAATGGATTTAGAGTTATTCTCGAGATAGAATCACCAAGTTCACATTGTTGCATCTCTAAAACCATATCAGTTTCTCACACACGTCATTGCAAGAACATTAGTACCTAATTAGTCCAAAAGATAACATACATGCACATATATCATCATGACATAAACTAAAACATAATCAATTAGTTGATAACCTTCTAATTTCTTAGCAAATATAACAATTAATGGTTAAGATATCATTATATCCCATTCAAAAAATCAAGTGTGATTACAATTTCATCGTTTACCACAACTAAAATATAGAATTTGTGAGGATGTTACACCTTTTAAATTATTTTTTCACCCTTCTACAACAAGGGATGTGGCACCCAATCAGGTAAAAAATCTGCGTTCCTCTTCCTGATGATGGATCACTGAGCGTGATCCGAAACGTTGACACAAAAACATACACAATTGAATCCAAAAGCTTGCATCAATCTCATGAACTGTGAAAAACTCATTCCAACTATCTAGAAAGTAGTTAGGAATGTTACAGTTGAATATTGTTACTTATAGCAAAGTGGCTTTTCATTGCACGTAGTGATATCTACAATTTGAAACTTTAAAAAGAGGAAATCACGGTTAAGGAGTAAAAACAAGGCAAGTAAATAGAGTGCTTAAAGGGGGTTAAGATTAGGATTAAGGTTAGGTTAAGGTTAGGGTTCTAAGATCATAAATCTTTGTGTCAGTGTTAGGGTTATCGTTAAGGTTAGGTTAGGGGTAGGGTTTAATTATGGTTAGGTTAAGTGTTCAATTAACATTAGGGTTATGGTTCTACAATAAAGTTTGATATCAAGATAAATTAGGGTTAGGGTTAGGGTTTAGGTTCTAAGATAAACCTTGGGGTCAATGTTAGGGTTAGGGTTGGAATTATGGTTAGGGTTAGGGTTAGGGTTCAATTACGATAAAGGTTAAAATTCAATTAGGGATATGGTTGTAGGATAAAGCTTGAGGTCAAGATCAGGATAAGATTTGGGAAAGGGTTAGAGTTCAATTAGGATTCAAATAGGGTCATAGTAAGGGTTCAATTGAACCCTATTTTAACCTTTACCCCAACCCTAATTAAACTTGAACCTCAACCCTAATAAAAGTTTGAATCTAACCATGTTTGACCCCTAACCATAACTTATATTAAATTTTTATATTAAATATACAAAAATATTATTATTTATCTAATAATATAATAAAATAATATTGTATAATTATATATTAATTCATGTTATGTGTTGCGCCGCTACTAGCTTATCTATCTTAATATATTAATCTATATATTATATGTCGAGAGGTATCATTTTCGAGGCGTATTTTTTAAATTCAAAAAAGCAAAAAAATATATTAATGAAAAAATACGCCTCAAAAATGATACCTCTCGACATATAATATTTAATATATTAAGATAGATAAACTAGTTGATCCAATTTTTCCATCGATTTAAGAGTCAATGGTTTCAAGGATTGATATACCTCATCCATGGTGTTCCTGAGTTGAGTTTAGCAATTCCTATATTATGTGGGCAAATAAAAGTCAAAGAGAAGACAAG
The DNA here is from genome assembly GCA_007258455.2 of Sequoia sempervirens. Taxonomy (NCBI): domain Eukaryota; kingdom Viridiplantae; phylum Streptophyta; class Pinopsida; order Cupressales; family Cupressaceae; genus Sequoia; species Sequoia sempervirens. The sequence goes on from VDFB02281492.1 coordinate 898,728,530, forward strand.
AAGTCCGAGTGAAGAGGAAGGGACGCGGCCTTGTGGAGGTTGCATTTTATTAGCCGATAGGCTATTATTGTGGGGGAACCCCACCGGAATTTCCAGCAGTCTGACGCCAGAAACTCCGGTGGTGCCCGACAACCTCCCTCAGTTTATTTATCACTTGTACGAATAGCAGACATGTTGCGTTTATATAAAAATTACGCTTCCGTGAATGCTCGATACAAACCGCCTCCAAAATAATTAAACAGTGTGTATTTTAAAACCTGGGTGCGCAGTTTTAAAAGCATGTGTTGCACGGTGGGCCAGCTGGCAACAACTCAACTGTCTAATCACTGCATTTTCCAAAAGAAACGCATGAAAATGAGTTGGCAAGATAATATCGAGGGCACAGTTTTATTTGCTGCATGCGTTGGCTTTGTACATCAAACGCATACTTGGAAGGATGGCTTATGTCACCAGATATGGGTCGAGTGTGCCCGCGCCGTTTCACTCTGTTCCTTGCAGCCTCGATGTTTGCTCTGCAATTTAATACACAACTAAACCTTTGTTGCATGCAATAAATGCGATCAATGATAAATAGCTCTCAGCTAGACGGGAATTGCACACTGCATGTTTGAAGTCTCTGCCGGTAAAATTCTGGCAAACAGTTCATCTGCAATTTTATTTCTAGCACTCTAGACTTCGATCTTCTGACGTCCAAGAAAGTTGTAAGTAAAATCATTTCCTTGCCGTTATTTTCCTCTCTAAAAAAATTCAATGTTTGATGTTTTTCCTTGACGCTGTTGCCTCAAATCTGCTTGGCTGGCGGACAGTTCAAATGCACGCAGTTAAGTAATTAGAATGACTGCTTATCACCACCTTTGCTTTTACTGTTAGCACATACATCCATTACAGACAGCTCACTCCTTGTGCTCTTTGAATCTGAACAGGATAAAGCATCCATCTTTTAAATCTCTTTGTATGGAAAAAAAATAGAATGAAAACAGAATGGAATCTATTTATAGTTCAGTTCACGATATCAGATGATGTGATTTTAGATCTACAAATGACTTCTAATATTTGAGACTACCCTGTACTCTCAATATGCAAAAAACACTTGTCTATACTTCTAAAAGCTAAGCTCTGTGATACAATCCTTGCTTGTCTAAATCATGGCCTTTATAAGTACTCGGAGGCCATCATAAGCTACGAATATTTCTGCACAGAACTGATGCGTAGAAACCAATGTCTGGGTATTAGAATTTATATATTGCTCAAGTTGGAGGTGTGACAGCCTGTGGATTCCTTATACGTTGAAATCAATGTGCACGTTGTTTTTATTGTCAAAGCCTGCATAGTCCGTCGATTGTTTTGCATGCGTAGACTTTAGACCAGTTTCTAATTACTATTATTGTTGGCCTACCCTATGTAAATAAAGAAACAACAGTGATTTCGTTGGCATGTTAGGGTGTCCCCTTAAAAAATAGGGCCGACTGTCGAAAGGCTCTTCTCAGGAAGCCCTAGAATATTTTCCAAACAATTTTAAATGTGTTCTTACCCTTCTGACAACTTAGTTGTGTCTGTAGAATTTTAGAATATTGACAGTTAGTTTTGAATTCAGAGGCCAAACATTATTTTATCAGCTTTTAGGTCTTGAGAACCAACTTATCTTTTATGAAATGCATTGCGGGGTTGGAGATGTAGATCTTACAATTTTTGTGCACACTTTTGTCTTTGCTGAACTACATTCTTCTGGTTCAAGATACAAATTTTTTTAATTTCTGTGCAATTAGTCTTATCTCTGTTGAGTTATACTTCATGGTTTAAATTCCATTTTCAGTTTCTGTGTACAGAAAATTATCATTGATTAATGAGATGTAAGCCTCTTTTTAATTTCTGTGCACCCAATTTCATTGTGTGGTTTAAAATGTAAATCTTTTTAGTTATTGTGTACAGTAAATTATTGTTGACGAATGAGACTTGTATTTTTTCAATTTCTGAGTTTCTTTTATGAATTAATTTAGCCATCATAAGATATAAATAAAAGAGTAAATAAAAAAAATAGTGATTAAATTACTAATAGGTTTATTTAGCAAGTATTATTTATATGATCTTTCCTACCCAATGCAAATATTCTTATGGTTTTTCTTGAAAAAAAATATTAAAGAATTAAAACAAGACAAATTGCATGTGATTCTTAAGTTAGTTAAACTTGGAAGCTAAATTTTAGGGAGATATTCGTGATTTTAGGAAGAAAAGAAAATCCCTTAGGCTCTATTTTCAAGAAAGCTATTTCTTTTCCTAGAAATCCCACCAAACTATTAACAAAATCCTAAGTTTAAGTTATTAATGAGATTGGTGAAAGAATTAGTTGTTAATATTAATTAATTAATTTAGCCATCATAAGATATAAATAAAAGAGTAAATAAAAAAAATAGTGATTAAATTACTAATAGGTTTATTTAGCAAGTATTATTTGTTTTAAAATATTAATGAGAATTTTGTTAATTCAATTTTAGTTAAGGCAAAGAAGGGATTAATATGTTTATGTAGTTAAATGTGTTTATTTTATTTTAAATGATCTTTTGGATGAAGTTGGTAAAATGATTTAATTTTTAGGGGCATATTCTATGAGAAGTGTTAATCCTTTTATAAAGGAATCTTTTGATAATCGGTTGATGGTAAATATATGTTGAAGGTAAGTAATAAGATTCATGAATACTAATGGTGGAGGGTAGAGTAACTTACTATTTACATATGATATAGGGAGGAAACTTGAAATTATGTTGGTAAATTATTTTAGGGTATATAATTTAAGTATGGCTTGATTATTTTCAATGAAAAAGCTTTCATAATCTTTAGACTTTTCTAGATCAAAATAGTAGTAATAATAATTAACATAATTAAAAAAAAGTTGAATTTTTTTTTTGAATGAAACACAATTGAGAATTTATGAAAGGTCAGTTTTACAATAATTTATATTTTGAATTATCTTGCTAGATTTCATCTTAGATTCGACGACTTTTGTGGTTGGCAATGTAAGCTTCATTTGCTATATCATGGATCATTACACACTATTAGGAAAAAAAGAGACAATCCAATTAGGTGGCACACCTCATAGGTTCGATTATGGAAAGCAACATAGAATGTAATCGTATGTGTAATATGCTTGTTGTTTGGGTCTTATTGAATACCTATGCCTTTGTTAATGACAACTATTTTTAATATTAAGTTTGCTATTTTGAATTGTAGTTTCAGGATATGGCTAATGCACAGGCACCTCAAGATGTTATTACTATTTCAAGCAGTGATTCTAATCCCAATACACCCTTAGCACAAACCCATGAGTCACTTCTATCAACAACCGACTCAACATCTGTGGATTGGTTGGGTTTTTCTCATAACAATGTCGAAGCTTTTTCAAACAATATCTTGATAAGTTGTCGTGAAATCTTTGAAGAAGCTATGCAAACAAGCAAAGATGTATACGATGTGGAAGATCATGATGTTGAATTGATGCAAGAAGTTGTCCAAAAATTCCATGCTACCTATGAAGCACTTGAGCTATGCTATGGTTTCTTGCGTGAATTAAAATACCGTGAATATTATGGAGTGGGCAATGCATTTGAACTCAAGCGTGAATTCCAAGCTTTATTGACTGATATATGGTCTAAGAAGTTCAACTAATTTCTTCAAAGTTAACTACTTTTTTGTGATGTAAATCAAGATTACTAGCATGAAACAAATTAGATGTTTTTGTCAAACCAAATGAAGAAGCCAAAATAGATATATGTAGAGCAAAATGGATTTAGTGGGAGTTCAACTAACTTCTAGGAAGTTAGTTACTTTTGTGTGCTGCCAGAAGATGCCAAAATAGTTACATGTATAGTGATATGGATTTAGTGGCCGCCCTTACATTTCAAACCTTAGTTGCTATATATTATGTTTATATTGTAATGTCATTGTACATATTGATCTTTGTAATTCTAATTTTAATGGAAAGAACTTATTGTAATACTTGTGTACCCTTATTTTCAATATTATGTTGAACTATAACCTTAAGTCTAACAAATATATATTGCAACATTGCTGAAAATGATGATATATTTGAACATCATTGAAAAAAATCACTCTTGCAACATTGACCTATGTACAAGAAGTAGTTTAGAAATTCTATGCAACATGTGAATGCATTTGACCTAAAACATGGTTTCCAAGTTTAATTGAGTGATATATGGTCTTAGAGGTTCAACTAACTTCGTGGAAGTTGGTTATTATATTGTGATGTTAACCAAGATCACTAGCATGATACACATTACATGTTTTCTGGATACCAAATGAAGATGCCAAAAATAATAATGTGTAGAGTGAAAAGGTTTTAATGACAGACCTTATATTTGAAACCTTTGTTGTTATATATTATGTTTACATTGTAGTGCCATTGTGCAAATTGATCTACATAGCACTGATTTTATTGAATATAGCTTATAGTACATATTGAAGAAAAATATTGCTCCAAGAAAAATATTGCTCCTCACAATTTTTTATTTTTTCCCCTATTACATACTTCAACACTTGTGCATTCTTATTCTCAACAATATGTTGAGGTGTATGTTTTCTAGAACAAAAACATACACCAATTCTATTCAAACACTATCTTACACATAATATAATTTTGCAGGGTTAGTCAACTTCCATAGACCATGGCTACAACATTAACGACAGATGCGATTAAACTTATCCATGATGGGAATCAAGGATGTGAACCTAATGTGCAGATTTTATCTATTTCAAACTTCAAACATGGCCATGAACGCAACAACCGCTACAAGGTGGAAATATCTGATGGGGCTTACAAACTAAAAGCATCATTACCTCAAAAATACAATCATTACATAGCCTCTGGTGAAATTTCAGTTGGAACGATAATACGGTTGACAAAATATAATTGTCCCAAACTGACTGGGTCTCGGTTAGTAAGGAATCCTCAATTTTTGAAAAGAAATTATTATGATCTTTTTAGCTTGTTCCTTATATTCCTAATTCTTATTCTTGTGTTGTGCATGTATAGGTGGATTGTCATTGTGAACCTTGAGATTGTTTCTACAAACCAGGATATAATTGGTGAACCTACTTCACTTTATATGGAACAAGAGCACCATATAGAATAGGTAATGGGAAATTCCTCAGATCCATATGTAGACCCTTAGATAATTAGCACTGCTAGAGTATCAACTCCTATGCGAAGATTATTTGGCATAAATCCTTGTAGGGGTCGAATGGAAGCACCAGTCATAGTTACACCTATTAAAAGTTTGAACCCTTTTCAACCAAGATGGACTGTCAAAGGTCGTGTGACTGCAAAAAAGGATATTCGCAAGTACAATACCCAGAAAGGTACAGGTCAATTCTTCACCTTCGACATCATTGACAAAGAAGGGATTGAAACACGTGTGACTTGTTTCAATGAAGTTGTTGATCTTCATTATGAAAATATTACTATTGGAAAAACCTATACATTATCTGGTGGTGTAGTAAAGGCTGCTAATAAGCTTTACAACAAGTTAAATAGTGGGCTAGAAATTTCCTTGTCAATAGAGTCAAAGGTCACTCTTTGTGAAGATGACCATTCTATTCCAGAACACCTATTCTCCTTTACACTTATCAATGAAATTGCAAAGAAGAGTAACAATTCAACTGTTGATGTTATTGGAGTTGTCACTTGTGTTAGTCCAATCTCCACAATAAGGAGAAGAGATGGAACAGAGGTTCTAAGGCGCACGATATCCTTGTTGGACATGTCTGAGGCAAGTATAGATATCACTCTATGGGGAACGATAGCAGAGAAGGAAGGTGCTCATCTTCAACAAAAGTACCACCTACAAGAAACAACTATTCTTGCTATTAAAAATGGACGAGTCTGCGAGTACAATGGAAAGGTGTTGAGCACATCAAGCAATACAAATTTATTTATAGACGTTGACATACAAGAGAGAGAACAACTACAAACTTGGTTCAAACAAAGTGGGGCTAATATTCTATCACCTTCAACAAAGTTTAGTGATCCACCTATGCGTACCACAAGAATAACAATTAGGGATGTTCGAGAACAAATGTTGCATAGAGTGCATCATCTCCAATGTACAATAAATGCAACATTGTTGTTCATCAAATCTGAATCATTTTGTTATCTGGCATGCCCTAATGTAACGGGGGGAAAACAGTGCAAGAAAAGATTGGTGCAAACTAAAGATGAACAATGGTTTTGCTCAAAGTGTCAAGTAGCATGTACCTCTTGTAATTATAGGTACATACTACAAATAAGGTTGCAAGACCACACAGATATGCTATGGGCAGTTGCATTCGATGAAGGAGCAACAGAACTCATGGAAATGTCTGCGGAGAAGCTATACTCTCTACAGTTTGAGGATGACATAGAAAGGGATACTCAGCAGGTAATTAGAGACGTGTTGAACAAAAAATACTTGTTTACTTTGGCATGTAGAAATGAAACATACAATAATGAAGAACGTTTGAAGGCAACTATTACAAAGGTTGAGCAGGTTGACTTCACTGCAGAGAGCAACATATTACTTTCCAATATCAAAGAAATGTGCAGTGACAAGAATGACCAACCATAGGATCAATAGATTATATTATAAGATAGTAGTATAGTTGATGGTTTTGTTCAAGCAACAAAATGTATTCAAATCCCCAACCCCATGTGTCATGTCTACTTGCAAATAGAAACATGTAAGCTGCTAAATTTACATTTTCCCAACACATGACATGTATATGAATGTTACAAAACTATAGTGTTTAGTTCAAATGAAATAATGTATTCAAATCTCCAACCATGTGTCATGTTAAAAAAAATTTGCTCCTTTCAATATTGTTCATTTGAATTATAACTATAATAGTAAAATCTCAGTAAAATAAAACTAGCAAACTATATGTTTTTGCTTATGTCTGTATATATGTGCAATCTACTTCTTCTACCATTGTACGACTCAGTTATTTTGGCATGATGTAATCTTCAACTATCTTAAAACTACACTTTAATAGATATTAGTTGTAAAAACTATGAGTTGAATATGTAATTTTTGATTTTCTATTTTCTATTTTCACACATATATATGAATTCTAATTATTTTTTCCCAATGCTATTGGATTGCTTATCTAAGCAATTTTATTTTTTTGCCTTAATATAGCTTCTTGCAATTTTATTGAATTGTGTGAAGAACATTAAATTAGGATAATTGTCCATTATATATATGTATGTGTGCATTTGTGTTTGTTAAGATGTGTAAATATCCAAAAATGTGCTTCTTTTAGCATTGTAAGGTTTAAATATGTTGTTTTGATGCCACTATAATTGTTCAAGTTTATTTATGCTTCTTTTATTACTAATTTATCCTTATAGTCCCACAGTACAGATGGCAGACCAATGCCCCGAAACAAGCCAAGCTCAATTGCAACAACTAGAGATTAGAAGACAACAAACCCAAAAAAGAAATCGGGATTACTATGCTCGAAATAAAGAAGCAATAGCCACTCGAAGGAGGATTAAAAGGTTGCACCCCGGGCAAATCGACCCCCACCAAAGAGAAGCACGCAGGCTACGCGATCATGAGAGAAACCACAATTACTATGCTCATCATAGAGAGGAAATAATTGCACAAAAGCGCATTAAGCATTTAGAGAAACAAACATGTCAAGTCCAACATATGCAAACACAACAAGACATGATAGAAGATCGAACATCATTCAGCAAAACTGCTACCTTTATAAAAACAATGAAAAGCTTTCGACAAAAGATAGATGCACTTTCCAATAGGACAACATGCACTGTATGCAAGGAAAACTACCCAGGAATGCTCCTTCATTCATCGGACCCTCATGGTACTTGCAATAGATGTTTTAATGAGAGAGGTATACATCGATTCTCCTCGCTCAATAACATGGACCCAGGAGAACAACCTGCTGTGCTGAAAAGACTAACCCAAGTGGAGGAAATGCTCATTGCTAGAGTAAATCCAGTACTACAAGTAACCCATGCTCCTGGAGCGCAGTATAAATATAGTGGTCACACAATTAGCTTCCCACAAGATATCAAAAACATTGCAAAAGTTCTTCCTCGAAGGATAGAAGAATTGGATGTGCTCATAGTTCGAAGACTACACACTGAAGGAAATTTCTATGATTGTTATGTAAGTAGAAGTCACATCAGAGATGCATTGCAATACAAAGTGAAATATGACCCATACTATAATGATGTTTCCATAAGTGTTGATGGCTTGGCTCAAATTCCTGAAGTCAGCACAGATATTTCAAGCATGCTGCACACCATTGCCACTAGCGAATGTACAGGGGCACCAAATAATGGGAACACCATTGATGAAGATGCAATTGAGGAGGGCATAGTACACACATCATCATTTATGGCTAAGTTTCCAAATAGACGTCGTGAGCTAGAAATCATTAAGAATGCACTAGAGCTTGAGGACAACACAAATACCACTATAGATTGGCCTGAGATGAACTCATCACCAATAAATGAATACAATACCGAAGGCTTGCTTGATATGGCATTTCCAACGCTCTTCCCCAATGGGGTTGCACTACAAATGCAACCACGGATTAGGGAAGTCCGAATGCATGAGTATGCACTGCACTTGATGAGGTTCCATGACCAGAGGTTTGGAAGGCATCCAAGATTTCGATATTTTATGTTCAATATTATGTTACGACATCGTAGCCAAGGGCTTGCAGCAGTTTTCATTAAAAAAAATGCAGAAGAAAACATCCCCACAACTATTGAAAACCTTCGTGAACACTTGAAAAACCTTCCTGACACACAATTAGCTGAAGAGCTCATGCACTTTGGATCTTCAATTCGAGGCACAAGACCATATTGGATCAAGTGTCGTTATGAGCTAACAAATATGATCAACCAAATAGGGTCACCCACTTTATTTTTCACATTGAGTGCAGCAGACACAAAGTGGCCGGACCTGCAACTATTGCTCTCAAATGACATAAAAGTGGAAATGCAAACAAACAAACAACGCTTGGACAATGTAATCAATAATCCCCACACCACATCATTATATCTGCACCAGCGATTTACAGTATTCCGTGAAGAGGTCATTCAAAAACTTCTTGGTGCAAAAGATTATTGGTATAGATATGAATGGCAGCATCGAGGCACTGCACATGTGCATGGATTCCTTTGGCTCGAAAATGCACCGAACATGGATAATCTTGATTGGGAGAACAACACGGAAGTTGAACAGGCAAGGAAATTCTTCGACAAGTATGTGAGTGCTTGGAACCCTCGTCCTGCTTCACTTAGAAACAACACAGTCTACCGTCCCCAACACGATGACCCATGCTTGCTAGACACAACTCAGATATTAGCTACAGATCCCTCTCATGACTATGAGGAGCTAATCAACCGTGTCCAAAGGCACACAAAATGCAGAGAGGGAACATGCTTACGCAAAAAGGGGAAACAACTACAGTGTCGATACAAAGCTCCATGGAAAGAACAGATTGTATCTACCTTATCATGTGATGATAATGGGAAGAAAGAATATGAACCTGCAAGAAATGATGATAGGCTAAACATACATAATCCAGAAATTTTGTTGATATGGAGAGCCAACATAGATTGCCAGCCAGTTATCTCAAGAGCACTTGTACTAAAATACATTGCCAAGTATGCGTCAAAAGCAGAGAGATCATCTGAGTCTTGTATTGATATGTTAACAAGAATATCTGCATGCCAGGGAACAGATGACACAACTATTACAGCATTCCAAAAATTCATCACAGAGCTTGTTGCAGAGCGTGATATAGGAGCACAAGAAACATGTCATATGCTTCAAAAATTGCCAATTGTTGTTTGTAATCGATCATTCACATCTTTGAATGTTGGCTGGAAAGTGTTCCAACGAATAACAAGACAAATAGATGAAATCCACCTCCATACAAGCTACTTACATTCCTACATTAATCGACCTCAAGAAATGGAAACAATAACACTACTTGAATCTGCAAGATCTTTCTCCTATTCTGCAAGGCGCAAAGGGTGCAAATGGAAAGAGAGAGAGGTAAAAGCGATTGTCAATGTTTTCCCAAAGTTCTATAGCATCCCAAAGGAGGAGTCAAACAACTTTGAAACATTTTGTTGGAGTGAGCTACTATTATACAAACATTTTCGAAGCATAGAAAGCGAGGTAGGGCTTACTAAAGATACAATCATTGCAAATTGGAAGCAAATGTATGCAACCAAATATGATGTATGGCATGTTAATCGCACAATTGAAATGGAAGCAACCACTGAAGAAGAAGATGACAGCGATACAGAGATGGCCGCAAGGGACACAACAGAACTTAACGAATGGGAATTGTTTTCACAAATGGGTCCTTCAAGCAATGTGAGCCTAAATGATCTTCAGATGCTTGGTAGGCGTGAGTTTGATAACAACAATAAATGGGATCAACTAGTGGTGCCTCAAGATCTTCATGAAATTGCCAGCTAGTTCATACCCATGAAAAAGGCATGTAGCCAAGGAGAGACTATGGCAAGAAATTTGGATGTCCCAGACTATAAACTATCAGTGCAACAAAAACTAGCACTCACAATTATTATTGATCATAGTGAATGCCCCTCAGAAAAACCATTACACATGGTTGTTCAAGGAACAACAGGTACAGGAAAATCGTACCTAATTGCCCGCATACGAAAAGCACTCACAAGTAAGAGCCCAGAACAAAAAAGCCAGCTACTCACATTAGCTCCTACAGGGGTGGCTGCATTTAACATTCATGCATCAACTATACATTCGACGCTTCGAATCCCTATTAAAGACATGCACCCACTACAAGGACAGGCATTAACAACATTTCAAGAAGATATGAAACATATAAGATACATTTTGATTGATGAGATGAGCTTCATAGGTCCAAAGTTGCTACTGAAAATAGACACAAGATTGCGTGAGGCATTCCCACATCGACAACATCTACACTTTGGTGGAGTGTCTATAATATTGATCGGTGACCTCGCCCAATTGCCACCCGTAATGGACAAACCTCTTTACACATCCCACTCAACTGCAAAAACATTGTGGAACCAATTTACCACTGTTGTCACCCTACAAACAGTCTTTCGTCAACAAGGTGAGACTCAAACACAACGAAGATTCCGCCAACTTTTGCAAAATATACGTAATGCAGAAGCAATAGAAGAAGATTGGCAACTTTTAATGACACGCACAGACAACCAGCTCACATCAAGAGAAAGAGAAGAGTTCGACAATTCAATGCACTTGTTTGCTACCAATGATTTAGTTAGACTACACAACAGAAGAATGTTAAAATCGTTGAACTGTCCAATTGCAATTAGTGTTGCAACAAGCACTCGATGTGGAATGGATACAACAACTAACGATGAACAGCTTGAAAAACAAGTTTTACTTTGTAAAGGGCAACACATCATGCTCACATCCAACATATGGACACAAGCAGGACTGGTGAATGGAGCTCTTGGTGAAGTTGTTGAAATCATTTACAGTCCAGGTTCCAAACCGCCAGATGTTCCCATGTATGTTGTAACAAGGTTTGATACCTACAACGGCCCACCATGGAACGAGCTTGACCCCAAGAGCATACCGATAATACCTGTTTCCCTGGGCAATAGAAGGCAAATACCGCTCACAATGGCGTGGGCTATTACCATACACAAAGCTCAAGGCCTAACATTGCAAAAAGCAACAATTGATATTGGTAAAATAGATAGGCAGGGACTAACATTTACAGCCATATCTAGAGTTCAATCGTTAAATGATCTTCGCATTCAACCACCATTCTCTTTTGAAAGATACTCCAAAATGCAAAGCAATCCATATGCAATCATAAGGAAACGAGAGGAGGCCCGCTTACAACAACTATGTCTCTCCTAAAACATGGTACATAGCTCTCATTCCTATCCATCTAATATCTCTCCCAAATTCCCAATGTGCATTGATACCATTGTTACAAATTCCTCTCTTGAAAAACTCTCCTCCGAGCACTTACAAATCATTACACAATTCACACTTCTAATCTTAAAATTGGTGCTACAATTTTTCTGCATCAACACCTAATCTAAACACCTAACCACCCCGTTGCTTTTGTTGTGCAGGCTTTGAAGACAAATGATAAAGATCACAAAAGCTCGTTGCTACCAAAAAAATACACCGCTTCTACATGCTCATAATAAAATACCATTGTATATCATCCTATCGGCGTAAGTATTGCACCTCATTAGTGCTAGTTTAAAAGTGTAGTTGATTGAACACAGATTTGAATGTATCATTTGTGACACTTTGTATATGTTTTTGATCTTTGATAAAAGTGAGTTTTTGGAAGGATCCAAACTTCTTTAACAATAGCATGGCCAAAAGCAAGAGAACAAATTTCATGAGGACTGGGACAACAGAAAAAATAAAAAAACCAACTGACACAGAAGAAAAATGAAAAAACAACACAAAATCAGTAACAAGTCAATAAATTTATGATTAACTATCTGAAACACATGCAAACAATGTCCATAGAAATGATTTTCAATGTCCAGAAATTCTTGATGTTCAATCTATTCACATAGAAACAGCCTCAATTTGGTATAAGATTCTGTTTTTTTGAAAACCCCATAAAAAGAGCTTCAATTTGGTCTGTATATATATATTTTAAAAAGAAATCCCCACGGTTCATTAAAAAACTGTAATAACCTCAAATGCGCTTCCATTTGGAAAATTGAACATATTGTTCATCAAATACACTGCAATAAAATTGCAGCAGATTTTCAAATCTTTGAAAAGATTACTGAACATATTGTTCATCAAATACACTACAATAAATTTGCAGCAGATTTTCAAATCTTTGAAAAGATCAAAGCTTGATTAATCTAAACCAAAATTTTAATTTAGATATTGTTAAAAGTTCAAGTTCTTATTGTATTGTTGCATAGCTGCACAGGTTCAATTCAAATTCCTTAAATGATATATTAAGTTTTGCAGAAACAACTACTTTTTTTAAAGAAATTTCCTCCTTAACCGGGAAAGACAGAAAATAATGAAAATAAATATATAGCTTTGCAGCATGTAACTAAATAAAAAGAAGTGAAGGCCTCAAATTGTTTCATTTTTCATCTTTATGAATAATTTCAACTTTACTCTTATCATGGCAGTAGGCACCATTGACAAACTTGCAACTGGAAAAATATGTCAGATGTCACTTATTTTGTGTCTTTCATGTCAAAATTACATTTCAATGGCTAAAATTTATTACAGAGCAAATTGGTAATGTCGAATTAGGGTTGGGGTTCATTTACCTCATGGCTCGCCGTGACCATTTGAGGCCATTCCCAGGCAGAATAATCACGATCCAGTGAATAGTCTACTCTTTTCAAGTCAGGAACAGCAATAAGAGTCTCGGTACTGTTTACTTCCAGAGAATTCAAAACAGAACAAAATTCTAGATAGTCTATGCCAGAAATCAAAAGAACCGTGGAATGACAAGGGTAGTCAATAGAAAACATTAACATATCCGCCACAATGGCTTTCATAACTGAAAGTTCTCTGTTATCAATCATGCTGATACCAGTCTTGTTGCAGGCCTCTATAAAGGAGGGGCAAACAGTAGAAATATCTCCATAAACATTGAAAATGCTTATCTCTTGATTTCTTCCCTGGCTAATCAGAAAGTTTCTGATGTTAACTGCAATGGCATCATAAGGTACTCCTTTTGGGATGCTACAGGTTTCTAAATCCCAGAATATGCCCAAAAGTTGTGGCTTGAGTTTCATCTTGTTCGGTCTGGCAGCCAAGGCAACCCCTGGTTGATCCTTTGAAGCGGACTCAAATTCACAAGTATTTGGCTCTGAGTTCTTCCAGTGTTCCACATTCAAGACAGCCTTGGTTTCATGATCGCGTGCTGGCTCACATTCATCACTAGTATTTGAGTCCGAATTCTTCTTTCCTTCCAAAATCGGAGCTGATTCAAATTCATTACTAGTATTTGGCTCTAAATTCTTCTTTGGCTCCACATTTAAAGCGGCCTCTGTTAGGTTTTTTAGTGAAGATTCACATTCACAAGCATTTGGCTCTGAAATCTTCTTCCCTTTAACATCCGACTCACTTTCACAAGCATTTGGCTCTGAGTATTTCTCAATTTGGCCATCTGAGGCCCTTATGTGGTCCTTAGCTCTAGATTCAAATGCACAAGTATTTCCTTCTGAATTCTTCCTATTCAGAGAGGACATTTCAGGCCATTCCAACAACTCACCATTGTCATTAATTTGGGCAACAACAATGGGGTAACGCCGTTCTTTCAACTTGCACAAAGCGCGAGTAAAATCTCTGTTAGCTGAAATAAAAAAAATTCTTGGAGGAAGAATCTCACCCCTTATAGAGGTGCATACACTCTTCAACATTTCTCTGTAAACAGCATTTTTATCAGCCTCATTAAAATAAGTAATTCCCTCCCTGCCCTCACCAGGCTGCCGAAAGACAACACATCCATAGCCGTAAAAGAATGTGATGAGTTCATCATGTAATCCACGTTCATGGAGATATTTTTGGACATTTTCAAAGATTCGCAGGGTAGGCGGCGGAGGAAGGGCCACTCCAGAGTCTTCCGCATCCCACTTAATGAGCACTTCTCTAGGCAGGGGATTCTTCCCTCGTTTTCTCATCCAATCTAATTTCTCCACGTTGTACATAAGTTTCTCATGTAATCTCATTCCCATAAGAGCATAACTAAAGCAACTGGTGGATAAGTACTTCTTTGCCCCTGATGCCAACGCTGTTATCCCAGCCTTTAGTGCCATCATCTTACTCTCTGGAACTTATTTTATGACGAAAAGCTATGGAAAAAATTTCCTGCCTCCTCTGGCTCCTGTCACAAGAATCAATCTTTAGGAAATGCTCAAGCTGGTAATGCCTTTTAACTGTTCCAAATTGAAGGATATGAGGGCGGGAATGGCAACCAGAATGTACTGTTCGCGCAGGATTTTACAATGAATTGTCCAGAAAACTTGGGCCTTCTCGTTGGTTGCAGTTATGAGTTTTCTTAACTGATTTTTTTCTGTTTATCCTAACTGTCTCTGAAACTTCTAGAAATTTCCTCAGCAGTAGTTAATTGTGAAGTTCTCCATCCGCATAATCGAACACATTTCAAACCAGGTCCTAAATTTGGTGGTGCCGTGACTGTGTAAAATACAATCAAAATATTTTCAAGACTTTATTCCATGTTTGAAAAAGTTTGTGCTGAGCAGTCCAATTTTTGAAAGAATGCACACAAGGATAAACAAGAATTACATATTGTCCATATATTCTGTTTAAGCAATTTTGTTCCATCTATGTTCAATAAATTTCCTTTGCATTGTTAGAGTTAAATTTAGATTTTAAGGTCTTTGATCATATTGAGTAGTTTTTTTAAATTGGTTATGTTCTAGCTTTTTTTATGCTTCAACTTACCTTTTTATCAATGACAAAATTTCTAATAGCTTTGAGCTTTCTTTCGCTCCATCCATTAGGGATGCCCTCTTTTGCCCCTTTGCTCTATATGTTTGTTGTAGAGGTCTTTTCTTATCTCCTTGTGAATAAAGCTTTGCTCGACTTAATTGAGGGTATTCCCCTTCCCCCTTTGACACAACTTAGAAATGATCACTTTTTAGATGCTTCTTTTCTTACTTTGATTAAACACTAGGAGTCTTTCTTAGAAGTTATGCCACACCTAGATTTTATTATTTGGCCTTTGGTTCCTTCTCAAGAGATTCAACATGAATCGCCATTACCAATGGTGGTCTGCTTTGTTGACACCTTGGGCTTAGCTGGTCAAGTTAATGGTTTTGTGTCTTCTCTTTGCAAAAAAAAAAGATGAAAAGATTTGCGGAGAGGAATCCTTCTATTACAATAAAGCAGAAATCCATGGAACAATTTTTTAAACCACCTTGACTTTGTACTTGGTGGGAGGTGGTTCTAGCTTGTATTGCTCTATTTTAGGTTGGTCTATTGTTGTTCTGCTTGTTAGTTGGTTGTTGTCTCACTGTGCTTTTGTTGTTTCTCTGGTCTTTTTGCTATATCTTTATCATTGTAAAAGGGATCAAGGCCCTCTTTAATACCTGCTTATTTAATAAAAAACATACAATGGAACTAATGGTAAGTGAATTTGTGAAGGCAAAATAAACAAACAAAGTGATCTGCTGATCACAAAACAAGCAAACATACCAAAGCCCCAAATTGCCTTAAGAAGATGAGAGGTAGGGCATCTATTATATAGAGAACCAGATTTACAAGGGAGTTATGGCACACAACCATAATGACCAATAACTCAACCATAAAACTAAATGCAAAACCTGAAAGTCAAGAAAGGATAGCTACATATTTAATAAGCCCAATGGGCATTACAAATAAGTCAAGAAAAGCTATTGCACATGCTATAGACCTATAGATGTTGATAAATGTTGTCATTCACCCCCATAATGACCATTGGGAAGAACATGAAGTAGATTTCTGAGTTTTTGGAACCTTTCACGAGCTAGAGACTTTGTGAAAATATCTGCTAGCTGATCTTCTGTACTACAGTACACAATCTCAATCAATCCCTGTTGAACCAATTCTCTGATGTAGTGGTGTTGAATCTCAATATGTTTGGTCCTGCTATGAAATACTGGATTCTTTGTCATTTGTATAGCACTCTTGTTGTCACAATACAACAATGTAGGTCCAGTTTGTATGTGGTGTAAATCCTCTAGTAGTCGTCTCAACCACACAGTTTGGCAAGCTGCTAATGTTGCGGCTTTATACTCGGCCTCTACTGTAGAAAGTGAGACAGTTGTTTCTTAGACTTCCAAGAGAAAACTGCTGAACCAAGACTGAAAGCGTAACCAGAAGTAGACTTTCGGTCATCTGTGGAGCCTGCCCAATATGAATCTGTATAACCAACCAACTTGCTATCCTCTGAATGCTGAAATTTGAGTCCATAACTCAATGTCCCTTTGACATATCTAAGAATCCTCTTAGCTGCATTCCAATGTGTTTGCTTAGGTTCTGACATGAACCTAGATACCAAGCTCACTGCATAAGTGATATCTGGTCGAGTAGTAGTTAAGTAGATCAAACTACCAATCAACTGTCTATATAGAGTAGGGTCCACTAGATCTGACACATCTAAGCTAGACAATTTAAGTCCAACTTTAATAGGTGTTGCAACTGGTTTGCAACTATTCATCTAAAATTTCTGTAGGATGTCTGAAGAATATTTTTTCTGAGACATGAATATTTCATCTTTGTTTTGCCATACTTCTATACCAAGAAAATAGTGCATCTATCCCAAATCTGTCATCTCAAATTCAGCAACCATAGTCGCTCTAAACTCTGCAAATAAAGCTGAATTGTTCCCAGTGTAGATAAGATCATCAACATAGAGAACTAAGATAAAAATATCCTTGTCTGAGCTTCTAATATAAAGATTTGGATCTGATTGACTTCTTAAGAAAATTTTCTGCAGTAGGTATGAGTCTATCCTTGAATACCATGCTCTTGGTGCTTGCTTAAGACCATACAAGGCCTTCTTTAATTTGTAAACATAATGCGCTTTAGAGGGTATTTCAAAACCTCTAGGTTGAGAAACATACACTTCCTCATCAATATATCCATTCAAAAAAGCACTCTTTACATCCATTTGATAAACTATCCAACTCTGCTGAGCTGCCAAAGCCAAAACCAATTTGATAGTATCCATGCATGCTACAGGTGCAAATGTTTCAGTGTAATCAATACCTTCCTGTTGAGTGTATCCTTTGGCTACCAATCTAGCCTTATGCTTATCAATGCTTCCATCAGATTTATATTTAGTTTTATACACCCATCTTGTACCAACAATTTCCTTACCAGGAGGTAGCTGAACCAAATCCCATGTGTCGTTCCTTTCAATTGTTTCTATCTCACTATGCATTGCTTCAACCCACTCTTCTTTTTATTGAGCTTGTTCAAATGTTTGTGGTTCATTACTTTCCATGATTTGAGTCATCAAAGCATAATTCACTTTTGCTTGTGATCTTGTTGTCATTTTCTCAAAATTCGAATCCAACATAAGAGTTGATGGATTATTCTTTTCTGTTCTTCTTTGATATTTTTGATACCTTCTTGCTCCTATACTAGAAGACTCAGGTTCATTTGCTTTGTCTTCTCCTTCTTCAAATTCATCAATCATGATCTCTTTTCCCTTTGTTTCATTTTCCTTGCTATATTCTGTTGCTTCATTGAATACCACATCTCTACTTATAACAAGCTTCTTTCCTATTGGGTCATACAATCTATATGCTTTATTTTCGGATCCATACCCAATAAAAATACATTTTAGGCCTTTATCATCTAACTTAGACCTTTTTTCTTTTGGTATGTGTGCATAAGCAACACAACCAAATACTCTCAAGTGATTAACACTTGGCTTTACCCCAGACCATGCTTGTTCAGGAGTCATTCCTTTAACTGCTTTTGTAGGACTTCTATTTAGAAGATACACTGTTGTACATACTGCTTCTGCCCAAAACATTTTATCTAAATTCTTCTCTTTCATCATACTCCTTGCCATTTCAACAATGGTTCTATTCTTCCTTTCAGCAACTCCATTTTGTTGTGGAGTGTAGGAAGTAGTGAACTCTCTCTTGATTCCATGATTTTTGCAAAAATCTAGAAACTGATTTGATTTGTACTCACCTCCATTGTCTGACCTTATCACTTTGATGTATTTACCAAAGTGATAAGGTCAGACAATGGAGGTGAGTAATCATCAATGAAGGTTAGAAAGTACTTAGATTTATTCAAAGAAGGTGTTTCCATAGGACCACACAAATCCGTATGGATTATCTCAAGATGCTGCTTAGCTCTACTAGATTTACCAATTGGAAAGCTAACTCTGTGTTGTTTGCCAACAACACATTCTTCACACACTTCTTTTGTATTTTCAATGAAAGGTAGACCCTCAAACATTTTGAATCTCTTTAGTAAAATTAACCCACTAAAGCTGAGGTGACCGTATCTTTGGTGCCAAATTTTACTTTCATTCATTTCACTAGACCTCAATGCTTGGTTTCCATGAGTGAAATGAAGAGGAAACATCCTATCACTTGTCATCCTTGCTCTTGCAACAACTGCATTCCTTTTTAACTTGTCTCTTATTATGCACTCATTCTTATCAAAAGTTACTTGATAATTTTGTTCTAGCATTTGTCCAACAGACAACAAATTCTTTTTTAGTGTTGGGACCAATAGTGTTTCATTGATATGTTTAACTTCACCATATTCTGTGGTAACTGCAATTGTACCTTTTCCTTTGCTTCCATGAGATTGATTATCTCCTAGTACTACTATACTTTGATGTTTCTCATCCAAATTAACAAATAAATGCTCATTAGATGTCATATGTGAAGAACATCCAGAATCAATATACCAAACATTATTTTCATTGGCATTTGCATTAAAACAAGACATAAACAAATTTTGTTTATTTTCAACTATACTATGAGCATTTCTTTTTTCTGTTTCACCTTGTTTACTCCAACAGTCTGATGCATAGTGTCCAAACTTGTTGCAATGAAAGCATTGGACATTCTTTTTATCATAGTCTCCCCCATTGTTTCTACCTCTTCCTCTTCCAGTACCTCTGAAGTTGCTACTTCTTCCTCTAAAATTATTACCTCTTCCTCTAAAGTTACTGGATTCACCTTTGTATTCATTTTTATTTTGATTCCTAAAAAATGTGTTTCTTTTTCCTCTTATGCTTGCTTTAGAGGAAAATGCTTGTTCTAGACCTTCTTCATTACTTTTCATCCTTTCTTCAGCAGTTAACAATATTCCACTTAGTTCATCTATGTGCATAGTTGTGAGATCTTTGGAAATCTCAATTGTAGAAACCACACCATCAAATTTAGAAATTAAACTCCTTAAAATTTTCTCAATGACATGCTTGTCATCTACATCTTCCCCTAAAATTTTCATTTGACTTACTAGACCTTCTACCTTTGTTAGAAATTCATTCACAGATTCACTAGTAGTCATCTTTATGTTCTCAAAATTTTTCCTCATTGTCTGTAATTTTGCAGTTTGCGCACCTTGATATGCATTATTCAATATTTTCCATGCTTGCTGAGAATGAATAGCACCACTTATCCTAGGAAAAATAGCTTGATTAATTGCACCTTGAATCAAAAATAGGGCTTCATTATCCTTCTTTATACTTGCTTTGTATTCTCTTTTTTGTTGATCATTTAATGCATTAAATGCAGTTGTATCTAGTTCTACATACCCTACTTGTACAATTTCCCACAAATCTTTAGATTTGAGTAAGGTTTGCATCCTAGTACACCAACATGTAAAGTTATCTCCTTCAAATACAAGAATTAGCATGTTAGACATAACATTTCCTGCCATGTTTGCCATGAAAAATGTGCACAATGACCCAAAAGTTCAACACAAGTTTCAGAGAGATCTTTGCAAATAGATACTCCCCTTGTCCTTTCAAATAGGACCCACACGCAAAAAGATTTTTATATTATATTGATTATTTTGAGATTAAGTGTCCGTTGCAACCGATAATACACTTAATTACACAATATTGATTTAGCACTAAAAAATTATTTTCAAAAACAATTATATCACTTTGAAAATAAAATTTTCTAAGCTTAAAAATTTGATAAAACTTTGGATTTCTTTTTTTTTTTAAAAAGAAATGGAGATATGACTTTCACGTGCTCCTCATAAAAACTCTTAAAACTTTAATATTAAAGAATTAAAAGATGAGGCTTTGACTGTTTGCGTGTATTTTAGAGAAAGAAGAATTCACACGCATCTTTCTCCTGCTGCGCACTGCACACCTCTTCCTGCTGCTCCACAAATTACAATCAGCAAAATAATCTCAGCTTGAACGCCTCCTTCCACGGGCAATGGTGATAAGCAAGTTTCTCTTTCTCCTTCAGCAGTCTACATGAAGAGATTCCAGTCGCTGCTTCTTTCAACCAGATTTCAGGCGCTGCCTCTATCAAACAGCCATTCTGATTTTCCCCTGCATGCCTTCTTTCAACCTACAGAAACACAAAACACAAACACAACAGTTACCCTTCACTGCAATCTTCAATCGGCACTTCTCTCAAGCGATCTTCCTTTATGCAAGCAGTTTACAAACTTCAAATCATTGAGATACTACACTCTATAAACTGGCTCTGATATCAGATGAAGGCAAAATAAACAAACAAAGTGAACTGCTGATCACAAAACAAGCAAACATACCAAAGCCCCAAATTGCCTTAAGAAGATGAGAGGCAGGGCATCTATTATATAGAGAACCAGATTTACAAGGGAGTTATGGCACACAACCATAATGACCAATAACTCAACCATAAAACTAAATGCAAAACCTGAAAGTCAAGAAAGGATAGCTACATATTTAATAAGCCCAATGGGCATTACAAATAAGTCAAGAAAAGCTGCTGCACATGCTATAGACCAATAGATGTTGATAAATGCTGTCAATTTGCACATGCCAATCACCAATAGTTGTGGAGGTAAAAACCCCTCCTCAAGATGGAAGATAGTCTTATCAAAAACTAAAACTAATATGTACAAAACACACAACAACAACATTTTCAAAAAACTCCATTATTTATAATTCATAGCAAGGTTTTTTACATAAGGTTTGAAATTACAACAAAAGGGAGAAACTAACAATACTAGAAATAAAAATATGTAAACATAATTAAATTGCTTACCGAATTTAATTGGTTTCCCACAATGAAAATAAAGATATTAGAAGTTGACATTTTAGCAACTCACACATCAACACAATAAAATTTCAAGAAAATAAACATCTACATAAATGTAAGAAAACACAAAACAATGTATCCAAACACAAAGTTATGGATAAATCTCCATATTAATATTCCAAAAAGCAAAGTTCAAATTGTTCTCCTTTATCTATACCATTTTTGTGATAGTAACAAAAAAAAAACCCTTTTAATAATAATATTTTACAATGAATGGGTGAAATAAGTGGTTCACCTTCCTTATAACTATTCAACCTCTCATTTTAAATTTATAAATATTTGAAATAAAAATATAAAGTCAAAATGAACATGTAGTTCATAACTCATGTAAAATAATTATGCTATAAACTTTAATAAAATAATTCATAATAAAAATATTATTTCTTAGTAATAATTTGACAACCGTCTAGATGTCATAAATGTTTCTTAAAAAATGAACTATGTGAATGGTGAACTTTTATGCAATCTAAAGTAGTTGATTATTTCAAATGCTACCATTTAGTTATATCCAAACATTTTTTTTTCAAGTCTTCAATATCTTTGATTATATTAATGTCATTAATATGTGTATAATTTGAGCAACTACAACTTCAACTTCAACATTGACTAAATTACTCATCTCCTTTAAGCTTTTGAGACATATTCCTACCTCATTCTAATATGTTCTATCTGTCATAGACTAGAAGTGCATTACTTCTACAAATGTGACAACTTATAAACCAAACGCCACCAAAATAATTTGTCAAACAATTCATATACCTTGTCTATAATTCTATTTTCTAAGGAATTTTGTTAAATATTTTACAAATATATTTTTAGAGACATTCTATCAAACAACTCATGTGCATCATTTGTAAATGAGCATTTTTTAAGAATTTCGTCAAATGATTAGTGTACACTATCTATGTACTCACATTCTACATACATGTCCGCTACAACACTCATGAATTCAACATTTTAATAAAAAATATTCTTCCATTGCACATGTGAGGAACTTCAATATTCTGTATGTTAAAGCTCATATCTTCGCATAGCCTATGAGGGAGGATGTAGGCAAAGTAAATTGCATTTGTTTGAAATTTCTAGAGCCTCATCAACAAATCCATGTTGTGCCTATATTGTACTTGTGTATTATGAGACCACTTTTATTTGAGGCATGAAATCAAATAGTTCACACATTTTTTTAAACCTTTTTGCACTTATTTGTAAGATGAACATGGTAATTGCAACCCTATACGATCAAATTCCTCTATCTTTTTCACTTTTCTGGATGATCATGTCGTGCTCAACAATTCCCACTTTAGCATAGGTAGGGAGGAAGTTGCCAAAGGTCATAGTATTTGGATCTTACTCTACCAATGCATTTCTAATGGAGTTTCTATAGCTATTTTAAAAAATAAATTTTGTTCATATCTTACAATCAAAATGTTCCATGAGATAAAATTACTATTTGTATGCTCTACTAATGCTATCAGACTCTACATACAAGTTGCCATGGTGTTAGGTAGATGGAAAAGGTTGCATAGTCTTGCTTTACTTTGTCAAAGAGCATGTGCTTGAAATTTAAAATCTTTTTCTAGATATATTCATTTTGTGTATAAACTTGCACACATGTACTTTATGAAGCCACATTTTGCATTAAGTATTTAGTTTAAGTAGTTCAAGGACAATTTATATACTTCCAATTTTAGCAAACATGTCTACCATGGAGTTTACAACTTCAATATTTAATATGTACAAATGGGGTAAACTAATAGTGAAATTATATCAAAAACTTAAAGCGTTCAAGCTCATTAACCATGATAAATCATAAACATAAATGGAAATAACCACAAAGAGAATGCAAGCCATAACACAAGATATACATGGAGAAACCTATATAGGAAAAAATCCACACTCAAAGAGATCCCAAGCTTGTATTTATCCTTCAAACAGTTACACCAATAGAACTTCTCTCTTTGAATTCCTATATCACTTCATTAATACTGCAACTTGCAAAAGAACTTGTCCAACCTCTTAGTCCAAGCTCCAATTTATAGAGGAATTACAAAGTAAAAGCATGAGATGGTTTTGGAAACCATTTACAAGCCCAAATTGGTTGGACTCAAATCCCAACACCTCCCTTGGTCTAATATGCCCTTGGCTATTATTAATACATTCCTTATACATTGTCATAGAGTCAACCAAGAATATCTTACTGCCCAAAATTAAACAGCTATTTTTTCCTTATTCTTCCATGCATTAGATGCTTCATGATAAGTGTCCAACATTGTCATAAGATTAGTCAAGATTCTAATGTAACCTCCCTCTTACATGCTCATACATATCATAAGAATCTGTCATGTGTAACCTAGATATGAAGACTAGTCAAGATGTTGTTGCACACAAGTCCTAAGATGTTGACACACACCCAAACAATTCAAGATAAAAGTGGGATGCCTATATCCTCATGTGAGGACAAAATCCACAAAAAGATGAAATCTATGCCACTAAAATAGGACATAAACTTTCCCAAGTAGAAACAAAAGGAAAAAAAGATGAAATAGTAATACATACACAAGATTAAGATATAAATATAGGATTATGATGTTAATATACCTTATCCCTGTTGGAGAATGCCAAGAATAAAGAGCTCAAATTTGATGACCTTCAACAAGTGAAACTATGAACATAATAGTATGTCTACCAATATACAATGAAGAGTGTATAATAAATCATCAAGCCTTGCATATATAGACAAGGATGAAGAGGTGAGAAGGTAGGAGTGAAACTCTTACTACCCCTCCAAAGATGAGACACTTGTGAGATCACTTAACAAGTGTGTGAGTAAGTGTCAATAGGTGTCTCAAGTCATGAGGACACATGTCTCAATCATATGAAGTGAGACAAAAGAAAAATAAACCTAAGTAAACTTAAGCTAGGTGTGAATAGGTCAATCCTATAAAGGTGATTAGCTAACTAAGTATGATAATGACTCTATTTACACTAACACTCCCCCTTAAGTGCAACTTAGAGAGTAATGTATGCACTAATAATGAGTCTCGACTATGTGGCCATGTTAGGTACTCATGTACAAATATCTCATAAAGTGGAAAAAAAAGAGAAAAACCCAGTGGAAAGTAAAACCCCTCTCCAAAAGAGAGATGATGCAATGAAATGAAATGTACAAGTGAAGAAGATAGAAGGACTCATGATAACCCCCTAAGGACTACTTCTATCACATAAATACATGAAATGTTCCCCCATAGGAGACAAAAGAGAGAAGGTCATATGACCCTGCAAGAAAATGTGAAGTCATGAACTCCATGTGACAATGGTTAGGGCATGTCTAGGCATCTCTTATACATCCCCTAACATTTTATTTTATTTTTGAACAATTTTTCAACATACTAACAATGTTTTCATTTTTAAGAGGGATGATGAGATAACCTTTCCTTCCTATTCCTACAACCAAAAATATTTAAAAAAAAAAAAACAAAATTAAAAACATAAAAACTACATCCCTAAAATATATAACTTCAAACTATTTAGAAATACTTGATATTCAATCTACTATTTATAAAGAACTTTCAATAACCACAAATACCTTTAAATATATCTTAAACATAAAAGAAAAGGGAAATAGAACTTCTAAACATATTTCCAAATCATAAGAGAAAAAGGAAATAAATTTTCCAAATCATAAGAGAAAAGGGAAATAAAATTTGTGAATAGATTTTCAGCAAATTTTTTAAATTTATGAAATCTCAAAATTCTAATTCTATTTGTTTTGACATAACTACTTAATTTCAATTTAATTCTTTATTTGAAATTAATTATCTAGCAACAAAAAGATATTTATGAAACCTATTTCCAAAGATATAATTAGAAAAGAGTTATATAAGAATTGTATATCTTTGCAGAATAAGTTCAGGCCTCAAATTTCGTTTAATAATTTGAAAACTTACAAACTTACCCTTTTTAAAACTATAAGTCCTACAAATTTTTAAAAAATAATTATATAATTTTAACATCAAGAAGGGGTAAAAACTTTATTCAAACAAGAAAATGTTACAAAGCAAAGGCATTAAATGGCCCTATCAAGTTCAACCAAGTGATCCAATTGAAGAGATAGATCTGGGGGAAGTTGACCCCAATCCACCAAATTCCAATCATGAGTATGATTAGAAGCCCATTTAGCCAAGCAATCAGTAACACCATGCCATTCTCGAGGAATATGAGTGAAAAGTAATATAGTCCAGAGAAGCACAAAGAGTGAGAATTTGTTCAACAATCAAAGCCAGCTGCCAACTCACATCATCTAAATACTGCCTTTTCAGTAA
Organism: Sequoia sempervirens; assembly: GCA_007258455.2. Taxonomy (NCBI): domain Eukaryota; kingdom Viridiplantae; phylum Streptophyta; class Pinopsida; order Cupressales; family Cupressaceae; genus Sequoia; species Sequoia sempervirens. Next base: position 898,754,696 of record VDFB02281492.1, read on the forward strand.
GTTCACCACAACCTGAGAGTCAGACTCACATATGATCCTTCGCCATCCCAAATGACTGCCCCGCTCCACAACCAATAACATGGCCTGAGCCTCCATAAGATTATTAGTATGAAAACCCTTATACACAGAGAAGATAAACTTATGCAACTAAATGTTTTATATTTCATGATATACTATTCAATTTTATTTTTTTACCTATATCAAAAACTTTACTCATAATATAAGACTGGACACCATTGGTAAATTTACAACTCGGAAAAGCAGTTACAGTTACATATCACTTATTTCATGTCAAAATTACAAAAGTATTTGAAAGGTTATTCTAAAATTTAACTGAAGGAAATTGCAAATGTCAAAATCACATCCCCAATGGTTACGAATCAGGATTCACTTACCATTTCAGGCAAATTCCCCATGATCACGAATAACTTTAAAGGATGCCTTTTTCAACTTGGGAACAGCCATAAAAATCATGGTGCAGTCTTCTTTGAGAGAGTTCAGAACACAAGAAAACTCTACATAGGGTTTTCCAGAAATCAAAAGAATGGTGGAATGGCAAGGGTGATCAATAGAAAACATTAACATATCCACCAAAATGGCTCTCACAGCTGAATCTTCTTTTTTATCAATTATGTTAACAATAATACCAGTCTTTTTACAAACCTCTATAAAAGCTTGAGGAACAGTAGAGACATCTCCATAAATGTTAATGGTGTTTATCTCATCATTTATTCCATGCCTAGAAAGAAAGCTTCTGATGTTCACTGCAACAGCATCATAAGGTACTCCTCCTGGTACACCACAAGTTTCTAAATCCCAAAATATTCTTAATAGCCTTGGCCTGGCCTCTGCCTTGTTCAGTTTGGCATCCAAGGAAGTCATTTGATTCTTTGGTTTGGATTCAAATTCACAAGTATTTGGTTCTAAATTCTTATTAAATTTATCGTTCAAGGTAATATTAGATTGGTCTTTTGACGAAGAATCAAATTCGAAAATATTTGATTCTGAATTGTTTTTTAATCGACCCTCACAAGATGCCATGTCTTGATTCTTCATTGTAGACTCAAATTCACAAGTATTTGGTTATGAATTCTTTTTGAGTTCCACGTCCAAAGAACCTTGGTTTGGTCTTTTGGAGAAGACTCAAATTCACAAGTACTTGGTTCTAAATTCTTTCTGAGTTTCACGCCCAAAAAAACCTTGGTTTGGTCTTTTGGAGAAGACTCAAATTCACCAGGATTTGGTTCTGAATTCTTTCTGAGTTCCACACCCAAAAGAACCTTGGTTTGGTCTTTTGGAGAAGACTGAAACTCACAAGTATTCCCATCTGAAAACCTCTTGTTCAGATCATGCATTTCAGGCCATTCCACCAACTTTCCATCCTCATCAAACTCTGCAACTGCAAGGGGGTAATGCCGTTCTGCCAACTTGTGCAAAACAGGAGCAAAATCTTCATTAGAAGAAATTAAAAAATTTTTAGAAGGAGGATTGCACCTTATGGAGGAGCAAATACCATCTAAAATTCTTCTGAAAGCTGCTGCTTTATCAAGTGCCCGCAATTGATACATACCACCCTTAAGCCGGCCAAGACTAACATGTCCATAACTACAAAAGTATATGGTGAGTTCATCATATATACCACGGACATGGAGAAAAGTTTGGACATTTTCATAAACTTGAGAGGGCGTGGGAGGTGGTGGAGGGTGGTCTAAACCACAGTTTTCTACATCCCAGTAGATGGCCACTCTGGGCAGGGGTTTCTCTCCTTTTTCTCTCATCAAATCCAGTTTCTTCAGGTTATACTTAGTTATGTCCCATACAAAATCTCTATTGCTGTTGTAACCCATTTGTCTGGATGCTCCCTTTGTCATTACCATCTGAGCAATCTTAGTGGAATAATCTAACTAGTGCAAGAAGCACTTGATGCTAAGGCAGGGATGCCAATCTTGAAAGCTATCATCTTGTGAATAGCTTCTTCAATGGAAGAGGGTAGATGAGAGAAAACAGGGAAAAAGTGGAACCACAAGATGACTTCTCTTTACCGTGCAGGGATTTTATATAAGTTTCTCAGCCGAGTTACAGAAAATGGTGAATCTCAACCATGCTTTTCGAAGGAACTTTTTAGAGACCATGAAGAATAAGTTCTGGCTCACATTTCTTTAGTCAAGTGGCAGTTGCAGTAACTGTCTTTTAACCATGTACTTTAAGACTCCAATGTTATGTAAAACTGCCTTTAAGTTGATGACCTTAGGACTTTGATATAATTTTTTTTTTATATTTTGATGGAGGATTTTATACCTTGTATAATTTTTTTTTAGTTTATATATGATAGCATGAATATTTAGGCTAAAACCTTTTCAGTTGAGAGTCAGGGATTGAGAAGTATTCATTCTATCAAATTCGTTAGGGGTACGATCTTCACTTCATCTCTTATAATGTTGGGGTCTTGCATTCAACAAGACTTGATCCTTTGTGAGCTCATTTAGAATCATTCAACTTCACCAGCAAGAGAGAGGCGAGATGATTGTTTCTTATGTTAAGCTTTTCTAAGTCACTTGGCTTTCTAATATTGTAATGAAATTTTTTAATTTTAATATTTATTATGATAGTTTTAAAGATTTTTTTTGTTATTTTGCATTTAACTTGTTTTATTATTGTGTTCAATCTTTTTTCTTTGCATGTTAATGTTGAAGTAATTAGGATTCAAGCCACTAATAGTGTTATTCATGAAAAAACTTCACTACTTTGTCCTAAAACTGTTTTATGAAGTATGGGTTGTAAAACTCCCCCAAATGTTGATTTTCTAATCTTAGATTTTGATATTGCATGCAAGTGGTTAGAACAATTTACTCGTATAGGTTATTTTGTCAGTCAAATTCTATTTAAAAGCATTCTAAGAAGCTAGGGAATATTACTTGGGTTCCTAATTGTGTTAAACTAGATACTATCTAGAATTTAACCAAGCTCTAAAGGTGCCCATGTGGGTTGAATTTCATAGTCCACCTTTGGCCAACTACACATTTCTAAATCATATTGCCTCCTACCCAAGGAGGTTGACATGTATTGAAACAAATGAGTTGACAACACAAGGTCTACATGGAAATATACCTCTTTTAGGATCTTAAGGAAACTATTGATATATTGATTGACAATATATCAAGTTTCCACTATTGATATATTGATTGATATATCAAGTTTCCACAATCCATAATGCTTAATTACTTTGATTTTTGGATTTGATTGCATAATAATTTTTGCATCAATGTTTTCAATCACACTCTATGATCCATCATTAGGATGAAAGGAAAAGAGCTCAAGGAGAAAAATGGATAGAACTTTGCATATCAAGACCATCTATAAGAGACCAAAGGGAGAGAGAGAGAGAGAGGGTTGCATGAAGGACAAGTGAGACAAGACAATTAAAATTAAAAATAATTAGAAAAAAATAAGAGAGGAAAAAAGAAGAAGCAACCCAAAACTTGAACCAACTTAAGACAAAAGAGGAAAATGAGCAAAACACAAAAATGAAAAAATGACCGAAAAGCAATTAATACATTCAAATATAATTTGACTAAAAAAAGATATGAAAAAAGAAGACAAGGATAAAAATAAACACAAATTAAAAGAAAAAACCAAAACATATGCAAACTTACAGACAAAACCATAAACCTATACATGCTTCCAAATAGATGCATATACCTATATATTCATAAAAAATACAAAAATATGTACACAAGTATACATACACCCAAACACAAACAAAACCAAATAAAAAACAACAAAAACATACACCAACCATAAGTAATTACAAATATGTACATACAGAAAAATCAAAGTAATCAATGCGAACATAAACAAATAACTATCAAACATAAACAACCAAAAATACAAACAAATACATATGTATATGAATATGTTTGTATTTAAAACTACAAAACATATACATATACATATA
>VDFB02281492.1:898758750-898802743 GCA_007258455.2 Sequoia sempervirens
CTCCCTCCCTCTCTCCCTCTCAAGTCTCTCTCTCTCTCTCTGCTCTCTCTCCCCATCCCTCTCAGGTCTCTCACTCCCTCTTAGGTCTTTCTCTCTTCCTCTCTCTCAAGTCCCTCCCACGCTCTCTCTCTTGTGAACTGGCCACACATCAATAAATATATAATATATACTATGTATTAAATATATTATATAATATATATAATATATATAATATATATTACATTATATTAATATAATATATAATATATACTATATATAATATATAATATATAATATAATAATATAATAATATATAATATAATAATGTATAATATATTATATATAATACATAATATTATATATTATAAATATATGTATTATAAATACATAATACATAGTATATAATATTATGTATTATAAATAAAATAAGTAAATATAACTAACGAATATTCGTTTAATAATGGATATCCATCTAATAACAAATATCTATTTAGTAATAGATATTCGTTTTGGTTTGGTATTACCAAACCAAAACGAATATTGGCTTGGGATTCGGTTTGGGATTGCCTAACCTGGAAAGTCAACCCAAAAAACATGTTTTTGAAAATTTGTTTAGTTTTCTGAAGTTCGCCCTTGTAGCTGAGGACTTTTTTTTTACCTAAATTTCATCAAATGGAAAGGGTTTATAGAAAAAATTGTCAGCTTTCCACCAATATAAATTTTGCCTTATTTTGAATTTAATAAATAATTATTATTGATTTTCTACCTACATTACGTCTAAAGTCTTGATTGATAGGTTGATTGAAAAACTTCTATAACTTTCAAACTACTAAACATTTTTCAAATCTAGAAGATGCACCACATTCTCTGCTTCGCATACTATAGGTTAAAGAAAAATTGAATTTCATAATTTTTTGACCAAGTTATGGTGGTTAAACAAAAATGTTTTAATAATTCTGAAAAGTTCTAATAAAAAAATCATAACTAATTATTTACATGGAAAAAAATTATAAAAAAAATTTCGGCACATCCGGGCATGTGTCCTCTACTTATATTGAAAAAATCAGAAAAAAATATTAGTTTTTCTTATACTTAGGTTGGTCAAACATACACCTGCTTCTTATCCTTTTCCTAGAAATTTAGTACCACTACATTGAAATTTCAAATTTTCTCAAAACAAATTTACTTTTTTCCAAAAAAGGACTAGTAGCCTAGAAACTACATTCAATTTTCTACAACTTTTGTTCTTACATATTTTTCAAATTATGTTAATAACCTATTCAATTTTTTATGTCAAGTTGCCTAACTCTAATTTTTTGAATTTTCATCGCCACTTAGAGGCCTAGTTTGGACCCCCATGATCCTGCACTAACCCTTTATTAATTTATGGTAATGAGATGGGTTATTTTATCATATTTGGGATTGGGACTGTCTATCATTCCTTATTTTTGATATAACACATAGAAATGGTGCATCATGGTATTGATAACCAGGATGGTGTTGTATCTAGTGCGATGGACTTTGAATCTGCAAATAAATAGGATAGTTATTGTTCACACCTTGACATACGAAAACCTCATTGGAATGTAGTTTAGAAGTTCATAATACCTTGGACTAAAGCATACACAATAGTCAACAATTTACTCCAAACGACCTCCCTACGCACAAATAAGCAAGTATGTGCCAAGACTATTTAATAAGAATACCCAACAAGCACAACAAACAAAAGATAATGATCGATGCCCCATTCTTTTCTCTCTAAATTATTGAGACATCATCAAGAGGTCCTCAGAATGGGTCAATAAGATAAATCATAAGAAAAGATCAATCAACAAACAATCAATGTTATCTATCTCTCTTGCCAACGTAACGTGGCTAAGGTGATTTCTGATGTCGATGCCCATTGTAGGAAGGATGCATCTTAGGGCATGTTTATCAGATGTTTTGATTGAGACTAGGTGTTTGATAGGTCGTTGATACAAATGCTACTAACTCATTTACTTATGATCTAGACTTTAGATTTTGACATTTAGGTTCACACTTCACAACTTGCAACACTTGTTTTCTACTTGTTTTTCCAAAGTTTGAAGATGATGATCGATTTATTATGGATGAAGGTTTGTTGTAGGTGAAAGCGAAATGTGATGGATGGTTTTGGTATTTTCTGGAATATTTCAATATTTTTGGTATTTGGAAAATGTTTTGAGGTTGTTTTTAGTCATTTTGAAAGTTTATATGAATGTTTTGGTTTTCAATTATTTGAGGTTGTTTAGAGTTTTTTTATTGTTTTCCAATGTTTTGGGTTTTCTAAGTTTTCAAATGTTTTTGTGTTTTTCTAAGTTTTCAAATGTTTTGGGGTTTTTTGAGTTTTGAAATGTTTTGAGGTTTTCTAAGTTTTGACCAAGACCTAAAGGGGACTGACCTGGGGCCTCGGGGGCTCATCAAAGATTTGCCTTGCCTACGTTATACATGTAGAGACCACATAGTTCGACTGACTTTGACCTATTATTGATGAGATATAAACACTTGATGGATTGTCAGTTTATTATGATAGACTCCTAACCTAAGGTGTCTTGGTGGCACATCAATGTGGACTTGCCTACGTTCAAGCTCAGAGACAATGTAGTTCAACATGGTACTATTTTTGGATTTTTTATGTTTTGACCTATTTAGGGATTTGTGATATGTTTTGGATGTTTTGGATTTTGAATTTGTAATTTTTTGAATGTTTTTGGATTTTGATGAGGTTTTATGAGTGTTTTTGGGATTTTTTGATGAGATTTTGAATAACCTTAAGATATACAAGAACCCAATCCAATGCATAACAAATTTCCCCCAGCATGATGTGATTGACTACCTCAACATAGGTAGGAAAAACTAACCTTAGAAATGTGCCAAGTAGTACTAAGGGGAATATGATGCTTTACAATATCAAGTTATGATACAAACGTGAATGGGTGATGGAATAAATAGGATGCTTGATATGATGGATGAATGTGATGTGAAGCATGATAAGCTAAAGATCCAAACATAGATGAAGGTGCTTTTTTATGCAAGGTGCTTGTTTACTAGGTTTTCACCAAGGTACTTTCTCAAAGCACCACTGAAGTGGTTTTCACTAGAGGATGGTTTTTTTCTTTACTATTTTCAATCCTTTTTCTTTAATTTTTTAATTTTTTATCATTTTTATCATTTTTTTATTTTTTAGATTTACACCCTTCTAGCCTAGGCATAAAACTTTCTAAGATGTATACTATTGATTGGCTCCTGCAAGGGTTCTCCTTCAGGCGTCGACAATTGAAAAGCTCCTGATCCATAGCTCAGTGTGACAACAAATGGGCCTATCCAATTAGGCTCAAACTTCCCTTTATTGTCCTGATCTAGAACATTCTTTTGATTTTGCTTAAGGAAAAGATATCCTACTTGGAAAGACCGACTCTTGATCTTATTATTGTAGCTTCATTTTAATCAGTTTTGGTACACTTGCAAATGATTTAGGGCATCAAGATGATGCTCATCCAGGAATTCTAACTCATTTAACCAATGTAAGTATCAATATAATTCCCTTAATATAAAGACAGATATTGTAAGATATAGTGTCTCTACATATGAGAGGAGGTTTACATTTGAAGACTATGATGAACAAATCTAGATTTATGATTATTATCTTGACTTGCAGCTTGAGAGGAGCTATAATAATTTTTGGAGAGTAAACAATGTGTTTACTATGAGGTTGGTTAGGGAGCTACAAGGTGACCTATGGTAGAGGGTTTCTCTAGAAGCTTTCGAGCTTGTCGCCAAGTATGACAATCTTTTTATTCAATTTCAAAGGTTTACATACCTAAGGGTTGGAGGATTTGATGGATTACCCCACAAACTACCTAAATATGTAGAAGACAAATTTATTATGATAAAGGTATTCCAAAAAATTGTAGAATTCAATAAAAAGTGTGCAACAAGAAAGAAGGTTGGCATTCCTTTTCCCATTAGTTTGAGATTCTACCAATGTAAGTCTCAATATAATTCCCTCAATATAAAGAGAGATATTGTAAGATATAGTGTCTCTACATATGAGAGGAGGTTTACATTTGATAGTAAGAATTTTGTAAAGAATGACCTTCATCTCAGTTTGGGTTTTCACCATGTACCACACTTGGAGAATTATTGGACTAACTAAATTGATAATTATGAGGTAATAAAGAGGAATTAGATGAGGTTGACCTTAAGGCAGATCATCACTTTCAAATTAATAGGGGATGTCAAAGGATTTGAGGATGATGAGTCTGACCTGATCGACCCCATCTATATTAGTAATATACAAATGCAACCTATAGTACCTATTGATTGGAATAGTAGAGAACCTAAATATTTGGATACCAAGACTGCAGTGGTTTTGAAGAGAACATATATATGGCTTGCCAAGAAAAAGGGAGAAGCTGCTAAAGCTCCACCTAAAGATAGACAAGGGGTCGGAAGGAAAACCAACACAGGTCAAGTGGGAACAATCTCTTCTGCAATAGTGCCACCACCTCCACAAAGCACATCATTATCGAGTGACAATGGAGATGGGGAAGATCCTCTTGAGAGGAATGAAGGTCCTAAAATGACATGCAATAATAACCCTTTAGATGATATTGATACCGGGGATCAAGTAGAAAAAGAGAAAGATGTGGAAGGAGGGGAGGAAAATGAACAAGAATAAGAAATTGAGAGGGTGAGTGTTGATACCTCTGAAGAGCAATGGGGCTTATCTCAAGATATGGTCAAGGAAAGTGTGCAAAAAGGTAAATCTCCAACCTCTTTTCCTTTTAATTTGCAAAGTGTAACAAGGACTCTCCCTCTGAAAAGATCCCTTTAATTTTCTACACCCGAGGTTTCCTAAACCCTTGATGTTGCGACCCCTTCCCCTTCTTGGCTAGAGAATACTTTGTCTCGAAAGAGAAAAATAATACTCGTAGTTTTGCAAGATGATAATGTAGGGTAAAAGAACAATAGTGTGTCACACTTTCGACCAAATAAATAGTTCTGAGCGAACTATTTTCGGTTGAAAGATATTCAGTTGAGTGGCATTCGGCTGAAACCACGCGGCACTGACGTGTCGGGTACCTTTTCGGCTGAAAGGCACTCGACTGAATACGTCCGACCAAAAACATGAAAATAGTGAGCAATTTTTGGCCGAGTATGTTTCAGCAGAAACATGCTCAACCAAAACATACTCGGTTGAGTATGTTTTAGCTGAAACATGCTTGACCGAAACATACTCGACCAAGCATTTCTAGTTGGCATCCTACTTGGTAGCCAACTCACCCTTTTTAAAAAATTTCTAAAACATTCAACTTTGACAGAGTATTTCTCCAGTAAGAATGATTTTTCTGCAAAAAAGAAAAATACCCTTTTGTAGAGCTTGGAGTCGTGAATCCAAATATATATATTTTTTAATATTTTAATTAGTTTTAATATATATTTTATTTTTAAAATAATGCAAGTAGGTTGTTAAAATTAAAAAAAAAGAGGCTGATTAGAAATTTAAAAAAATAGTAAAACATATTAAGTTTTTAAAAAATTATATGGGGCACAAGAGGAGAGTGTTTTCTTCAAAAAGGTATAATTTGTTTTTTGAAGATGATTAAAAAAGTTGACAATAGTTGACAGCCCATGAAAACTATCAAATTCTGACAAGTTTGACTTTAAAATGTTATTACAAGAGAAATATACATCAAAATTTGATTTTTTTTTTCCATGCACAAGATATTGAAGTTACTTATTTGGAGAAAAAAATTAGGGAGAAATGAAGTTTTTTCCAATTTGTTTCTTGACGGCCCATGAAGTCACTCTTTTCTAAAATTTTCAACATTCCAAAATTTGTCCTTAAATTGATAAAAACATAATGAAAACATTTTTTTATAAATTTTGAAAAATTATAGGAATAAACCTCATCAAAAGTTCTACATTTCATTAGTTTACACCATTTTGAAATTCAAAACATAAAGACCACATTTATGTGGTCGAAGTTCATAATTTTTTTTGTTGTTGGTCGATTCCTTTATAAAGTGTGAAACAGGTTTATGCTTTTACCCTGTAGTGGGACAACTCTTGTAGAAATCCCCAAAGGTTAAGATGCTAGAAACAACCTCAAGGTTAATGGAGGATTATAGCTCAAGGCATTTTTTTATAGAAATTGCACATCCTTTTGCACAAAAAGATCCTAATCAGGCTACCATAGCTGACTACAATATAACCAGAGTGGATTTGGGCCCACTTAGCAGAGATGGAGACGTGCATAATTTTTAGGTGTCTACCACAAGATTGGTAGAGTAGATAGAAAATGATAAGCAAGATAAAGATGATTTGAAGAGAACTATGGAGCTTCTCTCTAATTGCCTCAAGTCATTAACATATCCTTCTCCTCAACCTCTTAGTCAAGCAAGCACATCTTTTGATCCTAATTCTACAATTGGGAAAGCCATAATGAGAAAGGTGCAAAAAGACAACCACTATGGGAGGATTGCTTAAGGGTGGATGGTTGATGTTAAAAAGAAAGGTACTCCTATGATCGAGAAATCAACACAGGTGTATGATGAATTTGTGTTATTAAGAAATTTTGTCAAGATTGAATTAGAAAATTGTAAGTAAGAGGAGTCTCTCTGCTCACAAGCCAATAAAGAGTTCGCTAAAATCTTGGAGATGAGTTTGGAAAAGGCTACCACAGAGAATATTATCCCATCCAAGGATGATCCAAGGATTATAATGTGGAAAAAAAGTATCAAATGGAAACTCAATTTCTTGAAGACAAATCTTCAAGAGCAGCACAAGCTAATAAAAGAATGTACTCACCTCCACAATGATTTTAGTAAGAATTTCTCTAATTTTGGTTTCTAATTAATAAAAGATGTCAGTAGTGGTGCAACTACATTTGAAGAGCTAAAAGAAGGATTCTTAAAGGTGGTTGATACACTATTAGGGGAGCAAGTCTTTGACAAAGAAGTTATGAAGAAACTTTGGCTATAATTGATTCTACATTATCTTGGAAAGAGAATTCTTCCACCATTAGTATTTCCATGATGGATACTATCCACAACAACAAAGCCTTGTGGAAGCTAAGAACGAAAAATGCTACCATTCCTCAACATGCTGAAATTCCTACTATCACCCATGCACTAAAGGATTATAAAGCATGGTGGCATCTACTCAAAAAATTCCAATGTTGGAGGATGCATTTTTGAACCTATCCACTTAACCACCTCAGCAATGAGTGCCTTTTTTTCTAGCATTCATCTTTATACTTTATATAATTGTAATGAACTTTATGGTTGCAATTCTTTAAAAGAATCAGTTTTTTTAAGATTTTAGTGATAGTTATGATGTAAAAACTATAAATATGTTGTTCACAAACATTTGAAGGTCTGAATTTTTCATCCCATTGCACTTTGATGCAAGAGTGAGAATCGATTGAAAACAAGGATTAATATTTACAATTTTACTTGTTTCCTGAAGGAGTTCTTTATCTTTGTGCATATGAATTTGAATGCAATACATAGTATTTATGAATGGGTCTTTGAGCTCTGATAAGTGTTGGAATATTACTTCTCTTTGTGGATGCTATGTTCTCTAGTGTTACATTCACTATTCTTCAATAAGGGGTGCAATTGTATTAAAAGTCGAGCTAGTTTATTTGTTACAAGTAATCCAATCTTTGAGCTGTGATACTGGTGACACATATGTCTTTTGAGTTTCATTAAATTTTTTGGAAGTTGAATTCAATCACATTTGCATCATGGCTATGAGCAAGTGTTAGTCTACCTTTACTACTTTTTGGTCGAAAGTATACTTGCTTTCTTTAAAATTAAAAAAATCAAAAATCATATCTTACAAGGGAGTTGTACCTCAATTAAAATTCAGAGGAAGATCACCAATGAAGAGGTGATCTCTCCAACTATTTGTTGTTGATTAGTCTTTATTTTGGGCAATATGGAGTCAAACTAAATCAGTCTTTAAAAAGACCTATTTGTCAACCAACAATCTTATATCCCAAGCAATCAAAAGAATGGAAGTTGAAGTAGGAGGACGACCTTGGGTAGCCCAAAATTTAGATAATGAAGCATGAACAAATGGGTGATTCCAAATAGACCATCATTATCTCCACAAGCCAACTAAAAAGAAGCATTGAAAGAAAAGATGGGACACACTCCCCTCACTAGCTCCACAAAGAACACATCTGGAAGGACCTTGAAAACCCATTTTTTGTACGTTATCCGAAGTGAAATTTATTAAGAGAAAGAAGCTAGAGGAAAAAATAACACTTCGGCCAACAATAAGAATTCCTTGCTTTTTTTTCCACCAAAGGAAATCCTCATACCCATTTCGCTCTTACAATACAATTTTATAGCCATTAGAAACTAAATAAGCTCTCTTCGGATCATACCCCCAAGCAAGAACATCAACCTTTTGTAAAGAACAACAAGTTTAATTTGCCAAAATAGAAGAGAGAGCAGCTCGATGATGTTGATTACCTCTTGCAGGCCAACAACTCATATCTTTCCAAGAAAAATGACAAGTGTTACCCACTAGACGAGAAGACTTGAAATCAACAACTCTAGACCAACCAATTGCTAAGAAAATCTTACTTAAATCAAGGAGGTGGGGAAAAGATTAGAGAATAGGGGGATAAAGGTTCCAAGATTCCATCCAAAAAAGAGCATTACTACCAGAATGAACAATCCAAAGGAGGCCACACTTAACCAAAGATGCTCCCTTTTTAATAGTATTCCATATAACAGATCCTTTTCCACCCAAAGTCACAAGAGGAACCTCTTTAGTTGTAACACCACCCAAATAATTATGTCAAAGAATTTAAGTCCAAGGTTGATATGGATATTGACACCATTGCCAAAAAAAATTTGCAGCCAAAGCTTGACTATTACATTCTGAAAGTCTAGGACCAAGACCGTCATTTTATTTAGGACAACATACATGATCCCAACTAAGTGGACACTTTGCATGTGTATTTGCAATTGACAGGTTTCAATTTGCACATGTGCATGATAAGAAAGCTAATTTGTATGTCAATTTTCAATCTTGCATGCATGCAGTGAAGAGGATTATGATTTATTCACAAGTACCATTATGTTGTAGGAATTATTCCAAATCTAACACTTGTATTCTCTTGTAAGAAACTTATTCTACAAGTGTATGTAACTAGATTATTTACTGTACTACATTGAGCAAGTTTTTGAAGTGCGAGGCTTTTCTCTCGAAAGGGTTTTCCCACGTAAATTTTGTGTTGTGATTTTGCATATACTTGTGGTGATGTTTATTCTAATTCCTGATATGTATGTCTTCTTCACAATAACTATTTAGGATGTTAAAGTTAAAAAAATTGCATATTCTTTCCTCTTTAGATTGGTGTAGGAAGCATTTCCGAGTATTGTGCTTCCTTTCATCTTTAATGTAAGAGATTAATGGAATCTATTAAACATATTTTACAAATAGTTTAAACACCTCTCCTCATGCCTCCTACTAAAATGTCATACTTCAAATCAATCAAGGCAAAAACAAACAAAAGAAAGTAATGAATCTCTTGTACACTTTAAAATTGTTTGTCAAATTTAAAAGTTCAAAATTTTTACATACTAATAATCTGAAAATATTTTATTTTTTGAAATTAAATTAAGTTTTAAAGAATTTACATTAATTGTATAATTTTTTTTATCATCATAAACACAACAGCATGATTCATGTAATAATTTTTATTGAAACTAAAAATCAGTTAATAATTTTTATCCTTTTCATGAGCTACTCCCTTCGGGTGTCTCAAACTATTTCTCCTACTTTTAAATTTTGAAAATGAAAAAACCCACAGATAAAATAAAACAAAAAATGTGTCAAACAAGCTTTAGATTTTACCTGAATTCAGACACACGTTATAGACTGGTGGGCTCTAATGCATTATTTATAAAAAGGAAATTTACTCTTTTATAAAATCAATTTGCTGAATCGTACATATGACTTCTGCATATTACGACTGTGATGGCTGTAACTACGAAGGATCTTGAACTATTATTTTTCATAATAAAATTGGAAAAGAGAAAATATGAGTTGAAGTGTATGCATGCATGTTAGGAAAAATCAAATAATATTTATATTTGCACACTATTAAATATAAAATGATAATAATATTATTGAAAAGTACATTTGAATGTGTTATAATATTGTTTTTATAAAATATTTCAAACATAACTTTCCCAACTATCAATTTATTGGAATGTAACCAATTATTTTAAAACAAGAATAAACGAGTCATTATTATGACTTTATTAAGGTAAATCTTACTATTCCAACAATCCCCTTAAGGTTTACACTCCACACAACAAAAAATGTTGATTGAAACAAACAAATGTATTTTTTTTAGAAGATTTAAAAAAAAAAAAAAAAACTTGAACCAAGTGTAACTCCATCAAATTGCTTCATGATCTTCGAAAGGGTATAATTCCCCAAATCCATATTGAGTTCACGTCATCTCTGCCTATCTTAAAATAAACTTTGTGATATATGCATTCTTCAACTCTATCATCATCAAGAAAAAAAAAAACCAAAAATAACATGTATGCTTCTCATACAAAGCATCATCTCTAAGCGAGAAACTGACTTGAGATGATGAAAATCCTCCAACCTCCAATGCCTCCAACCTTCAATGGTAAAGGCTCAAAATAAGTATTCATCCCTAGTATCTTCAAAACAATAATCTTCAACAAAAGCACCATCTAGAGGTTCCTCATCCTCAACATAATCCTCTTGACACAAGCTAAGTTAAAATCATTTGATTTTTCTTTCAATTTTTCTTTAAGAACATTGGCCTGAGTTTTAGAAGTCCAAGCTGTGTGACCTTTTTTCTTACAATAATAACATTCAATTTCCTCTTTTTATTATTATCTCGTATATAACATATTCTCATGTTGAGAATTAACTTAAAAATCTTCTTCATTTGCTAAAAAGGCTAAAATCTGAGATGTTATTTGATTGTGTAAAAATAACATTATTGTATTTTGAAGGAAAATTGTTTAACAAAATAGCTTTAGCATTTTTATCATCTACTAGAGCTTTGACTTTGTTAATTGTTTAATGAGAGATCTCAAATTTCTTATATGATTTGGCACAATGATTCTATCTTCCATTTTGAATCTAAATAATTGAAGTTTTAGAGAAAAATTTACATTAAATATTTTTGATCCAAACATTTTATTCAAATTTTCCCAATTTTTTTATAATGACTTGTCTAAATTTATATGATGTAATTCAATGTTAGAAAGAGCAAGATCAATAATAGATTTAACTTTGTCATATCTTTTATACCATTCCAATAAGTATTTGCATTTGTAGGTGGTGTTTTAGTCTCATAGACTATTCCTTATAACTTTTTGTTCATTAAGTGCATTTGAATTTTAGTTTTCTGGATATGAAATTTGAACCCAAAATATTTATCTAAAAGAATCTCCATCTTGACAAAAAACTATAATTTGAAAACTATTTCAAAAAATTTATGCCAACCTTATAACTCCAAAACCAAAAACCAATCTTTAAATAATTTTAGAAAAAGAATTTGCAAAACCTAAAAAAAAATTGGAATGCTTTTAATTATGCTATTATGTTTTGTTAAATGTTTAAAAGATTGAAAACTTAACCATTCTGTTCAATAAAAAAATCCCTCCTATACTGCAGTCATTTTTCAAATTGCCCTGTGCAAACTGCTTCTTTGGCCAACAAACAACATTATAATATTCATTTGTTTAGAAACATATGATTTATTGTAGCAGCACCCATAAGAAAACAATGCAGTAAGAGCAATAAAAATTCTTATGTTCGACCTTCCTCTTTGTTAGTATGTTGGAAAAACAAATAACAATTTTAAACATATAATAATAATATTATTATTGAGAGTTTCATTTGAATGTGTTATAATATTGCTTTTATACAACATTTCAAACATAACTTTCTGAGCTACCAATTTATATGAATGTAACTAATTATTTTAAAACAAAAATAAACAAGTCACTAAAGTGACTTTATTAAGATAAATCTTAATATTCCAAAAATGCATAGACATTTGAAAAACTAGTAGCAAATTATAATTTCTATTTACTAGCAAGTGAAAATCTTAATTTATTTTTATTTGAAGTCTATTAAATATTCAAAATTATACATGGATGTAGAGAAAAAAAAGACAAATTCATACAATAGAATATATAATTTGAAACAATATCAGAAAAAATAGAAAGTCAAAGCAATATGCAGTGTTTTCACATGGAAAATCCTTTCTTACTTTACCCTTAAGTATGCGCAAGTATAAATAGGCACATCCAAAATACCTTTACAAATTTCACCAATCATACAAAAGATAAACACATGAATATTTTAAAACATGAGTAAAAATATACAACATTTATTGAATATAGAAAATATAAAATAGTAATCCAACAATAACAAGAACCATGTTATAATTATCATTATAATGACGGCTACAACTCTATTTAATATTATCATGCTATGATTATTAGCTTTTTTATTATAATCAAGAATTATTATTTTTTTAAAAGAGGGGTGAAAATTTATTCAATCCTAAAAAAGAACAATACAAAGCAAAGCATTACACATCCCTATCAACCTCCACTAATTGATCCAACTTTTGAGATAAATTCGGGGTAATTTGACCCCTTTCCACAATGTTCTAATCATGGAGATGATCATAAGCCCATTTAGCCAAACAATCCACAACCCCATTCCATTTCCGTGGAATATGACAGAAAGAAACAGAATTCAAGGAAGCACACATATTAAGAATTTGTTTTATAATGACAACCACATGCCAATTAACATCCTCAAGCTGCTGCCTCTTCAACAGTGTCACAACTATTTGGGAATGAGATTCACAAATGATCTGTCTCCACCCAAGAGCACAACCATGCTCCATAGCATAAAGATGTTGGGTGGTGAACCCCAACCGTTACTCTGCCACTCCATTATTTTCATTAATTAAGATTCCCTTGCTATTCTTGGCTGGCTGTTGACTGAGTGGTGAATAAATATATGTAACTGACAAGTAAGCTGGAGGTGTATAAATATGGTGTTGTGCATTATAATATGTATGAGAAAATAGATAATAAAATATATTCCATGCTTGTGAGTGGATGTAGGCATTTTGCCAAACCACTATAAATCTATGTCTCTATCTTGTTCTTTTTAATTTTTGTTTTATTTCTTTTTCTACTCGTTTTATAATTAACAATTGGTATCAGAGCCTGAAGTTCGGTATTGGAAATCGGTGAAGAATTTTGTGAGCTATGAAGAAGTTTTGAGCTGAGATGGAAGCAAAGGAAGAAGAAGGTGAATTTTGCGAATTGGATAATGGTTTCTTATTTCACGCCTCTCCTTACTTCCAGTATATTTTAATGGGTATAACTAATTTTGTAGTTTCAAAAGATGAAGTTGATTCTATTATTGAGGAGTTTCTTGGCATGACGGAATTAGACACTGACTCAAAGCTTGATGAATCTGTGCCAATGGACATAGATGAATCTCCTGTTGTTGATCCCGATTTTGGTGGTTATTGCAGAAGAGGAGTTGATGGGGCTCCCGAGTACTGGTTTGAAGATAAGGCGTCTCAAGTAAATCATTGGGTGACAAGGAAGAAGAAAGTGTCGTTTGTAGAGACTATTGATATTTTTTATTATGAGCAGGAGTATGAAAATTTGAATAAGAGCAAAAAACGTAGAAACAGGCAATAATCCAAAAGGAGACAACAAGCCAAAGATGATGAAGGGGCAGAGGAACCAGACAAAGGAAGGTTTGAAAGTGCTCTGCAGATTATTTTGGAGGAGAGTGAATCCCCATATGATGGGGAATTATCATGGGCTCCAAAAGAAAATCCCATGCCCAAGCCTATTCATGTAGAGGAGGATATCTTTGAGGGGGAAGATGAACCCCAAACAAGTGAAAATGATGATGAACCTGAGGAAGAGGCCGAAGAAGAGGCTGAAAATCGAGAGGCAAAATTAATGGTTTATGGTAATCCATTATTCGAGCCCAAAGTAGAAATGGTTTATGATAATCCATTATTTGCATCCTAGGCGGATGGTGTAGAAGCAGAGTGGAATGCATTGACTGCAAGTAGAGAAAAAGTTGCAGCAATGGAGGTAAAATTGAATTTTGATAAATGTTGTTATGAAGATGCATGTGAGTATAATGCAGAGTTAATCTCAAGTGAGATGAAGGCTGCAACAGAAGGTGAGGTAAAATCATATTTTGATGTTTGCTTTGATGAAAAATTTATTGCTGTAGTCGATCAATTTGATAAAGTTGAGTTTGAAAAATTTTCTAGTGATGATTGGTATGTAGAGAAGGATTTGTACTGGTGGTGTACAAAATAACTTTTGGATTGGTGTCATGGTGGAGGTTCAGATTTGATTATGGTTGTACAAGAGGAAATTGAAAGCTTAAAATCTATGGAGGTTATTAAATCCGGCATACTTTGGAGAAGACTCATTCGCAGCGTACTGAAACAGAGTTTGGTAAAATTAAAATCCTCAATGAGTTTGGATATGATGTAAAGCAGTAGAAGTGCAAGGAATGTTACAGTGCATGGCAGTACTGGTTGGCCTTCAGGGGGGAGATTGTTAGGTGGTGAAGCCCAACCGTTACTCTGCCACTCCATTATTTTCATTAATTAAGATTCCCTTGCTATTATTGGCTAGCTATTGACTGAGTGGTGAATAAATATATGTAACTGACAAATAAGTTGGAGGTGTATAAATATGGTGCTGTGCATTGTAATATGTATGAGAAAATAAATAATAAAATATATTCCCTACTTGAGAGTGGATGTAGGCATTTTGCCGAACCACTGTAAATCTGTGTCTCTATCTTGTTCTTTTTAATTTCTATTTTATTTCTTTTTCTGCTCGTTTTATAATTAACAAAAGTATGGCAAAAGCCCCCATCACATTGTTAGTATACCAACCCTTATAAACAAAAAAGATAAACTCAACAGTCCCATAACTAGTTCGCCCAACACCTCCGATACCAACATGACCCTATGATCAAGAGTTTTGAACACTTACATTTATCATTGAATACTCAAGCTATTAAACACAAATCAAAGTATGTAACCAATGAAAGATGTTACAATATTTTATTGCTTGTGGTTTTTTGTGTTTTAAAATGAAGAGCTTTGGCTTCCATCATTTCTGTGATCATCACTTGTGCTGGCAAGTAAATATGATAAATCAGACTGGAGTGCTGGAGTTGAAGTAGTCCCAAGAAGATCGTCTTTGATAGTTTGCAGTATTTTCACAATGTCAATCATGCTTGGTCGTTGTTCAAGGTACTCATTTGTACAAAGCAAACCCAGACGTATGAGTTGTTTAAGGCAGTTGAATACTTTATTTTCATCCATGTTTATAGTAGCACTCAACAAATGGATGTCAACAACTTCGATTGTTGTATTTGGAAAACATCTACTCACCCAATTTTGCAAGTTCATTCCTTCTACAAATATGCTATCTGTTGGCTTCTTTCGAGTCAACATCTCTAATAACAATATCCCAAAACTGTAAACATCTCCTTTTGTTGTAACACCTCCACCCAATCCATATTCTGCATTCAATAAATCCCATCATAAGATTTTTGTTCACAACTTTTTACTACCAATACAAAGAAATAAAAATTGACATTTCCTACATTGTATTTAGCCTCATACCTGGAGCAATGTATCCAAAAGATCCTTTTAATGTATTTGTAGAAGTGACAGAATCCATGGAGTTTCCAAGATATAACCTTGAAATGCCAAATTCTGTTAAATAAGCTGTCATATCCTCCCCAAGAAGCACATTACTGGGCTTTAAATCACAATGAATAACTTGCACAAAACAATGGTGATGAAGATATTCTATTCCTCGTGCAATGTCCATCACTATGGACAACCTTTGAATCAGGTCCAAGCTACACACTTGCCCTTGGGAAGTTTGTTCACTTACAGGATATAAAAACTTGTCCAAGCTCCCATTTGGCATTAGAGGAAATATTAAAGCTTTGAAACCTGGTTGTGAATAAGTGGTTATGATTCTAAGTAGATTTCTATGTCGAACTCTTCTCAAAACATTGCATTCTCTGTCAAAACTCTTGCCTGAGTCTTCAATGTCCACAGTAAGAACTTTGATACCAACCATTGTGCCATTCTTCAAAACACCTTTGTACACTTTTCCAAAACTACCTACTCCTATCAAGTTGGCCTCATTAAATCCATCAGTTGCATTAAGAAACTCCTCAAATGAAATTCTCTGAGGTCCCACTTCAAAGGGTTGTGAGGTCCTCAGATGTCTCCTGCAATAGCGTCTCCATAAGAAGCCCATCAATACACACCATGAGACAAATATTACAGCCCCCAAAGGTATGAATATCATTCTCAAATGCCTAGAACCTTTTGATTTGGGAGCAGAGCATGTTGCTAACTTTACCCAAGGTCCGCATAGACCAAGATTTCCAACAAATGATGATGCATTGAGTTTTTTGAAAACCCCAGCTTTTGGAACTTCTCCTGACAAGTTGTTTGTTGAAAAATTTAGATGCTGAAGCACTTTGATTTTTTCATAAGACATCGGTATTGTGCCTGACAAATTGTTAGAGGAGACATCTAAATCTTTAAGATTTTGCAGTTTGCCAAAAGAATTTGGAATCGGACCGCTGAGTTCATTGAAGGAAAGATTCAGAGATTGAAGTGCTTCACAATTTCCTATTGCATCTGGTATATGGCTTGTTAATCCATTTGCTGAAATATCTATGGCTTGAACCTTACAGTTTATACATATTGCCCAGATCTACAGGCAGGGAGCCCTCCAATAAATTGTGTGAAAGGTTGAAATAGAAAACTAAATTTGGAAGTCCTGCTACTTTTGGAGATATTTGTCCGATGAGTTTGTTGTATGAAAGATCAAGATACTCTAATTTCAGACATTCCCCTAGACTTGAGGAATATTGTTTATTAACTGATTGTTATCAAGAAACAGATATCTTATCTGTTGCAAGTGCGCAAGGGAATCAGGTATGTTTCCAGAAAGCTTATTTTCTGAAAGAGCTAGATAACCTAGGCTCTTGAGTTGACCAATCTCCACCGGGATGTTTCCTTGTAATTTGCTCGTACCCAAGCACAAAGCCTCCAACCTTTGAAGCATGCCAACTGTAGAAGGAATTGCACCTGTCAAAAGATTATCTTCTAAAGATAGAACAGTCAAATTAGTGAGATATCCAATCTGTGGAGGAATTTTCCCTCTTATTTTGTTAGAACCCAGGGTTAATTGTTCTAAATTTTTAGACAGTTGTCCCACAGAGGAGGGTATGACACCTGTGAGATTATTGAAGGATACTAAAATGTCTCTGAGAAGATAACAATTAGTCACTACAGTAAGAAAGGGCAAGGCTGTGCTGCTACCACTAAAAAACTGATTACCCCACAAGGACAGATAAGTATGTTTATGCAAGTTCCAAACTCCATGGACAGTATACCATTCAGTTGGTTACGCTCCAAGCTGAGTTCTTGGAATTGCGTACAATTGAAGAGCGTAACAGGGATTCTACCACTGAATCTGTTACCGCCTAGATACAATCCTGCTAAGACGGTATTCTTGGAGAACAACTCCCCGGGAATCTCACCAGTCATGATATTGTCAACCATGTCCAACGCTTACAGAGAAGTGCAGTTTGACAAGGAAGAAGTAATTTCCCCTGTAAGACGGTCGCCTTCTAAATAGAGTCCACTCAGTTGTGGAAGCAAACCCAATTGCCAAGGAACATGACCTTCAAGGTTGTTCTCGTCTAAACTTAAAAGGTTCAATGAGGATATGTTCCCCATGGCGTCGGGAATGTTGCTGAATGAACTGTAAATTTGGCAGAATACCCAGCAGTGATGGAATATTTCCAGTCAAATAGTTTCCAATGAGGCTAAGGGCTTGTAAGTTGTAACAGGCACCAAGAGTGATAGGAATTGAACCTTCCAGCTGGTTTGTGTGTAAGTAAAGGATCTCTAGGCGAGGAAGGCTTCCTAACTGATAGGAGATGGGACCGCGAAGATTGTTAGCACTAAGGTCAAGAATCCTCAGAAATGAAAGATAGCCGAGATAGGGAGAGATAGTACCTTCCAAACCAGCGACTGAGAGATCAAGAGAGACGATCCTCTGTCTACGGATAGAGCATTTGATGCCTTCCCATTTGCAGAATGAGATGTTGGAAGTCCATATGATGAATGAATTGTTTTGATCGTATTTAATAGCAGACTTGAACACCAACAAAGCTTGCTCAACTGTGACATTGTTTTTGTGGGGATGTGGAGAATGGATACCCTTAACCACTCAAGGAATAATGTTAATGAGAATTGAGAACTAGAATGATGAATATTGAAGGGAACATTGCGGCGGCCATTTTCAAATCAAATACAACAATACTACTTTAGTGCAGGATGCAGGTTACATTTGTATTACCGCTATAGTGAGTTGTTGTACATATAGGTAAAATATAATGCTGGTTAAGATATGTGGCGTATTTCATGAAGTTAATCGAGGGACGGGGATCAATTTGATTTTCTGGGTAGTGAGTGTCAAAATGTAATATGAATTGGATGAGTACAGCTTATGAAGCCAATCATACATACAGATATAACCTGTACGTTGCAAACTCCGCAATAGGAAAGAGTCCGTAAAGAGCCTGGTTATATTTTGAAAAAATAACACTGGAAAATTTCAATTCAGCCTGCATGGTTTGCACACAAAGTCTAACGATGCAACGGAGACAGCTTTTCTCGTACAGGTTGAGGTAGTTGTACAAGTTTACCAAAGAGGAGGATTAGGGTCATGGAGGGGGCCTTTCTGAAAAGTTTCAGTGGGTGCTGCTGAAAATTTTTAGGAATTTTTTAAAGCTGGTGTTCCATGAATTTAGTAGCGCAGCTTAAATTATTAAGCTTCAAATTTTAAGGAAGCTGGTGGCCCCATGAACTTAGTTGTTGCTGTGCACATACTGTACCCTGCTGCTCTGGATGGAGTGTATTGTAATTGTAGAGATAAAAACAAATACACACATTTTTCCTTAAATTGTTTTTTGGCGGACTCTAAAAGTTGAGATGATTGCCAAATAGCAGATAAAATTTCTAAACTGTAGGGGCTGCTATTTTCACCTGCTCAAATCTGCAGTCCTAAAAGGTAGGAGCCCTATTCTTCAGAAAAAAATTCCAAGTAATCCTGCAGCAACTTTTTTTTATTTCATGTACAAATTTAAATTTTGATTTAGCTGTACAAATTGTTAAAAATATAAATTATATTTAATCACATTTCAAAATATTTGTCATAGAGTGTCATTTTTCATGCAAGAGACACATCTATTCATATATATTATCTATTTAAAGATCTTTGGATTTGTAAATTTAGTAATGGAGCAAATTTATTCAAGATCTCCAATTTCAACAATTGATATGAGAGTTTGATTGTTGTAGAAGAAATTGTGAAAGGAAGAATGATATTTACAAATCATTGAGAGTACAAAAGAAAGAAAAAACAAGATATGTAAAGTTGTGTAAGAACAAAATGGTCACAGCTTCCGCAGATTCTATCTTCCATTTTGAATCTAAATAATTGAAGTTTTATAGAAAACTTTGCATTAAATGTTTTGGCTCCAAACATTTTATTCAAATTATCCCAAAATTTTGATAATGACTTGTCTAAATCTACATGATGTAATTCAGTGTTAGAAAGAGCAAGACCAATAATAGATTTAATTTTGTCATATCTTTTATACCATTCCAATAACTTATTTGCATTTAGGTAATGTTTTAGTCTTATTGACTATTTCCTATAAATTTTTGTTGATTTATTACATTTGAATTTTAATTTTCTGGATATGAAATTTGAACCCAAAATATTTATCTACAGGGATCTCCATCTTGAAAAAAGATTATAAATTGAAAACTATTTCAAAAAATTTATACCAACTTTATAACTCCAAAGCCAAAAACTAATCTTTAAATAATTTTAGAAAAAGAATTTGCAATGCCTTTAATTGTGCTACTATGTTTTGTTAAATGTTTAAAAGATTGAAAACTTAACTGTTCTGTTCAATAAAAAAAATCACTCCTATACTGCAGTCTTTTTTCAAACTGCCCTGTGCAAACTGCTTCTTTGGCCAACAAACAACATTATAATATTTATTTGTTTAGAAACATATGATTTATTGTAGCAGTGCCCATAAGAAAACAAAGCAGCAAGAGCAATAAAAACTCTTATGCCCCACCTTCCTCTTTAATAGCATGTTGGAAAGAAAAAATAACAATTCTAAATATAAAATAATAATAATATTATTGAGAGTTACATTTGAATGTATTAGAATATTGTTTTTATAAAACATTTCAAACATAACTTTTTCCACTATCAATTTATAGGAATGTAACTAATCTCTTTAAAACAAAAATAAACAAATCACTAAAATGATTTTATTAAGGTAAACCTATATATTCCAACAATGGATAGACATTTGAAAAACTAGTAACAAATTATAATTTCTATTTACTAGCAAGTGGAAATCTTAATTTATTTTTATTTTAAGTCTATTAAATATTCAAAATGATACATGAATGTAGAGAAAAAATAAGACAAATTCATACAATAGAAGTAATGCATATATAATTTGAAACAATAACAGAATAAATAGAAAGCCAAAGCAATATGCATTGTTTTCACTTGAGAAAATTCTTTGGGATAAAAATCTAGCATAAAAAAAAAATCGTTATTAGAAAAATTCAACCATTGTCCAATACAATGAATCTCTCTTACTTTAGCCTTGAATATGTGCAAATATAAATAGGCACATCCAAAATAGTTTTACAAATTTCAAGAACCATACAAAAGATAAACACATGAATACTTCAAAACGTGAATAAAAATATACAACATTTATTAAATATAGAAAATATAAAACAGTAATCCAACAATAACAAGAACCATGTTATAGTTATCATTATAATGACGGCTACAACCCTATTTAATATTATCATGCTATATGATCAAGAATTTTGAACAATAACATTTATCATTGAATACTCAAGCTACTAAACACAAATCAAAGTATGTGACCAATGAAAGATGTTAAATTATTTTATTGCTTGTGGTTTTTTGTGTTTTAAAATGAAGAGCTTTGGCTTCCATCATTTCTGTGATCATGACTTGTGCTGGCAAGTAAATATGATAAATCTGACTGGAATGCTGGAGTTGAAGCAGTCCCAAGAAGATCTTCTTTGATAGTTTGCAGTATTTTCACAATGTCAATCATGCTTGGTCGTTGTTCAAGGGACTCATTTATACAAAGCAAACCCAGACATATGAGTTGTTTAATGCAGTTGAATACTTTATTTTCATCCATGTTTATAGTAGCCCTCAACAAATGGCTGTCAACAACTTCGATTATTGTATTTGGAAAACATATACTCACCCAATTTTGCAAGTTCATTCCTTCTACAAATATGCTATCTGTTGGCTTCTTTCGAGTCAACATCTCTAATAACAATATCCCAAAACTGTAAACATCTCCTTTTGTTGTAACACCTCCACCCAATCCATATTCTGCATTCAATAATCCCTTCAAAAGATTTTTGTTCACAATTTGTTACTACCAATACAAAGAAATAAAAAATGACATTTCCTAAATAGTATTTAGCCTCATACCTGGAGCAATGTATCCAATAGATCCTTTTAGTGTATTTGTAGAAGTGGCAGAATCCATGGAGTTTCCAAGATATAATCTTGAAATGCCAAAATCTGTCAAATAAGCTGTCATATCCTCCCCAAGAAGCACATTACTGGGCTTTAAATCACAATGAATAACTTGCACAAAACAATGGTGATGAAGATATTCTATTCCTCGTGCAATGTCCATCACTATGGACAACCCTTGAATCAGGTCCAAGCTACACACTTGCCCTTGGGAAGTTTGTTCACTTACAGGATATAAAAACTTGTCCAAGCTCCCGTTTGGCATTAGAGGAAATATTAAAGCTTTGAAACCTGGTTGCGAATAAGTGGTTATGATTCTAAGTAGATTTCTATGTTGAACTCTTCTCAAAACATTGCATTCTCTATCAAAACTCTTGCCTGAGTCTTCAATGTCCACATTAAGAACTTTGATAGCAACCATTGTGCCATTCTTCAAAACACCTTTGTACACTTTTCCAAAACTACCAACTCCTATCAAGTTGGCCTCATTAAATCCATCAGTTGCATTAAGAAGCTCCTCAAATGAAATTCTCTGAGGTCCCACTTCAAAGGGTTGTGAGGTCCTCAGATGTCTCCTGTAATAGCGTCTCCATAAGAATCCCATCAATACACACCATTAGACAAATATTAAAGCCCCCAAAGGTATGAATATCATTCTCAAATGCCTAGAACCTTTTGATTTGGGAGCAGAGCATTGTTGGTAACTTTACCCAAGGTCCGCATAGACCAAGATTTCCAACAAATGATGATGCATTGAGTTTTTTGAAAACCCCAGCTTTTGGAACTTCTCCTGACAAGTTGTTTGTTGAAAAATTTAGATGCTGAAGCACTTTGATTTTTTCAAAAGACATCGGTATTGTGCCTGACAAATTCTTAGAGGAGAGATCTAAATCTTGAAGGCAAAATAAACAAACAAACAAAGTGATCTGCTGATCACAAAACAAGCAAACATACAAAAGCTCCAAATTGCATACAAAAGCCCCAAATTGCCTTGAGAAGATGAGAGGCAGGGCATCTATTATATAGAGAACCAGATTTACAAGGGAGTTATGGCACACAACCATAATGACCAATAATTCAACCATAAAACTAAATGCAAAACCTGAAAGTCAAGAAAGGACAGCTACATATTTAATAAGCCCAATGGGCATTACAAATAAGTCAAGAAAAGCTGCTGCACATGCTATAGACCGATAGATGTTGATAAATGCTGTCAAATCTTTAAGATTTTGCAGTTTGCCAAAAGAATCTGGAATCGGACCGCTGAGTTCATTGAAGTTAAGATTCAGAGATTGAAGTGCTTCACAATTTCCTATTGCATCTGGTATATGGCTCGTTAATCCATTTGCTGAAATATCTATAGCTTGAACCTTATACATATTGCCCAGATCTACAGGCAGGGGGGCCCTCCAATAAATTGTGTGAAAGGTTGAAATAGAAAACTAAATTTGGAAGTCCTGCTACTTTTCGAGGTATGTGTCCCCTGAGTTAGTTGTATGAAAGATCAAGATACTCTAACTTCAGACATGACCCTAGACTTGCAGGAATATTGTTTATTAACTGATTGTTATCAAGAAACAGATATCTTATCTGTTGCAAGTGGCAAGGGAATCAGGTATGTTTCCAGAAAGCTTATTATCTGAAAGAGCTAGATAACCTAGGCTCTTTAGTTGACCAATCTCCACCGGGATGTTTCCTTGTAATTTGTTCATACCCAAGTACAAAGCGTCCAACCTTTGAAGCATGCCAACTGTAGAAGGAATTGCACCTATCAAAAGATTATCTTCTAAAGATAGAACAGTCAAATTAGTAAGATTTCTAATCTGTGGAGGAATTTTCCCTCTTAATTTGTTAGAACCCAGGGTTAATTGTTCTAAATTTTTAGATAGTTGTCCCACAGAGGAGTGTATGACACCTGTGAGATTATTGAAGGATACTAATATGTCTGTGAGAACTCGAAGAGAACAATTAGTCAGTGCAGTAAAAAAGGGCAAGCCTCTGCTGCTACCACTAAAACTGATTACCCCACAAGGAAAGATAAGTAAGTTTATGCAACTTCCCAAACTCCATGGACAATATCCCATTCAGCTGGTTACGCTCCAAGCTGAGCATTTGGAATTGTGTACAATTGAAGAGTGTAACAGAGATTCCACCACTGAAATTGTTACCGCCTAGATACAATTCTGTCAAGACGGAATTCTTGGAGAAAAACTCCCCGGGAATCTCACCAGTCATGTTATTGTCAACCATGTCCAACGCTTTCAGAGAAGTGCAGTTTGACAAGGAAGAAGGAATTTCCCCTGTAAGACGGTTGCCTTCTAAAGAGAACCCACTAGTTGTGGAAGCAATCCCAATTGCCAAGGAACATGGCCTTCAAGGTTGTTCTCGTCTAAACTTAAAAAGTTCAATGAGGATGTGTTCCCCATGGCGTCGGGAATGTTGCCTGTCAAATTGTTCCGAGCAAGCTGAATGAACTGTAAATTTGGCAGAATACCCAGCAGTGATAGAATATTTCCAGTCAAATGGTTTCCAATGAGGCTAAGGGCTTGTAAGTTGTAACAGGCACTAAGAGTGATGGGAATTGAACCTTCGAGCCGGTTTGCGTGTAAGTAAAGGATCTCTACTTCTAAGCGAGGAAGGCTTCCTAACTGATAGGGGATGGAACTGTGAAGATTGTTAGTACTAAGGTTAAGAATCCTCAGAAATAAAAGATTGCCGAGGAAGGGAGAGATGGTACCTTCCAAACCCGCGCCTGAGAGATTAACAGAGGCGATCCTCTGTCTACGGATAGATCATTTGATGCCTTCCTTTTTTCAGAATGAGATGTTGGAAGTCCAGGTGATTAATGAATTGTTTTGATCATATTTGATAGCAGACTTGAACGCCAACAAAGCTTGCTCATCTGTGGCATTGTTTATGTGGGGATGTGGAGAATGGATACTCTCAACAACACAAGGAATAATGTTAATGAGAACTAGAATGATGAATATTGAAGGGAACATTGGGGCGGCCATTTTCAAATCAAATAGAACAATACTACTTTAGTGCAGGATGCAAGTTACATGTGTACTACTGCTATAGTGAGTTTGTTATACATATAGGGAAAATATAATGCCGGTTAAGATATGTGGGCGTATTTCATGAAGTTAATCAAGGGACTGGGGTCAATTTGATTTTCTGGGTAGTAATATTATGAGTGTCAAAATGTAATATGAATTGGGTGAGTACAGGTTATGAAGCCAACCATACATACAGATATAACCTGTACATTGCAAAATCCACAATCTGAAAGAGTCCGTAAAGAGCCCGGTTATATTTTTGAAAAAATAACACTGGAAATTTTCAATTTACATGGTTTCCACACACAGTCTATCGATGCAACGTAGACAGCTTTTCTAGTACAGGTTGAGGTAGTTGTACAAGTTTACCAAAGAGGAGGGTTAGTCTATAAGAATGTCAATGATTTTTTTATATGTTTGTCCCACAAAATTTAGGTAGATTTAAATGTACAAATTGTCAAAAATATAAATTATATTTAATCACATTTCAAAATATTTGTCATGGAGCGTCATTTTTCATGCAAGAGACACATCTATTCATATATTTTTTCTATTTAAAGATCTTTGGATCCGTAAATTTAGTAATGGAGCAAATTTATTCAAGATCTCCAATTTCAACAATTGAAACAAGATATGTAAATTTGTGTAAAAACAAAATGGTCACAGCTTCCGCAGATTCTATCTTCCATTTTGAATCTAAATAATGGAAGTTTTAGAGAAAACTTTGCATTACATGTTCTTGCTCCAAACATTTTATTCAAATTATCCCAAAACTTTTATGATTACATGTCTAAATCTACATGATGTAATTCAGTGTTAGAAAGTGCAAGATTATTACAAAAAAATTATGCCATCTTATAACTCGAAAGCCAAAAACCAATCTTTAAAAAATTTTAGCAAAAGAATTTGCAAAACCTAAAAAAAATTGTAATGCTTTTATTATGCTACTATGTTTTGTTAAATGTTTAAAAGATTAAAAACTTAACTGTTCCATTCAATAAAAAAATCCCTCCTATACTGTAGCCTTTTTTCAAATGGCCCTGTGCAAACTGCTCTTTTGGCCAACAAACAACATTATAATATTTATTTGTTTACAATCATATGATTTATTGTAGCAGCATCCATAAGAAAACAATGCAGGAAGAGCAATAAAAACTCTCATGCCCAACCTTTCTCTCTACAACATGTTCGAAAAAAATAAATAACAATTTTAATATAAAATAATGATAGTATTATTGAGAGTTACATTTGAATGTGTTACAATATTGCTTTCATAAAACATTTCAAACATAACTTCCGAACTACCAACTTTAAGAATGTTACTAATTATTTTAAAACAAAAGTAAACAAGTCACTAAAGTGACTTTATATTCCAACAATGCATAGACATTTGAAAAACTAGTAGCAAATTATAATTTCTATTTACTAGCAAGTGGAAATCTTAATTTATTTTTATTTGAAGTCTATTAAATATTCAAAATGATACACGGATGTAGAGAAAAGAAGACAAATTCATACAATAGAATATATAATTTGAAAAGATAACAGAATAGATAGAAAGCCAAAGCAATATGCAGTGTTTTCACTAGGAAAATCTTTTGGGATAAAAATCTAGCATAATAAAAATTACTATTATAAAAATTCAATCATTGTCCAATAAAATAATGGATCTCTCTTACTTTACCTTAAGTATGTGCAAATATAAATAAGCACATCCAAAATAGTTTTACGAATTTCAAGAAATCATACAAAAGATAAACACTAATTCAACAATAACACGAACCATGTTATAGATTATCATTATAATGCCCACTACAACCCTATTTAATATTATCATGCTATGGCTATTAGCTTTTTTATTATGATCGAGAATTTTGAACACTTAACATTTATTATTGAATACTCAAGCTATTAAACACAAATCAAAGTATGTAACCAATGAAAGATGTTACAATATTTTATTGCTTGTGGTTTTCTGTGTTTTAATATGAAGAGCTTTGGTTTCCATCATTTCTGTGATCATGACTTGTGCTGTCAAGTAAATATGATAAATCTGACTGGAATGCTGGAGTTGAAGCAGTCCCAAGAAAATCGTCTTTGATAGTTTGCAGTATTTTCACAATGTCAATCATGCTTGGTCGTTGTTCAAGGGACTCATTTGTACAAAGCAAACCCAGACGTATGAGTTGTTTAAGGCAGTTGAATACTTTATTTTCATCAATGTTTATAGTAGCACTCAACAAATGGCTGTCAACAACTTCGATTATTGTATTTGGAAAACATCTACTCACCCAATTTTGCAAGTTCATTCCTTCTACAAATATGCTATCTGTGGGCTTCTTTCGAGTCAACATCTCTAATAACAATATCCCAAAACTGTAAACAAACATCTCCTTTTGTTGTAACACCACCACCCAATCCATATTCTGCATTCAATGAATCCCATCATGAGATTTTGTTCACAATTTTTTACTACTAATACAAAGAAATAAAAATTGACATTTCCTACATAGTATTTAGCCTCATACCTGGAGCAATGTATCCAATAGATCCTTTTAATGTATTTGTAGAAGTGGCAGAATCCATGGAGCTTCCAAGATATAACCTTGAAATGCCAAAATCTGTTAAATAAGCTGTCATATCCTCCCCAAGAAGCACATTACTGGGCTTTAAATCACAATGAATAACTTGCACAAAACAATGGTGATGAAGATATTCTATTCCTCGTGCAATGTCCATCACTATGGACAACCTTTGAATCAGGTCCAAGCTACACACTTGCCCTTGGGAAGTTTGTTCACTTACAGTATATAAAAACTTGTCCAAGCTCCCATTTGGCATTAGAGGAAATATTAAAGCTTTGAAACCTGGTTGTGAATGAGTGGTTATGATTCTAAGTAGATTTCTATGTCGAACTCTTCTCAAAACATTGCATTCTCTATCAAAACTCTTGCCTGAGTCTTCAATGTCCACATTAAGAACTTTGATAGCAACCATTGTGCCATTCTTCATAACACCTTTGTACACTTTTCCAAAACTACCAACTCCTATCAAGTTGGCATCATTAAATCCATCAGTTGCAATAAGAAGCTCCTCAAATGAAATTCTCTGAGGTCCCACTTCAAAGGGTTGTGAGGTCCTGAGATGTCTCCTGCAATAGCGTCTCCATAAGAATCCCATCAATACACACCATGAGACAAATATTACAGCCCCCAAAATTATGAATATCATTCTCAAATGCCTAGAAGGGCTAGAACCTTTTGATTTGGGAGCAGAGCATGTTGGTAACTTTACCCAAGGTCCGCATAGACCAAGATTTCCAACAAATGATGATGCATTGAGTTTTTTGAAAACCCCAGCTTTTGGAACTTCTCCTGACAAGTTGTTTGTTGAAAAATTTAGATGCTGAAGCACTTTGATTTTTTCTAAAGACATCGGTATTCTGCCTGACAAATTGTTAGAGGAGAGATCTAAATCTTTAAGATTTTGCAGTTTGCCAAAAGAATCTGGAATCGGACCGCTGAGTTCATTGAAGGAAAGATTCAGAGATTGAAGTGCTTCACAATTTCCTATTGCATCTGGTATATGGCTCGTTAATCCATTTGCTGAAATATCTATAGCTTGGACCTTATACATATTGCCCAGATCTACAGGCAGGGGGCCCTCCAATAAATTGTGTGAAAGGTTGAAATAGAAAACTAAATTTGGAAGTCCTGCTACTTTTGGAGGTATGTGTCCACTGAGCTTGTTGTATGAAAGATCAAGATACTCTAACTTCAGACATTCCCCTAGACTTGCAGGAATATTGTTTATTAACTGATTATTATCAAGAAACAGATATCTAATCTGTTGCACGTGGGCAAGGGAATCAGGTATGTTTCCAGAAAGCTTATTATCTGAAAGAGCCAGATAACCTAGGCTCTTGAGTTGACCAATCTCCACCGGGATGTTTCCTTGTAATTTGTTCATACCCAAGTACAAAGCCTCCAACCTTTGAAGGGTGCCAACTGTAGAAGGAATTGTACCTGTGAAAAGATTTTCTTCTAAAGATAGAACAGTCAAATTAGTAAGATTTCCAATCTGTGGAGGAATTTTCCCTCTTATTTTGTTAGAACCCAGGGCTAATTGTTCTAAATCTTTAGATAGTTGTCCCACAGAGGAGGGTATGACGCCTGTGAGATTATTATAGGATACTAATATGTCTGTGAGAAGAGAACAATTAGTCAGAGCAGTAAGAATGGGCAAGCTTGTGCTGCTACCACTAACAAACTGATTACCCCACAAGGAAAGATAAGTAAGTTTATGCAACTTTCCAAACTCCATGGACAATATCCCATTCAGCTGGTTACGCTCCAAGCTGAGTATTTGGAATTGTGTACAATTGAAGAGTGTAACAGGGATTCCACCACTGAAATTGTTACCGCCTAGATACAGTTCTGTTAAGACGGTATTCTTGGAGAACAACTCCCCGGGAATCTCACCAGTCAAGTTATTGTCAACCATGTCCAATGCTTCCAGAGAAGTGCAGTTTGACAAGGAAGAAGGAATTTCCCCTGTAAGACTGTTACCTTCCAAATAGAGCTCACTTAGTTGTGGAAGCAAACCCAATTGCCAAGGAACATGGCCTTCAAGGTTGTTCTCGTCTAAACTTAAAAAGTTCAACGAGGATATGTTCCCCAAGGTGTCGGGAATGTTGCCTGTCAAATTGTTCCGACTAAGCTGAATGAACTCTAAATTTGGAAGAATACCCAGCAGTGATGGAACATTTCCAGTCAAATGGTTATCAATGAGGATAAGGTCTTGTAAGTTGTAACAGGCGCTAAGAGTGATGGGAATTGAACCTTCTAGCTGGTTTGTGTGTAAGTAAAGGGTCTCTAGGCGAGGAAGGCTTCCTAACTGATAGGGGATGGGACCGTGAAGGTTGTTAGTACTAAGGTCAAGGATCCTCAGAAATGAAAGATTGCCGAGATAGGGAGAGATAGTACCTTCCAAACCCGCGCTGGAGACATTGAGAGAGACGATCCTCTGTCTGCGGACAGAACATTTGACGCCTTCCCATTCGCAGAATGAGATGTTGGAAGCCCATGTGATGAATGAATTGTTTTGATCATATTTGATAGCAGACTTGAACGCCAACAAAGCTTGCTCATCTGTGACATTGTTTTTGTGGGGATGTAGAGAATGGATACCCTCAACCACACAAGGAATAATGTTAATGAGAACTAGAATGATGAATATTGATGGGAACATTGTGGTGGGCATTTTCAAATCAAATACAACAATACTACTTTAGTGCAGGATGCAGGTTACATTCGTATTACTGCTATAGTGAGTTTGTTGTACATATTAGGGAAAATATAATGTTTGTTAACATATGTGGCGTATTTCATGAAGTTAATCAAGGGACTGGGGTCAATTTGATTTAGTGGGTAGTAATATTGTCAAAATGTAAATGATGTTGAATAAGATATTTGAGAAAATTTCTTGGAATTGGATGAGTACGGCTTATGAAGCCAACCATACATACAGATATAACCTGTACATTGCAAACTCCACAATAGGAAAGACTGTAAAGAGCCCGGTTATACCTTGAAAATATAGCACAGTGGAAATTTTCAATTTACATGGTTTCTACACAAAGTCTATCGATGCAACGTAGACAGCTTTTCTCGTACAGGTTGAGGTAGTTGTTCAAGTTTACCAAAGAGGAGGATTCGTCTATCAGGGTTAAGAATACCACAAAATTTATATAGATTTAGATGTACAAATTGTTAAAATATAAATTATATTTAATCACATTTTAAAATATTTGTCATGGAGTGTCATGGTTCATGCAAGAGACGCATCTATTTATATATTTTATTTATTTAAAGATCTTTGGATCTGTAAATTAGTAATAGAGCAAATTTATTCAAGATCTCCAATTCCAATTTCAATTGTTGATATGAGAGTTTGGTTGTTGTGGGAGAAATTGTGAAAGGAAGAATGATACTTACAAATACAAACCATTGAGAGTATAAAAGAGTGAAAAACAAGATATGTCAAGTTGTGTAAGGTGCAAAAGATTTATTTCCAAGAAAAAGTAGTTCAAAGATCTTAAAATAACCAAGCAATCTATGGTGCTGATTCATTTTCAAGAGCTTGAACGGCATTTACATAATCTCATTAAAAATGTTCGATAATAATTTGAGCCTCTTTAAGATATATTAAAATTTGTAAGGTGAATATTTATTGTGAGAGTTTGAAGTGCATTCCAATGTGCTTGACACCATTCTTTATTTGCCAAGCCCAAATTGTGAAACACAAAAGAAAAGCATGACTTGTACAAAATTCACATATATCTATAGTCATATATTATGAGAGAGTGTGGTCCCATCTAACTTTTATGTGTACTGTCAATTTTATTATTAGGCTTACCTTTAAAAGATTGAGGACAAGTTCATGAATTCAACCATTGTCATACTTTTGTGGTGTATCAATTGTTGTCAATATGAAGATCTATATACTTATAGTCACGATGAAAGGTTTTCTTGCCATTGAGTCTATTAACATTTCCTTGTTATCTATGCTTGTTGTAGTTAGCTATGTTACTTATTGAAGCCATTTTTTGACATATCTCTCTAAGTTTCAAAACAAATGTCCCACATTCCCTTTTAAAAATAATTAATGGTATCATAAAGGAAGAAAGAGGGTGATAGTTTTAAAAGGTAGCATTTTATTTTTATTTTTCAAGAAAAAGAAGTTAAATGAAAATCATTTGTTCAAATGAGAAAGATTGGTAGAAGAACGAAAGAAATGAAAATTTGTTGTGTAAAGAATATATTTTGGAATAAGAACTAGTGAAGGTTAAAAATTAAAATGAAGAAATAGAAGAAAATTTGAAATAGATTATAAACTATTTAAAATCTTTACAACTTGGAAAATAGTTCTCAAGAGGATGAAATATCAAAATTGAAAGAAAAAGATAATTTGTTAAATCAATTACTTGAAGCATATCTAAAAGAAAATGTGTGTGTATGTAATGTCTCATATAATACACATGATTTATGTTGTTCATTTTGATGAATCATTTGATATATATGATATAGTTAAAGATAAAGAGTGTAAAGTTGGAGATAACAATATTTTTGAATCTACAAATGTTGCTAGTTGTGAAGATAACAACAAAGGATGTTTAGCAAAAAATGTTGGTTTTAAAATTATGAAAATGATGGATTATGATGGAAAAAGTTGGGAAAGTATGGGCAAGGAATTAGAAATGCCATTGAACCAAGTGTGAGAATAAAGAATGAAGACCATGGATATATTAAAAGCAAAAAGAATACAAATTATGTTACAAATAATATAGTACAAAGAAGTCAATTTAAGAAACACTTTGTGTTTAGTATTTTCATCGTAATAGGCAAGAACATAAAAAGAAACGTGTTGGGATCTTCATCCTTATACTATTTTTGATCATTTGTGAATGACTTCACATTCTATATTGATAGAACTATGAAAGACACTTGTTATGGATAATTATGAACAAATATAATCAAGTGTGTTCAAAACAAGGTTACGTTTGTATACTTTTGAAAAGACATTAGTGTTAAATATTCTTCCTTTGTATATGAATAGCTAATAAACCTATTTGTTATAGGTGGCCCCCATCATTTAGTTAAATTTTATGATAAATAAAGTTTAGAGGGGTTGTTAAAAATATAATTTATATTTAATCACACTCCAAAATATTTGTTACGAAAAGTCATGTCTCATATAAACGACACATTTATCCACATATGTTATGTATTTAAACATATTTGAATGTATAAATTTAATACTTAACAAATTTATTCAAATTCTCTAATTTAAACATAAATCAATAGAAAAGAATAAATTAACTATAATCTATAATGGCTGAGAAAACATGAGTTGTGTATTTTTTTTTTGGTGAAGGCTAGATTAGATTGATTTCACAAGAAAGTGTGAAAAGGTAGGGTGACTTCTATTCAAGTTGTATCCTCGTCATGTTAACATTGAACGATTTGGATGTGCTTTGTACGCCTTCCTTTATGAAGTTCTCATGAGAAGGCATGTACAAACAAGGTAAAGTTATGATCTATGTTACTAATTTTGAAAATAGCTTAGGTTGTAGGTATTCGATGTGAAATTGTGTTTGAGGCAAATTAAAGTTGTATGACTTATGATTTTTTTTTTCTCAAATTTGGAATGTATCAACTAATTTCACAAGAATGATCTAATGTATTATCATTTATAATAAAATCTTGTAAAGTTGTGTATGTACATGTATATTTTAATAGTTAAATGGAAAGATTGAGTCGGCGTAAATTTAATGGTTTGATTTTTTCACTTTTCTCATCTTTCTATATTGTTTTAGTAGAATACTTTAGGACTTTTGATTCATATGAAACACCCTTTTGGTGTTATCTTGTTGGACCTACAATTTCGAGGTCTCATAGAAAGCCTTACTCAAGGCTCCTACCTAGGTTAATGTCACAAACCTCATTCTGCTATATATTAGTCAACGTTAGTTGGGTGCATGTGTTTTATAAAATAAATCACCTATAGGTAATAGTAAATAAAGGTGTGAATACATATACTTTGTAAATCATTTCACTAATTTGTTAGAATAAAGTATTTAAAATCTAGCATGCATGAGCTGTCTCTAGCTAGACTCTATATTACATGAAGTCAGTCAAGGGACTCTGGTCAATTTGACTTTCTGGGTAATAATATTATGATTGCCATAATGTAATATGATACTGAATAAGATATTTGAGAAAATTTCTTTGGAATTGGTGAGTCTGGTTTATGAAGCCAACTGTAAATACAGATATAACCTGTACTATCAATTCCCAACTTTGAAAACTCCACAATAGGAAAGACTACTTGAAAAGCCCGGTTATACTTTGAAAAACATAGCACTGTGGAAAATCAGTTTACATGGTTTCCACACAAAGTCTATTGATGCAGCGTACACAACTTTTCTTGTGCAGGTTGGGGTCGATGCACAAGTTTAGGGAAGAGGAAGATTAGGTTATACGTGTTTCTGGTCTACTAAGTAGATGTATACATTTTTGTTTTGTGAAGCCAGATTCATTTCACAAGAGAGTGTAGTAGGTAGGGTGACTTCTATTAAAGTTGTATGCCACTCATGTTAACATCGTACGAGTTGAACGTGTTTCGTAAGTCTTCATAAACTTCTGAGAAGACAAGATCAGGAGGGAAAATTGGAATTTATGGCATTAGTATTGATAAATGGTCAAGGTTGCAGGTCTTCAATGTAAAATTGTGTTCGACCTGCTCAGTTGTTTCTGGAGGATTTGAAAATCTTGCTGCAGGAAAATGGGTCAAGTTATAATATTACATCATTTATAAATAATAATAATATTACATCATTAATTTTTATTTATTTTATAAGATTTAATTTTGTTGTTAATTTTTTTTATTTAAAATAAATGGTAATAATGTGGTCATGATTAGAGAATCCACTATTTAGCAAAGTTTGTTTTCAAATTATTCATTTTCTTAAAAATGTACATATTATTTATATCTACTCATCCTTCACAATATATTTGAACAAAGGGAAGAGGCAAATGAAGGGATTCCCAAAATAATTACTTTATTATTGCGATTTTTATTTATATAATTGTTGGAATGCATCAACTAATTTCACAAAAGTAATGTCTAGGGAGCAAAAAGAAAACCTTAGTGTTTTCACCTTGTTGCATCTTCAATCATGGATTCAACGAATTTGCATGCCCTTACCCACTGTTGTTTGCACTCAATCTTCTCAATGAGTAATATTACTCCTCAATTGACACAAGAAAAAATGGTTGGAGCACTCAAGGGCCTAAAAATCAAGACCCTCCTCCTCAAGGATTCCTAAAAATCAACTCGGATGGCTCTTCTCATGGAAATCCGAGTCATGCTAGCATTGGTGGTGTTGGTCGGGATAGCTCTGGAGAAGTTCAGTTTATCTTCTCTGTTTATAAGGGTCTTCATTCTAATAATTTAATGGAGGCTCATGCCATTTTATTGGCTGTGGAGTGGGGTAGTCAATTGGGATGGCGAGGATCATATGTGAGTTTGACTCCCAGGTTGTGGTGAACTTGCTGAATAGGCGGAATTTAGATGATGTCAGCTGGCAGTTGGCTTTGATTGTTGAACAAATTCTCACTCTTTGTGCTTCTCTGGATGATATTACCTTCTCTCATATCCCTAGAGAATGGAATGGTGTTGCTGATAGTTTGGCTAAATGGGCTTTTGATCATATTCATGATTGGAATTTGGTGGATCGGGGTCAACTTCCCCCGGATTTGTCTCAACAGTTGGATCACTTGGTTGAACTTGATAGGGCTGTTTAATGCCCTTGCTTTGTAACTCTTTCTTGTTTTAATAAAGTTTTTACCCCTCCTTGTTGTTGTAAAAATCAAGACCCTTAATTTGAAAAAGAAAACCAGGGAACGTGGGTCCCTAGAAAGTGTTGAGTTTAAATTGTAGATAAAATATCAATTAATTAATAAAAAAGAACAACTATTATGCACAAAACAAAGATAAAGAAAATCAACACCAATTTATGTGGTTCTCCAAAGAATGGCTACATCTACAAAAAAAGCAAGGCAAATAGCTCCTATTATTTACAGTAGTTAGAATACAATGTCTTCATCTAATCAAATGAAAAAGATATATAATGTTCTTTCGAGGCGAATAAAGAGTCATGAGAAGAGGAAGAGAACGAGGCAGCGGTTAGACTTCACAATCAACAATCTCCCACTCAAAGTCCAAACCACGCTGCGATGTACAGAACTGTCCACCTGCTTTTCCAAGCTTATTGTCACTTAACTACCAGACCAAGAGAAGCTCTGCCGAACTCCAACTTCTCTTGTGACACAAATTTTGTGTGTAGCTCTGGACAAGCACTTGCAAGAAAAATTCTTTCATCCAGTGATCCTTCAACTAATTCAAAAGGTTGAGATTATCCACTAATTTGTGAAAAACATCACATCCTGCACACTGAACAAAAACAGTTCCATCTTTATAGGCATGTGGGTTGATAACATGAGTTGTGCGTTGGCCACAAACACAAGTAAATGCAACTCTCATCTGTGGATAAATGGACTTCTTAGTAATTTTAGTATTTTCACTTGGACCTTCGGATACAGCAAACCCTTCCATTCCAGATCCTGTGGTTCATCATGTTCCTCCAGCTGTCTTTAGAACCAGTCCCATGGTTGTATCCTTTGATAGGCGCTGCAAGGATGTAGCATCCTTCTCATTGACCAGGCTCCACCACAGCCTTCCAAAGCCTCATAAAGTTTGGAATACGTTCTAGCCCTTTCCTCAACACCTTACTCTTCTTTGAATCATCTTGTTCCAGCCTTGCTGCTTGCATCTACAGCTTCATAGAATTTGGATTGACCTTCACACCCTGTGCAATAACAACCTTGGCTTCATCTAGGCTGTCAATCGGCAGGCTTCTACCAAGACCTCTTCATTCTTTGGGCACTCCTTGTGCCCTCCAAAAATGTGTTCATCGAGGCTACCATTAGCCATGAAATCATAAATCAAAAATCTATGGCACCCCTCTTTGTTGTCGTTGGAAACGCAGAAGCCTCTCAGAACCACCAAATTCCAGTGCCTAATGGTGTTCATGATCTCCAGCTTGTTTATGAATTCAGTTTCTCCTTCCGCAGTGCAGTTTGTGATCCTCTTAACTGCAATCGGGCGACCGTCGATGACGACGCCCTTATACAATATTCTGAAACTGCCCTGGCCAACCACATTGGTCGCGCTAAAATTGGTCGTAGAATTGCCTCTGTTTAATGTTGAACCAAACCGCGCCTATGTTGGCCTTCACAGTGTCTTTTAAGATATTCCTATTGTTCCTCGTGAAATACCTGTGCTTCGTCTTTCCCCTCATCCTTACCCACAAACAATAACAGAGGCCTAACCTAGAGAGCGAATCAGACGACCTATCAAGCTAAGACTGAGCACAGTTTCCCTCCCCTGTCCAACAATCGTTAGATCAGTCATAGGCATCTACGACCATGACGTCTCGGTTCCACCAACGGCTCTACCCCTGGGGTCCAACGCAATGACATGCTTCTACTCCTGTCGTGCCTTCTCCAGCAAGGTATCTGACATAGGAACAAAGCTCTCAAAACTCTTCTTACTTTTAAATGAATAATCCCCAATTTCTGTATACTATCCCACTCTTCACTGGACAGAGTATACAATTTCCTCTTTAAATCTGCAAATTGCTCTGTAATCTTAGGATTGGAAGCCTTGTACTTCTCAATCTCCTATTAAGTCTCGCTTCCCTGCAATCCTTGTGACGAGAATCCATTCTCTTATCAATACTCTCCCACACAACATCGACCTCCTTATCATCTTCATCATATTCCCAGAAGCAAAAAGGCCCACATCGTTACCCTCAAATTCATCAAACTACTAGAATATTTGCGAAAAATATCACTTC
Organism: Sequoia sempervirens; assembly: GCA_007258455.2. NCBI lineage: Eukaryota > Viridiplantae > Streptophyta > Pinopsida > Cupressales > Cupressaceae > Sequoia > Sequoia sempervirens. The sequence goes on from VDFB02281492.1 coordinate 898,796,064, forward strand.
CATTGGAAATGTTATCTAGTGGCACAAACTCCTTCACTTGCATCCCCTGTTCTTGCAAATTAGGCATTATTTTCTCATTGAAGATTACATTCCTGCTATGAATGACCTATTTCGCAGCAGAATCCCATAGCCAATATCCATATTTTTCATCGCCATATCCGACAAGAATGCATCTTTTGGACTTGACATCCAACTTTGTTTTTTTCTCTTGTGGTATGTGAAAATGTTTCACATATGAACACTCGCGCAAATGATTGTAAGAAATTCTTTTTCCCAACCACTTCTCCTCCATAATCTCAAAATCCAATCGAGATCAAGTATACTCTTATAAGAAATTATTTTTCCCAACCACTTCTTCTTTGGAATCTCAATATCCATATTTTTCATCGTCATATCCGACAAGAATGCATCTTTTGGACTTGACATCCAACTTTGTTCTTTTCTCTTGTGGTATGTGAACAAATGTTTCACATATGAACACTCACGCAAATGATTGTAAGAAATTCTTTTTCCCAACCACTTCTCCTCCGGAATCTCAAAATCCAATCGAGATGATAGACCTTGATTGATCAAATATACTCTTGTATTAACAACCTTTTCCCATAATTCTTTGCCCAAACCTACATTCGAGAGCATGTTGCGAGCTCTCTCCAATATTGTTTGATTCATCCTCTTAGCTACACCATTTTTTTAGGAGTGAAAGGAACAATCTTAATCTGTTGTATACCATTATTTATGCAAAATTTATCAATCTCTAAAGAACAAAATTCTCCACTGTTATTTGTTTTACAGGATTTAATTTTATGCCTGGTCTAATTTTCAACTAATGCTTTAAAATTCTTGAAGATGCCAAATACATCAAATTTACATTTCAGCATATACACCCAAACTTTCCTAGTGCAATCATCTAAAAAAGTAACAAATAATTTGATCTACCAATAGATGTTGCCTCCATAGGACCAAATATATGAGAGTGCACTAACTCCAATGGTCTTGCCTTCTTGTCATGTGCCGAGATGGAGAAGCTAGTCTTTTTTTTATTTTTCGTAAATACAATTCTCACACAAATCTAAATCCACAGATTTTAGACTTGGAAGTTGATCCCTTTCTAGCAATACCTCAAGGCCCTTCTTGCTCATATGCCCAAGCCTCTTATGCCAAAGTTTTGTCCTGCTATCCACAACCCCATTGTAGCTCCCACTTCAATGTGACTCTCTAGCACATATAAAGTTCTTGATTTGCAACCTCTCATAATCACCAAGGCTCCTTTGGTTACCTTCCAAGTGCTTGACTCAAAGGTGATGCAACAACCTTGAGTATCAAGTTGTTCCATGAAAATTAGATTCCTCGAGTTGAGGAATATGTCACACTTCCTACAACAACCAACTATTACCATTGTTCAATTTCAATAAAACATCTTGTTTGCCGACAATATCACATGACTCATTGTAACCAAGATGAACCTTACTAAGTTTTCCCTTTTGATAATTTTTGAAAACTTCTTGGCATGGAGTTGCTTGAAAAGAGGCACGAGAATCCAACACCCATCTATCATTTGCAACTTCTGCAATTGATAGAATTAATGCACCTTCATCTTCATCATAAACTGCATTTGCTTCATCTTCCTTTGAGTTATTTTCATCCTTCTTGTAAGACCAACAATTATTTTTAATGTAACCTTCCTTGCCACAAAACCAACAACCTGAATTTCTACCTTGAGATTTGGATCTTCTTCTATTATTATTTTTCCCCCACTCTTCGAATCCCCCCCTATTGTTACCTAATTAGAGCATCTCCCGATGAGGTATTTGATTTTTTCCTTCTCATGTCCTCACTGAGAAGAATTCATGCAACCTCATCAAAAACTAACACATTCCCCTTATTTTTGGATACCAAGTTGCTAACAACTCATTCCCAACTATCTGGAAAAGAACATAACAATAGTATAGCTTTTATTTCATCTCTAATTTGATATTAACAAAATCTAATTGACTGATTAATGTATTGAATTCATTCAAGTGGGATGATACCATATTACCTTCCTCATCTTCAGTTTGTACAACATCTTTGTGAGGTAAGCTTTGTTTGATGATAAAACCACCTCATACATACCAAATAATTTGTCCCACAGACCCTTCATTGTCTTCTCCGTTGCAACATTGAATAACACATGACTTGAAAGAGAGAGGATAATGGTTTCCTTTGCTTTCTTCTCCAATCTATCCCAATCCTCATCGATCATAGCAGCAGGTTTCTTGGAGCTTTCCTCTAACGTAATTGCGAGGTCTTTTTGAATCAACAGTGCTTCCATTTGCAGTTTTCACATGCCAAAGTTTTGGCCCAAAAAAACTTCAATTTTTCCTTCCTCCTTCTCTTCTCAGTTGCCTCAACTCTAATACTAGTTGTTGAGTTTAAAGTGCAGATAAAATATCAATTAACTAATAAAAAAATTGGCAATTAAATACACAAATCAGAGATAAAGAACAACAACACCAATTTACGTGGTTCGCCAAAGAATGGCTACGTCCACGGGAAAAGCAAGGAAAATAGCTCCTATTATTTGAAGTAGTTAGAATACAATGTATTCATCTACCCAAATGAAAAAGATATATAATGTTCTCTTCAGAGGAAAATGAAGAGTCGTGAGAAGAGAAAGACAAAGAGGCAATGGTTGGATTTCACAATCAGCCAAATCAAAAGACCTAAGTTTGATGGATTCACATGCTGCCCATGTTGCGTTTGATTTGGCAGTTGTTTCTACCATGGAGTCTCAATCAGTAGGACTCTCACTTTCCAATCATGCTCAACCATGCCAAACCAACCTAACTTTATCTCCCAGAAATACTGCAACACATACCCAAGAAATCTCAACTGAGATAGCACAAAGCACTAGGTCTTTTGAAACCTTAGCCACATAAAAAATAAATAAAGGTAAAGTCATTTTTTTAACTCCCTGGTGATATTATCAAAGTTATCTTTGATTGTAAAGATCTAAAACTATTATACTTTTCTTCCTCAAATGAGTCCCTACTGAACAAGATTTTTTAAATGGGCTCGTAATATCTAGGAATTTAAGGGTTGGGCTATAGAAAATGTTAGGGGGTTGGGCAGAGGATATGTTTCATGCACTTTATTTGATCCATATATTGCTCGAGCAGCCTTACAATATGACACATGGATTATCTATGTTCAAGCTTGGGACCTTGACTTCCATCTAAAAGAAATTTCTAAATCGAAATATCCTATGGAGGTAGAATTACCATTCCTTAATTTGGCATTACACCCCTTCTTGCAAGGTATTGCCTCATGTGGTGCAAACATTCAAATAAATGGGCTAGTTTACGTGTTCAGCCAAGAGCATGCATTGAGATGGATTTAACCCAGTATCTTCCCGACACCATTAATTTGGTAGGACTCGGGTTTGAATTTAGACAATGAATCTCATATCTTAATAAACCAAATGCTTATTTACATTACTCTTGAGAAGGACATAGACTACACAAATAACAAACCCCTCCAAATAACTCCAGCCTTGCCTCTGTTACTCCCATTCAAGACAACCTAAAATTTAATGTTGTTCTCCAACATCTCATAATCTCGTACCTTCTACCTCCAACTCACCTCTTTTTCCTTGCATGCCATACTAGATTCTGGAAACAAAGCCATTAAAACACGAAAAGAGGCTCCCACCATGTCCAAAAATAGTTATGTCGAGACCCTTATTCTAGCTCAGCCAAATATTCTTATGCAATCTCGGTCCAAATATCCCTCTTGGGAATGACGTTTCTTAGATATCATTATGGATACAAGCAAACCTAAATTTTGGAAAATCAATTCACTATATTCTCAATAGATGAGGAAACTCTTCCCGATTCTTCACAATGGAGTGTAATGTTCAATCTTGGAATGTTTGGGGACTAACTATCCCCACTCGAAAGTCTCATGTCAAGAACTCTATTTAGAACAACCAAACTGGTGTAATCATGCTTGAAGAAGTGAAAGTTAATGCAGTGAGATTGGAGGCCATTCTTGCCTCTACTTGGCAAGAGGCCCCTTTTTTCCAAATATTACTCATGAGGCGATGGGAAATTTTGAGCTACCATGTACCATGGTTATAAAGGATGAAAAAAATAATATGGAACTCGTGCAAGAAGAAGTCACGATGAATAGTCAAACTAATAGAGAAGAGGCACTTTTGTCTAAATCTATGCAAACTGGCCCATATGGAAAATTTGATTTGATAGGGTTAGGGACATATATATAACTTATGATGAAGAACCATTGATTGCTAAACTAATCAGTTAATCTAAAAAATTGGTTGGTGATTTATGTAAACTTTCAAACTTTTGGAAGATATATTTTGATGGCACTAGATGCACAAATGATTCAATGAATTGTTTGCCTCAATCCCCCGAGAGAAGAAGATACTCAAATCCTTTTTATTTTAGTTTAGTTATACCAATAATAACATTGTATATAGAACTTTGGTGACTAAGTATATTACAAGTATTTGGCGACTCAGAGCTAGTTATCAAACAAATTAAAGAAATAGCTAAAAAAATGTGAGCATGAGGTTATATCATCATAGAGTATGGAATTTATTTGAAAACTTTGAAGCATTAAATAGTGAAGTGATCTCGAGATCCTATAATATAGAAGAAAATATAAAGACTCAAATTGGATCCTCTTTTGATTTTGAAAATACAATCACATCATCTAAATACACTAAGATTATAGTGTATTTAGATGATCTGACTATATTTTCAAAATCAAAAGAGGATCATTTTGATAATTTGGAAAAGGTTTTTCAGAAGTGTCAAGAATTTGGGATTTCACTGAATCCTAAGAAATGTATTTTTGGTGTAACACATGGTAAACTTATTAGACACATTGTCTCAAAAGAAGGGATTATATTAATCTGAAAAAGAGTCAAAGTTATTACAAATTTACCTTTACCAATAACAAAAAATTGTCCAATATTTTCCTAGGAAAGATTAATTTTATGGGTAGATTTATTTCATATTTTGCAAGATTAGTCTAACCTATCACTTTGATGCTTAAGAAATACTAGGACTTCAAATGGACCTTCAAAGGAAGGCAAGTTTTTGAAAATATTAAAACAACAATATCAATTACACTGATATTGATTAATCCTTTTTTAAGGGTCTTCATAATGTATGTATATAGAGGTGATCATAATATATTAGCAATGTTGACTCCAAAAGATAAGACGAGAAAATGATAACACCCTATCACTTTAAATTCTAGAACTCTTAAGGATTATGAGATAAGTCTAATTTTATTGAAAAACAAACTTTAGTAAAAAAGTCTCAAGAAATTTAAACATATGCTAGCATAGAACAAGATTATTGTCTATGTAACCCATCCAAGTGTACATGAGTACACCATGGAATGATACATCATTAAGAAAATGCCTAATTGGATCATCAAGATTCTACAATATGATATATAAATAAATCCTACTAATCTTGTTAGAGGAAGAGGTCTATGTGAACATATAACTTAGAACCAAGATCCAATAATAGGAAATCTACAAGCATTAGAAACAATTTTGGTTAATCAACAAGGAAGTTAGGGTCATGGGTATAAGATAGAATATGCTTCATGGAAGCAAGTCAATACCCAAGCCAACTTCATTCTTACAAAAGAAGATATTATAGGTTCCAAGGAGCCAATTTTTCCATAATCAATGATGTTCTTTTTAAAAGAAATTTTAATGGGATATTTGTCATATGTGTTGAAAAATAAGAAGCGAACAAAATTTTATCTGAACTTCATTACAAGGCATCTAGAGGACATTTCTCAGCAAAAATAACAACAACAAAGATAATCTGTGTAGGATATTATTGGCCATCAATCTTCTTATATTGTCATAAATTAGTTAAGTAGTGTCAACAATGATAATTCTATTCAACAAAATAAGAAATGTCACTTTGCCTCTTAACCTAGTCCTAGTAGAATAACCATTCACTTAGTGAGGATTATATTTCATTGGAATGATAAATCCAATGTCAAGTGTAGGTCACAAATGAATCCTAATATTCATTAATTACTTCACAAAATGGAGTGAAGAAATACCACTAAAGGAAGTGACAAAAAAGGTAGTGCTTGATTTTCTTAAAGATATTGTCACTAGGTTTGGTTCTCCTCACACTATTATATCAGATAATGCTAAAGCCTTCCTTGGATCTATAATTTCAAAATTTTCTTTGAAGAATTCAATTTTTTTTTAAGAAATCCTCATATATTATTATTTGCAAGGGAATGGTTTGGCTGAGTTAATAAAAAAACTTGATCGATTTATTAAGTGAATAGTTTTAAAATATAAGAGGGAATATCATAGGAACCTCAAAACAACATTATGGGTTGATCAAATTAACTTGAAACAAATCATAGGGACGTCCCCTTATGATTTGGTGTATGGGAAGGATGTTATAATACCAATATCCATGTAAATCCCTACTATATAGCTGATTAAACAACTTGAAATCACTAAAAATGACCTAATGAATGTCCATATTCTAGAATTGGTGGAGCTTTAGGAAAAAAAAATCACACTTAATTCTATGGCCAAGCATCAATAGATAACTAAGTGATGGTTTGACCAAAGAACCTTTGATCTAGACTTCAAGGTAGGGTACTTAGTTCTAAAATGAGAA
>VDFB02281492.1:898802843-899106133 GCA_007258455.2 Sequoia sempervirens
ATATATATATGAAACCTTCCTAGACTACGCCACTACAAAGAGACAACAATAACAACCCCAAATAGGCATGATTCAGACCTCTGTAGCAGTAGACCTAAATTTCAAAAAACCCAAAAATGGCACGACTTCCTAGGTAGGGTGACTAGCCTCCAAAAATCAATACTTCTCCAATAATTTTGAGTAGGTACCTGAAATGGGGCGCCCAACATGAATATTTTGTTGGTATGTGGTGACTGATCATGCAAGTACTATACACTTGTAACAAGAAATGGGGTTCGGGGCATCGCCCCAAAAAAAAATCATTAACACGTCAAATTTTTTTTCCCGTTGACACGTCAAGGTTTTCCCACTGACACGTCAAGGTTTTTTCTTGTTGACACATCAAGTTTTTTTTCCATTAACACGTCAAATGTAAAAATACCTTGTAAAACCCTAATTCTAGAAGGTTCCAAAATGCTTGTTATAAGCGACTGGGATGTATGTTGTGGCATGGTGTTCACAAGATTGTAATATATTTTACACTGGATAAAAAAATCATTGGATGGCTGAGTTTCTGTGGATGTAGCCCATATTGGGTGAACCACATTAAATTTTGTGTTGATCTCTTTTATGTTATTCTTCATTGTTATTTCTAGGTTATTTAATCTGCATATAATTGTTAATGTTTATTGCTCCAATCTACCTAAATCCTAACAGATTCCAATGAGAAAATACCCAAATGGTAGGCCAATCCTGCACGAAGCTAAGAATAATTTTCACTTTCAAACCCTGACAAAAGGTAATTTCTAGGATTTTGGACATGCAATTAGAACTTTGAAAAGAGCTGAAAATCACCTCCAGACACCAACAAAATGAAGCCAAGATATCACAAACACCAAAACTCCAAACCCACATCAAAATACCAAAAATATCTTCATCTTTTCACCATAAAATCACTAAAAATTAGAACTTTGTTGATGCACAAGGTGATCCTTGAATAGAACCACTCCAATCCAGCTAGGGTGGATCTTTCACCACTGAAACAACTCCAAACAGTAAGGTTTTTCATTCTCAACATGCAACCAAAGAACTTTGGAAGCATTCTAGCAACATCATATTATGTTGCCAAATAGATGATGAAAAATGAGAGCCAAACTATAGCTTTATAGAAATGAGAGGTAAAATTAGGGCAACATTTGAAATTAGGTTTCCCTCCAAGACTCCTATGCCCCCCTTCATGAGCACTTTATTTTAATTTTTAAAAGCTCCTTATATCTCCCTTAGGCGTCCAACATTAGAGGCTCTATTATATTGTCTTTTTAAAATAACATTATAGCAACTAGGCACCAAGGTGCTTTTTTCAATGACCACAAGCCCCTTCACTTAAGTTATAAAGTTACTTTATTAAAATAACTTAAGTGATAGAGAAAATAAAACATCATTAAAATCAACCTTAGAATCACCAACGCCAAAACATGAAACAATATTGTTGGAGCAATATAGGCCTGAGTCAGTTACCCAAAATAGACTTACTATAAATAGCAATTGCTAAAAAAGTAAGTACTCTCCAACTAACAAATTGGCACAAATTGATGTACATTGAGATGCCATGTGACTTACTATAAATAGAAGTCCTTCCTAAAAGAACCAAAAACCACCATAGAACCCAATATTGGCTCTAAGTCCCCTAACCAACTCCACTTAGCCTAGGATAACCCTGGAATAGGCTAATGGAATACTCCAATTGCTCAAGTGCAAGAAGGGGAAATTGCAGTCCTCCCTCCCCAAGCTTTCTTGTCCTCAAGCAATCACAACTTTAGATGTTCTAAAATATTCCCACTCTCCCAAGTAGCATCCTCCACTGGAAAATTCTTCCACTTCACTAGATACTCCTTAATCAAACTCCTCTTAGAGTACACTCCCTAACCTCCAACACAACCTTAGGAACCAATATCAACTTTCCTTCCTCATCCAAAGGAGGAAACTCTATAAAAGGGACCACATTTTGACCAAGTGCCTTCTTAAGGTGAGAAAGGTGGAAGAAATTGTGCACATTTCTTCTCTTAGGTAACTTCAACTCATAAGCCACCTCTCCAATCCTTCAGGTGACTCTGAATGGTCCATAAAAATGAGGCTTAAGATTTTATGACCCACTCTTCTTCAGAGTGGACTTATTGTAAGGTTACAACCTCAAATTTATGATGTCCCCAACCTCGAAAGCCTGCTCTATACAATGTTGATCAACATACAACTTTTGTTGATTCTGAGCATGTTATATTTTCTCTCTTAGACACCTCATAATATCATGACTCTCTTGAAGATTTTTGGCTCTGGGCACTCTATAGTCTCCAAAAAGTAAGTCAATGAAGCTGAGAGCTTTGTAGTCATACGATGCCATGAATGGGGACATCCTAATAGACATATGGAAGGTAGAGTTGTAGCAAAAATATCCTAAGTACAACCATTTAACCCATGCCTTCTGCTACCCTGAAACATAGTTGCGTAGGCAACCTTCTACCTATTTGTTAACCACCTCAGTTTTCCCATCAGTTTGAGGATGATAACTAATGCTAGGGGTTAGCTTTGTATGACATAATCTGAATAACTCCTTCCAAAAAAATCTCATAAACTTTTTGTCCCTATCATTGATGATGGTCTTATGTTTTCCATGAAGCCTAAACACCTCTCTAAAAAATAAATCTTCCACTTGCACCACTGTATACCTTTCTGATATGACAAAAAGGAGAAAATTTAGTCAATCTATCCACCACCACATATATATTTCCCTTCCCTTGTACCTTGGGAAGCCTTGTACTGAAGTTCATCAATATACTTTCCCACTTATGATTTGGAATGGGAAGGGGCTGCAATAAACCAATAGGATAAGTATGAGCGTTTTTGTTTTTTTTGACATACTTGGCACTCACAAACATACTTGAGAATGTGATGAGGGCACGGCCCGAGACACAAAAAATAACCCACAAACAAGAGAATAATTTTATTATTCAGAAAATGGAGCTTCTTACATGCAGAGGATCTCAAATCCCCAAGTTCTACAACTCATGCAAGTTATAGAAAGCTACAGAATCACCCTTTCGCAATATGCGAGCTTGTCCCCAAAAAGTTACCCAAAAATTAGAAACCCGCCCATAAATAGAGATCATCTTTAGTTTGGAGCCAAAACAACATTAAAATTTGAGTTTAGGCGGTTTGGCGCCGAAAAATTACAACTTGAAGTACAAATTTCAAAAGAACATTTGCAATTGTATCTTCTAGAAAGTGTGCCAACTTCCTGGGGCCATAACTTTTGATCCGGGACCCCGATTCGTGAACCGTTTGAACCGTTGGAAAGGTCACGAAGTCAATAACGCGCTTGAAATCTGCTACACCAATTTTGGAAAGTTTCAGGGCCGATCCGGGAACTCTAAGTGCCTCAAATCTAACTTGAAAGATTTTCAGGTGCAAATATGGGAAATTAAAACTACAATATCTTTCCACCCATGAATAGAAAATAAAAACTATAAATTGGGAATTTCATTATGACGAAAAGGGTATCCAAAAATGTAAAAACATCTAAAAACCGAGAAACTTGAATTTTAACTATTTTTGGGTGATGCAAGATTGCCCTTACACCACTAGATGCTCCTGCATCAGAATGTCCTCCTTCATCCCTTTCCATGATAATGGCTCATGGATCTTCATATATTTTATATAGTATCCAAGATGACCAACCATAGGAATGTCATTAAAAGCCTTGACAATGTGCACTTTCACCTTAGATTCAGTGACTAACCATATTCTATCCTTCTAATATAAGAGAACATCCCTCACCTGATACTTATTAGCCTATAGTGAACCATCAAGAATGTTGTTTGCAAGTGCATTATTGGCATAATCAACCCATATTCTCTACTTCCAACATACTAATATGACTAAAATAGAGCATAAATGTGGCCTTCTAGACAAGGAATCAACCACTACATTCTTCTTCCCTTTAACATATTCAAGGTCAAAGTCATACCCTTGAAGTTTGCTTACCCATTTTTGTTTCCTCTCATTGAGATCTTTTTTATTAAGGAAGTATTTAAGGTTGTTATGACCAATTTTCACCATAAATATGCCCCCAACAAGGTACTGTATGAACTTGTCTAAGGCATATGATTTCCAATATCTCCTTGTTATAAATGGAGTAATTTCTCTCACCTCCTCTCAACTTCCTACTCTCAAATGCTATGAGATGTTTACTTTGAATGAGGACAACTCCTATGCCTTCACCTAAGGCATCTCATTCAAGCTCAAAAGGCTTGGAGAAGTCTAGAATTTACAACATGGGGCATGATCTCATTGATTTCTTGAATTGGTCAAAGGTTTGTTGTGCTATTTTAGACCAAAAATATGCTCCCTTTTTGGTTGAATCAGTGAGTGGGTCAGCCAACTATGAAAACCCTTTGACAAGCCTCCTATAAAATCCACAAAGACCAAAGGACCCCTTCAATTGTGTAATATTAGTGGGTGGAGGCCAATCAAAAATAGCCTTGATCTTTTTAGGATCAACGCTAACTCCCTTAGAATTGATTATGTGCCCAAGATACAACAACTTAGACATGTCAAACTCACACTTGGACTCTTTTACAAACAAGGAATCACTCTCCAAGATGATCAACACCTCATCTAAATGCCTCAATGCTCCTCCCATAATTTGCTAGAAATGAGAATATCATCAAAAAATATTAGAATAAACTTACGTGACTGCTTACTGAATTTTTTGTTCATGCATGATTGGAAAGTAGCAGGAGAATTAGTCAATACAAAGGGCATAACGAGGAACTCAAAGTGACCATAGTGGCATCTTAATGTTATTTTCTCAATATCCTCTCTAACTCTAATCTGATGGTAACTAGATCTCAAGTCTATTTTGGAAAAATAGACTGCTCCATGTAGCTCATCAATATGTGGGATGGGGTACTGGTTCTTGATAGTCTTCTTATTAAGTTCCTTGTAATCTATGCACATATGCATAGTCCCATCCTTCTTCTTCACTAACACCATTGAAGAAGAAAATGGACTCTTACTCTGCCTAATGTTTCCAATGTTCATAAGCTCCTTGATTGCCTCTTAATCTTGTGCTTATGTCTCTTTAGGTTCCTGTATGGTGTAGTGATAATGAGCTTTTCCCCCTCCTCCAACTTAATGACATGCTCAATGCCTCTATCAAGAGGCCTCCCTAGAGGTATACTACCAAAAACCTCATTTCGCTTAGATAACAAAGCCTGAATATTGGGTGGATAAGAATGTTTATCCTCCTCTATAACTATGGGCATAATTATGCACTTTGCTGACCACTCTACCTGATCATGCCTAAAAAGCCTCTAAATGCGCTTGAAGGAAACAACACTAGGCCCTCCATTAGATATCCCTCTCAACACCACATTCCTACTATCTAATTTAAAATTCAACTCCATGGTTTAAAAATTGAGAGTGATCTCACCTAGGGAACATAACCACTGAATTCCCATCACTACATGTATGTCCCCAATGCTAACCATATAGAAGTCATCCTTAACTTCATAATTACCCAACTGAAGGCTGAGTTGAGGGATCATCCTAGTGCAAGTAAAGTTGAAACCATCTACAACCATCACTCTAAACTTGTCAACCTCCTACACGTCTGGAGTCCTCTGCATGCTACAAGACCCTCATCAATAAAATTGTGTGTAGACCCTGAATCAATCAAAGCTACCAACCATTTCCCCTTAAGGACTCCTTTAATGCACAAAGACTCATTCTTTTGGAATCTAGATAGTTGGGCAAGCTTCCCCTCCTTTGTCTCTTCTTTTTCATCCTCTTAAGGAGGCTCTTCCCCTTCTTTTCATCTAGATCATATTGTTGGTTAAAACTTTCCAATGAAGAATCCTTTGTTCAATAGTATTCAATCTTTTTAACTTTTCCCAAGTAGTTGCACACTTATGTCTTGGGTTCCAAGGCTCCTTGCATGAGAAGCATGGATTCTTCCTCCTTAAGTCATTTAGAGTGTCTCCATCTATCCTTGTGACTAATTTTTTCTGTTGATTGGCATCCTTAGTGAATGGTCTCTTATCCTTCTTGTGCAAGAATGGCTTGGACTGAAATTTAGACTTGTGGGTAGCCCACTCCATACTCCTTTCCTTCTCTATAGCTTTCTAGAATGTTGGAGGATCAAAAGCCTTAATACACCCCTTAAGTGGCTCTATAAGTCCCTCACTAAACAATACCACCAATCTCTGTAATCCTTGTAACCATCACTAAGAACCTCTATAATTTGCTATGTAAGCACCTTATTGTGCCATATTGCTTCAGATATGCCACTCCTAAAATGCAACTTCGGGATCCTTCTTGTTGAACCTTGTTGTGCAGTTTTTCCACACACGCCCCACTTGGAGTGGGGACCCTCTTTTCGGATGTCTTTTTACCTTTGATTTTATTGGACTTATCTTTTGATCTCTTGACATGTTGGTCTTGTTGGCTTTGATCTTGCCTTGGGGCTTGAATTGGTTAAAATTGAGTTTTAGGCAAAATCCGGGTTTTCACCTGAGCCCGGGATTTTCTGGCTCTGGCGGATTTTTCCGGGCTCTAGTTTACTGTTTGTTCGTTGCTGCATTTTCCAAAACTGGGTTTCTGCTTGACCCCGGGATTTTTCGGTTCTGGCGAATTTTCCCGGTCTGCACCAAGATCCTGAACTTCGTTATATTCCTGGTTTCTACTTTTCCACAAAATCTGTGTTCATCCGGATTTCCGCGTATCTTGAGATTTTCTGAAATTCTGTTTTGGGCTCGGGTTTCCGGATTTTCTAGAAGTGTCTTGTCGCTCATTAATGACCAGGGTACCTTTGCTCAGACGCACAAATGGATGGACATAAAACCTTTTGGGCATCATTTTTCAACTTTATCATTCATTTGCTTGCCGCTTTGGCGATTGAGAGCTTTCATTCGAGCTTTGAGCATTGATCTTGTGTTGCTTGCGCGTGGATTGTTTGGTGTTGATTGAGGTTTTTATTGCTTGAGCGTGCTTGCATTGTGGTTGCTTCTTCAACCTCGAGTTTTGACTGAATTGATCCATGGTATGTTATCGATGGCCCCTCTTGTTGGTTTACGTAATGATTGAGTTTTTCCATATTGATTGGTGGTCATTTCATGTCGGCCCATGTTAGCCACTATTTCCTTCCTATCCAGTTAGGGTTTGACCCATTTTTTCATAGAACCTCATCACCCGTGCCCTATGAGCGCTATTTATCCATTAGACGATGGGTGCACACGTTTGGAAGGGCTTCTAGGTTAGGTTGTTTGCCCTCTTAGTGTGAAATCCGCCATATTGTGCAAGGTTAAGGTTTTTTCGATGTTCGGCCTAGAACGGAAAATTCGTTATGATTGATCGATCTTGCCCTTGTATTACACTGACCACAGCCCTGTGAGGATTCAGAGTACCTTGGATTGATCTTTTCAGTTGGTATTCTAGACCCCGAGCTTCCACTGTTTCCCATGGCGGAAGTCCGGTCATCAAATTAGGGCATCACAGTTTCACCGTGGGATCTAAACATTTTGAGGTCTTTTGAAGTCTAAATTCATTTACATTTTGAATCTTGTTGGTTAGCATCAATTTCGGGACTATTCGAATCCAAATAGAAAGATTGCATGATCTTTCAGTCGTTGGTTCGCGTATCGTCGTTTATTGGGTTTTCGAGGTTCTCGTGGAATTCCTTCGCACTCGGATTTTCCCAGTTTCAGCTGATTCCGCGGGGCATAACAATTTTCGAAGTTCCTCGAACTGTCCGCGAAAATCCACCCCATCCGGACTTTTCCAGTTTTCCTGTTTGATCGCACTTCTTCCAATTTTCTAAGGATAGGATTAACGAAGTAAAAGTTAAATGCTAATTTCTTGTTGCCAATGAATGAATTTCATGATTATCTTATGATCTTTTGTCCGTACTAATGATTTGATGTCTTGGTAACAGGAATCCATCAGGGTCGGATTTCTCCGAAATTCTACCCCGACGGGATTTTCCCGGTTTACGGTGTTTCCCCGGATTGTTTGATTTTTCTGGATTTTCAAAATTAGCAATTTGTGATGGATTTTAATTGTTTTATATGATTTTATGCTGATCTATCGGCTGGAATATGCATGATAAATGGATACTAATGATGTGTTTGTGTATGTAGGCCAAATCAAGCAAGGCTGCAGCAGGGAAGTCCAAGGGTGACATGGAGGGTTCCTCCATCTCCGAGGTAGAGAGAATAAGGTTGGACACTAGGAGCCAACTTCTTGAGAGCAAGATATCTTCTGTGTGGTCTGAGGTGTCCGACACCAATGTGGGGGCCTGGAGATATGAGGAGTTCAAGTAGAGGATAACTGAGAAGAATCTGTCAGTGCTAAGGAATGGCATGATGAAGTCCGGGCTGGTGCATGTGGTAGGATTTCCCCCTGCAATCCAGTGCTATGAGCTGATACTTGAGTGTGCCCGGTAATATGACTTTGACTCACAAAGAGTTGTTAGTACTAAGGGAAGAGTCTTAGCCAATTTCAGTCTTGTCTCCATTGCCCAGGATTTTGACATGCCTGATCTGCCCTCAGTGTGTGCTCTAAACATGGACTTGGCCAGGACATACTATGAGAATGAGCCCATCAAATCTCAACAAATGATTAATGCTTGGTTAGAGAAACCAAAGCCACATCACTCTAAACTGCTCAAGCAGCTACATAGAGTCAAATTCAAGTCAGATATCTATGATGCAATAACATTTCCGAGCAGAGTAGTAGGATTGAAGACTACTAGGGTGTTGGAGAGTTGGATGGTCCATGTGATCACCAAAATTGAACAGGGCACCAACTATCATTGGGCAGGGCTCATTAGCTCTGAGATTGACAAACAGTTGGGGAATGTCTTAGAGACTAAGAAATTCACCATGTCCTCTTATGTCATGTATGTACTAGCCAGATTCTACCCATACAGGGGTTTGAATCCACGAGGGACATTAGGGTAGGACATTGTCTATGAAGTTTACCAAGAGTTGCATCTAGGACACAAGTACTATCATAGGGCTAATGATGCATTCACTATGCATATCACCAGGATGCTCCAGAGTGCCGAGCATATGAGACTGTCAGATGGAGCCAAAGGGCTGATAAAGAATTATGGGGCCTGGTTTATTCAGTTTCCCACCTTCACCTAAATCAAGATTGATGGATGTCCGGTTGCTCCATACAGGTTGCCTCGATATCCTACTGATCACATTGTGCTATTGGAGATTGTCAGACAGATCTGTGATTTTGATGCTATTGTCAAGAAGGCGAAGCATAAAACAAGTTTTGGTGGGGATTTCCCTCTCAGAATTGGTGTAGCAGAAGTGTGCCCTTCCATCCAATCAGCACACACTGCAGGAGATGAATTGGCGGCATATGGTTTCTCCTTCCACTCCAAAAGGATGAACTTTGATATTACAGGAGAGGCACAAAAGAAAGCCACTAGGGAGTACCGGCATAAAACTGACCTAGAAGACTGTTGGGCTAACATTAAGGATGACCTTGAAGCAAGAAAGAGGAGGTATTCTAGGCTCCCTGTGGAGGCAATTAGGCAATACAATGTCAAGTTGATCCCGGACCAACTGGAGGATGATGGAAACCTGGTGCAGGACCATGCCTATGAAGCTGTGAAGGACAGGTCCATCGGGGAAATCAGTTGGAATGAGGATGAGGTTATAGAGTTGGAGGACATAATGGCCCTGGTCATGAAATTTACTTCTTCTTGGTTGAAACATAAGGTCTGGGAACTGGAGAGTGAGAAGGTGACTTGTACGTTCAATTTCATGGGAGACCTCAATCCTATGTCGACTTCAGAGGAATTCGGGGAAGATGACCCCAAAGGGAAAACTGCAAAGAGCTCTCCTTTCAAGATAAAAATCAGAGGCCCCAAGGAAAGTGAGCCTGAGCCAAAGAGGAAGCCAAAAGGAAAGAAGAGGAGTAGGGCTTTGAAGATTGGCAAATCCTCTGATGAGGAAGAATTGGAAAAAGGAGAAGAAGAAAGTGCTCCTCCACCGCCAAAAAAGACCAGAACCACCAGGGTCTCGAAGAAGAAGGTTTAGGATGCATCAAAAGATGAGCCTCCTATTGTTGATGTAGAGAGTTCGGGAGGAGAAAAGACAAAGGTTTATATGAGAAGATCAAGGACTCCTTCTCCTAAGGAGCCAATGCAAAAGAAAGACCTTCCTCCGGTGATGACAATTGTAGAGCCATCTAAGGCTGCTTCCCCACCACCATCATACCTGAGCAGAAATTCCAAGGAGCATGAAACTAGCGGAGAGGCAGAGCCATTCAAGGAAGGGACACTCTTTGGTGAGGCAGTGGGCTCGAAGTAGAGGAAGAGGAAAGGATACTTCTCCCTTAGTGCAGTATGAAGATTCTCCGGAAAGTGACAGAGGCCACGGATCGCCCGAGCAGAAAGAAGACACCCCTGCTAAAACCCCATCACCGGTGCAAGAGGTGGATCTTGAGGAAGATGATCAAGGTGAGCAGCTCTCTAAGAGGGAGGAGGATAAAATAACTGAGGAGGAAGAAGAGAAAATGACAGAACAAGGAAGAAGCAAGAACAGAAGAAATCCAGGTAGAACCTGTAGCCCCAGACTGGCTTGAGAAAGAGATAGCAAGGAAGAAACAGGTAGTAATTGAGGACACTCCCTTGGATTGGGATGAAATGCTATCCAAAATTGGTAAAGGGAAGAAAAAGAAGGCAGCTAAGGTAGTTTCAAAGGTGGAGAGAGATGAAGTGAATAACAGGGTCATCCACATTGCCACCCCTGCCGCAGACAAAACTAGGGAAGATGTCACTGGTCAGGATTATAATGTGCAAACTATTAACCTTGGACCAGCATCCATGGAGCAGGACATAGAGGAATATGAAGGGTCTAGTGCTGTGATTATTGGCAGGTTGAGGAAAGAGACCCAAACCAAGCATGAGCTGAGGAAAGAAAATGAAAGACTTAGGAGGTGCTTGGAGGAAGTGATGAAACCCCTGCAGTCTCTCCATCCTTCTTCTTCTGCCACTCCCAGCTTTCTGCCCAAGGAAACTATCTCCGAGATTGAGAAATGAAGACTTCTGCTCAAACTGCAAAGATTGGCTGAAGGATGTGCAAATGAAGGGAGATGATGCAATCAAGGAAATCCTGTCAGTTGGGAAGGATGCAGTTAGGGCCAAGGAAGCATTGGAGTATGTGCTGTCCCAGGACAAGGAAGACATTGACCTCTTGCTGCAGAAGTCCAAGGTCATCATGGAGCATGGTAAGGAACAACTGGCTGCGGATGGAATCCTTCCTTCCTCCAGGTTAAATGAACCATGGGAATGGTTTGAGGCTCTACAAATTCGGCATAAGGCCATGAAAAAGATTCAGAAAAGAAAGAAAGCAATTGATGGCGATCTTACTGGGGTGTATGAGGGGTGCATTGCATTCTTTGAGGTAATGACTGGAAGGAGAAAGATTGCTCCTAAATACCTAGTCTGGAGCAACTCAGGGAATGGTGGCATAGGTTTATACCCCAGATTCTGAGAATGTTATAACCAGCCACCAGCTTGATGATGCAGCTACATACTAGGCAGTAATGGATAAGTACCAAGCGCATAAGGATGAATGGGATAAGACAGTTAAACAGTCAAAAAGAGGAAATTGATTCTATTAAATGCAGACTTAAGATCTTGCCTTTGCCACCTGTTGCTCGAGCTGGATGGAATATTTTTGAGGGTTCAGGGATCGTTGGCCCAGAGCAAGGATAAAGGAGGTGGTATTTAATGCCATTTTGAGATTTGTGCTTCCCTATTATCATAGGGCATGCATTGGACCGGACTGCATTGGGGACTGTGCTTGGGCCGACCTTGATGATATATGGCATTTAATGTGTGTCTTATTTTGATTTCCTAAGGCCGACTTGTTTTGGGCGGTTATTCTTATTTTGTAAATGTCTGGCTGGGCCGACATATCTTGGGATTTTCTATAAAAGGGCATTCTTGCCTCATTGTAAGGGTTAGCTAGAAAGTAATAGAGATAAGTAAGAGCAGAGAAGAGCTAGAGTATTTTGTAGTAGGAATAGTATTCAATTTCTTGAAGCAAATACTGTATCAGAACAGTTGAATTGTTGCAGCATTTTGGTGATCTAATACAATAGAAGGCATTGTGGTTTTCCTGGTGAAATCTCTTGTGTTATTTTATCTTGCATGGTTCTTATTGTTCTATCTTTCAAATTGCTTGAAGATTTAGGGTTTAGTGTTCAGAAATAAGTTAATTTTAGTTTGGTGAATGATGTTTATGATTTCATATTTGGAATGTTTGTAGCAATCTTTGGTCTATACTCCCAGTAACTATCTGATTGTAGTAGGCTGGTGAAGTCAACCTGGACCATACATTTAAATGTGCTTAAGTTCGGTTGTGGATGAATGTCTATGATTTGAAAATCTGTATACCCTAGAAGATTGCACCATTCTTGTTAGATTGCATTGTGGGTTAAGCAAGAATTGGTTATTTGAGATTGGTCCATTCCGGATATCTGTCATTTGCATCACTCATTCTAGGAATAGTTTAGATTTCATCATATTCTTATACCCTTATCTTTTGCTATTTCTTTATTATCTGGTTAGATTTAGGATTTGAGATCACCATATTGCAAAATCTGATAAATTGAAAGATACAGTTTGCTTGTAGTAAGGTCCCTTTGTGATTACCAGCATTTTCACATAATTATCTGAGTTGTTTATGCATTGTCATGACCTGACACCCGAGAGACCTTGGGGTGATTTTCAGTAATTTATTGTTGAAAATGACCTTTCAAGAGAGATAGAATATTGCATTTTATCCTAATTGTTGGGTGTAAAAACACCATCAACAAACCTCTCGATTAGCTTAGTGATGAAAGCATCATATGAAGTGATAGACCTATGGCCCAAGGTGATAAGGCCATGGTACCACCACTCGTGTACTACTCCATCTAGATGTAAAGTGGAAAACTTAATTGCCTCATCCTCCACCATCAATCTAAGGGCCAGGTAATTATCCAACTTTTGTACCCACACCCTAGTTGTACACTTATCGCTGCCATCAGAAGGGGAAAATGTTACCTTGTCAATGGGGCCTATTGTAAGTTCCTCTACATTGCTGGTCCTTTGTAATCAACTCCACCACCACCCCTCTTCCTTTTCTAATCCAAGAACTCATTTTAAGACAAATGATCTTTAATAGCCTTTGAAAGAGTGTCATACTTAGTATATGCTTCCCTTAGATTATCCATGAAGGGTAAGGATGTGTCATGAGTAGGCCGTGGTACCTTCTTCATAAGAAAGGTGGGCTGGAAAGGATGGGAAAAGGTATTAGACCCTACTATAGTATGTTGTCAACCATTACCACCTTGTTGATAAGTGGAACTATTATCTCCATTATGTGTGGGGTTTCCATGTGTATTGTTATGGGAAGTATTAACCACTATTTTTTTCCCAATCTTCCCCAACAATTGAGACATCATATCCATCATGGTATCAAACTTCTTCTCCATTCTAGCACTGGGAATAATTGAACCTAATCTACCTTTACCCCTTTCACCCATTTTTCTTGTTGCATGTTCCCCTTCACCTAGTGGGTCCTGATGCATCTCTATACCTTGTGAAGACTCCCAATGAGCCTTAAGAACTCCTGAGATGGTTTGATCTTCCAAAATAGGTGGGGGATACCAATGTCCTTTTCTTAACTCTCTCTGTATGTACCTTTGTTCTCTCTCACTCATAGAAAGAATAGTGTTGATGGCATGTCTCTATCACAAGCTAGCGAGAAAAAGTGGCTTTGATACGACTACAATATACACCGATGATTTTTTTTTTAAATATTACTTTCTATTTGAAATGTTCTGAGCTAATGTAATTCTTGTTTGGTTTCATGTGTTTTGCATCATAACAAAGAGTGCATAGGAAATAGAACATAAACAAAAAATACAAAGAAAGAGATTTTTTTCAAATATATTCATAACAACTCATGGAAGCATTGAATACTATTGCTTTTCAGACTTAAAGAATTTTATATCAGACTTGATATAAGTGTGTTGCAGACCTGATATAAGTCAACACAATAATTCTATTCATCATAAATTGTAAGCTTGCATCATGGAGTGAGCACATACATATATGAAACCTTCCTAGACTCCATCACTACAAAGACATAGCGATAACAACCCCAAATATGCACCATTCAAACCTTTGTAGCAAAAAACTTGAACTTCAACAAACCCAGAAATGACATGAATCCCTAGGTAGGGTGAATAGCCTCCAAAATTAATACTTTTCCAATAAATTCAATTAGGTACTTGAAATGGGGCACCCAAACATGAAGATTCCAATGAGAAAATACCTAGAATGGTAGGCCAAGCATGCATGGAGTTACAAATAGTTTTCACTTTCAGACCCTAGCAAAAGGTAATTTCCAAAATTCTAGACATGGAATCAAACCTTTGAAAAGATCTCAAAATCACCTCCAAACACCACTAAAATGGAGTCAAGATATCACACACACCAAAAATCCAAACCCACATCAAAATACAAAAATATCTTCCTTTTTTCACCACAAAATCACTGGAAGTCAAAACTTTGTTGATGCACAAGGTGGTCCCTAAATAGAACCACTCCAATCTGGCTAGGTTGGATCTTTCACCACTGAAACTAGCTCCAAATGGCGAGGGTTTTCATCCTCAACACGTAGCGAAAGAACTCTGGGAGCATTCTAGCAACATCTTGTTTATGTTTCCAAATAGATGATGAACAAATGAGAGCCAAATTGTAGCTTTATAGAAATGAGACAAAATTAGGGCAACATTTGAAATCAAGTTTCCCTCCAAGACTCCTACACCCCCCTTCATGAGCACTTTATTTTAATTTTAAAAAACTCCTTATATCTCCCTTGGGTGTCCAACATTAGAGGCTCTATTATATTGGCTTTTTTTTAAAATGTTATAACAACTAGGCGTCAAGGTGCTTTTTTCAATGACCACAAGCCCCTTCACTTAAGTTATAAAGTTACTTTATTAAAATAACTTAAGTGATAGAGAAAAGCAAACATCAATTAAATCAACCTTAGACTCACCAATGCCAAAACATGAAACAACACTAACATATAGATGGTAAAACTAACACTCAATATGTGCTGTATGTAAAAGGGCTAAAACATAACTTGCTTAGTGTAAGCTAGATATGTGACAAAGGATATAATTTGTTATTTCATGCTAGTGGATGTGAGATAAGGAAAGTTAGCTCTAGGAGACTTGTTGCTAAGGCAAGTTGAATATATAGCAACTTGTACCATCTAAAAGAGGTGAAAAATAGAAGATATATATTAGGGAAAACTGATGAAAGCTAGTTGTGGCATAAAAAGATTGGTCACATTGACTTTGACCATCTAGTGAAAGTAAGCAAAAAGAATGAAATCAAGCATATGCCTAATATTGGAAAACCAACAAGTACATGTAAAGAATGCCTTGAAGGAAAGAAAACTAGGATCAGATTCAAGAAAAAATAATATTCAACTTCTAAGCCCTTGGAGTTGATACATACAAATTTGTGTGGACTAAAAGCATCAATGGAGAACTTCTAAGCCTAATATTAATAGATGATTGTTCAAGAATGACATGGGTAACTTTTCTTAAAGATAAATCTCAAGCTTTAGAAAGATTAATAAAATTTTAGAGCTTTGGTTGAAATTTTGATTGGTTCAAGGATTAAAGGTTTAAGGTCTGATAGAGGTGGACAATTCACTTCTAATAAATTTGATGTATTGTCAAAAACATGGAATTACAAGACAATTCTCTGCTACTAGAACACCTCAACAAAATAGAGTTGTTGAGAGAAAAAATAGAAATTTTCAAGAAATGGATAGTTGAATGAAGCCATATTACCTGATAGATACTAGAACGAAGAAATTCATATTGATGTTTACATCCTTAACAGAGCACAACTAAGATTAGATCATGATAAGACTCCATATGCATTATGGAAAGGAAAACCTGCATCAGTGAAGTATTTTAGAATATTTGGAAGTAGATGTTTTATAAAAAGGGATGAAGACACTTTGAGTAAATTTGAGACAAGTTCTGATGAAGGAATATTTTTGGGTTATTCAACTACAAGCAAAGCTTATAAGTGCTACAATAAAATGTTATAGAAAATAGTTGAAAGTGTGAATGTTAGAGTGGATGAAGATTACCCTTAGTTGTTACACAAAGATGACATCTATTCAAAATTCCCTACTTATTAAGAAAAAGAAGAATCTACAAAAGAAGACTTACAAGAAGAGAGTGATGTTGATGAAGAAGAGAAACCAAACACTACTCTAAAAGCTCCACCCAAATTTGTTAAAAGAGATCATTTTGAGAAGCAAATTCTTGGGAACAAAGTTGATGGTGTCATGACAAGAAGAAATCTTGCACAACAAGAGCATGTAAACTATTATTTACTCTCTAAAATATAACCTAAATCTTATGGAGAATCTAGTAAGGATGAAAGCTAGATTGAAGCCATGAAAGAAGAAATTAGTCAAATAGAGAAAAATGAGACTTGGGAACTTGTTCCTAGGCCTGTTGATAAGAATGTCATAGCTCAAAATGGGTATTCAAGAATAAAATAAATGAAGATGGGAAGATAACAAGAAACAAAGCTAGATTAGTCTGCAAAGGTTATGCTCAAGTTGAGGGTAAAGATTTTGATGAGATATTTGCATCAACAACTACACTTGAAGCCATTAGAATGTTTCTTGCATATTCAAGTTACAAGAACTCCAAATTATACTAGATGGATGTAAAATCTGCATTTATTAATGGTTATCTAGATTAGGAATTTTATATGGAGCAACCTGAAGGGTTTATTGTGACTAAAAACAAAGATTATGCATATAGATTGAAAAAGGATTTGTATGGTTTAAAACAAGCCCCTAGGGCTTGGTATTCTAGGTTGGACAAATATCTCCAAGTTCATCAAGGGTATAAAAAAGGTATTGCTGATAGTAATTTATATTTCAAATGTGAAGGTGAACATATACTGGTTGTTATTGTTTATGTTGATGATATCATTTTTTGTAGTAACTGTGATGAGATGTACAAAGTTTTTGCTACTGCAATGCAAAAAGAGTTTGAGATGTCCATTCTAGGAGAATTAACATTTTTTCTTGGTTTAAAATTCAACTAGTTCTGATACAGAGATTTTCATTTCTCAAACTAAGTATGTGAAGGAAATTTTGAAGAAATACAAGATGATAGATTACAATCCAATTAGCACACTTATGGTCACTGGATATAATCTCAACAAAGATGATGTGTTTGATTTAGTAGATCAATCATTAAAAAAATCCATGATTGCAAGTTTCTTATATCTCACAACAACAAGGCCTGATTTCATGCAAGTTGTTTGCATCGTTGCTAGATTTCAAGTTGTGCCTAAGGAGACACATGTTAAGGCTATGAAGAGGATTTTCAAATAATTGAAGAGTACATTAGACTATGGTCTATGGTATCCTGTTGGTGATGGATTCACTTTAATTGCATACATTGATGTAGATTGAGTTGGTTGTGTGGATGATAGAAAGAAAACTAGTGGCGGTGCATTCTTTCTAGGAGATAGATTGATATAATGGTTAAGTAGGAAACAAGAGTTAGTTTATTTATCCATTGTTGAAGCTGAATATATAGATGTTGTATCTTGTTGTACTCAAGTGTTGCGGATGAAACAAACATTACAAGATATTCAGGTGAATTTTGATGGGATAGTTAGTATTTGTTGTGATAATACCAATGCAATAAATATATCAAAGAATACTATTATGCATTCCAGAACCAAGCATGTATCCATTAAATATCATTTTCTCAGGGAAAAAGTTGTTGCACAGGAAGTCAAATTGGAATGTGTGGCTACAAAAGATCAACTGGCAGACATATTTACCAAACCCCTTCCAAAGGAGTCATTTGAATAGCTTAGGGAGAAATTAGGAGTTGTTCCTTCTCCTAACTCTGCTTGAATATATAAAGTATTCATCTAGGGGGAGCATAACAAAGTAATTATTTATCCATGGTCTATCCCTTTGTAATTGATGTCAAAGGGGGAGAGTATAGAAAACGGGTGAAAATTATGCAGAGGTTTGCTTTTGTAATTGGTGTTAGGGGGAGAGTATAGTATGCAAGGTGTTGCTAAGGAGAACAATGAATTACAATGATAATTTTATTCTGGGGATGTATAAGAAAAAAATGCATGCAAGGAGAATGTAGGGTGAATGATGCAATGGCAAAGAAAGGGGGAGTATGAATGATGTTGCCATTTTTCAAAGTTTTTTAGGTGTTGCCATCAATGAAAAAGGGAGAGATTGTTGGAATTGTTGTCATTGATGTCAAAGGGTAGTCATGATGGTCATTGATGCCAGTGGACTAGCTTAGGAAGATTATTTGTAGTTGCTTAGTACAGGTCCTAAAAAGTTGCAAATGTTGTCAAGCAACATTTCAAACGTTGCTCAGATGTTGCATAGTCTTGATGCAGGTAGTTTTGGAGGTTTGCAGAGGAATCAAATAGCAGATTTGATATGGGTTTTTCTAATACATCTCAAGTGTACAGTCCATAAGTTCAAGTGATAAAAATTAAGCTCAAAAATAAATTATTTTTTCTCTCTGGTTTAGCTAGGGTTTTACCAAAAAACCCTAAGGGTTATCAAACAATGCCTCATATTTTCTATTCTTCAATTGAATGTTGGTAGACAATTTCTAGTTGCTCAAGTTATGACTTAAGCATTCTTAGTTGTGTTACTGACCACTTCATCCTAGTAATTACCGAATTGATGGAGTATTAAAGTTTTCTAAGTCCGGTGCTTAATACTTTACCTAGCTTGATTAACGGTGGTGATAAAAGATATTTGAGATCATTGGTCGTCATTGCATCGCACTTGATCTTCATAGTGAATTTGTGATTCACTCTGACATGGTTAAAAGTGTGACATCGCGGAATCATGCCACGTGTCCAGTGGGACCAAGGTTAAGACTCTCTACTTTGCTAAGATTGATGGACCGTGTGAAAGATGTTAGAGATTGACGAATTACACATCACATTTCCAATTTATTCTAACATAGTATTATTTGCGATAGTGTGTAACAATGACAAGTGTTTGAAGGAGATTGTAGCACAAAGACTCTATGCATCACATTTTCAAGTTTTTGTGCATAAAGAGAAAATGTGTAATGTTCTAATAAATAGTGTGATGATGCGTGACAATCATCTATTGCATCGCATAGTTAATTTGCATTACATTTTTCATTCTTCAAGTGCAAGGCTAAAATGCTCTAAGCAAAAACAATGTGATGAAGATCAACAGTGCACATTGAAGAAGATGATTAGATGGTTATCGTGATAGTGCTTTTTTGTCCCACTCTAACAACACCAAGTTTGCAATGACATGATACAGATCCATGTGTCTAAGATGACGTCTATGAGATAGATGGCCTATTTCCACCTCTCCACAGAAGGAATGGTGGGTCCCTATGATGGATTTGCAAAAACACAAAATGTTGATGTGTATCCATGATGATAGGTGGCAATCATTCATTGCATCACATAGCTCCTATACATCGCATATATCATTCTTCAAGCATGAAGCAAAAACACACTACACATATGATATGTGATAGAGAGAAACAACATAGGTTTATTTAGAGAGATTGATCTAACGGTTGCATTTTAAAGTTGAGACATATCAATGAAGACCATTAGATCATGGCGAAGAAGGCAAGATCAAAGATCGATATTCAAAGTGAGCAAACTGATACTTCCTAAAGATAAAATTTGATGGGAAGTTACAAAGATGAAGCCGATTTAAATGTATTTCTAAAAAACCATAAAAGTGATAATTTCAGGGGACTGTGAAGCAGTTAGGGTTTGTGTAACTATGTAAATAGTTACTGTCGTGGTCAAAATGGCAGTATAAGTGGTTTCTAAATATAGAATTATGTCATTTCATGTGTATAGTGGAGATGTAAATGCATATTATTCGGATACGCAAAGGTTATTGAATTGCATGGTGTTTTGGGTGTAGTAGAGTATATTGCGATAGATGAAAAGCTATCAAGGTGATGATCTTGGTAATGGTGAATTGAGAGAAGTGTAGTGCAGAGGAAGAGAGTCCAAATTAATGAATTGAAAAGGTACATTTCAGGTTGAAGAAGAACCAGTATCAACATATATGAACCTATAATTTTGTAGAGGTTGGTGCCTTAGAAAGATTGATTTAGTGCTCAATTAGGTGTGTAGTGTACCTTGAGGTTGGTGCCTCAAAACATTATCTTAGGTGTGTAGTGTACCTAGAGGTTGGTGCCTCAAAACATTGTCTTGGGTGTCAATGTACCTGTAAGTTGGTGCTTGAAAAAAATGCAATATCTTTTATTGTGAGGTTGGATTAGAATAGTAGATCCTACTAGCTATTCTCATCATGGTTTTTCCCACATTGGGTTTTCCATGTATATCTAGTGTCTTCTAATGTGTGTGATGTTTATGTGTGATCTTTTTCCTTGTCTATTGATTTAATTTGGTGAAAATTTGCATACACTGATTCACCCCCCCTCTTAGTGTATTGGTGTTCTTTCAACATACACTTCATTGTGAAGAATCGAGAAGAGTTTACTCATCTATTGACAATACAGTGAATTGATTTTCCAAATTGCAGGTTTGAGTATTCATAGTGTTATCTAAGCAACATCATTCCTAAGAGGGATATTTGGACCGAGATTGCATATGAATATTTGGTTGAGCTAGAATAAGGGACTCAAAAAAAATATATTTGGACATGGTGGGAGCCTCTTTTTGTCTTTTAATGGACTTGTTTCCATCATCTAGCATGGTTTCTTTGAAGGATTCAAAACTATTTGGGGTTGTAGGGTGAATAGAGGAGGATGGCATGGAGGGAAAAATAGGCGAGTTGGAGGTAGAAGGTATGAGATTATGAGAGGGTTGGATAACAACATCAAATTTTAGTTTTTCTTGAATGGGAGTAGCAGAGGCAAGGCTAGAGTTATTTGGAGGGGTTTGTTGTTTGTATGGTTTACAAATTCGACAGTCTTGAATGAGGTGTCCTTCTCAAGAGTAATATAAACAAGCATTTGGTTTATTAAGGTATGAGATTCATTGTTTAAATTCAAACCCAAGTCCTACCAAATTAATGGTGTCAGAAGAGACTGGGTTAAATCCATCTCAATGCATGCTCTTGGCTGGACATGTAAACTAGCCTATTTATTTGAATGTTGTTTGCACCACATGACATTTCCTAGTTAAGAGGTAATGCCTTTCAAGAAGGGGTGAAATGCCAAATTAAGAAATGGAAATTCTACCTACATAGGGTATTTGGATTGATAAATTCCTTTTAGATGGAAGTTGAGGTCCCAAGCTTGAACATAACAAATTTGACCATAGATAATCCATGTGCCATATTGTAAAGCTACTTGAGCAATATCTGGATCAAAGAAAGTGCATGAACATATCCTCTGCCCAATCCCCTAATATTTTATATAGCCCAACCCTTAGATTCCTAGCTATTACAAGTCTATTTAAAAAATCTTGTTCAATAGGGACTCCTTCGATAAAGAAAAGGATAATAGTTTTATCTTTACAATCAAAGATAACTTTGATAATATCATCAAGGAGTTAAAAAAAGTCTTTAGCATCAATATTTTGTGTGGATGGGGTTTCAAAGGACCTAGTGCTTTGTGCTATCTCAGTTGAGATTTCTTGGGTGTGTGTTGCAGTACTTCTAGGAGAGGAAGTTAGGTTGGTTTGGCATGGTTGAGCATGATTAGAAAGTGAGAGCCCTGCTTATTGAGACTCCATGGTAGCAACAACTGCCAAATCAAACACAACATGGGAAACATGTGAATCCATCGAACTTAGGTCTTTTGATTTGGTTGATGGTGAAGTCCAACCACTGCCTCTTTGTCTTCCTCTTCTCATGACTCTTCATTTTCCCTGAAGAGAATATTATATATATTTTTCATTTGGTTCTAGATGGAGATATTATATTCTAACTATTGCAAATAATAAGAGTTGTTTTCCCTACTTTTCCCATGGATGAAGCCATTCTTTGGTGAACCACGTAAATTGGTGTTGTCGTTCTTTATCTCTGTTTTGTGCATTTAATCGTCATTTTGTTTTTATTAGTTAATTGATATTTTATTTGCACTTTAAACTCAACAACTGGTACCAAAGCTGAGGCAATTGAGAAGAGATGGAGGAAGGAAAAATTGAAAAGTTTTTGGGCCAAAAATTTAGCATGTGGAAACTGCAAATGGAAGCACTGCTGATTCAAACAGACCTCAAAATTATGCTAGAGGAAAAGTCCAAGAAACCTTCTGCTATGACCAATGAGGATTGGGATAGATTGGACAAGAAAACAAAGGAAACCATCATCCTCTCTCTTTCAAGCAATGTGCTATTCATTGTTGCAATGGAGAAGACAACAAAGGGTCTATGGGACAAATTATCTGGTATGTATGAGGTGGTCTTAGCATGAAAGTTTACCTCATGAAGAAGTTGTACAACCTAAAGATGAAGGAAGGTAATCATGTATCATCCCACTTGAATGAATTCAATACATTAATCATTCAATTAACTTATGTTAGTATCAAATTAGAAGATGAAATAAAAGCTATATTGTTGTTATGTTCTTTATTGGATAGCTAGGAAGGAGTTGTTATGGTTGTTAGCAACTCGGTATCTGGAAAGAAGGGGGCTGTTTTAGTTTTTGATGAGGTTATAGGAAATCTTCTCAACAAGGACATGGGAAACATTCAAATACCTCATCGAGAGATGCTCTAATTACCAACAATAGGGGGAGATCCGCAGAGCGGGGGGCAAATAATAATAGAAGAAGATCCATATCCTGAGGTAAAAATTCAAGTTGTTGATTTTGTAGCAAGGAAGGTCACATTAAAAATAATTGTTGGTCTTACAAGAATGTTGGAAATAAATCAAAGGAAGATTAAGTAAATGCAGTTTATGATGAAGATGCAAGTGCATTAATTCTATCAATTTGAGAGGTTGCAAATGATAGATGGGTGTTGGATTTTGGCGCCTCTTTTCATGCAACTCCATACTGAGAAGTTTTCAAAAATTATCAAAAGGGAAAACTTGGCAAGGTTCATCTTGGTGACAATGAGTCATGTGATATTGTTAGCAAAGAAGATGTTTTATTGAAATTGAACAATGGTAATAGTTGGTTGTTGTGGGATGTGTGACATGTTCCTCGTCTCAAGAGGAATCTAATTTATGTGGGACAACTTGATACTCAAGGTTGTTGCATCAACTTTGAGTCAAGCACTTGGAAGATGACCAAAGGATCCTTGATGATTGCGAGAGGTTGCAAATCAAGAACTTTATATGTGCTAGAGATTCACATTGAAGTGGGAGCTACAATGGCGGTTGTGGACAACGGGACAAAACTTTGGAATAAGAGGCTTAGTCATATGAGAAAGAAGGGAATTGAGGTATTGCTAAAAAAAGATCAACTTCCAAGTTTGAAATTGGTTGATTTAGACTTGTGTGAGTATTGTATTTACAACAAACAAAAAAGGATCAATTTCTCCATCTTGACACATGACAAGAAGGCAAGACCTTTATAGTTAGTGCACTCTAATGTATTTGGTCCTATGGAGGTAACATCTATTGGTGGATCAAATTATTTTGTTATATTTTTAAATGATTGCATTAGGAAAGCTTGGGTGTATATGCTAAAACATAAATCTGATGTATTTGGTATCTTCAAAAAAATTTAAGCATTAGTTGAAAATCAGACTAGGCATAAAATTAAATACTTTAAAATGGATAGCAGTGGAGAATTTTGTTCTTTGGAATTTGATAAATTTTGTACAGATAATGGTATACAATGGATTAAGATTGTCCCTTTCATTCCTAACAAAATGGTGTATCTGAGAGGATGAATCAAATAATCTTGGAGAGAGCTCGCAGCATGCTCTCTAATACAAGTTTGGGCAAAGTATTCTGGGAAGAGGCTATTAATACAATAGTATATTTGATCAATCAAGTCCATTGTCTTGATTGGATTTTGAGATTATGGAGGAGAAGTTGTTGGGAAGAAGAATTTCTTACAATCATTTGCGGGTGTTCAGATGTGAAGTATTTGTTGACATACCACAAGAGAACAACGAAGTTGGATGTCAAGTCCAAAAGATGCATTCTTGTCAGATATGGCGATGAAAAATATGGATATTGGCTATGGGTTCCTGCTGCGAAACAAGTCACTCGCTGTAGGGATGTAATCTTCAATGAGAAAATAATGCCTAGTCTGCAAGAACAGGGGATGCAAATGAAGGAGTTTGTGCCACTAGATAACATTTCCAATGGAAGTGATATTTTTCGTAAATATTCACAGTTTGGTGAATTTGAGGGTAACGATGTGGACCTTTTTGCGTTTGGGGAATATGATGAAGATGATAAGGAGGCCGATATTGGGTGGGAGAGTATTAATAAGAGAATGAATTCTCGTCGCAAGGATCATAGGGAAGCGAGGCTTAAGCAGGAGATTGAGAAGTACAGGACTTCCAATCTTAAGACTATAGAGCAATTTGCGGATTTAAAGAGGAAATTGTATACTCTGTCCAGTGAAGAGTGGGACAGTATACCAGAAATTGGAGATTATTCGTTGAAAAATAAGAAGAGGTTTGAGAACTTTATTCTTGTGTCAGATACCTTGCTGGAGAAGGCACAACATGAGTAGGAGCATGTCATTGCACTGGACCCCAAGAGTAGAGCCGTTGGTGGAACCGAGATGTCATGGTCGTAAACGCCTATGACTGATCTAACGATTGTTGGACAGGGGAGGGAAACTGTGCTCAGTCTTAGCTTGATAGGTCGTCTGATTCGCTCTCTAGGTTAGGCCTCTGTTATTGTTTGTGGGTAAGGATGAGGGGAAAGACGAAGCACAGGTATTTCACGAGGAACAATAGGAATATCTTAAAAGACACTGTGAAGGCCAACATAGGCGCGGTTTGGTTCAACATTAAACAGAGGCAATTCTACGACCAATTTTAGCGCGACCAATGTGGTTGGCCAGGGCAGTTTCAGAATAGTGTATAAGGGCGTCGTCATCGACGGTCGCCCGATTGCAGTTAAGAGGATCACAAACTGCACTGCGGAAGGAGAAACTGAATTCATAAACAAGCTGGAAATCATGAACACCATTAGGCACTGGAATTTGGTGGTTCTGAGAGGCTTCTGCGTTTCCAACGACAACAAAGAGGGGTGCCATAGATTTTTGATTTATGATTTCATGGCTAATGGTAGCCTCGATGAACACATTTTTGGAGGGCACAAGGAGTGCCCAAAGAATGAAGAGGTCTTGGTAGAAGCCTGCCGATTGACAGCCTAGATGAAGCCAAGGTTGTTATTGCACAGGGTGTGAAGGTCAATCCAAATTCTATGAAGCTGTAGATGCAAGCAGCAAGGCTGGAACAAGATGATTCAAAGAAGAGTAAGGTGTTGAGGAAAGGGCTAGAACATATTCCAAACTTTATGAGGCTTTGGAAGGCTGTGGTGGAGCCTGGTCAATGAGAAGGATGCTACATCCTTGCAGCGCCTATCAAAGGATACAACCATGGGACTGGTTCTAAAGACAGCTGGAGGAACATGATGAACCACAGGATCTGGAATGGAAGGGTTTGCTGTATCCGAAGGTCCAAGTGAAAATACTAAAATTACTAAGAAGTCCATTTATCCACAGATGAGAGTTGCATTTACTTGTGTTTGTGGCCAACGCACAACTCATGTTATCAACCCACATGCCTATAAAGATGGAACTGTTTTTGTTCAGTGTGCAGGATGTGATGTTTTTCACAAATTAGTGGATAATCTCAACCTTTTGAATTAGTTGAAGGATCACTGGATGAAAGAATTTTTCTTGCAAGTGCTTGTCCAGAGCTACACACAAAATTTGTGTCACAAGAGAAGTTGGAGTTCGGCAGAGCTTCTCTTGGTCTGGTAGTTAAGTGACAATAAGCTTGGAAAAGCAGGTGGACAGTTCTGTACATCGCAGCGTGGTTTGGACTTTGAGTGGGAGATTGTTGATTGTGAAGTCTAACCGCTGCCTCGTTCTCTTCCTCTTCTCATGACTCTTTATTTGCCCGAAAGAACATTATATATCTTTTTCATTTGGTTAGATGAAGACATTGTATTGGTGGGGATCTCACCCAGGGGACTAGTCTCACCCTAGCTCACCCTAGGTATCCAAGATAGGACCGTGGGTTGCTGGGCTAGATCAGAGGACACCCTGTAGTAACAAAAAAAGAAAAAAGAAAAAGCTATTTGCTCTGCTTTTTCTGTAAACATAGTCATTCTTTGAAAAACCATATAAATTGGTGTTGTCGTTCTTTATCTTTGTTTTGTGCAATTATTGTTGTTATTAGTTAATTGATATTTTATCTACACATTCCCTATCTTTCTTTTTTCATATTAAGGGTCTTGATTTTTAGGCCCTTGAGTGCTCCAACCATTTTTTCTTGTGTCAATTGAGGAGTAATATTACTCATTGAGAAGATTGAGTGCAAACAACAGTGGGTAAGGGCATGCAAATTCGTTGAATCCATGATTGAAGATGCAACAAGGTGAAAACACTAAGGTTTTCTTTTTGCTCCCTAGACATTACTTTTGTGAAATTAGTTGATGCATTCCAACAATTATATAAATAAAAATCACAATAATAAAGTAATTATTTTGGGAATCCCTTCATTTGCCTCTTCCCTTTGTTCAAATATATTGTGAAGGATGAGTAGATATAAATAATATGTACATTTTTAAGAAAATGAATAATTTGAAAACAAACTTTGCTAAATAGTGGATTCTGTAATCATGACGGACATTATTACCATTTATTTTAAATAAAAAATTGCAACAACAAATTTAATCATATAAAATAAATAAAAATTAATGATTTAATATTATTATTATTTATAAATGATGTAATATTATGACTTGGACCCATTTTCCTGCAGCAAGATTTTCAAATCCTCCAGAAACAACTGAGCAGGTCGAACACAATTTTACATTGAAGACCTGCAACCTTGAACATTTTTCAATACTAATGCCATAAATTCTAATTTTCCCTCCTGATCTTGTCTTCTCAGAAGTTTATGAAGACTTACGAAACACGTTCAACTCGTACGATGTTAACATGAGTGGCATACAACTTTAATAGAAGTCAACCTACCTACCACACTCTCTTGTGAAATGAATCTGGCTTCACAAAACAAAAATGTATACAGCTAGCCCATGTTTTCTGAGTAATTATAGACCATAGCAAACTCATTCTCCTCCATGGATTTCTACATCTACTTCATACACATATAACCTAATCCTTCTCTTCCGTAAACTTGTGCATCTACCTCAACCTGTGCATCTACATCAATAGACTTTGTGTGGAAACCATGTAAACTGATTTCCCACAGTGCTATGTTTTTCAAAGTATAACCGGGCTTTTCAAGTAGTCTTTCCTATTGTGGAGTTTTCAAAGTTGGGAATTGATAGTACAGGTTATATCTGTATTTACAGTTGGCTTCATAAACCAGACTCACCAATTCCAAAGAAATTTTCTCAAATATCTTATTCAGTATCATATTACATTATGGCAATCATAATATTATTACCCAGAAAGTCAAATTGACCAGAGTCCCTTGACTGACTTCGTGTAATATAGAGTCTAGCTAGAGACAGCTCATGCATGTTAGATTTTAAATACTTTATTCTAACAAATTAGTGAAATGATTTACAAAGTATATGTATTCACACCTTTATTTACTATTACCTACAGGTGATTTATTTTATAAAACACATGCACCCAACTAACGTTGACTAATATATAGCAGAATGAGGTTTGTGACATTAACCTAGGTAGGAGCCTTGAGTAAGGCTCTCTATGAGACCTTGAAATTGTAGGTCCAACAAGATAACACCAAAGGGTGTTTCATATGAATCAAAAGTCCTAAAGTATTCTACTAAAACAATATAGAAAGATGAGAAAAGTGAAAAAATCAAACCATTAAATTTACGCCAACTCAATCTTTCCATTTAACTATTAAAATATACATGTACATACACAACTTTACAAGATTTTATTATAAATGATAATACATTAGATCATTCTTGTGAAATTAGTTGATACATTCCAAATTTGAGAAAAAAAAAATCA
Source organism: Sequoia sempervirens (assembly GCA_007258455.2). NCBI lineage: Eukaryota > Viridiplantae > Streptophyta > Pinopsida > Cupressales > Cupressaceae > Sequoia > Sequoia sempervirens. Next base: position 898,831,079 of record VDFB02281492.1, read on the forward strand.
TAAGTCATACAACTTTAATTTGCCTCAAACACAATTTCACATCGAATACCTACAACCTAAGCTATTTTCAAAATTAGTAACATAGATCATAACTTTACCTTGTTTGTACATGCCTTCTCAAGAGAACTTCATAAAGGAAGGCGTACAAAGCACGTCCAAATCGTTCAATGTTAACATGACGAGGATACAACTTTAATAGAAGTCACCCTACCTTTTCACACTTTCTTGTGAAATCAATCTAATCTAGCCTTCACCAAAAGAAAAATTCACAACTCATGTTTTCTCGGCCATTATAGATTATAGTTAATTTATTCTTTTCTATTGATTTATGTTTAAATTAGAGAATTTGAATAAATTTGTTAAGTATTAAATTTATACATTCAAATATGTTTAAATAGATAACATATGTGGATAAATGTGTTGTTTATATGAGACATGACTTTTCGTAACAAATATTTTGGAGTGTGATTAAATATAAATTATATTTTTAACAACCCCTCTAAACTTTATTTATCATAAGATTTAACTAAATGATGGGGGCCACCTATAACAAATAGGTTTATTAGCTATTCATATACAAAGGAAGAATATTTAACACTAATGTCTTTTCAAAAGTATACAAACGTAACCTTGTTTTGAACACACTTGATTATATTTGTTCATCATTATCCATAACAAGTGTCTTTCATAGTTCTATCAATATAGAATGTGAAGTCATTCACAAATGATCAAAAATAGTATAAGGATGAAGATCCCAACACGTTTCTTTTTATGTTCTTGCCTATTACGATGAAAATACTAAACACAAAGTGTTTCTTAAATTGACTTCTTTGTACTATATTATTTGTAACATAATTTGTATTTTTTTTGCTTTTAATATATCCATGGTCTTCATTCTTTATTCTCACACTTGGTTCAATGGCATTTCTAATTCCTTGCCCATACTTTCCCAACTTTTTCCATCATAATCCATCATTTTCATAATTTTAAAACCAACATTTTTTGCTAAACATCCTTTGTTGTTATCTTCACAACTAGCAACATTTGTAGATTCAAAAATATTGTTATCTCCAACTTTACACTCTTTATCTTTAACTATATCATATATATCAAATGATTCATCAAAATGAACAACATAAATCATGTGTATTATATGAGACATTACATACACACACATTTTCTTTTAGATATGCTTCAAGTAATTGATTTAACAAATTATCTTTTTCTTTCAATTTTGATATTTCATCCTCTTGAGAACTATTTTCCAAGTTGTAAAGATTTTAAATAGTTTATAATCTATTTCAAATTTTCTTCTATTTCTTCATTTTAATTTTTAACCTTCACTAGTTCTTATTCCAAAATATATTCTTTACACAACAAATTTTCATTTCTTTCGTTCTTCTACCAATCTTTCTCATTTGAACAAATGATTTTCATTTAACTTCTTTTTCTTGAAAAATAAAAATAAAATGCTACCTTTTAAAACTATCACCCTCTTTCTTCCTTTATGATACCATTAATTATTTTTAAAAGGGAATGTGGGACATTTGTTTTGAAACTTAGAGAGATATGTCAAAAAATGGCTTCAATAAGTAACATAGCTAACTACAACAAGCATAGATAACAAGGAAATGTTAATAGACTCAATGGCAAGAAAACCTTTCATCGTGACTATAAGTATATAGATCTTCATATTGACAACAATTGATACACCACAAAAGTATGACAATGGTTGAATTCATGAACTTGTCCTCAATCTTTTAAAGGTAAGCCTAATAATAAAATTGACAGTACACATAAAAGTTAGATGGGACCACACTCTCTCATAATATATGACTATAGATATATGTGAATTTTGTACAAGTCATGCTTTTCTTTTGTGTTTCACAATTTGGGCTTGGCAAATAAAGAATGGTGTCAAGCACATTGGAATGCACTTCAAACTCTCACAATAAATATTCACCTTACAAATTTTAATATATCTTAAAGAGGCTCAAATTATTATCGAACATTTTTAATGAGATTATGTAAATGCCGTTCAAGCTCTTGAAAATGAATCAGCACCATAGATTGCTTGGTTATTTTAAGATCTTTGAACTACTTTTTCTTGGAAATAAATCTTTTGCACCTTACACAACTTGACATATCTTGTTTTTCACTCTTTTATACTCTCAATGGTTTGTATTTGTAAGTATCATTCTTCCTTTCACAATTTCTCCCACAACAACCAAACTCTCATATCAACAATTGAAATTGGAATTGGAGATCTTGAATAAATTTGCTCTATTACTAATTTACAGATCCAAAGATCTTTAAATAAATAAAATATATAAATAGATGCGTCTCTTGCATGAACCATGACACTCCATGACAAATATTTTAAAATGTGATTAAATATAATTTATATTTTAACAATTTGTACATCTAAATCTATATAAATTTTGTGGTATTCTTAACCCTGATAGACGAATCCTCCTCTTTGGTAAACTTGAACAACTACCTCAACCTGTACGAGAAAAGCTGTCTACGTTGCATCGATAGACTTTGTGTAGAAACCATGTAAATTGAAATTTTCCACTGTGCTATATTTTCAAGGTATAACCGGGCTCTTTACAGTCTTTCCTATTGTGGAGTTTGCAATGTACAGGTTATATCTGTATGTATGGTTGGCTTCATAAGCCGTACTCATCCAATTCCAAGAAATTTTCTCAAATATCTTATTCAACATCATTTACATTTTGACAATATTACTACCCACTAAATCAAATTGACCCCAGTCCCTTGATTAACTTCATGAAATACGCCACATATGTTAACAAACATTATATTTTCCCTAATATGTACAACAAACTCACTATAGCAGTAATACGAATGTAACCTGCATCCTGCACTAAAGTAGTATTGTTGTATTTGATTTGAAAATGCCCACCACAATGTTCCCATCAATATTCATCATTCTAGTTCTCATTAACATTATTCCTTGTGTGGTTGAGGGTATCCATTCTCTACATCCCCACAAAAACAATGTCACAGATGAGCAAGCTTTGTTGGCGTTCAAGTCTGCTATCAAATATGATCAAAACAATTCATTCATCACATGGGCTTCCAACATCTCATTCTGCGAATGGGAAGGCGTCAAATGTTCTGTCCGCAGACAGAGGATCGTCTCTCTCAATGTCTCCAGCGCGGGTTTGGAAGGTACTATCTCTCCCTATCTCGGCAATCTTTCATTTCTGAGGATCCTTGACCTTAGTACTAACAACCTTCACGGTCCCATCCCCTATCAGTTAGGAAGCCTTCCTCGCCTAGAGACCCTTTACTTACACACAAACCAGCTAGAAGGTTCAATTCCCATCACTCTTAGCGCCTGTTACAACTTACAAGACCTTATCCTCATTGATAACCATTTGACTGGAAATGTTCCATCACTGCTGGGTATTCTTCCAAATTTAGAGTTCATTCAGCTTAGTCGGAACAATTTGACAGGCAACATTCCCGACACCTTGGGGAACATATCCTCGTTGAACTTTTTAAGTTTAGACGAGAACAACCTTGAAGGCCATGTTCCTTGGCAATTGGGTTTGCTTCCACAACTAAGTGAGCTCTATTTGGAAGGTAACAGTCTTACAGGGGAAATTCCTTCTTCCTTGTCAAACTGCACTTCTCTGGAAGCATTGGACATGGTTGACAATAACTTGACTGGTGAGATTCCCGGGGAGTTGTTCTCCAAGAATACCGTCTTAACAGAACTGTATCTAGGCGGTAACAATTTCAGTGGTGGAATCCCTGTTACACTCTTCAATTGTACACAATTCCAAATACTCAGCTTGGAGCGTAACCAGCTGAATGGGATATTGTCCATGGAGTTTGGAAAGTTGCATAAACTTACTTATCTTTCCTTGTGGGGTAATCAGTTTGTTAGTGGTAGCAGCACAAGCTTGCCCATTCTTACTGCTCTGACTAATTGTTCTCTTCTCACAGACATATTAGTATCCTATAATAATCTCACAGGCGTCATACCCTCCTCTGTGGGACAACTATCTAAAGATTTAGAACAATTAGCCCTGGGTTCTAACAAAATAAGAGGGAAAATTCCTCCACAGATTGGAAATCTTACTAATTTGACTGTTCTATCTTTAGAAGAAAATCTTTTCACAGGTACAATTCCTTCTACAGTTGGCACCCTTCAAAGGTTGGAGGCTTTGTACTTGGGTATGAACAAATTACAAGGAAACATCCCGGTGGAGATTGGTCAACTCAAGAGCCTAGGTTATCTGGCTCTTTCAGATAATAAGCTTTCTGGAAACATACCTGATTCCCTTGCCCACGTGCAACAGATTAGATATCTGTTTCTTGATAATAATCAGTTAATAAACAATATTCCTGCAAGTCTAGGGGAATGTCTGAAGTTAGAGTATCTTGATCTTTCATACAACAAGCTCAGTGGACACATACCTCCAAAAGTAGCAGGACTTCCAAATTTAGTTTTCTATTTCAACCTTTCACACAATTTATTGGAGGGCCCCCTGCCTGTAGATCTGGGCAATATGTATAAGGTCCAAGCTATAGATATTTCAGCAAATGGATTAACGAGCCATATACCAGATGCAATAGGAAATTGTGAAGCACTTCAATCTCTGAATCTTTCCTTCAATGAACTCAGCGGTCCGATTCCAGATTCTTTTGGCAAACTGCAAAATCTTAAAGATTTAGATCTCTCCTCTAACAATTTGTCAGGCAGAATACCGATGTCTTTAGAAAAAATCAAAGTGCTTCAGCATCTAAATTTTTCAACAAACAACTTGTCAGGAGAAGTTCCAAAAGCTGGGGTTTTCAAAAAACTCAATGCATCATCATTTGTTGGAAATCTTGGTCTATGCGGACCTTGGGTAAAGTTACCAACATGCTCTGCTCCCAAATCAAAAGGTTCTAGCCCTTCTAGGCATTTGAGAATGATATTCATAATTTTGGGGGCTGTAATATTTGTCTCATGGTGTGTATTGATGGGATTCTTATGGAGACGCTATTGCAGGAGACATCTCAGGACCTCACAACCCTTTGAAGTGGGACCTCAGAGAATTTCATTTGAGGAGCTTCTTATTGCAACTGATGGATTTAATGATGCCAACTTGATAGGAGTTGGTAGTTTTGGAAAAGTGTACAAAGGTGTTATGAAGAATGGCACAATGGTTGCTATCAAAGTTCTTAATGTGGACATTGAAGACTCAGGCAAGAGTTTTGATAGAGAATGCAATGTTTTGAGAAGAGTTCGACATAGAAATCTACTTAGAATCATAACCACTCATTCACAACCAGGTTTCAAAGCTTTAATATTTCCTCTAATGCCAAATGGGAGCTTGGACAAGTTTTTATATACTGTAAGTGAACAAACTTCCCAAGGGCAAGTGTGTAGCTTGGACCTGATTCAAAGGTTGTCCATAGTGATGGACATTGCACGAGGAATAGAATATCTTCATCACCATTGTTTTGTGCAAGTTATTCATTGTGATTTAAAGCCCAGTAATGTGCTTCTTGGGGAGGATATGACAGCTTATTTAACAGATTTTGGCATTTCAAGGTTATATCTTGGAAGCTCCATGGATTCTGCCACTTCTACAAATACATTAAAAGGATCTATTGGATACATTGCTCCAGGTATGAGGCTAAATACTATGTAGGAAATGTCAATTTTTATTTCTTTGTATTAGTAGTAAAAAATTGTGAACAAAATCTCATGATGGGATTCATTGAATGCAGAATATGGATTGGGTGGTGGTGTTACAACAAAAGGAGATGTTTGTTTACAGTTTTGGGATATTGTTATTAGAGATGTTGACTCGAAAGAAGCCCACAGATAGCATATTTGTAGAAGGAATGAACTTGCAAAATTGGGTGAGTAGATGTTTTCCAAATACAATAATCGAAGTTGTTGACAGCCATTTGTTGAGTGCTACTATAAACATTGATGAAAATAAAGTATTCAACTGCCTTAAACAACTCATACGTCTGGGTTTGCTTTGTACAAATGAGTCCCTTGAACAACGACCAAGCATGATTGACATTGTGAAAATACTGCAAACTATCAAAGACGATTTTCTTGGGACTGCTTCAACTCCAGCATTCCAGTCAGATTTATCATATTTACTTGACAGCACAAGTCATGATCACAGAAATGATGGAAACCAAAGCTCTTCATATTAAAACACAGAAAACCACAAGCAATAAAATATTGTAACATCTTTCATTGGTTACATACTTTGATTTGTGTTTAATAGCTTGAGTATTCAATAATAAATGTTAAGTGTTCAAAATTCTCGATCATAATAAAAAAGCTAATAGCCATAGCATGATAATATTAAATAGGGTTGTAGTGGGCATTATAATGATAATCTATAACATGGTTCGTGTTATTGTTGAATTAGTGTTTATCTTTTGTATGATTTCTTGAAATTCGTAAAACTATTTTGGATGTGCTTATTTATATTTGCACATACTTAAGGTAAAGTAAGAGAGATCCATTATTTTATTGGACAATGATTGAATTTTTATAATAGTAATTTTTATTATGCTAGATTTTTATCCCAAAAGATTTTCCTAGTGAAAACACTGCATATTGCTTTGGCTTTCTATCTATTCTGTTATCTTTTCAAATTATATATTCTATTGTATGAATTTGTCTTCTTTTCTCTACATCCGTGTATCATTTTGAATATTTAATAGACTTCAAATAAAAATAAATTAAGATTTCCACTTGCTAGTAAATAGAAATTATAATTTGCTACTAGTTTTTCAAATGTCTATGCATTGTTGGAATATAAAGTCACTTTAGTGACTTGTTTACTTTTGTTTTAAAATAATTAGTAACATTCTTAAAGTTGGTAGTTCGGAAGTTATGTTTGAAATGTTTTATGAAAGCAATATTGTAACACATTCAAATGTAACTCTCAATAATACTATCATTATTTTATATTAAAATTGTTATTTATTTTTTTCGAACATGTTGTAGAGAGAAAGGTTGGGCATGAGAGTTTTTATTGCTCTTCCTGCATTGTTTTCTTATGGATGCTGCTACAATAAATCATATGATTGTAAACAAATAAATATTATAATGTTGTTTGTTGGCCAAAAGAGCAGTTTGCACAGGGCCATTTGAAAAAAGGCTACAGTATAGGAGGGATTTTTTTATTGAATGGAACAGTTAAGTTTTTAATCTTTTAAACATTTAACAAAACATAGTAGCATAATAAAAGCATTACAATTTTTTTTAGGTTTTGCAAATTCTTTTGCTAAAATTTTTTAAAGATTGGTTTTTGGCTTTCGAGTTATAAGATGGCATAATTTTTTTGTAATAATCTTGCACTTTCTAACACTGAATTACATCATGTAGATTTAGACATGTAATCATAAAAGTTTTGGGATAATTTGAATAAAATGTTTGGAGCAAGAACATGTAATGCAAAGTTTTCTCTAAAACTTCCATTATTTAGATTCAAAATGGAAGATAGAATCTGCGGAAGCTGTGACCATTTTGTTTTTACACAAATTTACATATCTTGTTTCAATTGTTGAAATTGGAGATCTTGAATAAATTTGCTCCATTACTAAATTTACGGATCCAAAGATCTTTAAATAGAAAAAATATATGAATAGATGTGTCTCTTGCATGAAAAATGACGCTCCATGACAAATATTTTGAAATGTGATTAAATATAATTTATATTTTTGACAATTTGTACATTTAAATCTACCTAAATTTTGTGGGACAAACATATAAAAAAATCATTGACATTCTTATAGACTAACCCTCCTCTTTGGTAAACTTGTACAACTACCTCAACCTGTACTAGAAAAGCTGTCTACGTTGCATCGATAGACTGTGTGTGGAAACCATGTAAATTGAAAATTTCCAGTGTTATTTTTTCAAAAATATAACCGGGCTCTTTACGGACTCTTTCAGATTGTGGATTTTGCAATGTACAGGTTATATCTGTATGTATGGTTGGCTTCATAACCTGTACTCACCCAATTCATATTACATTTTGACACTCATAATATTACTACCCAGAAAATCAAATTGACCCCAGTCCCTTGATTAACTTCATGAAATACGCCCACATATCTTAACCGGCATTATATTTTCCCTATATGTATAACAAACTCACTATAGCAGTAGTACACATGTAACTTGCATCCTGCACTAAAGTAGTATTGTTCTATTTGATTTGAAAATGGCCGCCCCAATGTTCCCTTCAATATTCATCATTCTAGTTCTCATTAACATTATTCCTTGTGTTGTTGAGAGTATCCATTCTCCACATCCCCACATAAACAATGCCACAGATGAGCAAGCTTTGTTGGCGTTCAAGTCTGCTATCAAATATGATCAAAACAATTCATTAATCACCTGGACTTCCAACATCTCATTCTGAAAAAAGGAAGGCATCAAATGATCTATCCGTAGACAGAGGATCGCCTCTGTTAATCTCTCAGGCGCGGGTTTGGAAGGTACCATCTCTCCCTTCCTCGGCAATCTTTTATTTCTGAGGATTCTTAACCTTAGTACTAACAATCTTCACAGTTCCATCCCCTATCAGTTAGGAAGCCTTCCTCGCTTAGAAGTAGAGATCCTTTACTTACACGCAAACCGGCTCGAAGGTTCAATTCCCATCACTCTTAGTGCCTGTTACAACTTACAAGCCCTTAGCCTCATTGGAAACCATTTGACTGGAAATATTCTATCACTGCTGGGTATTCTGCCAAATTTACAGTTCATTCAGCTTGCTCGGAACAATTTGACAGGCAACATTCCCGACGCCATGGGGAACACATCCTCATTGAACTTTTTAAGTTTAGACGAGAACAACCTTGAAGGCCATGTTCCTTGGCAATTGGGATTGCTTCCACAACTAGTGGGTTCTCTTTAGAAGGCAACCGTCTTACAGGGGAAATTCCTTCTTCCTTGTCAAACTGCACTTCTCTGAAAGCGTTGGACATGGTTGACAATAACATGACTGGTGAGATTCCCGGGGAGTTTTTCTCCAAGAATTCCGTCTTGACAGAATTGTATCTAGGCGGTAACAATTTCAGTGGTGGAATCTCTGTTACACTCTTCAATTGTACACAATTCCAAATGCTCAGCTTGGAGCGTAACCAGCTGAATGGGATATTGTCCATGGAGTTTGGGAAGTTGCATAAACTTACTTATCTTTCCTTGTGGGGTAATCAGTTTTAGTGGTAGCAGCAGAGGCTTGCCCTTTTTTACTGCACTGACTAATTGTTCTCTTCGAGTTCTCACAGACATATTAGTATCCTTCAATAATCTCACAGGTGTCATACACTCCTCTGTGGGACAACTATCTAAAAATTTAGAACAATTAACCCTGGGTTCTAACAAATTAAGAGGGAAAATTCCTCCACAGATTAGAAATCTTACTAATTTGACTGTTCTATCTTTAGAAGATAATCTTTTGATAGGTGCAATTCCTTCTACAGTTGGCATGCTTCAAAGGTTGGACGCTTTGTACTTGGGTATGAACAAATTACAAGGAAACATCCCGGTGGAGATTGGTCAACTAAAGAGCCTAGGTTATCTAGCTCTTTCAGATAATAAGCTTTCTGGAAACATACCTGATTCCCTTGCCACTTGCAACAGATAAGATATCTGTTTCTTGATAACAATCAGTTAATAAACAATATTCCTGCAAGTCTAGGGTCATGTCTGAAGTTAGAGTATCTTGATCTTTCATACAACTAACTCAGGGGACACATACCTCGAAAAGTAGCAGGACTTCCAAATTTAGTTTTCTATTTCAACCTTTCACACAATTTATTGGAGGGCCCCCCTGCCTGTAGATCTGGGCAATATGTATAAGGTTCAAGCTATAGATATTTCAGCAAATGGATTAACGAGCCATATACCAGATGCAATAGGAAATTGTGAAGCACTTCAATCTCTGAATCTTAACTTCAATGAACTCAGCGGTCCGATTCCAGATTCTTTTGGCAAACTGCAAAATCTTAAAGATTTGACAGCATTTATCAACATCTATCGGTCTATAGCATGTGCAGCAGCTTTTCTTGACTTATTTGTAATGCCCATTGGGCTTATTAAATATGTAGCTGTCCTTTCTTGACTTTCAGGTTTTGCATTTAGTTTTATGGTTGAATTATTGGTCATTATGGTTGTGTGCCATAACTCCCTTGTAAATCTGGTTCTCTATATAATAGATGCCCTGCCTCTCATCTTCTCAAGGCAATTTGGGGCTTTTGTATGCAATTTGGAGCTTTTGTATGTTTGCTTGTTTTGTGATCAGCAGATCACTTTGTTTGTTTGTTTATTTTGCCTTCAAGATTTAGATCTCTCCTCTAAGAATTTGTCAGGCACAATACCGATGTCTTTTGAAAAAATCAAAGTGCTTCAGCATCTAAATTTTTCAACAAACAACTTGTCAGGAGAAGTTCCAAAAGCTGGGGTTTTCAAAAAACTCAATGCATCATCATTTGTTGGAAATCTTGGTCTATGCGGACCTTGGGTAAAGTTACCAACAATGCTCTGCTCCCAAATCAAAAGGTTCTAGGCATTTGAGAATGATATTCATACCTTTGGGGGCTTTAATATTTGTCTAATGGTGTGTATTGATGGGATTCTTATGGAGACGCTTATTACAGGAGACATCTGAGGACCTCACAACCCTTTGAAGTGGGACCTCAGAGAATTTCATTTGAGGATCTTCTTAATGCAACTGATGGATTTAATGAGGCCAACTTGATAGAGTTGGTAGTTTTGGAAAAGTGTACAAAGGTGTTTTGAAGAATGGCACAATGGTTGCTATCAAAGTTCTTAATGTGGACATTGAAGACTCAGGCAAGAGTTTTGATAGAGAATGCAATGTTTTGAGAAGAGTTCGACATAGAAATCTACTTAGAATCATAACCACTTATTCACAACCAGGTTTCAAAGCTTTAATATTTCCTCTAATGCCAAATGGAGCTTGGACAAGTTTTTATATCCTGATTCCCTTGAAGAACGACCAAGCATGATTGGCATTGTGAAAATACTGCAAACTATCAAAGATGATCTTCTTGGGACTGCTTCAACTCCAGCATTCCAGTCAGATTTATCATATTTACTTGCCAGCACAAGTCATGATCACAGAAATGATGGAAGCCAAAGCTCTTCATTTTAAAACACAAAAAACCACAAGCAATAAAATATTGTAACATCTTTCATTGGTTACATACTTTGATTTGTGTTTAATAGCTTGAGTATTCAATGATAAATGTCTGTTCAAAATTCTTGATCATATAGCATGATAATACTAAATAGGGTTGTAGCCGTCATTATAATGATAATTATAACATGGTTCTTGTTATTGTTGGATTACTGTTTTATATTTTCTATATTCAATAAATGTTGTATATTTTTACTCATGTTTTAAAATATTCATGTGTTTATCTTTTGTATGATTGGTGAAATTTGTAAAGGTATTTTGGATGTGCCTATTTATATTTGCACATACATTAAGGGTAAAGTAAGAGAGCTTTATTATTGTATTGGACAATGATTGAATTTTTATAATAGTGATTTTTATTATGCTAGATTTTTATCCCAAAAGATTTTCCTAGTGAAAACACTGCATATTGCTTTGACTTTCTATTTATTCTGTTATTGTTTCAAATTATATATTCTATTGTATGAATTTGTCTTCTTTTTCTCTACATCCATGTGTCATTTTGAATATTTAATAGACTTCAAATAAAAATAATTTGCTACTAGTTTTTCAAATGTCTATGTATAGTTGGAATATATAGGTTTATCTTAATAAAGCCACTTTAGTGATTTGTTTATTTTTGTTTTAAAATAGTTAGTTGCATTCCTATAAGTTGGTAGTTGGAGAAATTATGTTTGAAATGTTTTATAAAAGCAATATTGTAACACATTCAAATGTAACTCTCAATATTATTATTATTTTATATTTGAAATTGTTATTTGTTTTTTCCAACATATTATCAGAGAGGAAGGTCCCACATAAGAATTTTTATTGCTCTTGTTGCATTATTTTCTTATAGGTGCTGCTACAATAAATCATATGTTTCTAAACATATAAATATTGTAATGTTGTTTGTTGGCCAAAGAAGCAGTTTGCACATGGCGTTCTTTTCTCTTTCTACTTGCTTATCATCTTGATGATGGATCATGGTGTACGATCCAAAACGTTGATGTAAAAAATTTACACAGTTTCAATCGAGAAACAACTAACACTTAATGATCATGGACTGTGGAAACCTCATGTTGTTAAAAAGACTACTATATAGGAAGGATTTTTTAATTGAACGCACAGTTAAGTTTTCAATCTTTTAAACATTTAACAAAACATAGTATTGCAATTTTTTTTAGGTTTTGCAAATTCTATTTTAAAAATTATTTAAAGATTGATTTTTGGTTTTGGAGTTATAAGGTTGGCATAAATTTTTTGAAGTTGTTTTCAATTTATAATCTTTTTTCAAGATGGAGATCTTTTTAGATAAATATTTTGAGTTCAAATTTCATATCTGAAAAACTAAAATTCAAATGCATTTAATTAACAAAAACTTATAGAGAATAGTCAATAGAACTAAAACACCATCTACATATGCAAATAAATTATTGGAATGGTATAAAAGATATGACAAAGTTAAATCTATTATTGGTATTGCTCTTTCTAACACTGAATTACATCATGTAGATTTAGACAAGTCATCATAAAAAAATTGGGATAATTTGAATAAAATGTTTGGAGCAAAAATATTTAATGCAAAGTTTTCTCTAAAACTTTGATTATTTAGATTCAAAATGGAAGATAGAATCATTGTGTCAAATCATATAAGAAACTTGAGGTCTCTCATTATACAATTGACAAAAGTCAAGGTTCTAGTAGATGATGAAGATGGTAAGGCTATTTTGTTAAATAATTTGTCTTCAAAATACAATAATGTTATTTTTACACTAAGTCAAATAACTTCTCAAACACTAGAAGATATGATTTTATCCTTTTTAGAAAAAGAAAAAAAAACAAATGAAGAAGATTTTGAAGTTGATTTTCAACATGAAAGTATATTGTACACATGAGATAATAATATAAAAAAAGGAAATTGAATGTTATTATTGTAAGAAAAAAGGTCACATAGCTTGGACTTCTAAAACTCGGGCTAATGATGTTCCAAGCGAAAAATCATAGAAAAATCAAATGATGTTAGCTTATGTTGAGGATGAGGAATCCCTAGATGGTGCTTTTGTTGAAGATTATTGTTTTGAAGATACTAGGGATGGATGTACTTATTTTGAGTCTTTGACTGTTTCCTTTATAAAGTGTGACACAACTTTGTGCTTTTACCCATACTTATTTTGAGTCTTCACCATTGAAGGTTGGAGGCCTTGGAGGTTGGAGGATTTTGGATCATCTCAAGTCAGTTTCTTGCTTAGAGACGATTCTTTGTATTATTTTTGTTTGTTTTTTTTTTTTAATTTATGCTAATAGAATTGAAGAATGCATATATCACGAAGTTCTTTTTTAAAGATAGGAAGAGATTACATGAACTCAATATGGATTTGGGGAATTATTGTTAGGATCCAGATGAAGAAAAAAATAGAAACACAAATCAACCATGGAACAAGAACACAATCACAACAAAGTGATTTACCTGGAAAACCCCAAACTAGGGAAAAACCAACAATGAGGATCTTCATATTAACCCTCAACTGGGCTGAGCCTGGAGGCTTCAACCAGCCACACATACAATGGAGTCACCAAGCCATTATATAGACTTCCATACATGCAAAACCATGGGCTCCAAAACCATGAGCTCCCATGATCTCCAAAACCATGGACCAATACAACTAGCACAAAACCATGTGCTCAAGACCACTTAAGGTTAATCCACTAACTCTAACCCAAGAGCTAGTTTAACCCAACAATCCCCCCTTTAAACTTGGTCTTGGGGTTAGCACCAAACCCCCCTTCCACAAGCACCAAGTGCAATGCCCTCTCTGTCACCGAGATCGACATCAAACCAGGAATCCACATGACTCTAAGCCCCCCTTACCACCTGGGAGAACTCCTCTCTTACCAAGCCTTTCCTTTCAGGGATTGAGCAAGCCATACTAGGTCTTACAACCATCAACCCAAATACATGTATTAAATTTTACATACAACTCCATTACAATTTTGTTCTTGCTACAACCAACCTTGGCTAGGGCACCTGCATACAACAACTTTAACCAGGCAACATGCCTACAACAACAACCACGAGCAAGCTTGCATAGACTTTCTCAACTTTCTGTCTTGACAAAATTGAGAGAAATCCAACTTCATCTTGAAATCCAAACAAGACCTCCATCACAACTAGAATGAGTGCATTCACCGCGTCGCTTCGTTAACATTCCAGCTACACACATGCTCAAACTTCTCCCATTATACTTTCTTCATCAATGCATCTGTCAAATTGCTCAATACTTCTCCAAGGCTCAATCTTTAGTTGATTCCTTCAAACTTCCTCAAGCTTGTCAGGCTAAGAAATCTTCACAGAAGAAATACCCAGAACCTTAAACACCAGGAAATCTTACATGCATCAACATGCAAGCCACATGCGAGTCCATGCAAGTACATGCAACACACATGCAAGTACATGCAACTCACAAACACACTGCAAGCAAAAAGCAAATCCCAGAACCTTGCTCTGATACCACTTGTTAGGATCTAGATGAAGAATAAAAATAGAAACACAAATCAAGCATGGAACAAGAACACAATCACAACAAAGTGATTTACCCTAGAAAACCCCAAACCGGAGAAAAACCAACAATGAAGATCTTCATATTAACCCTCAACCCCAACTGGGCTGAGCCTAGGAGGCTTCAACCAACCACACATACAATGGAGTCACCAAGCCATTATATAGACTTCCATACATGCAAAACCATGAAAACCATGAGCTCCAAAACCATGGACCAATACAACTAGCACAAAAGCATGTGCTAAAGACCACTAAAGGTTATTCCACTAGCTCTAACCCAAGAACTAGTTTAACCCAATAATTATACCCTTTTGAAAAGCATGAAGCAACTTGATGGAGTTACAATTGGTTCAAGATTTGTTTAAAAAATCTTTAAAAAATGCATTTGTTTGTTTCAATCAACATTTTTGTTGTATGGAATGTAAACTGTAAGAGACTATTAGAATATTAAGATTTACCTTAATAAAGTCATCATAATGACTTGTTTATTTTTGTTTTAAAATAATTGATTACATTTTCATAAATTAATAGTTGAGAAAATTATGTTTGAAATGTTTTATAAAAGTAATATTATAACACATTCAAACTCTCAATAATTTTATTATCATTTTATATTTAATAATCTGCAAATATATAGATATTATTGATTTTTCTAACATGCATGCATACTCTTCAACTCATATTTTCCAATTTTATTATAAAATGTAATAGTTCAAGATCCTTCGTAGTTACACATCACAGTCATAATATGCAGAGGAGTCATATGTACGATTCCAAATTGATTTTATAAAAGAGTAAATTTCCTTTTTATAAATAATGCATTAGAGCCCACCAGTCGATAATGTGTGTCTGAATTCAGGTAAAATCTAAAGCTTGTTTGACACATTTTTTTGTTTTATTTTATTTGTGGTTTTTTATTTTCAAAATTTAAAAGTAGGAGAAAGAGTTTGAGACACCAGAAAGGAGTAGCTCATGAAAAGCATACAAAATTATAAAATGATTTTTAGTTTCAATAAAAATTATGAGATGAATTATGCTGTTGTGTTTATGATGATAAAAAATATATACAATCAAATTTTAAAAATTATCAAATTAATATTATGAAGTGTGGAAATTTTATGATTTTAATTGTTTTAGATAATTTTTTAAAAATTTAATTTAATTTTTAAAAATAAAATATTTTCAGATTATTAATATGTAAAAATTTTGAACTTCTAAATTTAACAAACAATTTTAAAGTGTATAAGGGATTCATTACTTTCTTTTGTTTGTTTTTGTCTTGATTGATTTGAAGTATGACATTTTAGTAGGAGGCATGAGGAGAGATGTTTAAACTATTTGTAAAATATGCTTAATAGATTCTATTAATCTCTTATATTAAAGATGAAAGGAAGCACAGTAGCCAGAAATGGTTCTTACAACAATCTAAAGAGGAGAGAATGTGCAATTTTTTTAACTTTAACATCTTAAATAATTATTGTGAAGAAGACATACATATTAGAAATTAGAATAAACATCACCATAATCACATGCAAAATCACAATACGAAATTTACATGGGGAAAACCCTTTCGGGAGAAAATCCTCGCACTCCAAAAACTTGCTCAATGTATTACAATAAACAATCTAGTTACATACACTTGTAGAACAAGTTTCTTACAAGAAAATACAAGTGTTAGTTTTGGAATAATTCCAACAGCATAATGGTACTCGTGAATAAATCATAATCCTCATCACTACATGCATGCAAGATTGAAACTTGACATACAAATTGCCTTTCTTATCCTACACATGCAAATTGAAACCCGTCAATTGTAAATAACACTTGCAAAGTGTCCACTTAGTTGGGATCATGTTTGTCGACCTAAATAAAATAATGGTCTTGGTCCTAGACTTTCAAAGTGTAATAGTCAAGCTTTGGCTGCAATTCTTTTTTGGCAATGGTGTTAATATCCATATCAACCTTGGGCTCAAATTCTTCGATAGAAATATTTGGGTGGTGTTACAGCTGAAGAGGTTCCTCTTGTGACGTTGGGTGGAAAAGGATCTGTTATATGGAATACTATTAAAAAAGGAGAATCTTTGGTTAAGTGTGGCCTCTTTTGGATTGTTAATTTTGATAGTAATGCTCTTTTTTGGATGGACTCTTGGGACCTTTATCCCCCTATTCTCAAATCTTTTCCTCGCCTCAAATCTTTTCCTCGCCTCCTTGATTTAAGTAAGACTTTTTTAGCAACTAGTTGGTCTAGAGTTGTTGATTTCAAGTCTTCTCGCCCAGTGGGTAACACTTGTCCTTTTTTTTTTGGAAAGATAAGAGTTGTTGGCCTGCAAGAGGTAATCAACATGATCAAGCTGCTCTCTCTTCTATTTTGGCAGATCGAACTTCTTGTTCTTTACAAAAGGCTGATGTTCTTGCTTAGGCATATGATCCGAAAGGAGCTTATTTAGTTTCTAATGGCTATAAAATCTTATTGTAAGAGAAAAATGGGTAATGAGGATTTTCTTTGGTGGAAAAAAAATGAAATTCTTATTGTTGGCCAAAGTGTTATTTTTCCTTTGGCTTCTTTCTCATAATAAATGTCTCACTTGGGATAACATAGAAAAAATGGATTTTCAAGGTCCTTCCAGATGTGTTCTTTGTGGAGTTAGTGAGGAGAGTGTGTCTCATCTTTTCTTTCAATTCTCATTTTTAGTTGGCTTGTGGAGACAATGATGGTCTATTTGGAATCACCCCTTTGTTCATGATTCTTCTTTATCTAAATTTTGGGCTACCCAAGGTCATCCTCCTACTTCAACTTCCATTCTTTTGATTGCTTGGGATATAGGATTATTGGTTGATAGATTGGTCTTTTTAAAGATTGATTTAGTTTGACTCAATATTACCCAAAATAAAGACTAATCAACAACAAACAATTGAAGAGATCACCATTTCATTGGTGATCTTCCTCTGAATTTTGATTGAGGTATAACTCCCTCGTAAGATATAATTTTTGATTTTTTGAATTTTAAAGAAAGCGAGTATACTTTCGAATAGAAAGTAGTAAAGGTAGACTAACACTTGCTCATAGCCATGATGCAAATGTGATTGAATTTAACTTCCAAAACGTTTACTAAAACTTAAAAGACATGTTTCACCAGTATCACAACTCAAAGATTGGATAACGAGTAATATATAAACTAGCTGACATAATACAATTTCACCCATTATTGAAGAACAATGAATGTAACACCAAAGAACATAGCATCCACAAAGAGAAGTAATATTCTAGCACTTATCAAAGCTCAAAGACCTATTCATAAATACTAAATATTGCATTCAAATTTGTATGCACAAAGACAAATAACTTCTTCAGGAAACGAGTAAAATTGTAAAAATTGATCCTTTGATTCTCACTCTTGCATCAAAGTGCAATGAGGATCAAAATTTTAGATCCTTAAAATGTCTGCGAACAACACATTTATAGATTTTACATCATAAGTGTTATTGAAATCTAAAAAAAAATTGATTATTTTAAAGAATTGTAACCATAAATTTCAATACAATATAAACTATAAAGATGGATGCTAGAAAAAAAGGCACTCGTTGCTGAGGTGGTTGAGTGGATAGGTCCACAGATGCATCCTCCAATGTTGGCATTTGCTGAGTAGATGTCACACATGCTTTATAATCCTTTAGTGCATGAGTGATGACGGGAATATCAACATGTTGAGGAATGGTAACATTTTTCATTCTCAGCCCCCACAGGATTTGTTACTGTGGATAGTATCCATCTTGGCAATAATAATGGTGGAATAATTCTCGTGCCAAGATAATGCAGAATCAATTATAGCCAACTTCTTCATAGCTTCTTTGTCAAAGAGCTGCTCCCCTGATAGTGTATCGACCACCTTTAAGAATCCTTCTTTTAGCTCTTCAAATGTAGTCGTGCCACTATTGTCATCTTTTATTAATTGGAAACCAAAATTAGAGAAATTCTTAATAAAATAATTATGGAGGAAAGTACATTATTTCATCAGCTTGTTTTGCTCTTGAAGATTTGTCTTCAGGAAATTGAGTTTCCATTCGATACTCTTTTTCCACATTATAATCCTTAGATCATCCTTAGATGGGATAATATTCTTTACGGTAACCTTTTCCAAACTCATCTCCAAGATTTCAACAAAGACTTTATCGCCTTGTGAGCAGAGAGACTCCCCTTTCTTACAATTTTCTACTCAAGTTTTGATATACACCCCTTTCGATTTCTCGATCAGAGCAGGACCTTTCTCTTTAACATCAACCATCCACCCTTTAGAATCCTCCCATAGTGGTTGTCTTTCTACACCTTGCTCATTATGGCTTTCTTAGTTGCAGAATTAGGATCAAAAGATGTGCTTTCTTGATTGAGAGGATGAGGGGAAGGATTTGTTAACGACTCGAGGCAATTTGAGAGAAGCTCCACAGTTCTCTTCAGTTCTTCTTTATCTTGTTTATCCTTCTTTTGTGTTAGATCTACCAATCTTGTGGCAGTCACCTAAAAATTATGCATGTCTCCATCTCTACTAAGAGGGCCCAATCCACTTTGGTTATATTGTAGTCAGCAACGGTAGCCTGACTATGATCTTTTTGTACAGAAGGATGTGCAATTTCTATAAACAAATTCCCTGAGCTATCATCCTCCATTAACCTTGAGGCTGTTTGTAGCTTCTTAATGTTAGGGGATTTTTGCAAGAGTTGTCCCACTACATTATCATCTTGCAAAGCTACGAGTATTGTTTTCCTTTTTCGGGACAAAGTATTCTCCAGCCAAGAAGGGGAAAGAGTCACAATATTGAGGGTTTGGGAAACATCAAGTTTAGAAAACTAAAGGGCTCTTTTCAAAGGGGGAGTCCTCATTACACTTTGCAAATTAAAAGGTAAAGAGGTTGGAGATTTACATTTTTGTGCACTTCCCTCGACCATATATTGAGATAAGTATGGTGGCTCTTCAGGGTATCAACACTCACCCTCTCAATTTCTTGTTCTTGCTCATTTTCCTCCCTTCCTTCCACATCTTTCTCTTTTTCTACTTGATCCTTAGTATCAATATCATCTATAGGGCCTTCACTACATGTCCTTTTAGGACCTTCATTCCTCTCAACAGGATCTTCCTCATCTCCACTATCACTCGGTAATGATGTGCTTTGTGGTGGTGGTGGAACTGTTATAGAAGAGGATGTGCCCACTTGACCTGTATTGGTTTGCCCTTTGACCCCTACCTATCTTTAGGTGGAGCTTTAGCAGATTCTCCCTTTTTCTTGGCGAGCCATATCTTTGTTCTCTTCACAACTACTGCAATCTTGGTATCCAAATCTTTGGGTTCACTACTAGTCCAATCAATAGGTACTATAGGTTGCATCTATATATTACTAACATAGATGGGGTCAATCAGGTCAAATTCATAATTCTGAAATCCTTTGACATCCCATCTTAATTTAAAAGTGATGATCTACCTTAAGTTCAACCTCATCCAATTCCTCTTTCTTACCTCATAATCATCAATATAATCATCCCAATAATTCTCCAAGTGTGGTATATGGTGAAAATCAGAACTGAGATGAAGGTTATTCTTTACGAAATTCTTACTATCAAATGGAAACCTCCTCTCATATGTAGAGACAATATATTTTATAATATCTCTCTTTATATTGAGGGCATTAGATTAATACTTACATTGGTAGAATCCTAGACCAATTGGAAAAGGAATGTCAACCTTCTTTCTTTCTACACGCCTTTTTTTGATTTCTTCAATTTGTCGGAATAACTCTATCAAAATAATTTTTTCTTCTAAATATTTGGGTAGTTTATGGGGTAATCCATCAAATCCTCCAATCCTTAGGCATGTAAACCTTTGAAATTGAATAAAAAGACTGTCATACTTGGTGACAAGTTGGAAAGCTTTTGGAGAAACCCTTTGCCCTAGGTCGCCTTGTAGCTCCCTAGCCAAACTCATAGTAAACACATTGTTTACTCTCCAAAAATTCTTATAGATCCTCTCAAGTTGCAAGTCAAGATAGTAATCATAAATCTAGATTTATTCATCATAGTCTTAAACGGGATTCAATCCTATTCAAGGCCTCTTGCATGCCAATGCGTAGAAGAGGTAAGAGGACATGTAAAAATGTATGCTAATAGAAAAATTACGTATCTTATCATGCAACTAATCACTGCTTATAGTCGCCCAATCCAGATATTGTTTTCTAGTGCAAGTAATTTGGACAAAGAAGTACATCCACTCCTAGAAACCTTGAGTGTTCACATTTCTTCTTACTCTATGTAGAAGGACAATAATATCTAAAAAAAAAAATTAGAAGTGTGACCTATGCAATTTTTTGGGCAATTGAGACTTCCCTTTCTTCGAAGTTGCAAACCATTCTTTTGCAATAACATTCCTGAAATATCCTTTCCTCTAAAAAAATGGCATTGTGATAAGGTGAAATTAAAATATACAAAAACCTCCCTTTTAGGTAACCTAAAACAATCGCTAATGGTGGCCCTACCGAGAGTTATCAATAAACTATTATCATTTGTCCTAATCTCTCGAGTTTCACGATTATAGTGGTTTATGCATTCTAGAACCAAGTCCATACATTGCATAGCTATCAGGAAGGCGACTGCTTCCAACAAAATGCTTTCCACCAACCTCTAAGTAATGGGAGCTTTGCTTGTTTATTAATTATTTCCAAAAATTCTCCCAAACTAATGTGACCTAGTCTAGTGTCACCTATCTCTGGCAATGACCTTTCCAAGCCAAACAAATGCTTGTACCCAAGATATTTATACTTCATTTTTTCCCAAACTCCAATTCCAAATTCTAAGGAAAATTGACTAGCATTTACCACCTCCCCACAAAGGTATCTTGCTTTGAGAAAATTCCTATATAGCTAGGAGAAGGTTTAGGAATGTTGCTTACTCCATAATTCTGATAAAACTTTTAGTCAAATTCTCTCTGCAACTTCGATCGTGTCTTCATTTCTTTATGGTCTACGAACCTCAATTACTTTCAGAAATGTGAGAATAATTATGCCCCAAAGTACTTTAATCCTCATGCAATTAGGAATTTATTTCACCTAACTCAGCTCTAACAGCATTAATTCATCACCATGTAGTCCACTTGGCACCAATTTCGCACTTTTTAGTGTATCATATAGAGTTAGGTTTTTAAAAGGCTTTAAAAACTAAGTCAGAGTTTGACAAGGTTTTAAAACCTTAGTTAACCTCCACTTTAGGTGATTATCTTTTCTTTATTTGGTGAAGTTGGGTTTCGTTGGTGTTATAGAACTGCATCAAAGCTCGACTTGGTTATGAAAACCTCATTGACTCTCGATGGTGATTGTTGAAGCAAACAAAAATCTTCCTTCGCTTTTCTTGAACACCTTTCTCTTTCAAAAGAAGTTCTTCGGAAAAAGGCGAGTTTTGAAAACCATTGTGATTTTTGAAAGGGGACTAACAACTTTATAGGAAGCCGATTCTTTGAGAATTGACTCGGGATAACTTAAGACTGAATGACTTGACAAGGAACTTAAGTCGAGAAAAGGATGAGTTGTGAAAAACCTATTAGGGGTCGACAAAGTTGTGGAAACTTTGTCGGTATCCGACATAAGTCATATAAGGGCTACTTTTTGAGTGAATCGACTAAGTATGAAGACTTTGCAAGTGTAATCGTTACTAAATAACTTTGAAAATGAATAGGTTCTAGACTCCTTCATCATGATTTGTGTTGATAGTTTTCTTTCTTGTTCTTGTTGGCCTTTTGTTTTCTTGTTCTCTTATGAGGCTTGCTAGGGGTAGATATGTACCATACCTCCTTGGATTTTTTCTATGGGCTTTCATAATAACTATTGTTGTATGGAAATCTTTATGTAACTCTATTAATTTTATAAATTAATATAAATTCTCTTTTTTTCTTGGGAAAATAATATGCAAGGCATATACATGCATGCAAAATCAAACTATACCTTAGGAACCTTCTCTGTTTAGGTCTAACTATACCTGTATCCATTGGTTTAATCCTAGTAGCTAAAGCTTTAGCAATAATTTTCTAAGAAGTGTTAAGCAAGGTAATAGGATGCCATCCAGAAATAGAGTCCACATTCTTACCTTTTGGAATAAGTTTAATTAAGCCATTATTAATTTTAGGCCCCAACGAACCATGTTTAAGAGCTTCTAAATATACAAGATAACAATCTTCTTTGATATGCTACCACATGATTTGGTAAAATTCAATTGGAATTCCAGCAGATCTAGGACTTTTAGGATGTGCCATTGAAAACACCAAGTTTTCTAAGTCCTCAATAGATAGATCCCGGTCTAAAAATTGAATATAATCAAAGTCCACCCTTTTTGGTATGTAATCTTTGATGATTTCTTCCAATATTTCTTGTGCATCTTGCCAATGGGGATCTTCTCTAAAATTTTGCTCATAAAAGTTGTGAAATATATCTCTAATATCTTCCACATTTGAGTGTATCTGTCCAAACTCATCTTGAATCATTCCAATAAACTCCTTTTTATGTTGTAATTTAAATAGTTGAAGAAGTATTTGGAGCCTCTATTACCATCCTTGATCCAATGTAATCTAGCCCTAATTTTGGCTCCTTGTCCCCAATAAATATCAATTTTATGTATCTGAGTTTCAATTGTATATATAGAGGTTTGAATCTTAATATCATATGGATCTGAATTTAGAAGTTTTTTATACATTTCTAATCTCTCTTGCAAAGATTTTTCTTTTCTTTTTCACTACCAAGCTATCCTCTTTCCAAAAGAAGAGAGATAATCATCACAAAAGGAAATAGCCTTATTCCACCACTCCCTACAGGATTCACCATCTTTAGGTTTTGGAATGGAATTCCAAATGCCAATCAAGGCAAAAACACATGAAGAAATTTTCAGATGTGAAGTATTAAGTTTGAAAGGTAAATGGCAATCCACTCCATTAGTATTCAATATAGAAGTAGTAAAAATGATTGTAAAATGGTTTGAAAGCGTAGTAGAATAATCCGTTGTTACACAAATATTAGAAGCATCTTGGACTAACTAAAAATTAGGAGAGATATAAAACCTATCTAACCTGCTAAGCTTCCTATCAATCCCAAATCTACAATTAGTCCTAGTATACCAGTTATTTTTTTGAGTGGAAATTTTTTTATGAATAGGATCTACTACTCCCAAAGTATTATGACAATATAACCACTTATCAAAATCTTAATTATTTGACTAGGCATGACTAGCCCAACTTTGGTCTACATGGTTTTCCACCATATTAAAGCTGCCTCCTACAACCCAATCATCTTGAGGAATATTTGTGGTCATTCAATTCCATAACTCACTTCTTTCTTTTGCAATGTTAGGGGCATAAATAGAGAAGAAACCTATGTGATGACCATTAATAAAGGAGAGGACCCAAACACAACTATGTGAAGGGTCTTCCCCTTTATCAATGAGAAATATGTTAACCTGTGAAGAAAGGCCAATGACAGCCCCCCTCTCCCATCTCTATGTGATGTATAGAAGAAAGATGTATCCCTCCATATGTTGCATAGAGAAGAGCCAAGATGAGATCTATTAAGCTTGAATTCTTGTAAAAATGTGATATTTGGTTTCCACTTATTAATGGCATCCTTAACATCATGTTTATGATGAGGGGGAGAGATCCCTCTAACATTCCAAGAAATAATTTTAAACTTTATGGTTAAACATAGTTAGGAAGATCTTCCTATTGTGGAAAATCCTCAAACCAATTAGTGAGAGTGATGTCATGCTTATCATACCTCTACTCTTTTTCAACAAGATTAGGAGACGTAGATCTTTGTCTAGAAGTTGTTGAAAGAGAACCTTGTCTTGCAAAAGGTGAAGGAGACCTTTGTCTCATAAAAGGTGGAGGATAACTTTGACTCATATGAAAGATGGGGAATTTTTCTCAAGAGAACTCACATTATGAAAAGGTGATGCCCAGGAATAACTATAAGAATCTAGATAAAACCATTTTGAGCCTCAAAAATCCCTAAGATTTCCTTCCTTTTTCTAACCGTATGCCACCCATCAGCCATAGTAACATCTTTAAAACAAGTGGAAGAATTTACAACAGATTTTTTATTATTAACTTTTGAATTGACTTTGGCCTATTGATGCAAATAAGGAGATTTTATGGAAATTTCAGCCGACTAAGAGGAGATTTGAATTTGTTGTGAAATAATGGTAGCAAACCCTTGAGACTAGAAATGTTTGTTTTTCCTGGTAAGATAGACTCTTATCAAATGTCCCTCTTGTCTACAAAGTAAGCAAGCATCAAGCTTGTTAAAATAAACTATATGTTGATAGAACTCAAACTTTGTACCTATCAGTTTAATATTTTCAAGTAGTTGTTGACTAAGGGGTGGGTGCACAAAGATGGGGGACCAAAAAGGGGTCTTAAGTGGCCACTATTTTTTCTGAAATCAAGAAAGACTGACCTTGGATGAGAAATTGAAGATGGTTACACTCAAAATTTTAAGATGCAAAAAAAAATCATAGTGCTCTGAATCTACTTTCTAAACTACTATTTTTTTTAAAAATGGTAGAGATTAAGGGGTTCAAAAAGGGAGAGCCACACAAATTGGTCCTATTTTTTTCAATAAAACTATAACATAGTGTCTAGTGTGGCCCCCCTAAAATGTTAATGCTTTTTAGTATTTTAAAAATCACTTCGGTGATAAATTAGCTAACACCATGTAGTTTATCCTCAAATTTTCTGCTAATATTTTAATGAATATATAATTTTTTTACTAATTTTTAAAGTGGACACATCTTGAAAAATAGAAATTTGAGCATGCTCCCTCCTAATTTTTTGAAAACTAATCCATTAGAATGGAGTATAGTTTCTAAAAATGTAATCTATTTGAAATTTTAATGAACATTTAAAAAATAAAGTAAAAAATACCAAACATTAGTTTTTGACAAAAAATAGATACACCAACAAAAGAAATTAAAGATGAAAACCTTAACATACTCAAAATATGAAAAAAATTACATGGTTAGATAGCTAAGAGAGAGCTTAACATTCCCATGGTGATTTTTCAACTTGACCTTGAAACACATCAAACCTGATGAGGAGCATGCTCGAGATTATGTGAATTTTTTAGAATCTAGAAAAACATGTCTTTGGACATTGGAAATTCAATCAAATCCTTTGGGTTGGAAGCCCAAGGAAAATCCAAGCCAAAGGCTTGGAAATTCCCAAAGCAGATAAAAACATGAGTACATTATAATGTGCTCACATTATGCCTTCTTTAAACTTAGTTTTTGTATGTATGTATGTATGTTGATATAGGAGTTCCTAGATATCCTTAGGTGGTTGGGACAAAAAGTTGTATGAGCTTAATAGAAAAATTGGGGTAACGATCCCATGAGATCCTTTGTTAAGTAACCTTTCCACATGATGAGAGCTAATGAGACTAATGGATTTTGGTGTGATTCTTCATAAGGTGTGGTGCTAGCCATTATTAATGAATTGCATCCAAAGTTTAGAAAATTCTCACAAGATATGACCAATCATATTAAGCCATTGGTTCCCAAAACAATGTCACAACCTCATAAAAGAAGGGCAAACATTTTAGATTTGAGAGTGTTGTCCCCCATGGAGATGAAAAAATTGACACTTACCCTTACAAGTTATAGTTCCACCATTATAAATCATTACTTGAAAGATAGAACAAGGGTGGTTAAAATAGTTTTCTTGTTTGACCAATTTAGGGTCGATGAAATAATGAGTGTTGATGGAATCAATTAGAACTATGAGGGTATGTTTCTTGAAAATAACTTTAACCTTCATGTTCTAGGGAGTGGAGATTCTACCAATACATATGTACTAATGTAAAATAAGTTCTTATGATCAAACATGGGAATGCATGTCAATATAATTTTCCAATTGACTCTAAACAAATTTTCTTGTTTCAATAGTTATAATTTGCACCATGTATAACACAATTATTATTAAACCCCTCTATCTTTAAATAGTTGTATAACACATTACATAACTCATTACATCAATTTGATTCCTAAGCCCCTCTATCTAATAGTTTTATATATCACATATCTATTTAGGAGGTTTATGAAGTTTGATGTCAAAGCTAGGAGTTGATTAATTAGAACAAGGTAAAGCCTAGCTCTTCATGTTGTATTATCATTGTATTTTCACTATAGAAAGATATTACATGGTACCTCAACATTGACTATTGTGCTCTTAATAACATCATAATGCAAAACTAATATTTTTACCTATGTGTTGGTGCTCTTTTGAAGTTGCTCTATGGTGCATAATTCTTCACAAATGTTAGAATCCAATAATGGTATTATCAAGTACCAATTAATTCCAAAGATGTTTGGAAAACTAGATTAAAATCCATGGAGGAAATATACAAATGAATGGTTGGGTATTTTCCATCTAACCTACCTAATAGTGACATTCATGTATCCTATGAATGACAACATGTCCCCTCACCAAATCCTTTGTCATTTTTGACTTGGTTGAAATTCTCATGTTTAACAAGATATCAAAAGATCATGTGAAGCACATTTCCCACATCATATATACTTTATGCCAACATAATTTATAATATTCACGCTAAGGTAGAATTCATTTAGATAGATTACATAATTTATCATGACATCAATTTGATTCTCAAACTCCTCATGCTAATAATTTGTTGTATCACAAATATTTTTAGGATAATGATGAAGTTTGATTCCAAATATAGGAGTTTACTAATTAGCACAAGGTTAAGGCTAGTTCTTCATGTGGTGGTATCATATGCTTTGCACTAAATAAAAATGACACGTGATATCTTAGAATATAGTAGTGCATGATACACAAGATCATAAAAAAGAACCAATATCCTCTTCTATGAAATTATGATATTTTGTGCTAGGTCTATGGTGCATAATTCTTCACAAAGATCAACCTACAATTAGGGTATCATTATGCATTAGTTCATCCCAAAGGTGGTTGGAAAACTAGATTATAAAGCAAGCATGGATTATGCAAATGGATGGTTATTCCTTTTCCACCTAACCAACCTAGTAGTGATATTTATGCACACTATGAGTGGCATCTTACAATTATTAAACAAATTACATGAATGAATGAATGTATCATTAAAAATTCCAAGGTTTTTCCAAAAAATAGGTTCATTAGAGTAATCATAAATTCATTGGGACTGTCATAATGAAAGGAAGAAAAATATTGTTGGTTCAGTTGCTTTATGGTTTATGACATAAAACAACTAGTTTTCTACACTCTCATTCAAGGAAACCCCAAAGATCTCAATCCAAGGATGAAATGAGGGGGAGAGATCTGCAATAGGGTGTCCTAGGGTCTGATTAGAGACTAAAGAGGGGTTCACCACCAAGCTAGGGATTGGAAATACTAGTAACATGCAAAACCTAATGATGTGCAAAGCTTCACTAAATGACCTAGAAATGTATGTAAAACAAACCAAGAAACTGAGAAATCAAAATAGTGCACCTGGAAACCTAAATGTTCTTGGAATAAGCTCTGGAACTTTGAAAATGCATACTTTAGGGCACATTGGGACTCATATTCCAAGCTAGGCATATTTGTCCCAAACTATCAGGTTTCTGGGCTATAACAAGAATTTGGTAGAGTAGACTTAGAATCTTCAAAACTTTGGAAAATTTCTTGTATTGGGACTCATACGCCACTTGTGGCGTATTTGTCCCATTCTGCTTTTTAATAAAGTCAAATTCCATATTTTCTCTCCAATCTCCGCTCTTCCATCCTGACCTAATTTTCAGACCTGAACCTGTAAGAAGACTTGCAAAACATAATATAGTGTCAATTTTCTTATGGGGGGTTTGCCTCAGTCAAACCCCTAGTTTGGTAATTAAACCTTGATAGAAACAATGGATCTTGAATGTAAATGTGAACATAAACCCTAACCTTAAGCATACTAAGATTAAGAAATCTAAAATGCAATGCAACCCTATTCTATTGTGATAGAATGAGATGCACAAATGGAACATGAAGATGAATGACTCACTTAGGGAGATCTATAATCACCCCAATAAGCCATAATTAATGCATGTACCTTCCTTAGGTTGAAAGTAGAGTGATAATGGAGGATTGAATCACTTAGGAAACAATTCATTAGGTGTCGTTTGATGGCTAGCTGCATCTCTCCAACCTAGAATCCATCATGATTCACCATAGGCAACCATAATCAATTCTTGACAATGCTATATATTGAATAAAAGTGAGCTTGAAGACCTGGAAAAACACTATAATGCTGCTCCAAGACCTCAACGTTTCTTACTACTTTCTCTTGAATGCTCTTGTGAAAGAATACTTGAGTGCTTGTGAATTCTTAGATCTTTAATTTCCTTCTCTAGATGAAAATAATGATTCGGAAGCTTGTTTATATAGGCATTGCAACTAATTTATTGTTTATTAGATCTCAAAAGCCGACATCAACCAAAATTTTGAATTAAAAACTTGAATTTCCCGCTCAAACCCTAAAAATAGGGCACATGGGACTCATATGCCACTTATGGTGTATGGGTCCCACCTAGGGGGACTCGTATGCCCAAGGTGGCGTATAAGTCCCACCCTATATTTTTGGGGTGGGCCAATGATGGGTTGTTAGAAAATTAATGCTTTTGTTGATTTTCTCAAGATTTTAGTTGAAATAAGCCTCGAGATCCAAAATAAAGGGTCTTAGGGGCCTATTAATGATGGTTTAAAGGATATTTAATGCAAGGGTGTACTAAAATAGGTCCAAATTAAGTGTGAAATTGCACCATCTTCAAGAGCGTACAATTTTCTACACTACACATAATTTCATTAGAATGGTCATAGGTTCATTAGGACAATCATAGGTTCATTAGGACAACCATAGGTTCATTAAAGCAATCATAAATTCATTAGGACTTTCTTTGGAGAGCCCCAAGTGCCAAAAAGTGGAAAACTTTGGCAGACTATTTCTCGAAAACTATGGCACCTAAAAATATTTTTCTAAAGGTATAAGGTCACATAAGGTCCCTCCATAATAACCTCTTAGTTTTTCATATCTCCAATCCACTTGACTGTGACGACAATTTTTCAAATGTTGCAAAAAGCGTTAGATGTGTTTAGTAAAAGCTTGTCAAGAGCCACACTTTTGTTCTTCTTTTCGTGTAGCCAAACCAACAGTTCTAAAACATCTAGATGGGCAAGTTACTATATTGCACCCCAGCATGTCGGATCGTTCCAAGCTACATTGTGTCTATGCTTTCTCTTAAGAAAGTGTCAAAAAGTGACAAACTTTGAAGAGCTATTTCTTGAAAACTGTGACACTTAGAAACATTATGTTTGAAGGTACAAGTTCATGGAGGGTCCCTCCATAGTAACCTCTCTCAAATTTTGATATCTCCAATCCACTTGACCATGGAAAAAAAAATTCAATGTTGCAATTTGTGTCAGATGTGTTTAGTAAAAACTTGTCAAGAGCCGCATTTTTTATTTTGTTTGTCATGCATCCAAACCAATAGTTCCAACACATTTTAGTGGGAAATTTTATGCTAGGAAAGGTCTTGTCTTGCACCCCAACAAACTAAATTTTTCCAGGCTACATTGTGCTAACGCTTTCTCTTAAGAGTCCTAAGTGCCAAAAAGTGGAAAACTTTAACGAGCTATTTCTCGAGAACTATGGACCTTAGAATTGTTTTTTCTAAAGGTACAAGGTCACACAAATTCCCTCTACAATGAACTCTTAATTTTTTATATCTCTAATCCATTTGGCCATGGTGATAAGTTTTCACACATTGAAAAAAGCATCAAATACACTAAAGATAAAGTTGCAATGTGGAATAATTTTCATTTTGTTCATTGTGCAACCAAATAGATAGTTCCAACACATCTAGGTGGGTTTTTTTATGCTAGGAAAGGCCATGTTTCACACTGTATGTCAGATCATTCTAGGCTACATTGTACTAATACTTTCTATTTAGAGTCCTAAGTGCCAAAAAGTGGCAAACTTTGATGAGCTATTTATCAAAAAAAATTGCACTTAGAAATATTTTGTCTAAAGGTATAGGGTCATGTAGGATCCCTCTACAATAACCTCTCTCATTTTTTCATAATTTCAATCCATTTGGCCGTGGTGACAATATTTTGCACTTTGAAAAAGCATCAAATGCATTGAAGATAAAGTTGCAAGGTGGCATAATGTTTTTTTTTGTTCATCATGTGGCCAAACCAAAAACTCCAAAACATTTTATTGGGTGGGTTTAACATGTTGAATTTTTCAGACTACATTGTACCAATGCTTTCTCTTAAGAGCCCTAAGTGCTAAAAAGTGGCAAAATTTGATGAGCTATTTCTCAAAAACTATGGCACTTAGATACATTCTATATGAAGGTACAGGGTCATGTAGGGTCCTTCTAAAATAACCTCTTATTTTTTTATATTTCCAATCCATTTGGCAGTGGTGACAAGTTTTCACACGTTGAAAAAAGCATCAAATACATTGAAGAGAAAGTTACAAAGTGGCATAATTGTTTTTTTGTTTGTTGTGTGGCCAAATTGACAGTTCCAATATGTCTAGGTGGGTGGTTTTATGTTAGGAAAGGTATTTCTTCACACCCCAGCATGTCAGATCGTTCCATACTACATTATATTGATGCTTTCTTTTAAGATCCCTAAGTGCCAAAAAATGGAAAATTTTGATGAGATATTTATCAAAAACCATAGCACTTAGAAACATTTTTCCTAAAGATACAAGGTCATGTAAGGTCTCTCTACAATGACCTCTCCCAGTTTTTCATATCTCCAATTGATTTGGCCATGGTGTTAAGTTTTCTCACGTTGAAAAAGTGTCAAATGCATTGAAGAGAAAGTTGCAAGGTGGCATAATTTTTGTTATGTTCATTGTGTAACCAAACCAATAGTTACAAAAAATCTATTTGGGGGGTTTTATGCTAGGAAAGGTCTTGTTTCATGCCTCAACATGTCGGATTGTTCTAGGCTACAGTGTACCAATGATTTCTCTTAAGAGCCCTAAGTGCCAAAAAATGGTAAACTTTGATGAGCTATTTCTTGAAAACCATGGAACTTATATACATTTTTTATGAAGTTACAGGGTCACATAGAGTCCCTCTACAATAACCTCTCTTAGCTTTTTCATATTTCCAATCCATTTCATCATGGTGACAATGTTTTAGATGTTGTAAAAAGTGTCAGTTGCATTGAAGAGAAAGATGCAAGGTAGCATAATTTTTGTTCTTTTCATCATGTGGAAAAACTGAAAGTTTCAACACATGTATGTAGGTGGTTTTATGCTTGGAAAATTCCTATTTTTCACCCCAACATGTCAGACCATTCTGAACTACATTGTGTTGGCACTCTCTTTGAAGAACCTTAAGTGCCAAAAAGTGTTGAACTTTGATGAGTTGTTTCTTAGAAACCGTGACACTTAGAAAGGTTGTGTATAAAGTTACAGGGTCACGTAGGGTCCCTCTACAATATCCTCTCTCAATTTTTCATATCTCCAATCCATTTGGCTATTGTGACAATGTTTCAAATGTTACAAAAAGTGTCGGTTGCATTGAAGAGAAAGTTGCAAGGTAGCATAATTTTAGTTTTGTTCATTGTGTGACCAAATCGACAGTTCCAACACATCTATGTGGATGGTTTTATGCTAGGAAAGGTCTTTTTTTTCACCGCAACATGTTGGATCATTCTAGGCTACATTGTGTCAATGCTTTCTCTTAAGAGCCTTAAGTTCCAAAAATTGGTGAACTTTGACGAGTTGTTTCTAATAAACCGTATCACTTAGAACATTCTTTCTAAAGGTATAGATTCATGTAGGGTCCCTCTACAATAACCTCTCTTAGTTTTTCATATATCCAAGTTGTTTCACCATGGCAACAATGTTTCAAATGCTACAAAAAGTATCAGTTACATTTAGTAAAAAGTTGTCGAGAGGCATTGTTTACATTCTTCATCTCATGGGGGTAAACCGAAAATTACAACATGTTGGGGTGGCTACAAAATAGGTCCACTTTAGGGTTTTTGGTCAATGTAGGTCTCTTTATACTCTTATGATTGAATGATCTACACGAAAGAACTAGTCTCCTCCATTGATTGAATTTGATGTAGTCATAAACATTTTGGTCAATATAGGAATATCTTTTTGTGGGAGGAAGGAAAGTGTGGGCATGAGGAATAGCTCTATAATTGTGAAATAGTGATTGGTCAACTAGAGGATAGGGGTCTATACTATAAATAGGTCACATTATTTAATGAAATAGAAAATGCTAGGTTGGTCAGATGATAACATTGATAGAGGATCAAATGTGTAAGGTTGGATGGGTACTTGAATGTACTTGAATGTAGATACTAACCAATTGGTGGGTATCAACAAGCTATTCTGGAAATATTAGTTTGTCATTATCTAGTCCTAACAAGTATGCAACCATACTACAATCCAAATGGAAAAGTGAGCCATTTTCAATTATTCAATTAATCAATTAAATAATGCAAATATGGATAACATTAATCATTTATAGTTACGTCAATTTATTATTCATTTATTCAAATGATCATTTATAATGCAAATATGGAAACCATGAATAAAAAATATATGTATTAACCAAATATCCATATAGGAATACATCAATATATGTTGATATAAGTATAACATATACAAGAAAGCCATATAGTCTTACAACAATGCCATATGGACATATAATGGCACATATATGTAATACAAAATATATGTTCAAAAATGCCATATAGGAAAACAACAAAGCACCCTAATACATAGTCATTTCCCTCTAGGCAAAGGAAATAGATCACAAGCGACCTTTGACTGTTGGGGGGATGGAGATGTATATGATGGTGGTCTACTTTGAACTCATTCACTTGACCTCTTGTTTAAATATTCTTAGATCCCCACCTATTACAATAAAAAGTAGACATTAATAAATAGAAATTACATTATAAAATGAAATATAACAAAATAATCACTTACATAATAACAATAATCACTTTGTTCATCCATAACAACAACACACTCATGATTTGGTGTTGCAAAGCCATCTAGATAACATTTAAAATAAAAATTAATATCATTTGATTTCAATAATAGATAGATAAAACAACAAATATAATATAAAATTTACTAATATACCACATACCTCTGTCAAAGGCATTGATCTTGCTACTGATACAACGACACCATGCTCCATTGTGCTATGAATATCGAGAGTGTCTACTTGCATCATCTAAAAATAAAATAACGTTATCTAATTACAAAAACTACATGAGTGAAAGTTCTCTATATTACTTGATATTTAAAGGGTTTAAACCATCCAATAGTGATAAAGATCCAACTTAACCATTAACAATTACTTTACATGGAATATAGGTTCCATCCCAAGACATGTGCAAGCATGATAGTGATCATAAAAACGTTTAATATCATTCATAAAGGTTGCTATTAGCATGGTGTGACAAAAGCACAACCTCAAATCCTTATATATATATAGATATTCAAGACTAAATACCTCCAATCATCAAATTGTCATAATGTAGAATCAAATATTCTTGTTAAAATGACTAGAGTATTGTGATCATATCCATGTAAGCAAAGAATTCAAATGAAGCAATAAAGTAAATATAGATATAAGACTCCTTACACGAATAAAACATAAAATTGACCCGAAATAACACATTTCATATTATAGGAAGGCATCTAGAACATGTAAGTCAACTAGGCCAATGAAGATCAAATCAACTCATCAACTAGGATCTATACCATCCAGAGAAGATGAAAAATTGAGAGATGGTAGAAACTGTCTCAAAATCTCAAGCTAAAAAGGGGGTCTCTATTTTGATGTAATATTAGGAAAAAATCCTCAGCAAAATAAGATAAAAAATAAATCTTAGAAACACTTTGATTTCCTTTAGAAGGACCATCAATATTAATTTTCCAAAAATCTAGTGGTTGAAGAGACCATTTACTTCCTTTATTCACCATACTAGATATTTTAATCCTAGAGCTATAATGGATTGTGGAGAGAACTAAAGTATACAAATCTAATTTCCTCAAGAAATGAATATATAAAGGAGATATGAATTTCTCCAAGGACGTTTAGTAGCTAATGTTTCTTTAACCAATCAAAAATATTAAAATCGAGATCTTTAAACTAAATAGCTTCTTGAAAGAATTCGTTCAAAGGGAGGAGATGAAGGTAGGAAAATAGGTTTGGTCAATGGAGGTCTTACACTACATTTTTTCCAAGTTGTAATGGTTATTCATGAGAACCACACTATTCTAGTTAAATTAATCTTTCATGGACCTTATATCTCTTATGATAATCATGATTTGTATCCTAATTCATGGAGGATAACTTGATAAAAACTCCATTATTCTTGCATACAATATTATCATCTCAACCTCTCTCTATTCAATCTTGACTTCTAAGTTTCATAAATGTCACATGATTCCATATCCATGAATCTCTAAATATATTTAACATAATGAAGTGGAACAACTTTAAATATGTGAAACTTATTTTTAGTATATCTTTATTATGTGCATTGATTTTTCTTCTTATGTGCTTTTTATACTTCCAAATAGTATATGTCCAAAGATTGGAAAATGTTATCAATAAAGGACTCTTTAGTATCATTTTTATCAAGAGGTTTAATTTAAACATAATTTATGTTTCATTGAGCATAGTTTAATCATTGTATCTAATAAGTATTCTAAAGTGAGAAAAAATAGCATTGAAAAGTACATAATTAGCACATTTCCCTCATTGTATCATAAACTCAAAGTGACCAACAAGACCAACATAAATAAGGTGGAACTGTATGCCTAGAAGAATCACCAACCACACTCTTTGCTAGAGGCCTAACATATTGTATGAGGCTCTGAGTGAGCAAGCTAATTGACTGTAAGGTATCCACCTCAACGCTTTCCTTCACAACGAAAAGGATAGTCACGTTCTCATATATATATATATATATATATATATATATATTCAAGACTAAATAGCTCCAATCATCAAATTGTCATAATGTAGAATCAAATATTATTGTTAAAATGACTAGAGTATTGTGATCATATCCATGTAAGCAAAGAATTCAAATGAAGCAATAAAGTAAATCTAGATATAAGACTCCTTACACAGATAAAACATCAAATTGACACCAAATAAAACATTTCATATTATAGGAAGGAATCTAGAACATGTAAGTCAACTAGGACCAATGAAGATCAAATCAACTCATCAACTAGGATCTATGCCATCCAGAGAAGATGAAAAATTGAGAGATGGTAGAAACTGTCTCAAAATCTCAAGCTAAAAAGCGGGTCTCTATTTTGATGATAATATTAGGAAAAAATCCTCACCAAAATAAGATAAAAATTCAATCTTGGAAACACTCTGATTTCCTTTAGAAGGACCATCAATATTACTTTTCCAAAAATCTAGTGGTTGAAGAGACCATTTACTTCCTTTATTCACCTTACTAGATATTTTAATCCTAGAGCTATAATGGATTGAGGAGAGAACTAAATTATACAAATCTAATTTCCTCAAGAAATGAATATATAAAGGAGATATGAATTTCTCCAAGGATGTTTAGTAGCTAATGTTTCTTTAACCAATCAAAAATCCTAAAATTAGGATCTTTAAACTATATAGCTTCTTGAAAGAATTCGTTCAAAGGGAGGAGATGAAGGTAGGAAGTTAGGTTTGGTCAATGGAGGTCTTACACTACATTTTTTCCAAGTTGTAATGGTTATTCATGAGAACCACACTATTCTAGTTAAATTAATATTGCATGGACCTTATATCTCTTATGATAATCATGATTTGTATCCTTCATGGAGGATAGCTTGATAAAAACTTCATTATTCTTGCATACAATATTATCATCTCAACCTTTCTCTATTCAATCTTGACTTCTAAGTTTCATAAATGTCACATGATTCCATATCCATGAATCTCTAAATATATTTAACATAATGAAGTGGAACAACTTTAAATATGTGAAACTTATTTTTAGTATATCTTTATTATGTGCATTGATTTTTCTTCTTATGTGTTTTTTATACTTCCAAATAGTATATGTCCAAAGATAGGAAAACATTATCAATAAAGGAATCTTTAGTATCATTTTTATCAAGAGGTTTAACTTAAACATAATTTATGTTTTATTGAGCATAGTTTAATCATTGTTTCTAATAAGTATTCTGGAGTGAGAAAAAATAACATTGAAAAGTACATAATTAGCACATTTCCCTCCCCTTTTTTACATGTACATAATTAGCACATTTCCCTCATTGTATCATAAACACAGAGTAACCAACAAGACCGACATAAATAAGGTGGAACTGGATTCCTAGAAGACTCGCCTACCACACCCTTTGCTAGAGGCCTAGTATATTGTATGAGGCTCTGAGTGAGCAAGCTAATTGACTGTAAGGTATCCACCTCAACGCTTTCCTTCATAACGAAAGGGATAGTCACGTTCTCATATTATGGTCTAGTGAGTTTTCTCCCTAGCCGCTATGGTTCAAGATGTGCCCCCACTCTATCCTGTGTAGAGCCCCCACCTCTACCTTGGAGCTCTCACATGCCAAAATAGTTTGGGATTTTATTGAGGACAAATTCACTATAGATTTTTCTCAAAAATATTGTGGTACCTCATTGTTGTTGCATAGAGGATGGTTAAAAATAATCTACCACCTATCCCAAAAAAAAAATTATCCCTTGGTGGTTGCACCAATGGATAGAGAACTTCGTGTGTGCATTATGTAAGCATTGATTTGTTCTTGGGTTTGTGAATAGTGCACACAAGTTAGATTTAAAAAAAAATCATCTTTAACTTGTTTATATGATAATTTATTTGCATAAAATTGTTCTAGCTCTTGTCTCTTGTTAGACAAACTATTTATTTTCTTACTAAGTGAATCTACATGGGATATTATGGATTAAAATGATTGAGTAAGGTGGTCCTATGCAAGTTTTTTCCTGTAGGATCTCTCAACCTTGCAATTAACTCCTCAATTTCTTTTTTGTTATTTTCAATTTACCCCAATATATTTTTTTTTGTTCCTAGAGCATGATGATGAATTCTAGGAGGTGTTTGCTGACGATGTTCTTCAAGAGGGATTTCATCATGAGGTGAATTAGGATAATCAATATTTTGGGGTGGATTGATAATTCCTAAAAATTAAATAAATTTTAATCAAAAAAAAAATTCAATACACCTATATTTAAAACAAAATTCACACTGCCGGTATTGGCATGGTGTAATGGTTTATAGGTGGCATTGTTGTTCTTGCCACCAAGGTTCAAACCCCGTTGGGGTGGTATTGTTGAATGGTTGTATCCGGTTCATAGCTCCGGTCAAAAGCGTTTACCCCTTGAATAAAAAAAAAAAAACAAAATTCACACTAAAAAACTAAAACAACTTACTCCTTTGACCTCCTCGATGTCATGGTGGTATTTTGGAGAATAATTGGTAAAGATTTGGTGATAAATAGCGCTTCCTAGAACACGAGTGCATTATGTAGGGTTAAGGGGTCGCGTAGGCAAACTCGTCTCATCAGAAATGAGACAATGAAATGAAGTTTTTCTTTTTATTAGTTGGCTATGCAATCATGCGAGCACATTATAATGCGCTTGTGTTATTGCCTAGGAGTGACCTCCAAACCATAACGCTAGTGCATTATAGCTTTATTGGGGCCAAAAAGTGGGGTGGCCACTTTTTGGTCCCCCATCTTTGCACTTGCTCGAAGGTTTATTTCCACACAAACCCTTGAGTGCACCCTCAGACTAGCAAACTTTTTAGTACTGTTCTTACACCATAAAAATCTTCTAAGGTGAGTTACAATTTCCTTTAAGAATGGTATGAATGCTAGATTCAAAAATGATAATTCTAACCACATTGGGTACTTGGATCTTAAAGGGCCTTCTGAGTGGAAATCTAGTGTCCAATCCTGTAGATAATAGACTTGTCCACAAATAACCCAAGTATCGTAATGTATCACAACTTGGGCATGATTAGCAGACTTGAATTTACATGAAGCATAACCTCTCCCCAAACCCTCTCAAGGCCTCTATTTCCAAACCCCTATTTTCCCAATTAATTTTGGTCCATTATAGAATGAAGATTCAGATGGTATACCCCTCAAGAAAAATAAAATCACAAACCTATATTGAAATTTAGCAATGTAGTCAATCACGTCATCAAGAAGCATAAATTCTAAGGTTTTTCCTATTTCCTTGTGTGAAAAATCCTCCATTTCATTATCAGCAGCTATTCCTTTGTCTTTCTTGGTATGTTGAGAAGGTTTGATAGTATTTTCACCCTTTAAATCCACACTTTCCTTTGTTGGGCATGTCATGACATCATCATTTTGCATCACAGGTTCTCCAGGTAGGGAATCTCCCTTTTCTCTGGTTGCTTGCCTCACCTCATCCTTGAACCTCATATCAGACCCATTAACTCTCTTTCCCCTGCATGTACAGTCTAGTGAAAATGCTTGTATCTTGGTTTACAAATAATTGGCCAAGGTTTGGATGCTCACAGTGTCGCTTCTAGAACCTTCAGTGTTGCCTCCTCTCTCTCACTTTTCAATCTTGTCCTAAGATTATTAAAAATATTAACAATTCATAGTAAATTATAAATAAGATATTGAAAGTGTTTAATATAATGTGAAGGAAATTAAATGTTAGAAATATTAATAATTTTTAAAATATTTATATTACAATATTATAAAGAATAAATCAATTGGTAAGTATTATATTATGTTTATAAGAAATAAAAAATCTAATATCATTTAGAAATTAAAAAATTATTATTATAATAAAAAATATAAATAATGACATGATAAATTATTACGTCAAAGGCATAACCTATGATAGAAAGCGACTTGGCTTGAGAGATTGGCGATGTAGATTTTTGCAAAGGCATGCAAGATGATGTAAGAACCACAACCTTACATGTAGAACACATTAACTCTTTTGTCACGTTGAATTTATTAGCGATTATTTTTTAGTGGAACGACTATAAATTTGGAGACAAATCAATGATTTTGCGTCAGATCTAGCCAATCTAATAGTAAAACAAAAGAAACACGAGAACAATGAGGTTTCGAGTTACATCACAACCTTACACGTAGAACACATTAACTCTTTTGTCACATTGAATTTACCAGTGGTTATTTTTCAACAGAACGACTATAAATTTGGAGACAAATCAATGATTCTATGCCAAATATAGTTGATCTAACAATAAAATAAAAGAAACATGAGAACAATGAGGTCGCAAGTTCAATTCCTATGGATCTCATGCTTTTGAGGTTTTATATTTAGTTTTCTTCTTGCATTCTCACCAGTTGGAAAAGTGTCAGCAAGTTGTTGACATGACCCAAAAAATTAGGGACTCAAAAGCCTAGGGCTGAAGCTCTTGCCTCTTGCAATTGGACCACAAGTTGTTTAACAAAGGACATATGTTGAGATCCAACAAAACCAATAGGTAGATCATAAAAATGAAAGAAATGAATTTATTTTTTGTGATATAAGAGGGATTCGCTACACACGTGTCTCCTTATTTTCAAGAGATCCCTAGGGAATGAATTGCCCTTATACACCTCAACATAAGCAAGTTGGCAAAATTGTAAAGAAGTATATCCAAGTTATTTCATATCCTAAGAGAGTGAAACCTTGAGATCCCTATCCTTGATGAGTGATCTCTCGGACAAAATACCGCAATGCGGTTCCAGGACGTTAGCGTAACGCGCTATCGTCTAAAAGACACGTTGGCATCCTAAGCGATAGAGGGCTCAGGAGCTCAAGCAGACGGGACCAAGTCTTACTTCTAAGCTTAGATCTGAAATGTACTAAGCAAAATAAACAAACAAAAAACTAGAAAGTATAACAAACACAAGGGGACTTGGAGAGAGCTTACCTTTTATTAGATGTTCAACTCTTCAATACAAGCTCCACTTTGCACCTACACATAGAAGAACAAGGGGAAAAGGTTGGGGTTGTATAGGGACCTACCTCAGTCAAACCCCCATTTTGGTGTTCCTACCTCCATGGACAACCAAGTT
This sequence comes from Sequoia sempervirens, assembly GCA_007258455.2. NCBI lineage: Eukaryota > Viridiplantae > Streptophyta > Pinopsida > Cupressales > Cupressaceae > Sequoia > Sequoia sempervirens. The sequence continues at coordinate 898,871,980 of VDFB02281492.1, forward strand.
GGAAAGAAGTGCAAATGAAGTAGACAAAGCACGCGGTGAAAGTAAAACCTGCTCAGGAGTATAACCTGCACCACGAGATAGTAAATAAACAAGTAGGAAAGGAAAGTAAGAGAGAGAGAGAGACAAAGAGCATTACCCACAGGCTTAGACCCTCTCTGGAGCACACAGACACACTAATGAGTGCTTGCTTGAGATCTCTTGTTACTAGAAGGACCTCAGTCTGGCATGCCTTCGCTTGTGAGAGTGCTACTATCAACGATGAAGAGAACTCAAAGATGGAGAAAAGTGATAAGTGCTTGAATGAATAACTTCCAATCCCAAATGAGAGCAAGAAAGAGGTTTTTAATACATGTAAGGGCGACAAAGAGTTGATACGTCTGAAACCTTACCACTAGGACACATGTCGAAAGAGTTAGGATTCCAGATTCCCTGTTTCAAACTCAAAAATTTCCAAGACGCTAGCGTGCCGTGCAGACATCCGCGTGTCGTATAGGCATCCAAAGCCTATATTTTTAGGAAACGTGTCATTAGGATTTTTTTGCTCTGCCACAAGTCCCCATGGAGTTAGAATCACAAAATTCTAACCCATGGGATTGTTTTCATTAATGTTCTAAGGTGTCATAAATGCTAGGAAAAAATGCTAAAATGTGAAATTGCCCCTAGGTGCAATTCTACGACATTACATTTTTCCCTAACTTTAGTGGGCTCGATTTTGGAAAAAATCAACCTCACTAAAGTAGAGAAGAAAAATTTCACTTGGATTTTGAATTTTACATATTTGTGTGCCAAGAAAAGGGGCCTCAGAGGCCACCAAAGTCAAGCTATCCAGTACTAAAGGTTCCCCCAGCTACAACTGAGCTCAATAAACAACGACAAAATGGTCATGAAAAATTGTTCAAGGCTTTAACCTACAAAACTCAGATTTTGAGTCAATCTCGAAAATCAGAAGAAGCTACAATAGAGAAAGGAATGATCAAGAAAAAGTTGTTGATTCGGAAGAAAAATATGATCAAGAGGTGACTTTATGCCCCCTCCTAAGTTTTCCCCTAGCTTGGTGGGGAAAATTCAGGAGAAACTGGGGAGCCACGAGCTCTAGGAAGAATGGACCCCAGGGGGCTATATATTTTCACTATTCACTGCAAGGAAATTGTAGACTTTTGTGAGAGAAAATTCAGCAAAATGTCGAGCAGGAGGGAGTACGAGGCATCGAGATGGGAGCAGCTATTCGACAACATCGTTGAGGGTCACGAGGTGACCCAATAGGCCTCTAAACCTCATTTTTTTGTGAATTTGAGCTAATTTTTGGCATTTTTCTAGTCGATAAGGTGCGCAGGTGTCCTTTTAGGGAGCTCACGTCCAAAAAGTGCACTATTGCCTAGAGTCTATGTCGAGGTCTCGAATTTGCACTGGCATCCTTGAGGTAGCCATGGAGGTCAGGGATGCATGCATAGTGTGCAAATGTCTACGCGACACACATAAGTCTTAAGAAACTTTTTGTTTTCATAATGAAATTTAATGTTCTGACTTTAAAAAAAAAATCACTTTTGCAGGAGTACCCAGAGATTCATGAGCATCCAAGAAGGCGAGCTTATCGACTTGTTCATGAGTAGAGGGACCGTCTAACAGATGACTAGGTCATGCACCTCAAGCAAGTCGGTCTCTAGCATGTATTCATCAGATCCTCGGGCTACCCATCCATGGACGGTGGGTGGCCCTAGATGATACCTAATCAACATAGGAGCAGAGGGAGGGCGTCCTCTACTGCTTAGGGAGGATAGACGGCAGCGATGACACAGGTCACATATATACACACTGGTACAACCAGGTGAGGACCACAGTATCGCTACTGCACCAGGTTATGGTCACGACCATGGAATTTTGTATCATGATAAGCAGGCGAGGCTCACACTTGCACAAGGGGCCTCGTCCATACGATCAAAGAGATGGTCGAGCACATGATCATTTTTTCTTAGGGATGCAGCATGTTAGCCCACCTCTACAAGGAGTTAGGCCAGTGCGTTCACTATGAGTATCATAGCCTTCCTATGTGCACACTTTTGTAAGTGTGGGCCTTTTCCCACATCATGTGCACTAGGCCAGTCGGTTTTCCCCAATGACAACCATATCACATTCCCATGGCCCATTGGTATGACATGACAGGCTAGTGGAGATTTGGCCATATTCTACAATTTTGGCAGTTACAGTTTGACACCCTTACTATAAATGGGGTTCGATGGAGGCCCCATTGATTTTTTAGATGGGTGGACAATGGCAGGTACCTGAGGAACCTATAGCGGGACCATTTTTTGATAGGTCATCTTGACTATATTATAGTACCTTATTATTGGATTCAGGTCATGTAGTAGCATGGTCATCCTTAGACGATTCCACTGAATGTGCCCACATACACTGGGGCCTATAGGAGTGCAGCAAGAGTCGGGGATCACCCTCACCCCACCATCATAGATTTTGTTCCCTTTGATGATGATGAGCCAAACCAGGATCTGTCGCCCCTAGCAGTGGCAGATAATGTCGGGGTCACTGGGAATTTTGCATGGTGTTGGGAGAGGCATCGTCCTGATCCTGTGTTCGATGAGGGTTCCCCAAGAGGGGATCTTGGCCCACAAGGGGACTTGCCACCCCAACCCCCACATGAAAGATGAAGGGGTCGGTAGCAAGCTAGTGGGGAGGAGGAGAGGTTGTAGGAGGAGGAGGCGGCACCACCGAGATCGAGGTGGTAGAGGAGGTCAGACCCCCCACCAGCTACCCCTACCTCTTCGTCACCATCAGCTCCTACTGCTACAGTGACAATGGCCTTAGTGTCATCGAGAGCGACCACTAATGTTGGTGGCACGAGTCCCAACACCGATCCTCACCATGACCCGACATGGCAGCTAAGGGACCTAGGTATACAGAGCGTGTTGTTTATGTTTTCATACATTTAGTTTTTCCTATTTATGATTATATACATATGCCATGTGGTACTGACATTTCTTTCTTTCTTTGTGTTTGCAGAGGATGCACATGGGTGGACTGGGTTGATAGCTTAGTGTATTTCAGAGGTAGCCCTTGACGTGTTGATCTAGGGGACAGTTCTCGAGGCTTTTTTCTAGTATATGTGGGATGACATACCCCCAGTTTTGAGTTGGTAGGACGCTTGAGGACCACCTATGAGGAGCGGGGCATGGAGATCATCCAACTGACTACGGATATGACTAATGTTTGGGGACAGCATGATTTCCTGTCAAGGAAGTTGTGGATGGCGCTCGACGAGTGAGACGCGGCAGTGAGGAGGGCCAACGCTATTGAGTAGGTACATGACGCACTCCAGAGCCGTCTCGATGACTTTGATGGGCAACTAGCAGCTATGATCCTAGCAAATGTTCAACGACTGCGGGAGCAGCTAAGCTAGGCGGAGATGACTATAATCTCCTTACAGGGAGAGATCAAGGGGATGCGGGCAACTCTATTTGTATCATGCTCACACCGATCCTACTCCATGACCACCATGTAGCCTCTCCTGATGGTACTAGAGCAGCAGCCAGAGCCAAAGGGTTTCGGGAGCCACGCGCCACAGTCATAGGGGCTCATCATTTTGTACATCATTTTTGTAGAGAGGGATACATGCACATACATATATACTTGTAGATCTTTTGTATATGCATATATTCAGTAGCCACTCATTTTTTATAGTAGTGGCTTGATACATGTACATGAAATTCGATACATACATGGATATATATATATATGGACATATTTGTTCTGATATCATGGCATTATTTATTTTGATGTGTATCTTTTTTATTTTCATGTATGTTTATGCTATGGAAGTTATATGCTCATATGGATGTATGTTTACATTAGATGCTAACATGATTTAATAAACACACATAATTGTATGTTAATTAAATACAATGATGATCTAATTGCCTTAAAATATGTAATGAGTTGCATGGATATAGAGCATAGTGAAACACATGAATGTATGTCACACACACGTGGTTACATCATACCACAAATTTTGTTTAAAATGTGTTAATGAATAATGTCAATATATGTAGTGCTACTACCCTTTCATAGAGAGAACACCACATAGATGACACATGGAACAATATGAATAGTATCTATGAAGATGCATCGCATTAACGGGCTCTTTTAGAGTCATCCCATCCATAGATGACAATCTATAGGCACCCAAACCATACACAGAGATCACAATGTAAGGGCCTAACCAGTTAGAGCTGAATTTCCCTCTTTGATCAAGTGGTGCATTTACATTTCTCTAGTTTTCACAGAGAACCAGGTCTCCTAGTTTAAAGGTCCTAGGGAGCACACTTTGATTATATTGTCTCGATAATGACTATTGATAAGCTTTAAGATGATCAAGAGCCTGTAACTGGCGTTCATTGAGCATCTCTAGCTGATGCAAATGGTTAACTCGGTAGATTTCGTCATCAATTAACCCTTTAAGGGAAACCTATAAAGATGAAATTTCCAACTCTAAAGGCATGATAGCTTCGACACCATACATGAGGCTGTAAGGCATTGTTCCTATCACCATATGAACATTCATGCAGTAGGCCCACAAAATGTACATTAATTGAATATTTCAATCCTTATCGTGCTTATTAATTGTTTTACAAAGAATGATTTCAAGAGTTTTGTTAGATGCTTTCGCTTGACCATTGGACTGTGGATAGTAGGGTGTAGAAAACCTATGTTGGATATGAAACTTTTCTAAGAACTGTGTTACTTCCTCGTTCTTGAATGGTGCACCATTTTCAGAAACAAGTGTAGCAGGCAATCCAAAATGAGTAATAATGTTGTTCATGAGAAAGCTACAAATAGCTTTAGCATTCGTGGATCGAAGTGGAATACCTTTGACCCATTTTGTGAGGTAATCTGTAGTGGTAATAATAAAGGTATGTCCCTTGTAAGAAGGAGGTGATATTTTCCCAATGATATCCAACCTCCACTTTGCGAATGGCCAAGGAGAAGTTTGATTTTGTAATTCTTGGGAAGGTGCATGAATAAGACGAATGTGTTGTTGACATTGAAGGCATTTTTTAACAAAATCGAAGGAATCTTGTTCCATCGTTTTCCAATAGTATCCTATGTGTATTAGTCTTCTTTCCAAGGATCTACCGCCAAAATGTCCACCCCTGGAGCCTGAATGGGATTCCTTAAGGGCAAGGGGTATTTCCGCTTTAGTGAAAAACCTGAGAAGCAAGCCATTATAGGCTTTTTGTTAAAGAACAACAAATAAAATGACATAACGTGCTAAAAGATTTTGTATACGAGTGTAATCATTTTTCATCGCATCATCGAGAGAGTTTACAGTCTTTAAATAATTATAGATACTAGAAAACCATTCCCTCGAGTCTACATGAGAACACACAAGAGACTCGAATTCAAATTGATCGAAAATAGCAAGGGTTCGCAGGACCTGAACCATGAAGTGGTATTCTTTCGTATCCTCTTCTGAAGGCACCAAGGAGGCAGTGCTTTCCATGGAATCAACATGTCTATTTTCTCTCCTAGGGACATTGTCTATTGTAAAAGAGGAGATCTGATTAAGCAATGACAAAGCAAGGTCTTGATACCAAGACAACTTACTTTGTTTAGCTTTATAGGTTCCCATAATCTAGTTCACAATGAGTTCATATTTATCAAGTATACAAAGATGTTTGATTCTTAGTACAATTGCGGCACGCAAGCCAACAATAAGAGCTTCATACTCAATGATGTTATTGGTGCAAGGAAAATCTAATCGAAAGGATAGAGGGACCGGTTTACCTTCGATGGATATCAAAACTACACCTACTTTGGAACTAGTCTGACACCTCGATCTGTTGAAATACATTTTCCATTCAAGGTCATGATTAACCACAAAAATATTTTCATCAGGGAATAAATCCAACCCCAGGAAGGAACAATATGAGGGAGTGTCTGCCAATTCATCGGCAACCACTTGATCCTTATTGACTTCTGAGTAACAAACTTTATATCAAACTCAGAAAGCAACATAACCCATTTCACTAATCTCCCAACAAGGTCGGCACTAGAGAACAAATGCTTTAAGAGATCCGTTTTTACTATGACATGTGTTTTGACATGGAGAAGATAGTGTCTCAACTTCTGTGTAGTGAATACAAGAGCGAGGCATTGCTTCTCCATGGATTAACGAGTTTTGTAATCAACTAGAACACGGTTGATGTAGTAGACTACTTTCTCTTTCCCCGCATCATCATATTGAGCTAGCAAAGCTACCAAGGCATATGGCGATGCATAAAGGTAAATAAAATAGGGTCTATCTTGCATAGAAAACATCAATATAGGAGGATTAGCCAAATAAGCATTGATTGACTCAAAGGCTTTCTGACACTCTTCATCCCATATGAAGCAAACATCCTTTTTCAATAAACGGGTGAAAGGAAGGGTACGATCAACCAATTGAGATATAAATCTATGAATCACCTGAATCTTCCCTTGTAGACTTTGCAACTTAGTGATATTCCTCGGTTTAGGCATGTTAACAATGGCATCAATTTTATTTGTGTCAACCTCGATCCCATGGTGAGAAACTATAAACCCTAGAAGCTTGTCAACGTCCACGCTGAAGATGCACTTATGGGGATTAAGTCTCGTCTTATAGAGTTGAAGCCTATCAAAGATAAGACGAAGATTCTTCACATGATCTTGACGGGTTATTGATTTCACCAAGATGTCATCAACATAGTCTTCTAAGATCTTATGGATAAAATCGTGGAATATCAGGGTCATTGCCCATTGGTAAGTCACTCCCGCATTCTTTAACCCAAAGGGCATGACCACATAATAGAAATTACCCCAAGGGGTAGTGAAGGTTGTATTGTACTGATCTTCTGGGTTAATACGGATCTGATTGTAGCCTGAGAAGCCATCCATAAATGATAAAAATGCATGGCCTGTAGTCGAATCCACAATCATATCTATATTCAGCAACAAAAAATCATCTTTAAGAGAAGTCTTGTTAAGATCTTGAAATTCAATAGATATACGAATATGACCATTACGCTCACCAACGACTAAAATATTTGAAATCCAAGGGGAGTAATAAATTAGACGGATAAAGTATGCTTTCAACAGTTTCTCTATCTCAGTCTTGACCATCAATGCCACTTTAGGATTGATCTTTCAGATTTTTTGCTTAACCGGCTTGGCGTCGGGACATAGGATGATATTTTGAACCACTATAGACTCATCAATACTAGGCATTTCCTCATACGTCCAAGAAAATATATCAAGATGAGAATGCAAGAGGTCAGAATGTTCATTGACTTCTTCCAAAGAAAGGAATTTCCCAATCTTGATTACTTTTTTTTAAGACTTAGGATCCATAGAGATCTTAGTAGTATCTCCTTTAAGGAGAGAACTACAATCTTCAAGATAAGATATTGGAACATCATTACTGATGTTAGATAGAGGGTCTTCTTCATCAATATTCAATATTGATTCTCCAAAGTATGCTTGCTTATGCAAGCAATACGGAAACCGTCTCTTGTGATGAAAAGGAGGCAGCAGGGAATGGGCACCTAGGAATTCCTCCAGTGCTTCATCCAAAGAGAAGACATCTAAAGGGATTTTCTCAGCCTACTCCCTTTCCTCTATTAACTTAGGATGGACCAAGCTCAATGGCTCAGTCGAAATCATATTAACGCTCCACTAAGGTTTTTGCTTAGACTATTCAATAGAGCATCCCAAACCCAGATATTGTTGTCATGGCTCAAATTAAATAGGGACCTGAATTCCTTGCTTGATACGCCCTAGGCCTTTCTGCCCATATCCATATCGAGAGGCGATTTCATATCCAAAGCCGTAAGAAGTTTTCAAAACTTTAGGAGGTGGGGGCTCTACGTAGAGTGTTTCATTCCACTAGTGGATGTCGAATGTCTCTATGAGAGCACTCCCACCTTCTTTACCGGGTTTTCAAACATTAACCTCCTTTGCAGGAGTGGGATTACTCTCCTCAACAAAGGAGGAGTGGCCCCCTAAATGTGATCACACTTCTCTTCCCCAGTAGGAGTATCATTTGTCCTTGTGTTAGAAGTATTTGGAAAATCTATGCAAGAGAGGTTCGCCATGTATTCTATGATAAATAATTCAAAGAATTCCAAGGAAGCCCAATCATCACCAAGGAAAAAATTCGGTTGAGAGGAAGAAGGGGAAGATGGGGGAGACTTAGGATATTCTACTTTAGTTGGTTCATCTTTTCTGACACTCACTCTAGGAATGACTTCCATAGAGGGTATCCATGAAGAACATGCCATAACATCAACGGTTAAAGATGGAATACAATTCTTGAGAGTGGATACAACTAAAGCATGACCGACAGTTGCTAGCTCACAAAGGTGAACAACTTCTGGATCTACTTTAACTGTAACCACCGGGTTATTTGCAACGAACTTTAAAGAATGATGTAAAGTAGATGTCATAGCACCCATAGCATGAATCTAGGGTCTCCCCAAGAGAATATTATATGGTAATGGGCCAGGCATCACATAAACCAACATGGGTAAGGTAATGAGACCTAGCTACAAACGTAGTATTATCATACCTAGAGCTTGGCGGCCAATGTTATCAAACTCACGAATATACAAGGAGGAAGCTGCTAAAGAAGATGAATCAAATTTAATCTTAGGTAATAGGTCCATACCACACATGTTGAGAGCCGAATCGGTGCCAACGAGAGTACACCTAATATTGATATTATTAACATTAATTATAATCATCAAGGGATCTGCTTGCTTCTACACATCTGGAGGCAGGAGTTCTTGTGGGTGGAACGTGATATTCGGTGAATCCACACGAATATGAGCCAACAACACATTAACATCCGTAGACCTAGTGGAGGTAGGCAAGAGAATCTTTTGTAAAGCTTCCTAAAGCATCTCTTGGTAAACTAGAGTGGGCTGAAGCAAATCCCAAAGTGAGATCTTAGCCAAAGTAACGTGAAGTTGCTTGACAAGATCATAATCACCTAGTGCTTTGATCGTGGGTTTAGGTGTTGAAGGCTCAGTTGAGAAGGTGGTAAAGAAGTAGGAACTTGAGCAGGTTGTGATGTAGGAACAAAAGGTTGTTGATCCAAGTTTTATTTATTTCTCCTTGTATTGTATGCGTGCCCAGCCACATCATAGGAAGTGGAGTCTATAAATTTCACGAACCACAGATATAAGTCTGATGAATCACTATGAAACAAAATCCCATAAACAAAATAGTTCTCCTTAGAGGATGTGTCTGCTGGGGTCATTTAAATGATGGGTTTCTTAGGGCTCAAAGGTGCCACAAAGACCACAACCACATTTACTGACTCCTCAGCTTGTGAAGAGGAAGTTGATTCAGAAGATTTGCAGATAGGGGAAAGTGCTTCTAAAAAGTCATCTAGAGCATCTTCCAAGATATCAAAATCTTCTTCAAAAAAGGGATGATCACAAACATGCAACATCCTGAGAATAGATCCGACGTGTTCACGTCAGGTTCACCAAAATGTGATATAAGAGGGCTTTGCTACACACGGGTCTCTTTATTCTCAAGAGATCACCAGGGAACAAACTGCCCTTATACACCTCAACATAAGCAATTTGAAAAAATTGTAAAGAAGTATATCCAAGTTATTTCAAATCTTGAGAGAGTGAAACATCGAGATCCCTATCCCTGATGAGTGAGCTCTTGGCCAAAAGATAGTAGCGCAGTTCTAGGACGCCAGCGCAACGCGCTATCATCTAAAAGACGTGCTAGTGTCCTAAGAAATAGAGGGCTTAGGAGCTCAAGCGGACGAGACCAGGTCTTACTTCTAAGCTCAGGTCTGAGACGTACTAAGAAAAATAAATAGACAAAAAAACAAAAAACTATAATAAACACAAGGGAACTTGGAGAGAGATTACCTTTTATTGGGCGTTCAACTCTTCACTCCAAGCTCCACTTTGCACCTACACATAGAAGAACAAGGGGAAAAGGTTGGGGATGTATAGGGGCCTACCTCAGACAGACCCCCATTTTGGTGTTCCCACCTGCACAAACAACCAAGTTGGAAAGAAGTGAAAATGAAGTAAACAAAGCGTGTGGTGAAAGAAAAACCTACTAAGGAGTAGAACCCGCACTAGAAGATAGTAAATAAACAAGTAGGAAAGGAAAGTGAGAGGGAGAGAGAGAGTGTGTTACCCACAGGCCTAGAACCTCTCCAGAGAACATGAATGCACTGTTGAGTGCTTGCTTGAGAGCTCTTGTTGCTGGAAGGACCTCAGTATTGCATGGCTTCGCTTGTGAGAGTTCTGCTATCAAGGATGAAGAGAACTCAAAGATGGAGCAAAGTGATAAGTGCTTGAATGAATAACTTCCAACCCCAAATGAGAGAAAGAAAGGGGTTTTTAATGCATGCAAGGGTAGCAAAGAGACATTACGTCTGAAACTTAACCAGTAGGATACATGTCGAAAGAGTCAAGATTCTAGATTCCTTGTTTCAAACTCGAAAAACCGCCAGGACGCTAGCACGCCGTGTGAACATCTGTGCTCTGTGCAAGCGTCCAAAGTCTAGATTTTTGGGAAGCATGTCATTAGGATTTTGTTGCTCTGCCACAAGTCTGCATGGATTCAAAATCGTGAAATTCTAACCCATGGAATTTTTGTCATTAATGTTCCAAGTGTCATAAATGCTTGGAAAAAATGCAAAAATGTGGAATTGCCCCAGGTGCAATTCTACGACATTGCATTTTGATATATTAGAAAATAAAATGTAGCATGATTTATTTATATATGATTTGTCAAAAAATGTCACTCTATGTTTGGGAGATAGATCAACACTTTTCTCCAAATATCATTTAAGGAAACCCTAGAGATCTCAATCCAAGGATGGAATGAGGGAAAGAGATTTGCAATAGGGTGTCCTAGGGTATGATTAAAGACAAAAAAGGGTTTCACCACCAAGCTAGGGATTGGAAAGACAAGAAATGAATGCAATGTGAGAACATAACTAGATGACCTAGGAAATGAAACTGAAATACAAAACAACAAATTGAGAATGAGCAGAGGTGCACTTGGAAGAAAGATGTGGTTGAAATGAGTTTTGAAACCTTGAAATCTTGTTGTTTGAAGCCTACTAGGACTCATACACCAGTCTAGGTGATTTAGTCCCCAACTAGGGTCTGGAACCTCCTGATGACTATTCTGGATCTGCTAAAGACTGGAAAAGAATTAGTACTAGGACTCATACACCCAGACTATTGCAAAGTGTCTTGTTTTGTCGTGAAGTGTCCCAAGAGTAGAATTTTGAAATGAAACTTTGTAAGCCTCTGAGTATGGATAAAATAAGCCTTTTCCCACTGGTTTCATGCTAAAAGGATGGATATCTTGCTCTAGATCTGAGTTTTCATGAGCCTTGACAACTTTTTATGACAACTTTGATAATTTTGGCAACTTTGTCATTTTGGCACTTTTGAAGGCTTCAAATCCACTTTTTCTTCAACCTATGAACCTGCAATCACACAAAGAGAGAGAAAAAGTGTTTTCTTTGTTAGGGAATGGGGGTTTTCCTTGGTCAAACCCTATTTAGGTAATTAAATCATATGATGAAACAATGAAACATGAACAATGATACCTCGAATGATGTCTTATAATGTAATTATGCAATATAACATGAAGTGGCCATGTAGAATGTAGATCTTGATCTTGAATTAGAGGTAGAACAATTCTTAATCTTGGATCTTGAATGCTACATCACAACACTAGCTCAACAACATGCTTGATGCTTGATGACTTTGACATGATGATGGATCTTGAATTGTTGCAAAAAATGATGGAGAGATATGCCCTTGAACACTTTAAAGATGCTCTTGAATGCCTTTGAATAATCTTGTGAAGTCTTGTAATCACAAACTTTCTATTATGAATGCTCTCTTGAAAGTCTTAGTTGAAAATGAGTGAAATAACCTTGCATTTATACTTGTTTATGCTAAATTTCTTGAAATTATAACACTACAAGCTCACATCAGATCTAGGAAGATAAAATCCCACCAAAAATTTCAAATTTAAATTAAGTCCTTATTAGAGTGGGACTCATACACCCAAGTTGGTGTATGAGTCCTAGTGGCTCAAAACTAGGGCACAAACTCCAATACAGATCTTGTTAAATGTGAAATTCAAAATTAGGTCCCAAGACCTAGGTGGGACTCATACTCCCAAGGTGGTGTATGAGTCCCACACCACTAAATCTAGAACACATGACCCAAAACACTGAATTATGATTGGTTATTTGATATGTGTCGAGATTATCTCTGGAAAAATGTATTTAATAAGGCTTGTCAATGTAAAATAGGGCCAATTAAGGCATAGATAAGCCCAATTAATTAATAAAACCCTATATTAGTTTTAAAGTGTTAGGATACACTTTACAACACCCTAAATAAGGCACGATTAGGTCCATTTAGTTTACAAGGGTCCTAAATTTAATGTGAAGGTGTAAATGAATACACTTTACAACACTAAATTAAGGAAAAGTTAGGTTTATTTAGCTTAAAAGAAACCTAAACCTAATTTGAATGCTTAAAACACATTACAATACTAGATCAAGGTGACATTAGGTTAAATTTATCATTAATTATTCCCAAATTAAGTGTGAAAATGTGAAGGGCGACATTTTATGTCACTACAATATATTATAATTAAATGAAGGAGAGAGATCTACAATAGGGGTGTTCTAGGGTATGACAAATCATTAAATAGGTGTTCACCACCAAGCTAGGGCTTGGAAAGACTAATGACATGCAAGATTTAATGACAAGACCTAATGATATGCAAAGCTTCACTAAATGACCTAGAAATGGATGCAAAACATAATGGAAAGCTGAGAAACTAGAAATGTGCACCTAGAAACCTATAGCCACTTGATTGAAGACCTGAAATGCTAAAAATGTTGAATTTAATGCCTATTAGGACTCATATGCCAAAAGTGGCGTATCAGTCCTATTTGGATCTTTTAGAGGATCAGAATCAGAATCTACTCTTCAACCTCTATGTTGGTATGTGGAGATTGATCATGCTATACTGTATAGCCCATGGTATACTATACACCCTGGCATGTATCCTTGTCAGGGTTTGAGGCCAGGCTGAGCCCCAGGTGGGGGTTCAGGGGTGGTAGCCCCTGAGAAAAATTATCCTCCTACTTTTTCGCGTCATCACCGAAAAAGGAAAAAATCAATGAAAAAAGAAAAATCCAATTTTGTAGAACCCAAAATCTAGAAGCTTCTAAGCTTGATAAAAAGGGGTTCGGATGGGTGTTATAGGATAATGAAAAATGTGATTATTCGCAAGATTGTAATAGGTTTTTGCACTAGATAATAAAATCATTAGATGGTTGCAGTTTGGTGGATGTAGCCCGGATTGGGTGAACCACGTTAAATTCTCTATGCTATAATTTATTCTATGTGTTTTTAGTTTCTCTGTTTATTACTTAAATCTGCATTTAATTGTTAGACATCTTCCATTTCTAACCCTAACAAGTGGTATCAGAGCCAGGTTGTGTTTCGATTATCGTTTGTAGGAAGGTCTCACAGTTGAGTGGGAGTAATGGAAAACGAGGGTAAGAAGGTTGAGAAGTTTAATGGGAAGAACTATCAGTTATGGAAGATGCAGATGGAGGACTACCTCTATCAGAAGGCTTTATGGTGGCCATTGGAAGGGAAAACCAAGAAACCCAAGAAATTTCTGATGAGGACTGGGAGATTTTGGATAGAAAGGCTCTTGGCAGTATTCATTTATGCCTGGAACAATCGGTGGCATTCAATATTACAAAAGCAAAAACAACTCAAGAGTTGATGGAAACTTTGGCAAAGTTATATGAAAATCCTTCCACTTCGAATAAGGTATTTCTTATGAAGTGTTTATTTAATATGAAAATGGTAGAAGGAGGGTTAGTTACTGATCATTTAAATGAGTTTAATATAGTCACCAGTCAATTAAATTTTGTAAAAGTAAACTTTGATGAAGAAGTTAGGGCTCTTTTGATTTTGTGTTCTTTGCCTGAAAGCTGAAATAGATTGGTAATGGATGATAGCAATTCTATTTCTGGTTCAAATACATTGAAATTTGATGATATTGTTGGTGTTATTTTGAGTGAGGAAATTCGTAGGAAAAGCTTAGGTGGAACATCCACATCAAGCAGTGTTTTGAATGTAGAAAGCAGGGGCAGAACAAATGAGAGAGGAAACAATTCCGAAAATCATGGGAAGTCATGAGGAAAATCAAAGGACAGAAGGTCCCAATCTAGAGACAAGAGGGATTGCTGGTACTGTGGTAAGTTGGGTCATTTAAAGAAAGATTGTTGGTCTTGAAAAAATAAAGGAGACAAAAAGGAAGTAAAGAGGAAAATGTCGTAAGTAATAAATCTAATGAGGATGCTTTGATTCTTTCCCTTGATAATGCTGATGATTTTTGGGTGTTAGATTCAGGGGCTTCATTTCATGCTACCCCCCATAGAAGTTATTTTCTTGATTATGTCCAAGGGGATTTTAGGCTGGTTTATTTAGAAGATAATGAACCTTGTCAGATTGTTGGAAAGGGAAGAATCAAGATTAAGTTGCAGAATAGGAATCATTGGCTACTACATGAGGTAAGGCATGTTCCAAAGTTAAGCAGAAATTTAATTTCAGCAAGGAAACTAGATGATGAAGGTTGTGTTGTTACATTTAGTGATAAAAATTGGAAGGTCACAAAGGGTGCCTTAGTGGTAGCAAAAGGTGTGAAAGTAGGCACCTTATATCTTTGTACAGGTCATATTGTTCCTTCTACTTTAATTGTCACAGAAAAAGGTCAATGTTCAGGAACAGTTGCTGCAGTTCAGCAGGTAGAAGATCATACAGTTGTTGTGGACTCTGAATCAGCACTGTGGCATAATAGAATTGGGCATATGAGTGCAAAAGGTATGAAAGTACTTCATTCAAATAATGTTTTACCAAGTCTAAAATGTGTTAATATGGATTTCTGTGAAAGTTGTGTATGGAAAACAAAAGAGAGTAAGTTTTCTCAAGGATGGGAAGCAAAAGAAAGATGAGAAATTGGAGCTTGTGCATACAGATGTATGGGACCAGCTGGGTATCTTCTCGGTGGCTCTCTATATTATGTTACATTCATTGATGATGCAACTAGGAAGGTATGGATTTATTTCCTTAGGTAGAAATCTGATGTATTTGAAACTTTTAAAAATGGAGAAGCTTGGTTGAGAATGAGATGGGTAAAAAGCTAAAATGTCTTAGATTTGATAATGGTGGTGAGTATTGCAGTAAGAGTTTAAATATTATTGTTCCTCTAATGGTATTTGTAGGTAGAAAACGGTTCCAAGGACTCCACAAAAATGGAGTGGTTGAGCACATGAATAGAACAATAATGGAGTGTGCACAGACTATGAGATTGCATGTTGGGCTGCCTTTAAAAATGTGGGCAGAGACTATAAACACTATTGTTTATTTAATTAATAGAGGTCCCTCTAATCCTTTGGGTTGTGGTATTCTAGAGGAAGCATAGAAAGGTAAGAAGGTGAGTTATTCTTTTGTCAAAATCTTCGGTTGTGAAGCATTTGCACATGTAGATTCTAAAAATAGAACCAAGCTTGATGCAAAATCAAAGAAATGTATATTTCTTGGATATGGCATTGATGAATTTGGTTATAGGCTTTGGGATTTTGAAAATCAGAAAATTGTGAGAAGCAAGGATGTCATATTCAATGAGAAAGTGTTGTACAAAGATCTGTTGCTCATGATGAGAAAAAAATGATTATGTAGTGTTGGATGATATTCCAAACAATGATGTTTCAGTGGTTCCTCATGCTGGGCAACAACAACAACAACAAATACCACAAACTCCTGTTAGACGATCTTCAAGGATAAGTAGACCTCCAGAAAGATTATCTCCCTCTTTGTATACTATTTTGTTAACTGATGCTAGTGAACCAGAATATTATGATGAAGTTATGCAGGTGGATACCAAGGTTCAGTGGGAGCATGGAATGGAAGAAGAAATGGACTCCTTGCTGAAAAATCAGACTTGGGAATTATGCAAGTTTCCTACAGGTAAAAAGGATTTACCAAACAAATGGGTTTATAGGCTGAAAGAGGAGGATGGAGGTAAGAATATATTTAAAGCCAGATTAGTTGTAAAGGGATTTGCAGAGAAAAAGGGTATTGATTTTGATGAGATTTTTTCTCTAGTTGTTAAAATGACCTTTATTCGTATTGTTTTAAGTATTGTGGTTGCTGAATATTTGCATTTAGAACAGCCTGATGTTAAAAGAACTTTTCTCCATGGTGATTTGGAAGAGGAAATATTTATAGAACAACCACAAGGATTTGAGGTCAAAAGTAAGGAGAAACTAGTGTGCAGATTGAATAAAAGTTTATATGGCTTGAAGCAAGCACCTCAGCAATGGTACTTGAAATTTGATAGTTTTATGGTTAAACAAGGCTACAACAAGTGTAATTATGACCATTGTGTTTATTTTAAGAGGTTGGATAATGATAGCTACATTATTTTGTGTTTATATGTTGATGACATGCTTGTAGCAGGGTCTAACATGGATCACATAAGTGAGCTAAAGCAACAATTAGTAAAATATTTTGCTATGAAGGATTTGGGGGCAGCAAAACAGATCCTTGGTATGAAAATTTGTAGAGATAGGAAAAATAGACAATTGTTTTTATCTCAAGCTAATTATGTTGAAAAGGTGTTGCGGAGATTTCATAGGGAGAATGCAAAAGCTGTCAACACACCTTTTTCTAGTCATGTTAAATTGACTAAGGATATGTGTCCAAAGACACAAGAGGAGGAAGAAAAAATGTCTAAGGTACTATATGCTTCAGCTATAGGTAGTTTAATGTACGCCATGGTATGCAAGAGACCGGATATTGCACATGCCATAGGAGTTATTAGCAGGTATTTGAGTCATCTCGGAGTTGAGCATTGGAATTTGGTAAAATGGATTCTCAGGTACTTGAGAGGTACATCCAATAAATATTTATGTTTTGGGGGCTCTAATACTTATTTAAAAGACTATGTTGACTCAGATTTGGTAGGGGATATAGATACTAGGTAGAGTACCACAGGTTATGTATTTATAGTTGGTGGGATAGCAGTGAGTTGGATTTCTCGATTGCAAAAGGTGGTTGCTTTATCCACCACAGAGGCAGAGTATGTTGCTACAACAAAGGCGACAAAGGAGATGATATGGCTGCAACTTTTCATGGATGAGTTGGGAAAATAATAGGCTAGAAATTACTTGTTTACAGATAGCCAGAGTGTTATACATCTTGCAAAGAATTCCACCTTGCATTCTAAAACCAAACACATACAGTTGAGCTATCATTTCATTCGGTCGGTGTTGGAGGATGGACAGGTCAAGCTGGACAAGATACATATAGATGTCAATTTAGTGGATATGTTTATGAAGGCAATGACAATGGAGAATCTGAGCTTCTCTTCAACTTCAGTTGGCCTTCAAGGTTGAATTCAAGTATAACAAAGCAGCAGGGTCCAAGGTACTTATTTCCAGTGGGAGTTGTAATTGCAACAGTGTTGTCTAGGATTAGTCTCCAAGTGGGAGATTGTGTTGGTGTGGATCCTGATCAGTCTCCAAGTGGGAGGTTGTTGGTATGTGGCAATTGATCATGCTATACTATACACCCTAGCATGTATCCTTGTTGGGGTCCAGGGCCAGGCCGAACCGCAGGTAGGGGTTCGAAGGTGGTAGACCCCGAGAAAAATTTTCCTCCTACTTTTTCGTGTCATCACCGAAAAAAGGAAAAATCAACGAAAAAAGAAAAATCCGATTTTGTAGAACCCAAAATCTAGAAGCTTCTAAGCTTGATAAAAAGGGGTTTGGATGGGTGTTACAAGATAATGAAAAATGCGATTATTCACAAGATTGTAATAGGTTTTTGCACTGGATAATAAAATCATTGGATGGCTGCGGTTTGGTGGATGTAGCCCAGATTGGGTGAACCATGTTAAATTCTCTGTGTTATAATTTATTCTGTGTTTTTAGTTTCTCTGTTTATTACTTAAATTTTCCATTTGTAATCCTAACACTCTACTTCGTCTTCTCAACCTAGTTTCCAGTTCTGAAATGTCGAATTTTTCTCTATAGATGTTCTTCAATGACCTTGTAGATGATGTGACAAGTTTGACAACTTTGAACACTTGACAACTTTTCTCCAATCTTTCTCTTCAATATGTCTTCAATCTAGGTTTGCAAATCACACACTAGAGGGAGGGAAATATGTTGTTTTGTTAGTAGAAAGGGGTTTTCCTTGGGAAAACCCCATTTTGGTAATCAAACCTTGTAATGAAATGAAATAAAGGAATGATAAATGAACAATATGCAATGTTACAACTCACCAAATCCTAGGAATAAAGTGTTACAAACAATGTATGAGATGGCTCCAATGGATGTAGATCTTGACTCTTGTTTGGATGTAATAGATCTTGAATTGAATGATTGCTTGAATCATGAAAACCCTACATCACAAATGTTAGCTCAAGAAAAAAACATTATGCATGATGACTTTGACATGATGCTTGATACTTGAATGATGCTCTAAATCACTTGATAATCAACACTTGAATGCTCTTGTAAACTCTTGAATTCTCTTTTAATCACCAATTTTCTATTAGGAATGCTCTCATGAAAGTCTTAGGTGAACATGAGTGAAATAACCTTGTATTTATACTTGTTTATGCCAAATTTCTCAAAATTACAACACTACAAGCCGACATCAGATCTAGGAGAATAAAATCCCACCAAGAATTTGAATTTAATTTAAATTTAAGCCACATAGGACTCATATGCCAGAAGTGGCATATGATTCCCATTAGGCAAGGCTTTGAAACACATTTTTCAAGAAATGCTTAGATTCATGTGAAATCTAGATCGGGGCCCCAAAACTTAGGTGGGACCCATATGCCCAAGGTGGCGTATGAGTCCCAAATCACTAAATCTGGTCCATACAATCTAAAAATACATGAATTATGATTAGATGTTGGTTCACGTCGATATTATCCTCAGAAAGATGCATTAATTAAGGCTTGTGGATGCAAAATAAGGCCAATTATAGTATAAAGAAGCCCCATTTATTAATAAAACCCTAGATTAGTGTGAAAGTGTGGTACAACACTTTACAACACCCAAAATAAGGTACCATTAAGTCCATTTAGTTTAAAAGGGCCCAAGACCTGATGTGATTGTGTTAAACACACTACAACACTAAATCAAAGCCACAGGGCCCAAACAAATGTGAAAATGTAGAGGAGTGCATTTTTCTTCATTACAATTATAAATATAATAAATAATATATAAATAATATGATATACTATGTATATATTGTATGAACATAGAATATAAATATAAATATGGAAATAATTTATATATAATTTAAATATAAATATATTAAATAATAATTTAATATAGATATAATAAATAATATATAAATATTTATAATATTATAATATAATATAATATAATAGAGTTAAAGAGAGAATTCTCACAGGTTAAAGATAGTGGTGACATGAAAGACAAACGCACGATTAAAAGAAGGTAGTCATCCATTCAATAATGTGCTCATTTAGGAATATTAGTAATTTGTAGTCAATGCAAATCATGCATATCCTAAATAGATAAAATAATCGTCTTGATAGTTGGAAATTATTCAATGTTCGAATAGGCATGCCAATGCTAGGTCACATTCCACCAACACACTACATACAACACAAAATTAATGAAAGACATGAAGCACACCACACAATGTAGAGTAGGATTACTATAAAACCCATCAAAGAAACAATCTAAAAAGGGACAACTTAAATAAATTATGTCTTCCATAGGTTGGTTTGTAGGTGATTTTGTTGTCCAATTCTTTAGCCTTTGCTTATAGTTTTTTATATAAATTCTAATATGTATTGAAGTACATTATTACTTACATTTTGAAGAACAAGCAAAGGCATATAAAAAAGAACAAATATTATCATATTTCAACCTTGAATTCAACATGATAGTTTGTAGGAAAGAAGGATCAATCATGTAATTAATTTTATTCTTTTATATTATTAGTGATGAACATTTGTTAATAAATAAATTTATATGATTGTTTTTAATTGATTTATTATATCTAAGGTGTTTACGATCTATAATTAATAGGAATTTTTAATGATGTGAGACAATTGATGTTATCTTAAATATTTAAATCTACAAAGTGCATTCAATCACCATTGGTCTGTGTGTCAATGTAAAAGTAATAATCATGCTCCATGAGATACTCAACCATCAAGATTAATGATGAGAGAGGTAGGGTCTCAAAATTCCTCTATCCTTTATAGTTTGGGTAAAATATCACATAATCCATAATAACTCAACTTGGATATAGAAATCAAATTTCTTGAATTTCATAGACTATGCAAAAATTGAGTAAGAAATTTTACTCTTCCATTGTTGAAACAAAACCACACCTTCCCGCAACCAACCATTTGATGCAAATATTGTCACCTACATAAATTTTTCCTCCATCATAAGCATGATAGGAAGATACTTGTTCATTTTGAGGTGTCATATGATATGAGAAACATAATTAGACAAATAACTCTATCCTTCTCTCCTCTCTCTCTCTTTATCTCTCCCTCTCCCCCTCTCCTTCTCCTCTCTCCCTCTCCATATCCATCTCCATCTCTATCTCCATCTCTATCTATATCTCTACCTTCATCTCTATCTCTCTCCCCCATGTTTATCTCTTTAGCTCTCCCTACATCTATCTCTCTTCCCCCTCTATCTTTCCCACTATATCTATCTCTTTACTTCCCTATCTTCTCTTTGTTTATCTCCATCCCTCTCCCTCTCTCTCTAGCTATTTATATATATCTCCCCTATATCCATATCTCCACAACTCTCCCTCTTTACATATATCTCCACTTCTTTATCCTCTCTCTATTTCTCTCCCTCCCTCTCCCTCTAACTATTTATATATATGTAGCACATAAAAGTGCATGCATTTAAAATTTCAGACTTAGTTTAGACCTATTTTAGTGACCCTTGCATTTATGCATTTTCAACCCTTCCTAAATATGCCTTAATTCCCTTTATTATGCATTTTGAGGCCTATTTTCATCATTTTCTGACACTGAAACAAGCATTGAACAAATGCAACCAATCATTAAATTGCTCTGATCAAGTGTGTCATAGAAATTTGGGCTAGGACCCATTCACCCATGGGTGAATAGGTCCCCCCTTTTAGACAAGACCCAAATTTTAATAGATTATTGGCGGCATTTTAACATTCAAAATTCAAATTATATATAAATATCAACTATCGGGATCTAATTGTCAGGAAATTAGAGAAATGCCCATAAATACCTAGTCTTTTCACTATCTCAAAACTAGAATAGCATTCAAACAAGCAAGCAAAATTTCAGAGTCTTGGAGCAACATTATTTGAGATTGCAAATCTTCAAGTCCATTTGCAGATTTGATCAAGCTCTATCACATGATTAAAGGTTGAAGTTTATGGAAGAGCATGATGGATTCTAGGATTGGGAGATGAATTTGGCCACTTCCTCTACATAATGACTTGTTTCCTTAGTTCTCTCATCTTCAAATTTCATTCTACTTGCAACCTAAAGAAAGGTATCATTCCATTTTTCATATTTACTTAGGGTGTTTTTACTTCTCCCTAATTGGATCTTATCATTGTCATCTAGGAATCACACTCTAACGTACTTGGGTAGGGTTTCTTTGCATTTATCTCATAACAACCTTAGATGCACATAAGTTTAGTGTTACCTATTTTTCACTACGAGCTCAAACAGGTAGAGCTGAATCGAATTCATCATTGATAGATATAGAAATTTTCAAGTTTTGCTGCTAAAGTATTCATTATTCATCATAAAGATCAGATTACATCTGAATTATAGTTTTATTGTGCAAGTATTTGAAACAGAAAAATGGAAATTTGTATAATAATTTTTTTTATTCATTTTGTAAAAACATTGAATCTCGCACAAGCCGCGAGAGTAACTGAATTTGATTATGATAATCAAATAATGAATACAAAATTCAATGATAAGCTACACTACTGAAGATAACATAAACACAAAGAAGAGAAGCAATTCACCATTGCCTGTGATGATGAATCACTTTCACTTGATGTCTTTAGTTGTCGTGTCTCTAAGTTGTAGCCTCGTTTTCACGCTCTATGAACCGAAAAAATTATAAAAAGATGATGTTAGAGATGTACTCTAAGCAATGATGAATTGCATTCTACTTTATGCCTACGCTACCAACATGAATGTAATTTACATTCAATCAGGCATTCACCAGATGATTGAGTTACAAAGGCTGATAATCAAGGAACACGAAACTCAATGGAAGCTTTCAGCTTCAATTATTTTTGCTAACTTGTTTGTTTCAATGTGCAGGAACAGGTTCATCATGTTTGAGATTATTTTCATAAGATATTTGGGGAAAAACAGGCTCCCACAAGGTTCGATCCCGACATATCAAGAAGGTATGAAGGTATTCTCTCATTCAACGTTCATATATGAGAGTCATCAAGCATCAAAGAAACAATCATGAACAAGACTGCTACTACAAAATTGATAAAAGTAAATGGGCATACATGTTTCAAAATGCCAAATGATAGTAACCAGATCAAATGGAGACTCAGCCTCTACATTCAAGATAATGTAATGGCATTAAATCAAAAAGCAGTGATCAAACAATAGAGAGCAACCAAGTACAAGAACATTGATATCACAATTCTATCATGGATAGTTATTCATCCAAGAAATGGACAACATAACACAGTCCTAAATATAGAGGAAGAACATATTTATACAAGAAAATAGCCTAGGAGACATTGGAACACAAAGGAAAAGCAGACTGATAGGTACAGTTAAAGAGAACTTGAAGTAGAAAAATTTGTGCACATGCGTTAAGAATAACAGTCCAAATTCAAGCAGTCATATCATGTCATCACGAGAGTAGAGGCATTAAAAGTTCCATGATATCAATAAAATGAGACTAGTATAATATTGTCCTCTCACAGTAGAACTGGATTCCATAAGAAAAGCTAAGGTACAACATGTAATGGTCTTATGTGAAGCTGCTTTTGACTATCAAGAAAGCATTCCATTATTAAGAATTGTTCTATTCATGGAGTATCAACTTTCTCTATTATCATAATACCATTATTTGATAAATACACCGACAGTTTTGGTGTTTACCAAAGGAAATGCAAAGCCAAACAATAGATCAACAAATAGTTGGACATGCTAAAATCTTAGAGACATTTTAGCAAAAGGTTGGATCTCAAAGGTGAAGAAGAGAAGGGGAATACTTTTTCATTTTCAAAAGGCACTACAAGTACAGTACAAGAACAGATAAATCAAGAATGCCCAAATGAATAAATACAAAGATAAAATCTCCTAGAATGCTGTGAAGCCGCGACCTGTTCAAATAAGGCTTACAAATATATAAAGTTATAGAGACAGAGAAGCAAGAAAATCACAGAGGCCAAACTTATGCCACTGAAATAGAAAATTTTAGAAGAATAAATACAACGTAGTTTCTTTAAGTTTTCTACTATCAGGTTGCAGGCAGTCTCAAATGGCGGCTTAAGCAGTATGAATAAATGTATCATAATAATGGAGGGAGCGGCTAGAAAGAGGCTGGAAATATACACAAAAAGGAGAGAAATCAGACTTACCAGTGCCGCCATAGAATATAACTTCTAGAAATCATTTCTTGACATGTATTTGCTAGTGCAAGGCTCTCAAAAGGCGTTCAACACGGCCACAGGATAAAAGATGTCAACAGAAGATGAAAAGACAAGAAGATATCAAAAAAAAAAAAAAAAACTATCACAGCTGTGACTTAATGGCATGGAAATACTTTTAAAATGAAACTAGAAGTGCAAAAAATCCATGTAAAACACCTACCATCATATTCATGAATGAATTTTCTATTCACAAAGAAAGATCAATATGAAGTAGCATGAAAACATGAGGTTTTAGATCTCAAACCCCTAGCTTGTGGAGTTTCTCACCATGGTGGTGCAACAGAGCTTCAAGACAAGCAAAGTCAAAATGAAAAATGATTAGGACTTTAGGGTTCGATGGTATGCCTGCCCTAAGTCGACAAGTCTTTGATTTTTGCTAATATTTTAGAGAAAATCATTATGTTGTATTATTCACCATGGTATTGACTTCAAAGTCAATGAAACCTAATCATGCATTAGGAGGGCCCGTGTATCATGAGATGGACCTGAAAATCCATTTTAAGTTTATTCTTTTGATTTCAAAATAAGTATAAGCCTTAACATTATTTGTAATGTTTATTCAACACTATTAAAGCAATTTCATAATTGTTTTTAATAGTTATTGAATTAAACTATTTTAAAGAGCAAAGTGAACTAAAGATAGAAGTGATGTATGCTATGCATGGAGGAAATAAGTTTTGACTTCAATTCAACGATGTATACAAGATGCTTGATTTAGATTATGCATGGAGGAGGGATATATTGAAAATACTAAAAAAAAAATCGCTCATGCACAAAGTGGAACTTTAGTTTTCAATCATGCAAATCATGCAAATAATGGTGTTTCTTTTAGTTCCTCGTCATTTCACGAGGTGTTTTGATCATGCACATGGAGAGGTGGAGTTTTCTAGGAACAAAGTGCAGTTTGCTTCAATTTTGAGCTATTTTTATCAGGGTTTCCTCCTCTGCTTGGATTTCACATTGGAGATGCAATTTTTCACTTCAGTTAGCTTTCAGTTCATTTTTGGCTACTTTGTGCATGCCTTTTGTATATATTGGAAAAAGTTTATCTTTTTCCTCTAGTTCTTGTTTTTTGCCTTTGCCTTCAACAAAGAAGACTATCTTGTAACTTAGCATTTTATATTTAATATAGTTTTACAACTTTATAGGTTATCATTTTTTGCAAAGGTGTTCCTTCATGATACTAATTGAAATACAGTTCACCTTTCCAATTTTATGTGTTTTGCATGGTTTAAATAATTTAATGCAATTTTGATGAGTTTCATTTTTGAAACCTTCAAATTTTTGTCTTGTTTATGCATGCATATATACAATTGCAGTTCATCACAGGTTGTTAATTGTGCCCAAAATTTGTTTTCTTTTTCCTCTAATTTGTGAAAACTCAATTTTCCTTAATAGGGAAAGAATACATACAGCCTTTTAATGAATTATTAATGTGTTCAAAGTGCTCAAATTGGACTGTGTTAAATTTTTTTCCTAAGGGTATAAGTTGTGAATCATTCTGCAAGTTTACCATCATTTAGGTGCATCACCGAGGTTTTAATTTTAGTTCATGCATTCAATTTAGTCCTTCTTACCCTTTTCTCAAAGAAAACCATTCAAGTACCTAATTGATCATCATATAGGAAGTCGCCCTAGAATCTGGAGGTTCAATATCATTATAGGTCACCCACAACCTGAGTTTGATTCAATGTTTCAACAGATTGCTGAATTTTAACATTTAAGCATTTCGGGTGCAATCTAATTGACAACAGTTAGTGCTCACATACACTATCTTCTATCAGATCTACTGTTGAGGTTTAATTACCAAAACAGGGGTTTGGCTGAGGCGAACCCCCATATAGCCACCCAAAAAAATTCTTTTGTAGTTTTATTATAGGTGACCTAGATCCGAAGATGAAGATTCGTTGGTGCAAGAGAAAAGAGTAGACAGAGGGTTTCAAGATCAAACTTTGAAGTTTTGGAAAGGCCTACAAAGATCCAGTCGCTAGGGGTGACCCAATCGTAATACAACACTAAAATCCTACTTTTGGTGATAGTTACACATTAGTCTACACTTTCTAGATCCACTTGTTGAGCTATGTTTCCGTATGTTTATCTTCAGGAAATTGCATTTATCATACTAGCTCATTTAGTCTAATTAGGTTAAAATCATTTCAATTCATTCCCAAATCATTCCTAAAATATAAAAAGATGCAAATCCAGGTCTGATTGACTCCCCTTGTAGCTTGAAAGACAATCTATGCACCTTGTTGATTTGCATCTTAATGAAATCTTAGAAATGATGGAATACACCATAGGTCATGAGTATTAAACTTAGGGTGTACCACATTTTTATGTTTCAATATATATACCTCTCTATCTATATCTCTATCTCTATCTCTCCCCTCTCTGTATCTCTTTCCCTCTCTCTATTACTTGTCTCTACCACCTCTTTTATCTCTCTCTCGCCCCCTCTATCTCTATCTTCCCATCTCTCCCTCTCCCTCTCTATCTATACTTCATTATCTCTACCTCTCTCTTATTCACTCCATCTCTCTCTCTCTATCCATATCTCCATGCATCTCTCCATCCCTCTTTATCTCTCTATATCTCCCTCTATTTATGTCACTCCATCTCTCCTACTCTCTCTCTATTTTTCTCTCTCTATCTCCCTCTCACTCCTCTCTTGATCTCTTTCTATCCATATCTTTCTCTACCTCTATCTCCTTATCTCTCTATCTCCCTATATATCTATCTCTTTCCATACTCCTCTATATCTCTCTATATTGCCCTCTATCTCCCCCTCTCTACCTCTCTCCATATCTCCCCCCTCTTCTTTCTCTCTCTCCCTCTACCTATCTCCCTCTCTCCCCCTCTTGTATCTCTCTATCTCTCTCTCTCTCTCTCTCTCTCTCTCTCTCTCTCTCTCTCTCTCTCTCTCTCTCTCTCTCTCTCTCTCTCTCTCTCTCTCTCTTCTTGTATATCTATATCTCTCTTTCTATATTCCTATATATCTTTATCTCTCCATCTTTCTCTCCCCCTCTCTCTATCTCCCCCTCTTCCTCTCTCCATCTCTTTGGATCTCAATTTATTTATATATACTCTCTATTTATATGTATGTTTTGTTGAACAATTCAGATAACTAAGAGGGGGGTGAATCGGTTATCTTAAAATATTTTTATTTTCTTTAATTAATCCAAAGCATACTTATACCAATCAGAAAATAATCAATCAGATATGAACATGAATGCACACAATGATACCAAGCACAATGAACACCAAAATTTGCATGTAAACCCAAGAAGGGAAAAACCACGGAGAATGCTAATTCTCAATTATAAAGCACCAGTTAAGGTGACACCGGTTAAGGTGATTTTTATGAAGGTTCACTGCCAAGTTGCTCACTATAGGGTGGCTCACTATCGGTGGGCTCACTGCCCAAATACAAAACAACAAGTTACAAAATGGTCTCACTGACAAAATTAAACTGATGAAGTTTCATCTACATATTTATGAATTCAGTTGCGGTTAAGAGCACAAATTTTGTCTGCAACAGATCCGGTCAAGAATCTTTTGTACACCTTCCTTCCACAGCCTTCACAAAACTGATTACTTCTTCATGGCACTTGCCTTCAACTTCCTCTTTATTTTCTTATCACATAAATATTTGCATGCCTTTATATGTTTGCACACATCATACTACTTCCATACTACATTTCTTCAATCAAAAAAGATGTTCTATATATATATATATATACATATGTATACCCGTAGAATAGAATAAGTCGGTGACACACAATTCCATTTCATGCTTCCAAAAACTCCTAAGTTGGCCAAGCAAAACAAGTCGGTTTGAAGAACAACCTTAAAATATTCAATAAGGCCTTGCACACTAACACTAGACCCAAAAGATAGGTCACACATAAAGATCTTCTTACCATGTTACCAAGGGACCAAAAATAGGTTATACACAAGATAGCATAATTTCCAAAAGATAGAAAACTTTGAATTACATGAAATATATTCTAGAGCCGATGAGAACACCACAACCAAGACCAAATCTTGATTATCATCAATTTCAGTGTCAATCAAAGAAGCACAACTTGACATACAAAAACTTGTAACATGCTACAAGAAGTTTCAGATAGCAAGGCTACCTGGAGTAAGCTTTGAGCACAACAGACAATATCAAAACATTAGTCTTCATTATACTGCATTGACTAAATTCCATAAATGTCCCCAAAGAGAAGTACTACCATATATGTAACATCATAGCATATGATAGGATAGATCATTTATATATATCATCCAAAGCAAAACCTTCCGGATCCAAGGTTTTGACATCAATGACAATAATGCTAAATCATCTCAACAACTTCTCAACAATCTCCCCCTTTGGCATTGATGGGAAAACAACAAAAGTTCAAAAACACAAAACTCAAAAGTCCAAAACTCCAAGCACTCCCCCTTTGTCAAGAAATTCGATACCTCTTCTTGTTTTTGTCCTTCTCTTCATCTTTCTCCCCCTTTTTGCCATCAAAGGTAAAGGGACAAAAATTGAATATTCAAGAACTCAAGTAAAAATAACACTTTTTACATCAAATTTTTTCCTGTACCTTTCTCTCACAGTTGGAAGAATCCTCTTCCAAGCTAGCATTGTAGAAACCATTTTGGCACTCATACTATCTAGTAGAGTCAACAACATTAATGAGGATGACCTGTCCAGAGACAGGTACTATTGTTGACAATCTTCCACATGAGAAAGTATCCTGAAGAGATGATCCAACTAGACCTCAACAATTTCTTTGACCAGCCAGAAAGTTCTAACCAAGTCTTCACTTTGTCTTTGTGCAGACAATAACTCTGCTTGCAACTCACCAACTCTTATTCTTTTTTTTCCATCTTTATCTTTGAAGAAATCAAAACTCTTTCCAATATTATTCATCTCAAATTCAATAGCTTCAATTTTGCTTCTAAAATTATCAACAACAATAGACCATCAAAGACAATACCTGTAGATTTCAAACATCTCCTTAATGCATTCTCTTGTATCACCAATGTGTTTGGATAGCTTATGTTTGGCTTTGAAACACCTTCTCTCAATCATAGCTTCGAACTTATGTCTTTCAGGTCCTTCCAGCAACATCCTTTCTTCAACAACTTCTACTAGATCATTCGGTAATGAGTCAGAAACATCTGAAATAGTAGTACCCTTTTTAAGTAGATAATCAACCAAAGCATCATCAATTTTAAGCCTTTTGACAAGAGACCAGGAACACCACATTTCACCAATCTTCTTCATATCACCTTCATCTAACACCGACCGAATTTCATCTGGATCGAAAGAATCAAATCTGGGCAGAGACTCTTCTTCCTTCTTCTTTTCTAAGATAGTGATGGCATCTTATGTGTTAACTTTCCTCCTTTTAGGTTTCAGAGGGGAACCACCAATAACAACCTCCAACTAATTCTTACTAGAGGAGGAACCCTCCTCAAACTGACTGCTAGGCATAACACTGGAGCATAGATCCATCTGCAAGGATGAGAAATAAACTTTGCATACACTTGATTTATCTTCCATACATTCCAAATATTTGTAAACTTGCTTTTCGACAGGGATGTCGGACTTCCACTTAGCATTCTCCTTTGCTGGTAGCGAACTTAGAAAGTAAAATACCAAGCATATGAGCAGAGACCCAAATTGGAAAGGATAACTCTCAAGCAAAGACATTCTGACATTCTCAATTAGGTTTTCCATTATTAGGCTACACAAATCAAACTACTTGTTTTCATTTACCATCATGTGTGCAAGATATACAACAATAGTCGAAGTAGAACCTTCACGATTTCTAAAATAGATTTTGTAAGTGATATCATAAGAAACATACCTTACTACAAGATTTACAATCATATTTATCAGTAGAGCTTGGGGGTCTTTTTTGATACCAATAAGTTCCTCCACGTATCTGTATTTCACCATTTTCTTCCCAGGGAGGTCACCAACACTACACAAACCAGTAATAGCTTCAATGGCTTTCTTTGTGATTAGATAGGGTTTGTCCAAAATAATGTTTCCATCCTTGAATTGACTCAATAGGAACAAGATAAATTATTTGTATGCAAACCAGGGAAATTCTCTCCATAAATCCATATCCAGAGCATTTTTGTTCTGCAATTCATCTGTCCTCAACCCTAGTTCCATTTCCTTCATCTTCTGATGATCAAACTCATCCAACTCAACTCCCTTCATCCTTAGCAAAATACCACCACTCGATTCTCTATCAATGGATTCCATCGTCGCGCTTGTCTTCTTCAGTCTTTTATCGCTCCATAAACCTTCTTCTTCTCCTTCTTTGAAAACTGTGAGAAATGATTTTGAAAAACTTCACCTTTTATCCTTAATTTCTCATGATGATTTTTCTGCCAAAGATGCACAATGATGACTCCAACAATTGTACTTCATTTTTTCAATCAACCAGATTAAGCTATATCATACATCATCAACAGGTTCAAACTTAATCATGTTGAAAACATATCAGTATTACTTCGAAGAGGGGGGGGACCGACAAGATATGCAATGTGAAACTCCCCCTGATCCAAGGCAGATTAGCTCAGATACCAATAGGGCATGTATAGGGATCTGGTACCATAGAAGTGTTATCCACACTTGTTTCCTTTTTCTTCCAAACCATGACCGTCTTCTTCTTAGATTCATTTGATTTTGCAACCTTCTTTTTGTTCTCAGGCTTTTCCAGAGCAACATATTTGCATGTGTTAGCATAGTGTCTAGGTTGACTGCACTTGTAACATATTTTTCCTGACTTAGCTGAGTGAGACCTTATAGGTCTGCACTTATTAGCTTTGTGACCATAACCATAACATAAATAACAATAACCATGAAAGAGATTGTTCATTCCATTCCTTCTTATCGGGTTAGATAATTCACTTTTGCAATGACTTGCTTTGTGACCAAACTTGCAACAGTTAAAGCATTGGGTATTCAGTTCCATCTTGCTTCTACATTCTACAGCCTTATGTCCAAAAAAAATTCATAGAAAATGGTGACCATTGAATGAAGTACCTTTGAGCATTTGGTTGCCTAACCGGAGTGTTGGGTGAAAACTATGTAATCATCTTTTCAATAGATTACACAACCTTGACTTTAGCCATAGCTATGTGAGATTTTAATCTCCCCTCTAAGCAAGGGGAGGTGACCTTCTTACTACCAATAGAAGCTAAGTAAAACTAACTAAAGTATTTACACAATGTACACTATACTTACGAAATGAGGGGGGTGTGACATTCATGCTTCTCTCTTTTTTCAGAGAAGATGTTTTACAATGCTTCATAGTTGGAAGTTCTTAATTTATGATAACTTTAAACTAACAATGAGCAATACAACTAATATCTCTATCTTCTCAAAGCACAGCATAGAGATATCAAATATGGTGATAATAAACAGTAAAATGGAAAAGGAAAGCTCACGAAGGCACAAAGTCATTTCGTAGCTTTTTCACTAATGGATCTGTGAGAAATGTATCATTTTCTGCATTAGGAGCACAAAGTCTTCTTAGATGTAGCAATTCCTTCGAACAACATGAAAGATTACAAGCACAAAGTCTTGTAGATATTTCAACAAAAGTATCCAAACACAAACATAAATACAAATAAGGAATGTAATACAAAGTTTACATAAATTACTTGAAGTCCTTCAGATATCATATACCAATCACCACCAAATAAAATCAATTCACAAGATTATCGAATCCAACAAAAATTCTAGTTTGCAATCCTCTTCTTTATTGATCAAATTTCATTCACAAAGCATGAACACAAAGTTTCACAATTCTGCTTCAAAAAGGGCAGCACTTCGTTGCATAATACTAAAGGTAGCTATTACAATAGAAATTCCTCTTATTTATAAAAGAGAGGGATGAGAAAAAATAGGAAATTAGTTGAGTAAAGTTAGGAAAGTTAGGTGAGTTAATTTAGGAAAATCTCACCTAACTTTGACTAAAGTCAAAATGTAATTTGTCTTCATGAAATTACATCTCATATTTTCAGTGTAATTACATTTCCTAAAAAGACATTTAAGATGTCAGAAATTATTTACAAGATGCACAAAAGGGATGCATAAAAAATTCTAACACTGGAGATCAGGAATGTTCATGGTTCCTTGCTTGGGCGCGGAGGTTTTCATTCTTCTTCTTGGTCTCCTGCATGAATGTTTCATCTGGACCAACGATGTAATCCACAATGGTGTGAATCCTCGTGATCGATCTCATGGGGGATGAGTGAACCTTTTTGCGTCTATCAAGATGCATCTTGAGGTTATCAAGAGTGAGCCTTGCATCACAAATAACATTCATAGAGGCTTATGAAAAATATGCACTCTCTACTAGCTTCATGATGGCTTCTTTGAAGATCCTAGAAAGTTATGTGGCCATAAGGAAGATACAATTTTCTTCAAGGAGCTGTCCTGGTAACTCCTTAATTCCTTTTTCAAGGACTGGACAATTCCCTTCGACATCTTCCTACACTCGATGGAGATCTTCAGTAAGAGATTTGATGATTTGGATATGGTGCTTCAGTGATTCTCTTACTTCTATGTATTTCTCCTTGTCGGGAATTACCTCGGCTTCCACCAATTTGCTGAGATTTGCATGTTTCATTTGTGACCACAACAACAGGAATTTTTCCATTTCTTTGCACTCTTGAGAAAGAACGTCTTCTTCCTTATCAAGCTCTAATTTGAGCTTGGCTATCTAAGTAGCTTTTTCATCAGCAACAATTATAATCTGAGAATCATGTTCTACAATTTTATTAATAAAATCAAATCATATAACACTTTTCCTTTGGAAGCAAACTTCTCAGCCTTCTTCATAGTTGGGTCCTCAACGCTTATCATTGCCAATGGTTGTGAATTACTTGATGATCCTGCAAGTCTCTTTAAAACAACAACATAATGATTTGCCTTCTGTTTGTAGGCATCTTGAGCTTGCTCCATTTTGTCCAGTCTCCCTACCAGGATATTCAAGGTTACCTGTGCATCTACCTTTGCACTTGCATTTGTGAACTTGCCAAGTTGGAATCTTGTCACTATGTAGTCCTCCATATTGAAATCTCCCTCCTCCTAAGGTGGTACACCTTTCTCTGCATAATTTTGACTGGCCTTGTCAACGTGAAGTCGTGAATACACTTTCGCCCTTTTCTTCCTCTTGGCTTTTGGAGGGGCTGTCTCTTCAAGATCAAGCTCTTTTGGAGAAATAATCTACTTTTTGCGCTTTGATACTTGAGATACCAACCAAGGAGGAAGAGAGGAGGTATGAGCTTCTTGGTTCACTGTCAACTCTTTTGTCACTGCCACTTCTTCAGGAATGTCTGGTATAGTGACAATTGGCATAGTGTCTGTCATAACTGCTCCTGTAGTCTACACATCAAGTTGATTATGCATGGATTCATTCATGAACCTGTCAAAATCAGCGTTTGAAGTGAAATCATAGGATGGTGATGACAAACTGGGAATAGATGGAGGGCTCGACAAAATGTCAATTGTTTGTATACTTGTCACTGAAGGAGTATCAAGTACGGTTGATGCTGCAGGGGGTGATGAAATGACCACTGCAGGTATTGTAGACGTAGGAATAGGTGATGAAGGAAAAGGTGGTGGAGGATAGTTTGGATTGGGAGGTGTGCGAGGAACATTTGAAGTTACGGGTGATGATGTCCGAGGAAGATCTTCAACTACATTCTCATGTGGAGACGTAGTTTGTTCTCCATCAAACCCGAGTTCCTATTGATCAACCTCTCGTTCTTCTAACTCCTATTCACCTTCTTGATCACCTTCATACTCTTGTTCACCTATGAAATCTTCTTCCTCATCAGAGTCTATTTCTTTTGAATCTTCTTCTTCAATGGATTGGTCACTTGAATTTTCCTCTTCATCAGAATCTATCTCTTTGAAAACGGGTCCTTTTCCTTTGGTGCGACATGGTTCAAATTCCATAGTTTCTTCTTCTTGGATGGCTTGTGTATCCTTTTCTCCAACTATGAACTTAATCCTAGGCCCTCTTTGGGAAGAAGAAGGAATAACCGCTTGTTTATCTTTCATGTGGAGTTCGCATTGTTGGCCAACTTTTGCTCCGAATTCCTCACCTTTTGATTCCATCTTGAAAGTTTTCATCTCAAAGCCATGCTTGTGTAACCACTCTGAAGTGTTAGCCAATATTGGCACCAACCTCTCTATGATGGAGATACATTCCTTCTTGGACCATTGGATTGCAGGAAAATGTCTCTTGTAGATTTCTTGTTCATCATAAGCGGCGTTCATGATGTCACTAGGATATGTGAAATCCTCTGGTAGATCAGAAACACCAAGATCTTTGATCTATTATATGGTTAGTCTGCAGTAATCCATCTTATGGATAGCCTCTTCATCTCTGCAATCAACCCAGATGTCCTCAAAGTGGTACTTGTGTTGATGACCCTTTTTCAACCTTTGTTTTACATTCTGATAATCAAAATCAAATCTATGTCTATAGGTCCTTATTGTCATGATCTGCATTTTTGCATAGACCGACTTGGCTTTTTGCACACTTTTGATGGTATACCTACCGATTGTCAATGGAAACTTGAATTCTATTTTGTGAATGTCCATCTATTCTTTATGAACTAAAATCAGTTGTCTGCACAACTCCATAAGTACGCACTTGTCTGAAGGATACCTAGGCAGCATATAAGGACATCCAATGTAGCACCCTACCCTTATGTAAGTAAAGGTTGGAAATTGAAAGAACAAGCATTCGCCCTTGCTTACCACCTTGTATGCCTCATCTGAAACTCTCTTCTTTTAGAGAGTTGGATCAAACCTATACATCAGAGGTGCGAAGAGATCATCTATGACCCTTTTGAAATGATGAAGTCTCTCATTTAGCTCCAACTGATAAAAGTACTTGTACACAGATTCAGTATGTCTACTACCCCTTGTAGAAAGCCCCGGGAATTGTCTCATTACAACTGCAACATATACCAGATAGGAAGTCATATAAAAATTCAAAGTGGCGAGCACATTAATCAACTATTCATGGATCTCATCACTGATTTTCTTTCCCCAGTCAATATGGGCCTTCTTCCTCCATATGATTCGGATTTATTCATACATCCATTCCTGAAAGTGAGAAGATTTTGGAAAACCCTTGACCCTGCTCAAAAGAGTGATCATGTCCCTGACATCCTCCTTGAAATCACTTCGTGGGAGTCCTTTCGGCCATCTGGAAATATTATGCCTGGATTCTTTCAACCACTAAGTGTTTATCAAGGTTTTAGCCTTATTAGGATCAGCATCGTAGACTTCTTGTGCATGTTGCATCGAAATCTCCATATATTGTTCCATGTGTGGAACTCTAAAAACAATATCAAAGAAGTTGGGATCAAGCCTCATTATCTCTCGCCCAGAGGAATCTTTCACACTTCTGGTTTCTCGGATGTAAAGGGATGTCACTTGGAGGAAAAATTTAGTATTGTGAGCTAAATTTGGAAACACAAACACCAAATGTAGAATACTATGCACAATGGCTCTCAAATTATCTTTAAGAGGATTTTTCTCAGTCCTTTTGATGAAATCTTCAAGGTCTTGATGACCGACCTCGGTATCCTTTATCTCATCAACCTTGGAGATCACCATTGTAGGTGGAAAAACACCTTGGTACTTGTATTTCATTTTGCATTATTTTTCCTTGGAAGATGATGGAGACTTCCTAGATATCATTTGAGAGCAACTGGATCAAAGCAGCAACTTCGAGGATCCCTTGAGGAGATTTGAAAAGGAACTGCAAAGATGGTGAATCAACAAACGTTAGTCAAAAAAGCAGGATTGGGATGTGTGAAGTGAGCAATGATGTTGAGAAAGCATGAAATGAGCAATGAAGTACGAAAAATGATGAGGAAGTGAAGAAACAGGGTTCAAAGCGAAGCCAAAACAAGTTTGAAGTGTTTTTGGGAAAAACTGCCAAAAGTGCAATGGCACTGAAAATCAGTGTATTTGCACTTGGGAGAAGTGACTTCAGGTGCAATGGGGCTGAAAATCAGCGCCCTTGCACTTGAAGTGTTAGTTTGTGAAAAAATATGTCAGGGCGCTAAAAAAGCCCGCCCTGACACTTAGCTCCTTGTTTGCAAGAGTTGTAGGTGTAGATACATGAAAAATAAATGCCTTTGCAAATTAGGGAAGACCACTCCAATGTAGGAAAAACACAAATGAAGTGTAATGATGTTGAAAAAACACCGCCTAACCAATAAAATGTATGAACCTTTCCACTTGAAACACACTTTGGTGTAATAGTCTTGAATTTCACCATCATAACAATCATGTGAGCAAAACTCACTCACAAAAATGAAGGTTTCATTCATTGGATCGAGTTATTTTCAAAACCCCTTGCATTTTTACCATTAAAATAAAGAAAACAAAGGCACGATGGGAAGACAATGAAAAACAATGAAACCATGAAAATCATGAAAGAGAGATAGCGAAATGAAATGTTACATACACACACTCTAATCACAACAAAAATGCCAACTAAAATGTGGAGAAAAACTCAACCAAAAAAGAGGCATGATTTTAGACTCAAACGCACGGAGGAAGGAATGAAAATGAAAGAAGAAAATGAAGCATAACTGAAATGCATTTGCAGATCAAAGAGAATTAACTAAGTAACTCTAAAATCGAAAGGAAAGAAAGAAAGAGTGGAAGAAATATGACTTACCACAGAAAAAATGAAAACCTAGCTGAAAGAAGTTTGAGATTTCTTCAAAAATATGTTTTTGAGGATGCAAAATGGTTGCCTAGCCAAAATAGGTGAAAAAAAATGTCAACAATGAAGAAAAAGTAACCTAAAATCACTTTTAAGTGATTTACAAATGAGGAGAAATAACTCAAGTTGCACATTTAATGAAGGAAAGATGAAAGGCATAAATCAACGAAAAGTGCATGTGGGTCAAAAATCACCACCCTCCTTATTTTGGCTAAGTCTGGAGAAAAAGTGCAATGGCGCTAAAAATCAGTGCCTTTGCACCAAGTCACAATTTCACTTAAGTGTAAGAGTGTTGTAAAAGCCTGCCCTTGCACTTTTGATACTTAGTCAGTTTTCTTGAAAAAGTTGGAGCGCTCTTTTTAGGAGCTTTTGCGCTTTTGCCAATTTCACTAAGTATAGACAACGAGAGTTCACGAAGGTGCTCGTTTTGAAGGTCTTTGCGAGACGAACACAGATGGACGCTCAAACAGACTGTTTGAGACTTTGGAACACACTTTGAGGCGGATTAAAAATCACCTCATTTTACGTGCTTGAACATCATGGACCTAGGAAACAAACAAGTTTCGTAGGGGGTTATCTGTGGAACAAGCGCTGCTAGATTTTGGGATAACACAGAGGTCTTTTTGTAGGTGCATTAGAGTTTCAGACCTTTCTTGTTACAACTGATCTTGCTTCAGCTTCAATTGCTTTGTCTTCACCCTTAGTGTTTTGATTTGAGCTTTCACCGGTGAATCTAATTCCTCCCTTATCCTTGTGGCATTTCTGTACGGACAAAAGTTGATCCAAAATTATGCTACTTTCATATAATCTTTCTTTTTTTTTTAGCCTTCTTAACTCTTGATCTAACTTCTCATTTCTTTTGATTTATGTTTTATGGTATCTTTAAGATTTTCTTCAGTCTTTTTCCATTCTTCCATTTTTTGTTTGATAGTATCTTTGAGATTTTCTTCAATCTTTTTGCATTCATCCAATTGTTGCTTTAAATCCACAATGCTTTCCTTTGACTCCTTTAATTCTTAGTTGACCTCTCTGTGTCTTGCTTTGAATTTTTGGATTTTCTCCCTTAGCTTCGAAATACAAGCATTTGCTTCCTTGACGTTTTCTTTCAATTCTTCATTTTCAGATTTTGTGCTTTCCATATCATCTAACATTATTTTTAGTTCTTCCTCAAAGTGATAAGTTCTTGCCATTTGTTCAAATTTCTAAGATCTCCCTGAAGTTGTTAAGCTCTATCTGCAAGTGACCAAGCTCTAATACCTATTACCCAATTTTCACCTACAAGCTCAATCAGGGGAAATTATATTTTAAAATTCAGCACGTGGATTAAATGCGGCTCCCATAAGGGTTGAGCCCAGCGTGCAGGTTTTCGGTTTTCATTGGGAAGATCACACATCTGATGCTATTTCACAAGGAGGTCTATTGGAGAGCTTTGCCTCAGTCATATTTGGCATAAAACTCATCAAAGAGGAAAGTCGGCAAGACCCTCTTGTTGTCTTGTCGACTAGCAGTGCATTCTGTTCATTAGGAATATACCAGTCGGCCAGACAGTTTAATCGCCATGGGTTGCTATACCTCTCGCTGATCGCTGCACATAAGGCTAGGCTCGCCAAAAGTTTTTCCTTCGACATAAGGTCCTGCCGACAGGGTTGGGGTCTCATCGAACAGAAAGGGTCTGAGCTCGCCAAGAGATAGAGGCTTCAGCGTGAGGTCTTCCCGACCAACGAAAGTCACGCCGAAAGTTGTTCACCAGGGCTGGCATCGAGGAGAGGGGTTCACATTCGCCAAGAGGTCTCGGCGAAAAGAAGAGGTCTCGCCAAAAGAAATAGGAGATCAGGGAGATGTCTTGGTGACTAACAGAGGTCTCAGCGAAAAAGAGTGCCTTCGCCAAGAAATGAAGACCTCGCTATGAGGTCCCGTTGACACATGGGTGTCTCACCGACGGAAGGCACAATGGTATAATGATAGGGTTCGGCGTGAGGTCTTCCCGAATTTCCAGTGTCTCACCGAAAGAAATCTTTGAGCCCGGAGAGGTGGTTTGTGTTCGCCAAAGGTCTCATCGATGCAAAAGATCACGTCGATATAGATGACATCACCATAACGTCTGGCTGTCAGAGTGATGTCCTACCGATAGCAGGGTGTTGTCAGTGAAATGAAATGAGTTCGGAGGGAAGTCTCCCCAACCCGATGGTGTCTTGGCGACAGGAGAGGAGCCCTCGGTGAGATGTTGAACTCGGGGTGAGGTCTCAGTGACTAATGATGTCTCGGCGACTAACAGAGGTCTCGGAAAAAGTTGTGTCGTCTCTATGATGTCTCCCCAACTTGTAAAAGTCTCCTCGACAATGAGATGAGTTCGCCAAAGCATATTTCCTTCGGCAAAAGGGTCTTCCCAATAGCGATTGTCTCGGCGACCACTGTGGATATCGGTATGACTTTTTGCCTTCCCCATGAGGTCCTGCCGACCCGATAATATCCCGGTGAAATGGAGATATCAATGAAAGGTCTCGCTGACCAAGAAGGGGTCTTGCCAAAATGAAATGAGCTCAGAGAGAACAAAGGAGCTTTCCATGATGTCTCACCGACTGGTGATACTCTCACCGACATGTTTTGTGTCTTCGGTGTAACATGAGGAGCTCGACATGATGTCCTGCCGACAAGTGAGGTCTCAACGATGGAAAAGGATATCGGTATGACTAATGGAACCCGCTATGACCTCTTGCCGATGAATGTTTGACTTGTTGATGGTGTATATGATAGCGATAGGACTCTTGGCGCTCGCTATAACTCTTGCCAAATGCGGGTGTCTGGGCGATGAAATGTGCATATCGGTATAATTCCTGTAGCTCAATATGAAGTCCTGCCAATAGTCCCAAGCTATGTCGACCGTCCTGTGAAGTATACTCACATCGGGGAGACACAATTAGTGTCTCACCGACATGCGATGTTGTTTGAGGGACCCTTTGACCATCTGGAATCTATGGGGCACGAGTTCGACCAATCAGATGGGAGCTAAGGATGCACGATGAGTTGTTTGACTGCCTAACTCCCCCTGTGGACGAGATCGACACAACATAAGCAACGTGTATCTGCTCTAAGAATAAAGCGATGAATCAGATTGATATCTAGAAGGTGTCATCGAGCAACAGAAAGGTGGAGACCACAGGGACAGCTGGGATGTCAACTGGCAAGAGTTTATCAACATTTATGGTAACGCTCAGAATCATTCAAAGCGGCTCTGAGGGAAGTTTGAGAGTGGACACGATGACTAGAAGTTAATGCTGTGGTTGCAAAAGATCAAGGAGGCCATTCCTGGAGCAACTCTTCACCGACATAGACAACAAGGATTCAATCGAACACAACATTAACTACATGAAAAGATCTAAAGGCAGATATTTTTGTAAGCCCAGAGGGGCCGACATCTTTTTGTATATAAGGAATTTTTGCCTCTTTGTAAAGGAGTTCTTCTGATGCTTTTCAAAAGTTTATGACTTTTGCAGTCCTTTCTCATATTAGCAAACTTTTGTAACTCAATTTTGGAGATGAAATTCAATAAAGACCTTGATTACTATTGATTTGAAGCTCTTGCCTACTTTCTCTTTGCATTTTTGTGTTCAGTCAGCTGATTGATAAAGCTTTTAGTGAGGTAAATGTTTATTTCCTTCGAGCTTTGTCTCAGATTTTAGAACCTTTATGCAGAAAGCATGTTTTTGCAGGTTACAAATTGTGTCAAAAGATGTAATGAATTTTAGATGTGAAATTAAATTTCCTTCTAGGAATCTTAGCACCAAGACCTATTTGTGAAACACTTTTGCAAAAATATATGCAGAAGTGAGTTGTGAAAATTTATCTTCAGTCATTGCAAGCAAGTGTAGGAAGTCAGGTTTCAAATCCAAGTAACGTTTAGGTGCATCACCATAGGATTTAGTTTTAATTTTAAAGCATTCTCCTTCTCCCTTTTCCTTTCAAAAATCAGTAGTTTTAGGTGATAGCACAAAGGAAGCCGGCCTTCTCCGGAGGTTGACCTCTGTCTATAAGTGACCCACAGCTTTGGAGGTCTTCCCATGTTACACTAAGGTGTTGAACATCAGGTTCAACAAGGGTGCAATTTCAGGTGATAACAATTTTGGCGCACTCAGTAGGACTATTTGAATTAGAATAGTTTAAAGAGTACATATTACTATTGGTTTTTTGATATGCAGCCAGTAAGTTTTGAGTCTTTCAGACTGATGACATTAGCATATCATGGAAACTTTGAGTTTGGAAGTAGTAGAAAAGCCAGTGCACTAATAAGAAATCTAGCATACTGAGAGATTTGGTGTCTACCTCAGTATCAGTTAGCCTTTGGAGGCAGTTTGGACAATACCTGGCGACTCCGAGCTCAAATCTTCTAGTTTCAACAAGTTCAGTGCTGGTATGTTTCAATTACAAGCTTAATATTCTGATTTTCAGCATTCATATGAGTAGAGATGACAAATTTTCATGGTCACCATGTATACCCACTTTAGTTTCATGAAAATCCTGTCAACCAATCAACCTATCAGCCATATCAGGCCAATCATGTTGCTGGTTTAATCACAAACAACCATGCAACAACAACCTATCAACATGCTCAACATGCTTACCTCCCGCCCACCCCTGTTCAGTCTTCAGATCCACATTTGGATGTCCAAAATCAACTCCAAGAGGTTGATTATATAAACAATAACATGAATAACATGAAGGACA
Organism: Sequoia sempervirens; assembly: GCA_007258455.2. NCBI lineage: Eukaryota > Viridiplantae > Streptophyta > Pinopsida > Cupressales > Cupressaceae > Sequoia > Sequoia sempervirens. Next base: position 898,913,330 of record VDFB02281492.1, read on the forward strand.
AATTGTCGAACATCGCAAGGTAGATAGAATATTCTAGGAGGCAGTAGGAGTATGATCAACAAGAAGAAGAAAGGGGCTCAATGTAATGTTTGGTGCTCAGTGTAAGGTCTTGTCGACCGCTGATGGTCTTGTCAAAATAGAAAGGTACATCGGTAAGACTCTTGTTGTTCGCCATAGGGTCTCATCGACATGATGTCTCGCCAAAGTGAAGCAGCATTGGCGAAGGAAAGAAGTTCGACAAAAGGTTTTGCCAAAAGTCGAGGGTCTTGCCGAACAAGTAGGAGCTTAGAGAGATGCTTCAGCGAAATGAAGAGAGCTCGGTGAAAGGAGGTATTATCGACAGGATGTCTTGCCGATGGTTGTTATTCATGCCGACATGTTTTGTGCCTTTGGTATAATGAAAAGAGCTCACTATGAGGTCTGTCCAACCATCATATGTCTTGTCGAATTTTGTTGCAAGGTCTAATCGCATCAGGGAGACACATTTAGTGTCTCACTGACATCCAATTCTGTCTGAAGGACCTTTGACCATTTGAAAATATATGTGGCTCTAGTTCGACCAATCGGAGGGAGCTGAGGACGCACCATGAGCCGTTTGACTGTTTAACCCCCCCTTTGCGAAGAAGATCAATAGAATGAAAGCAATGTGGATCTGCTCTGAGATAAAGTGATGAATCAGTTTGATATCCAGGAGGTGTCATCGATAAACAGAAGGGCGGAGACTGTAGAGACAGCTGGGATATCAACTGGCAAGGGCAGATCGACATTAATGATAATGCTTTAGAGCATTCAAGGTAGCTTGACAGGGAGATTCAAAGGTGGACACGAGGACCAAAAGTAAATGCGTTGCAAAAGATCAAGGAGGCCATTCCTAGAGCAACTCTTCAGCGACATAGACAGCGGGGACACAACATTAACTTCCTTCAAAAGATCTAAAGGGTAGATCTTTATGAACACTGATATTTTTGTAAGCCCTAGGGGCTGACACATTTTAGTATATAGGGCATTTTTGCCTCTTTGTAAAGGAGTTTGGATTATGCATTCTAGAGAGTTAGTGATTTTTCCTAAAATCCTTTCTCAACTGATGTAGATTTTGTAACTCATTTGGAGTTCTTCTGATGCTTTTCGAAAGTTTGTGACTTTTGCAGTCCTTTCTCAGATTAGCAAACTTTTGTAACTCAATTTTGGAGATGAAATTTAGAAAAGACCTTGATTACTATTGATTTGAAGCTCTTGCCTACTTTCTCTTTGCATTTTTGTGTTCAGTCAGCTGATTGATCAAGCTTTTAGTGAGGTAAATGTTGATTTCCTTTGAGCTTTATCTCAGATTTTAGAACCTTTATGCAGAAAGCATGTTTTTGTAGGTTACAAATTGTGTCAAAAGATGTAATGAATTTTAGATGTGAAATTAACTTTCCTTCTAGAAATCTTAGCACCAAGACCTGTTTGTGAAACACTTTTGCAAAAATATATGTAGAAGTGACTTGTGCAAATTTATCTTCAGTCATTGCAAGCAAGTGTATGAAGTCTGGTTTCAAATCCAAGTAACATTTAGGTGCATCACCATAGGATTTAGTTTTAATTTTAAAGCATTCTCCTTCTCCCTTTTCCTTTGAAAAATTAGTAGTTTTAGGTGATAGCACAAAGGGAGTCGGCCTTCTCCGGAGGTTGACCTCTGTCTATAAGTGACCCACAGCTTTGGAGGTCTTCCCATGTTACACTAAGGTGTTGAACATCAGGTTCAACAAGGGTGCAATTTCAAGTGATAAGAATACCAACTGTTGAATAGTCCAGATAACTGAGAGGGGGGGTGAATCAGTTATCTGAAAACAATTTTCTTTTCTTTAATTAATCTAGAGAAGACTTATACTAATCATAAAATACTCAATCAAATATGAACATGAATACACACAACAATACCAAGCACAATTAACAACATAATTTGCGTGGAAACCCAAGAAGGGAAAAACCATAGAGAATGCTAATTCTCAATTATAAAGCACCAGTTAAGGTGATTTTTACAAAGGCTCACTACCAAGTTGCTCACTGCAGGGTGTCTCACTGCCTAAATACAAAACAACAAGTTACAAAATGGTCTCACTGACAAAAGTGAACTGATGAAGTTGCATCTACATATATGCATGAATTCAATTTTGGTTAAGAGCACAAATTATGTCTATAGCAGATCTGGCCAAGAATCTTCTGCACACCTTCCTTTCACAACCTTCGCAAAATAGATTACTTCTTCATGACACTTGCCTTCAGCTTCCTCTTTAGTTTCTTGTCAAATAAACCTTCACACCCCTTTATTTGTTCGCACACATCATACTACTTCCATACTACATTTCTTCAATCAAAAAAGATGTTCTATATATATATGCATATGTATACCCGTACAACAAAATAAGTCGGCCACACACAATTCCATTTCATGCTTCCAAAAACTCCCAAGTTAGCCAAGAAAAACAAGTCGGCTAGAAGAACAACCTTGAAATATTCAAAAAGGCTTTGCATGCTAGCACTGAACCCAAAAGATAGGTCACACATAAAGATCTTCTTACCACGTTACCAAGGGACCAAAAATAGGTTATACATAAGACAACATAATTTCCAAAAGATAGCAAACTTTGAATTACATGAAATATATTTTGGAGCCGATGAGAACGCCACAACCAAGACCAAATCTTGATTATCATCAATTCCAGTGTCAACCAGAGAAAGCACAACTTGACATACCAAAACTTGTAACATGCTACAAGAATTTTTGGATAGCAAGGTTACTTGGCATAAACTTTGAGCACAACAACCAACATCAAAAGATTAGTCTTCATTATACTGCATTGACTTAATTCCACAGATGTCCCCAAAGAGAAGTACTACCATATCCATAACATCATAGCATATGATAGGATAGATCATTTATGTATATCATCCAGAGCACAACCTTCCAAATCCAAGGTTTTGACATCAACAACAACAATGCTAAATCATCTCAACAACTTCTCAACATGTTTATCTATCTCTTTTTCTCTCTATCCCTTTTCCCCTCTCTCTAAATATCCTTATATATATATCCCTCTCCCTCTCCCTCTCCCTCTTCCTCTCTATCTCTCCCTCTTCATCTTTGTATCATCTTGATCGCTCCCTCTCCCTCTCTATATATATATATCTTCATCTCTACCCATGTCTTCCTCTCTCCCCCTCTATCTCTAGAAATGTCTCCATCTCTCTACCTATCGGGTTGTCTCTCCCTCTCCCTCTTCCTAGACCTCTATATCTATATCTCTTTGCCTCTCTATCTCTATCTCTCCATATTTATTTTTCAATCTCTCCCTGTATCTCTATCGCATTATCTCTCCATCTCTCTCAACCCCTATATATCTCCCTCTACCTCTATGTATCACTTCCTATCTCCATCTTTATCTTTCTATCTCTCCATCTCTCATTCTCTCCCTCTCACTATCTCTCTATATATTTATCTCTTTCATCTCTATTTATTCTTGTCTCATATCTCTATTTATTTCTCCCTCTCCATCTCCATCTCCATCTTTATCTTCCTCTCTATCTCCTTACCCCTCTATCTATCTCACTCTTTCTCTCTCTATCTATCCTCTTTCTATCCCTCTATCTCCCTCTCTCCCTATTATAGACATAATGTGAGAATGTTGGTGATACAACCTAATTATCTTCCTAATTCAAAGGTTTTATTTTAGCCATGTAAATGGCCTACCAATTGACCTCGTGTATTGCACAAATGTATTTAAAAAATAGACCAATTTTTTTCTAGTTGACTTTCCACACCTCTTCGGTATACCCATTGCACACCAAGGTGCAATTTCTAGTAAATAAATTATTTAAGTGTGCATATCCTATTTGTGAAGTATGACTTCTTTATGACTACTTTTTCTCCCGATTTAGGGGTCATGGGTACTAGAATAACTACTTTTTCTCCTTAATTTTCAAAGTATGCAATAAGATCTCAAATATTTTGACCAATAAAATTCTAGAAAAGTAAATTTTAAGATATTTTTCTAAAAAAATATTCTTTTAAAAAAAATACTTTTTTAATAACCAATTATGATTGCAATAGTTGGTGGAAAAAAATGCCTAAAAAAATGGAAAAAAAAAATTCACGCTTATGCTTGTTGAAAATGAAGGTAATATTGTAGCTTAAAACTTGTAAAACTATGAGACTGTAGATCTAATTAAGTGTTCTTTGTCACAATTCTTTGTGTGTGATTAATTTTGTTAGATCAATTTTATCAATTGTAGAAAGAGATAGAAGATTGTAGAAGAATGAGACAAGGAGATAGAAGTGACATAGCATATACGTGGAGAAACCCTTTCGGGAAAAAACTCCACCAGAATCAATAGTGCTTGTATTATTTAACTTTAGAACAAGATTACAATAATATTGTATCAATCCTTGATTGATAAGATTCCTTGCCTTCAACAATCCGTCTTCACAACCTGCAATAAACTCTCATGGAATTCTCATACATTTGTTGCAATTAATAGACAATAATATGAGCATGTAAACCCATAAGAGTTGTACAATACAAGAGCATAAAGCTCCTCACAAAAATCTACGCCTAGACTGGGCAAGTAGAGATTCACAATGTAATCTAAAGTCAAACCAAAGTCTTCCTCAATTTAGGCGCCCCAAACTAAACACTTAACTGAACTTTGGTCAAGAAGATATCATGCAAACTTCACCTCAAAGTTGGCACCCAAGAATGGGCCCACTTGACCGAGCCTTGTAAATATCTTCTCATGCAAAAGGTGTTAACTAAAAGATGCCAACTTGTGTGCCCAAGGTGGACCCAAGTCAATCTTAGTTAACTGAAACATATCTCTCCACCAATTCATGCAAAAATTATACATGATTGATCATCCCCACTTAACTGAAAGTATCCGCCTGTTATCTGTCATACAACTGAAGTCATTAGTCATGCAACTCAAGTCAACTAGCATTCAACTCAAAATAACTACATGCAACTGAAGATAACTGGACCATAACTTAACTGAACTGAACTGATAGTGCCACTCCACTCATGTAAATATCAATCCCTAATTTGTAGGATCAAAACATGCATTAAACTAAAGTGTCATCAATCCTCCAAATAGTTAACTGAAGCAAGGTGGGTTCCACCTTCCATGTGGGTGCCCCATGTGCTCCTATCTTGTAGGAGATCTTCTTGGATGTCCCCACATGTTCCTATCATTTAGGAATAATCACAAATGTCAATTTACATGTTCATTTCATTCAAATTTAATCTCTTTCTAATCCTAGTGTTGGGGAACACTTTCCAAGGACTTAGGAGATACATGAAATATGTTTAGGATTGCAATTAAATGGCATCCTATTCCCAACAATGCTTCCTAAAAATCCATCCTTAACACCCAAAACCTTTTAGCCAATCATTTTGACAAAAAAAATTCTAACATTTATAAAGTTAAATATTTTTCATTTTTACTTTAGTGAGATTAAATTTTCTTTTAGGAGAAAAAAATTATCGCTTTTAATTCATTCAAAAACAACTTATTAATTTAACTAAGTAAAAACAAAACCGATTGCAATAGTACTGCCTAAGGCAAATACTAATAGCTCCATCTCTTAATATAAAAATTTCAATACAAATGTCTCTATCATATATTTTAAAATTTAAATCCAACCCATGATTTCTTATTTATTTTTTAAAATCCAACCCATGATACAGGCCCTTGCTAATATGATTTAACTTTGTGGCTAAATTAAACTAACTCCATCTCTTCATACAAATGTCTCTATCATTTTAGTATTGTTTCTACATTCGATTGTGTTGGAACTTTTATGCATCAACGTTTCAAAGCACAAATTTTGTGATCCATCACCAAGATGGTAGAGAGCAAGAGGAGAAGAAAATGGTTGATTGCAGACTTAGACACGCTAAAAAAGGAGAGGAGGGGGGAGAGAAGGTTACACACGGTTCAAAGACCAAGACAGAATTTAAAGGAAAAGAATAACAACAAAAAATGACAAGAATTTTAGTAAAAATGCTACTCAATGAACAAAATAAATTGCAATAACAATCCAAGTAAACCTATACTTTATGATATGAAAATATTTACAAATATATATCTAAATCTATAAAGATGGAAAAACAGATAAAAAAAGAAGAAGAAGCTATTATGGTTAGATAAATAAATTTATATAAATTGATAATTGATATATAGATATAATATATCCATGTATGTAAATATAGATATCAATATCTATGGATGTATTATATCTAATATTATGATTGTAAACCAATGGCATCAAGAAAGAAACTAGAATTGAAAATAAAAATCATATCAAGTTTATATAATAATTATATCTATATTATAATTAGCCAATAGGCTTTCCTTATGGACTTGCAAGTCCAAAATTGATTGGTAAACCTTTTACTCACCATTCAACCATTGTTGAGCTGTCAGAAAACAAGTTTCAGCAGCTGATAAATCAGCTAAAATTTCTCCAAAATATCATGTGAAATCCTCAAAGAAACAAAAATCAAATAATACTCAATTTCTATAAAGAAAAAATCTAGATTTATCTTAGTGAAAAAAATCTAGAATCCTTAAACCTCTTTTAAATGCAAATGCTAGTTATATACCAATGACATCTATATTATAATATATGAACCAATTGTCTCTATCATATCAAATTTATGTGCAAGAATTATAATTTCCACCCTTCAAAAATCTCGTGTCTTTTCCAGAAGCATAGTTAAGGGGGATTAATCGGTAAGATCAACCCATTTGATGTGCAGTTCCAGTTGACCAGACTCCACATTCTGAAGTCTCAGACAGACTTCCTGCACCATATGCCCATCTACATACATAATACACGAAGAACCCTCCGTACTCTTCATTGCCAAAGATGGCGATCGGCTAGTCTTTAGCATCCTCACAGCCCTTGCGAGATCCCCCAGATACACTTTACCATTTCCCATCGCGTTGTCTCTACACAACCAGTTCTTGTCAAAAACTTCCTGTACCATAACCAAAACTATATGCACTAAGGGTCTGGTTATAATACTTTTAACTATTTAAAACAAAATCAAAGGGCTTAAAAAGCAGACACTTGCCACTTTGAGTGCGAGGGGTTGAGATGCTTGAGAGTGTGTGACGTACAGGGTCAAATCCTCATTCCAAATTGGATTCAGGTTGTTTTTTATAACCTTGGTCTTCACTTTATGTAACACACAACATATTTTTATAAATCTATGGGTTTAAAGTTCAGTTGATGAGAATGATAATGTGCAGAGGCAATTTAATTTAATATTATTTGAAAGACGTCATAAAAAATCATTCATTCATTCAACAGCACGTAACAAAATGATGATCTTAGAGCCCATAGATAAGGAAATGGCACAATATATCCAAACTGATTGTTGACTGTAAAGTACACCGATAAAGAAACAGTAACGTTAACCTGGAAAGTACACCGGTAAAGAAACAGTAACGTTGTACCCAGACTGATTGTGGCCTGAAAAGTAAACTGCTAAAGAAACAGTACATTTATACCCAAATCCTCATCCCAAATTGGATTCAGGTTGATATTCCTGAGAGTGTGTGACATACAGGGTCAAATCCTCATCCCAAATATTCAAGTTGTACTTTATAATTGGGGTCTTCACTTTTTGGAATACAACAGATTTCATATTATGAATGTGGTAGGTATAATTATGAGTGCTTTTTCCAACCTATTACAAATCCATAGATTTAAAGTTCAGTTGATCAGAATGATAATGTACAGAGGCAACTCAATTTCAACGGCACCTAATAAAATGATGGCCTTAAAGCCCATAGGTAAGGAAACAGTACATTGTACCCAAATTGGTTGTAGCCTGTAAAGTACACAAGAAACAGTAACATTGTATCCAAACTGGTTGAGGTCTTTAAAGTACACAAGAAACAGTAACATTGTACTATTGTTATCAGGATTTAATTATGTAGTTTTACAAGTCAAATTTATTGATCCATGTTTGACTAGTAGTGGTTCACAAGAAATTATCTCGTATGATAATGAATGGTCGATTTAGCACTCATTGCGTCTAGGTAATGTTCATAGAGGTGAACTGGGCCTCTTTCCGGGAGGTCACTCATCCAAGTACTATTCCAACTCAAACACACTTAACCACAAAGTTTTCCCAAGGTTAAGTCCACTTAGTTTACAACCCCATTTGCAAATCTGTTATAGCAGTTGTGGCCTGGAAAATAAACTGGTAAAGAAACAGTAATGGAAAATAAGGCTACCTGATGGCCGAGTCTGACAACAACGTAAGGATCACTGGTCCACACATCACGAACTGCCAAATCGGTTCCTTTTATAATACGGAGCTTGAGAAGAGCAACATCCTCCATTTGTTCTGTAAGTGTTGTGGGATACATAGATCTAATTTATTTAAGAGTTAAATTCATTAGTTGGTATGAGTTTTCCACAGTCCATCAGTAAGAATTGTGTGCTTCTGATTTAAACTGTGTATCTTTTTAGCTCGAGGTTTCGGATCACACTCAGTGATCCATCATCAGAAAGAGGAGAAGTCACTGAATGTGATCCAAAAGGTCGAGCTAAAAAGATACACAATTTAAACCAGAAACACACAACTTTTAATTAATTTTGTTTTACTTAAAAATATAAAATTGAAAAAAAATTAATAAATAAAAGGAAGAATTTATCTAAACCTGAAAGATAGAAATTGAATATAAGGCTCTAAAAATCTCCAAACTCTGCTCGAAAAAGTTTGAACCAGAAAATCTGCTCCACAGTCCCCTGCAAACCCTTCTCGACAATCTATTTTTCATGCAAATGCGAAAGAAAACACGGACAGACGTTTTTATGTGCAAAAAATTCCCCGAAATCATAAAAAAAATTCAAATTCGGCTTTTTATCAGTCCTCCTCATGATTAGTCATGATTTCCCTTTCGGGTAAAAATCAGTAATAAACCGTCTAGGGAAAAACCGTGACTTTGCCGGGCAAAAGATAGCCTTAGAATGCTTTATCGCGAGGCCTTGACCATTTTTATCAGACGACACACACAATCAAAACGCAGAGAGAGTGGGAGCAGCAGCAATAGGTAATCAAGTCCCAGACCGAAGCAAAACAATTGACACACCAAGGGGAAAGATAGTTTTCAAAGCGCTTCTCATTCCCTCCATTAAGCAAGAAAGAATCTCATTTGTGTCGGTGTAAAGCAGATTCTTTGGGCTCATGTCTCTATAGTTTTCAAAGCGCTTCTCATTCCCTCCATTAAGCAAGAAAGAATCTCATTTGTGTCGGTGTAAAGCAGATTCTTTGGGCTCATGTCTTTGGGTACTTTTTCATTGTAACATCTTTTTCTTAATTCAATTAGGAGAAAGGATCAACTAGTTGAGCATGTTTCAATAATTGTGATAGCATTTGTTGATTTAATGTCTAATATTTTTGACAATATTGAACCAATAGTTACGACTTTAAAGTTGTTAGCGTTGATGATAACTACCAATAATTGAATAGTATGCATTCCTTAGATCTAAAAAACAACAAATCATGTGATGCCACATCAACACACCAATAAAACATGATTTGGTGCACTATCAGTCTCACTTTTTTTTGGGACCTTTTTGGACACCTCGACAAAAGGCATGTTGATGTGGCATCATATTTGATGACATGGCCCTGAAACCTTAGTTATAAGCAGGGGCATTGTCAAGCAAGTTGATGTAAAAATTTGGATTTTTTTTTAAATTTCCACATAGTATTTTAAGAAGCGCAAAGTTAGGGTGCTCAACTACCAGATCCTCTCCCCTAAAAAATGACTTTTAGGATTAAATCCTTTTTATTATAGCAAGCTCATTACATTATATTGTATTATAATTATTTTTTCAATGATAATATAGTAATTCTTTATTACAGTTATCTATTATAGATTTTATTTATTTATTTTACAAATAGATGTTGTACCTATATTAAAATTAAAGCATGATGGTGGACCCTTCATATTATGCAAGCTCAACAAATGCCAGACAACCTTTCTTAAATCTCTAAGTCACCCAAACTCATGTCAGATCATCATTATTCTTCTATTGAGTGGGAAAACTTTACATGGCATCCAAATGCATTTGAATATAACAAATAAAACATTTCCCCACATTGTGCCTACTAGAAGTGGGCCCTCCATTTACATGGCATATCATATACAAATCAACAATTCATTTTCCCAAATTGACAACCGCATCACATACCATACATAATGACTGGTTCACAAAAGTACAAATGCACAATGGCACAAAGTAATGACCACCAACAAGGATAAGAGCCCAAAAATCATGAAAGGGCATTTGTGAATAGAAAGGAACTTGGGCATGATAAAAATATAAATGAGGTTGGGAAATATGAAACCTCATGTCAACGATGAATTTAAGGTGGCCGGGCTTAACCAACACACTCTAAGCGTTGACTACTTAGGTGGCTCTGGTGGGGCCCTCTTAATCCATCACTATTCCATTCACTTTCTTATTCATTGTTAACCTTCAAACTTTTCACGCAAAATTTTAAACCATCAAAGCTAAAATACCAATGGTGGTGTTGGGTCTGGTGTTAAGTAGCATGTTCTTCAACTAGGTCAGGGAATAGCATACATCTGAATTATATGTGGGATACCATTTTTTCTCCCATTCCACCTAATGTTGCATAGGGCTTTCCTCCATTCTTAGCTAACACGTTTATTTTCTCAACATGATCCTATCTACCTCAACAAGGCTCTAACATTTTATAGGGTACCAGATTTAACTTTTAACACAATAACATGACAAATTATATATACAAATTAACAACTAGAAACATAAATTTAGTCTTGGCAGCCATTTTAAGGTTTTGGAATTGAAAAATTATTTCCATAATACAAGTTATACTTGATTCGCCAAAACTGCCAGCTTTAACAATGAAGCTTCTTATGTGGGTCTTCATCACGCAAATATGTGGAGAAAGATGGCTATGCCCATTAAATTAAAAATACCTTCTCCATTTCACTTTGATAGATGGTTATATGCTGATTCAAAGCTCCCTACATGGAGGCCATGAGAAAGAGTTGTTACTTTACTAGCATCATTGAAACATTTGCACCATGGGAACTTTGACAATGAGTTTGAGCTTTGTGTAGGTGGGAAGGAGAAGCGGTTTAAAACTAGGCGCAAATTTTTTAAAGGTAAATAGTTTAAAATTGTGTGTGAAAAACTTGAAGGTTAACAATGGTCGAGAAATTCAACGAAAGAGTGACAGATTAAGAGGGCCCCATCTGAGCCACCTAAGCAGTCAATGCTTAGAGTGTGATGGTTAAGCCTAGCCATTTAAGGTTACATGATAACAAGGAGATCTGGTGTAAAATTGAGATTTAAAGTCAAAATCATGGTGAAGCCAACACTATTCACACATTCATAAATAAATGGGCCTTATAAAAATATGTTTATCTTTGTTTAACCTATAATTTTTGTTCCTCCTATAATAGATAACATTTGTAATAATATTTTGAAGAAATGAATTTTAGATTTTTTTTTTTTTAATCAAATCTTGTAAACCTAGAGCTTCTTCACAATTTATACATCAAACGTGGGATTTTCTTTTGACATTTACACATCATATTTGACAACCTAGTCTTGTAAATAAAGCCAAACACATGAAAGTTCAGTTTCACATTTTTTTCTTATATTAAATGGGTTTTAGATACATTAAAATGCACTATTACAATAGCAATAAAAAACTAAAATACAATGCTCAAATTCATGACAAGCCACAAATCATATAAGTTTGATGCAATTAGAATTTTTCTCCATGAAAGCTCAATCATAACCTCTAAATGAGATTGCCCTATAGGGTCAAAGGGGTTTCATCCTTTAACTCATGAAACCAAAGGGTTTTCATCCTTCGATCTCCTACAAATCCAAGGGGTTTCATAATGATATGAATGTTTAAGCAAAAGGTTTCATAATAGTTTTGACTAGGGTTTCTATGTGCAACATATGCACTATTTCTAAATGATCTTGAAATCTCACAATGTACCTCATTCAACTTGTGATGCAAATTTAGGAGAGGAAACATGGATGACTTACATTATAGGGGTCACCCATGCCCTTAACATCATTATCTTCAATACTCTTATGCATAAATCACCTTATTGGGATGTGCAAAGGTACTTTTCTAGGCAAGAGGAAAGCCTTTTCCTTTTGATTACAACAATGAAATCCATTAGAATGTCAACTTGGAGAAGGTGTGAGGACCATTGAGGCTTAAAACCCTAATCACCACATTAATGGTTGCAGGGGCATCTTGATATTTTTCATCACTAGGAGTACAAGTGAATCTACACCCTTGAGATGAACAATTGTTTCTAGGCAAGAAAAAACCTTTTGGAGTAGATGTGGCACCAAATCAAAACAATAATAACATTTAGGGTCATGCAAGGAGGTAGATTGATCTAATTTAGGATCTATGACGATTGCTTAAAGAATGCTTTTACAACGATTTGATTAAACTTCAATATACGAAATAACGTATCAAAATGCTTAAATGAACATAGCATAATAAAAATGATGAATTGAAAGAAAAAGAGAAATGAGACAGAAGAATGAACACAATTGATAATGGAGTTCACCAAAAGGCTACGTCTCCGGGTCCCTCTCCAATAGAGTGATCAATCCGATTATTTCGCTCCAAAAATCAGATTTACAATTGCTACAATGCCATCTCCTTCAAGCACAGCGACATCACAATACTCCGTTGCACAAAAACAACTCCACCATCTCTCAGATGTTCTCTCCTTCACATCACCTAGAATGAATTTTCCAGCACCTACACCCCCCTTTTTATACATAAAATAAGCCTAATAAGGCTTAACCTCCAAAATAAATGCCTAACCCCCTTTAACAATTCATATCATGACTAATTTTTCCTTTGGGGGCCTTTGGTTTAAATGGTTAGGAGGTTTTTTAACCATAAAGGCCTATTTGCTAAAGCCCCGAGCCAAGTCATACAACAAAACAAACCCATCTCACTATATATGCATACGTCACACGGTGGCGTATCGATGGGCTTAAATTTTAGCACTTGGGGGGGTCGATGGTTCAACCCCCACTGACGGTACCCTTTTACCAAATAAATAAGATTTTAACACATGAAAACCAACCAAACCCATATAAAGATTAGACATGCATTTTGTGGTGTAACGGTTCCGTTGGTACTTTGAAAGGTGGATGGTGGGGGTTCGACCCCCACCAAGAATTTTTAATTAAAAATCCAACGAACCATTCAAACAACTCGTCGTCCGCCGATCGAGGAAGGGTGGCACGTGGCACTCTCTAGAGCTGCCACGTGTCATCTTATTTTCCACCAAAGACACGTCAACGCTGAAGAAGCCAACTTGTACGTTGACTATGTTGTCTCGTCTGCTGACTATGTTGTACGACCTCACCACATCACCTGTACAGATTGTATGACTAGATGCCACATGTCACCCGCTGATTGGTCCACCTCAGCGTCTGTACTATACGTCTATTGAGTCATTGTGTTGACGTCTGTTAGGGTTAGACAACAAATATCTAACAAGTTAAATGCAAATATAATTAATAAACAGAGAAATAAAAACACACACAAAAAAATGACACAGAGAATTTAACGTGGTTCACCCAATCCGGGCTACATCCACCAAACCGCAGCCATCCAATGATTTTATTATCCAGTGCAAAACTTATTACAATCTTTCGAATAATCACCATTTTCTACATACTGTAACCCCCATCCCAACCCCTTATAACAAGCTTTTTAGAAGCTTCCAGAATTAGGGTTTTACAAAGTCATTTTTCTTTCTTTTTCGGTGATTTTTCCTTTTTCGGTGACAATGCATGATCAGTCGCCACAAACCAACAATCTCCCACTTGGAGACTGATCAGGCTCCACACTAAACAATCTCCCACTTGGAGACTTATCTTGGATGACACCGCTGCACTTACAACTCCCACTAGAAATAAGCACCTTGGACCCTGCTGCTCTTGTTATACTTGAATTCAACCTTGAAGGCCAACCGAAGCCGAAGAGGAGCTCAACTTCTCCCTTGTCACCACCTTCGTAAACATGTTCGTTGGATTTGCATCCATGTGTATCTTTTCCAGCTTTACCTATCCATTCTCCAACGCTGACCGAATGAAATGATATCTCAACTGTATGTGTTTGGTTTTAGAGTGCAAGGAAAAATTATTTGCAAGATGTATAGCACTCTGGCTGTCTGTAAACAAATAATTCTTAGCCTGTTGTTTTCCCAACTCTTCCATGAAAAGTTGCAGCCATATCATCTCCTTTGCCGCCTCTGTTGTAGCAACATACTCTGCCTCTGTGGTGGATAAAGCAACCACCTTTTGCAACCAAGAAATCCAACTCACTGTTGTCCCACCAACTGTAAAAACATAACATGTGGTACTCTGCCTAGTATCTACATCCCTTGCCAAATCTGAGTCAACATAGCCTTTTAAATTAGTATTAAAGCCCCCAAAACATACACTTATTGGATGTACCTCTCAAATACCTGAGAATCCATTTTACCACATTCCAATGCTCAACATCGAGATGACTCATATATGTGCTAACAACTCCTACAACATGTGCAATATCTAGTCTTGTGTGTACCATGGCGTACATTAAACTGCCTACAACTGAAGCATATGGTACCTTGGACATTTTTTCTTCCTCCTCTTGTGTCTTTGGACACATATTCTTAGTCAATTTAACATGATTGGGAAAAGGTGTGTTGATAGCTTTTGCATTCTCCATATGAAATCTCTGCAACACCTTTTCAACATAATCAGCCTAAGATAAAAATATTTTTTTGTTTTTCCTATCTCTAGTAATCTTCATACTAAGGATTTGTTTTTCTGCCCCCAAATCCTTCATAGCAAATGAATTTGCTAACTGATGTTTCAACTCCTTAATGTGATTCATGTTAAACCCCACTACAAGCATATCATCAACATATAAACATAAAATAATGTAGTTGTCATTATCCAACCTCTTAAAATAAACACAATGGTTAGAATTACACCTACTATAGCCTTGCTCAACAATAAAATTGTCAAATTTTATATACCATTGCCGAGGTGCTTGCTTCAAGCCATATAAACTTTTCTTCAATCTGCACACAAGTTTCTCCTTACCTTTGACCTCAAATCCTTGTGGTTGTTCGATATATATTTCCTCTTCCAAATCACCATGGATAAAGGTTGTTTTAACATCAAGTTGTTCTAAATGCAAATCTTCAACAACCACAATACTTAAAATAGTATGTATAGAAGTCATTTTAACAACCAGAGAAAAAATATCTCAAAATCAACACCCTTTTTCTATGCAAATCCCTTTACAACTAACCTGGTTTTAAATCTTTTCTTACCTCCATCCACCTCTTTCAGCCTATAAACCCATTTGTTTGGTAAATCCTTTTTACCTACAGGCAACTTTCATAATTCCCAAGTCTAATTTTTCAGCAAGGAGTCCATTTCTTATTCCATTCCATGCTCCCACTAAACCTTGGTATCCATCTGCATAGCTTCATCATAACATTTCGGTTCACCAACATCAGTTAATAAAATAGAATACAAAGAGGGAGAAAATCTGTCCAGAGGTCTACTTATCCTTGAAGATCGTCTAACATTCACTAGAGTTTGTGGTATTTTTTGTTGTTGTTGTTGTTGTTGCGCAACATGAGGAACCATTGGAAAATCATTGTTTGTAATATCATCCAGCACTGCATAATCATTTTCTTTCTTCTCATGTTGTTGCAACAGATCTTTGTACAACACTTTTTCATTGAATATGATATCCCTGCTTCTCACAATTTTATGATTTTCAAAATTCCAAAGCCTATAACCAAATTCATTAATGCCATATCCAACAAATATGCATTTCTTTGATTTTGCATCAAGCTTGGCTCTATTTTCATAATCTATATGTGCAAATGCTTCACAACCGAAGGTCTTGAGAAAAGAATAACTCACTTTCTTACCTGTCCATGCTTCCTCTGGAATACCACAACTCAAAGGATTAGAGGGACCTCTATTAATTAAATAAATAGCAATGTTTATAGCCTCTGCCCACATGTTTAAAGGCAACCCAACATGCAATCTCATGGTTCGTGCATGCTCCATTATTGTTTTGTTCATGTGCTCAGCCACTCCATTTTCCTGTGGAGTCCTTGGAACCATTTTCTGCCTACGAATACCATTAGCAAAACAATAATCTTCAAACTCTTTGCTGCAATACTCACCACTATTATCAGATCTGAGACATTTTAAATTTTTACCCGTCTCATTCTCAACCAAGCTTCTCCATTTTTTAAAAGTTTCAAATACATCAAATTTCTTCCTAAGGAAATAAATCCATACCTTCCTAGTTTCATCATCAATGAATGTAACATAATAATGAGAGCCACCAAGAGAAGATACTTGAGCTGGTCCCCATACATCCATATGCACAAGCTCCAATTTCTCATCTTTCTTTTCCTTCCCTTTTGTGAGAAAAATAACTCTCTTTTGTTTGCCATAAACACAACATTCAAAAAAATCCATATTAACACATTTTAGACCTAGTAAAACATTCTTTGAATGAAGAATTTTCATACCTTTTGTACTCATATGCCCAAGTCTATTATGCCACAGTGCTGATTCAGAATCCACAACAATTGTTTGATTTTCTGCCTGCTGAACTGCAACAACTATTCCTGAACATTGATTTTTATCTGCAATAGCTAAAGTAGAAGGAACAATATTACCTATACAAAGATATAAGGTTCCTACTTTCACACCTTTTTCTACCACTAAGGAAAATTTTGTAACCTTCCAATTTTTATCACTAAACGTAACAACACCACCTTTATCATCTAGTTGCCCTGCTGAAATTAAATTTCTGCTTAACTTTGGAATGTGCCTTACCTCATGTAGTAGCCAATGATTCCCATTCTGCAACTTAATCTTGATTCTTCCCTTTCCAACAATCTGACAGGGTTCATTATCTCCCAAATAAACTAGCCCAAAATCCCCTTGAACATAATCAAGAAAATAACTTCTATGGGGCATAGCATGAAATGAAGCCCCTAAATCTAACACCCAAGAATCATCAGCATTATCAAGGGAAAGAATCAAAGCATCCTCATCAGATTTATTACTTACCACATTTTCCTCTTTATTTCCTTTCTTTTTGTCTCCTTTATTTTTCTGAGACCAACAATCTTTCTTTAAATGACCTGGCTTACCGCAATACCAGCAATCCTTCCTTTCTCTAGATTGGGACCTTTTGTCCTTTGATTTTCCTCGTGACTTCCCACGACCTCCAAAATTCTTTTCTCTCTCCTTTGTTCTGCCCCTACTTTCTGCATTCAAAACATGGCCTGATGTGGATGTTCCACCTGAGCTTTTCCTACGAATTTCCTCGCTCAAAATAACACCAACAACATCATCAAACTTCAATGTATTTGAACCAAAAACAAAATTACTAACAGCCATGACCAAGCTATTTCAGCTTTCAGGCAAAGAACACAGAATCAAAAGAGCCCTAACTTCTTCATCAAAGTTTACATTTACAAAAGTTAATTGACTGGTAACCATATTAAACTCATTTAAATGATCAGCAACTGACCCATCTTCTGCCATTTTCATATTAAATAAATGCTTCATAAGAAATACCTTATTTGAAGTGGAAGGCTTTTCATATAACTTCAGCAGGGTTTGCATAAACTCTTTAGTTGTTTTTTTTGTTGTCATGTTGAACGCCATCAATTGTGCCAGGCATAAGCGAATACTTCCAAGAGCCTTTCTATCCAAAATATCCCAGTCCTCATCAGACATTGCTAAGGGTTTCTTCATTTTCCCTTCTAATGGCCGCCATAAATCCTTCTGATAAAGGTAGTCCTCCATCTGCATCTTCCATAACTGATAGTTCTGCCCATTGAACTTCTCAACCTTCAGCTTACCCTCATCTGCCATTGCTCCCACTCAACCGTGAGACCTTCTTGCAGATGATAACTAAATACAACCCGCTCTAATACCACTTGTTAGGGTTAGACAACAAATATCTAACAAGTTAAATGTAGATATAATTAATAAATAAAGAAATAAAAACACACACAAAAAAATGACAAAGAATTTAACGTGGTTCACCCAATTCGGGCTACACCCACCAAACTGCAGCCATCCAATGATTTTATTATCCAGTGCAAAACTTATTACAATCTTTCGAATAATCACCTTTTTCTACATACTATAACCCCCATCCCAACCCCTTATAACAAGCTTTTTAGCTTTTTAGAAGCTTCCAGAATTAGGGTTTTACAAAGTCATTTTTCTTTCTTTTTCGATGATTTTTCCTTTTTCGGTGACGACGCATGATCATTTGCCACAAACCAACAATGTCATCAGTCATACAACTTGGTCAACCCTTGATGTCGCTAACTTTGACTTGTGATATCTCACACGTATGAACTCGGATTTTGACAAAACGAACGTCGTTGGAATCATCTCGACGAGCACTTCGATTATATGTCAGTTTCAATGAATTTTGAGATGACTATTTTTCTCACTTTTCTGACGGCCTCATGTACCAATTTGACCCGAACTTTGACTAGCTATATCTTGGGCATACATACTCCTTTTTTGCTCGTTCAAGTTGTGTTGGAATTAGGATTTCGAGCTCTTTTTGATGGTGTTGAATTCTAGAGCATTGGGGACACTTCAATTTTTAGTGAAAAATATCCCCTAGATCAGCCCTCCCCATTGGAGAGCTTTTGGACCTTTGAAAGCTTGATTACTCATAAATTAAGTGAGGGTAAAATTCCCTCACTTTACCAATATCCATCCATTTTTCCTTGTTTGGATGCATCCCCTTCAATCCCACTCTAAGGTATTCAACTACTCGTCTTCGTGAATTACTAACATTTCTGTCTAAAATGACATCCTTTGGAAACTCTGACATGTACTCTGGTGAAAGATCATCAACTGATGGAACTTGAATACTTGTGTCCTCATCCATTATTAGTGAGGCTCATACAACTTCAGATTCTCAACATTGACAACCAAATAGATGTGCATGTAAGGATGAAGATTAAGGCGGAAGGCATTGGTACCAATCTTTTCAAGGATCTCAAAAGGACCATATCTAATTGGATTGAGCTTCCTTCCTTCACCTTGCATCCTTTTCTTGCTAATATGTAACCAAACTCGGTCTCCAACCTGAAAATGGTGATCATTGTGATGCTTATCATGGTGAGCCTTGTATTTTGCTTGGCTCTGCTCCACTTGTGCTTCAATTGCCTGATGAATTGCTTGGACTTTCAGGATGAACTTCAAAGCCTTCTCTGCATCATGGCGTCCATCTTCAACATCATCTTTCCCAAAAGAAAAATCCATTGGTGTCTTCGGCACATAACTGAAGCAAGTCTCAAAAGGAGACCTCTTTGTAGAAGAGTGTGTTGCATGGTTGTAAGCATGCTACACATAATGAAGACTCTCATCCCAAAGCTTAGGATGTGTGTTGCAGTAACCTCTAAGTAGATGCATAACTATCTTGTTTACTACCTCTGTCAGTCAGTCAGTCTACAGATGGAAGGTTGTACTCTTCTTCAGTCTGGTGTCCATGAGTCCCCACAAAGTCAACCAAAATTCCCCCAAGAATCGAGAATATTGATCTGATACAATAGAAGTAGGCAACCCAAATGAACCCATACAAATTGGAAGTACATCTGAGCTGTCAGTTCAATAATGACCTATTTCTTACAAGGCATTAAAATACACATCTTGTTGAACTGATCAACTACTACATACAGATAATCATGTCCCTTCCTAAACATAGGTAACCCCCTGATAAAATTCATTGACACACTTTCCCATGGACAGGATGGTATAGGTTGAGGTGTGTACAACCCCAATTTCTTGTTACTAGGTTTACTAGTTGTACACATAACACAACCTCTAATATACTTAGTTACAGTTTCTTGCATACGAGGCCAATAACAATATTTTTGTAGTTGAGTGATTTTTTTGCTTACCCCAAAGTGTCCTGCAATCAATGAGGTGTGTGCTTCTCTGATTACCTATGCTTGTTCATCTTTTAGAATGCATAACTTTCCCAAGTGATAGAACAATTTATCCTGCACATAGTAATCCTTCTCTTCTACATGTTTTCCTGCGATTAGAGCTGCATAGATTTCCTTAAAGTCTTCATCATTAGCATATTGTTCCTAAAAAATTTCATGTACCATGGAACTACCTTTAAGGATAATCGAAGCATTCATAACAGGAGGCCTAGAAAGCATATCTGCTACTTTTTTATGGGCACCTTTCGTATACTTAATGACTAAATGAAATTGTTGAAAAAAACCATCCACCGAAAGTTCCTACTTTGTTGCAGTTTAGATTGTGAATGAAAATACTGAAGTGGCTGGTGATCAGTGTGGATTATAGTTTATTTCCCCATTATGTAATGTTTCCATTTTTTAACACTCTAAACTAAAGCATAAAGTTCCTTATCATAAATGGGATAGTTACTTACTAATCCTGAAAAAGTTTCAGAGTGGTAGCAGACTAGTTTACCTCCTTTCATGAGTACGGCTCCCATGGAAAACCCACTCACATCTGTCTTGATCTCAAATGGTTGATGTAGATCTGGTAAAGCCAAAACTAGTGCGGTGCTCAACTTTTTCTTCATAGTGTCGAAAGCCTTCTGTTGTGGGCCTCCCTATTGAAAATTTTCCTTCGTACTAGATAATGCGTGTAATGGAGATGCAATATAAGAAAAGTTTGCAATGAACTTTCTCCAGTACTGAATTGCACCTAGGAAACTTCTAACTTATATGACTATACTTGGCTTAGGCCAGTTTACAATAACTTCAACCTTCGCAAGGTCTACTTTCAATTGACCACCCCCTATGACATAGCCCAAGTACATTGAGGATGTCTTAGAAAATTTGCATTTAGACATCTTTACATAGAGATTTTCTTTTCTCAATACATCAAAAACTTTCTTTACATGACTTACATGATCTTCCCAAGTTTGACTGAATACAAGAATATCATCTAGATAAACTATGACAAAATCATCAATGAAAGGATGAAATACATCATTCATGACTCTCATAAAGGTAGCTGACACATTACAAAGCCCAAAGGGCATGACCAACCACTCAAATAGTCCCTATTTTGTCTTAAATGCAGTTTTCCAAATGTCATCTTTTGCAATTCTTATATGATGATATCCACTATGCAATTCTAACTTAGTGAAATAAACTACATGTTTCAACTAATCAAGTAAATCATCAATTCTGGGAAGAGGATACCTTTTCTTTACCATTATCTTGTTTAAGGCTCTAAAGTCGATGCACATTCTCCAAGTCTCATCTTTCTTTGGAACCAACAAAATTGGAGAACCACAAGGAGAAGTACTAGGATGGATGACTCCTTTCTCAACCAACTCCTGAACCTGATTTTTGATCTCCTCATTCTGCATGACTGATAAACGGTACATGCCTATGTTAGGCATGTTGGAATCAAGGAACACTGAGAGGGGGGATGAATCAGTGTTAGTCATATTTGGAAGACAACTGGAGTGGATGAACTATGAGATAGAATTTTCTAATTCCTAATTAAATAGTTCTAGTTAAGCACATTGATCACATTATTCACATTTTGTCTGATTATGCTCTTGAAACTTTGTCTACTTTAATCCGAATCACCAATCTTTGTTCTGCTCAAGTGAAACTGCACACAATAGATCTATAATCCTTCTAACTCTCGCATCATGTATCAAAATTATATGAATAATCGATTATATATATTTGCAACTAGAGATTAGAACAACTGCATGTTGGCTTTATCAAAATATGAAACATGTAAAAACTATCGGCCCAATCCATAAACAATTATCAATGCAAACCAAAAAATGTCAGCCAAAACATAGTAAGGAACCAAAAAAACATGTCTCGAACACAAAAACCTTAAAAAGTTATGCCTCAAAGATCCACAACACGCTACAATCACCTTGTCGGCCATTTCTGTCAGATGCCTTGTTTTAGCTTGACAGTTAACACATATCTTCAATCTAACTTTCGGTATAAGCAAATACTGAGGCGCTGATGGAATTACTGACTATGGTTGCCATCAATGACAACACTAGATGACTTGTGTGGTGTCTCTTTCCAACAATCTCCCCCTTTGGCATTGATGGCAACACTTAGTGAAAAATGGCTAAGTGTCGGAATCAGTACCAACATGAATACACTACAATCCTCAAAACTTCAAAAAAAATATTTTAATCACAATTCCCCCTAAGATGAATATGGCATTTTTCACTGTCCCACACTCCCCCTTTGACATCAATGTCAAAGACGGGAATTCACATACAAAATTTCTATGAACAAACTGTATATGTACAAACATGCTTTTCTAACTTACATGGACTTGAATATGTCTACAAAATTGTTCTTCAACAGGCTTAAACTAGTGTCCCAACCCTTTTTGAGACTCTCCAAAATAGTCATGTGACCACAGAATAGGTAGGATTGCATCTCTGCTGACACAAGATTTGTCAGATGACTAACAACCATAGCATCATGTGCTTCCTTCAATGCACTAAGCATTGTCTCCATTTTAGGACCAATTAGTCCTCTGATCTCACATACCCTTTCAACAATTCTATCTTTTTCATGCTTCAAACTTTTAATTTTTTCAAGCAGGGATATGACTTGACCTTCTTGCTTACCCACAGAAACAATTAGAGGATCAAAGGTTTGAGAAATATCTGCTAATTGTTTCTCATATTCCTTAATTTTCTTCTCAGTGACCTCAGTGAATTTTGACAAAGATAAGCATGACTTGTAGATATTTCCACCCTCAGATAATGCACCTTGAATGTTCTTTTCAAAGGTAGCTAATAAGGATTTATCATTAGCAATCATACACTTTAATTTACTGAACATGTTTGCATCAAATTATTTTTGAATCTTATCCTCAACTGACTTTTCAAGAGACTCAAAGTGAGTACTTACAAATTTGATAAGTTTCTTCAGCTGATTGGAGGGAGAATCGGATGAGTCCTTGACATGTGTGGGCAGGATCTTCTCCAAGATATCAGATGCAAGACATAGCAACTCATTGTCCTCAATGTGAGATTTCAATATCTCCTCCCTTGCCTTGGTTTGAGCAAATGATGCTACCTTCAGCTTCTAAATAGGAGATATAGTGGCCAATTTGATAGGACCTTCGACCAATTCAGAGTCAAACTCCTCCTGTTGTTCTTCTAAAAACTTCTTTACTGTCTTTGCAGTGTCTCTTGCTTCCATAGCAATCTCCTTTGTCGCAGTCATCTTTTCTTTAATCATAGATTCTTGCTTGGCTTTGGGAATCTCTATTTCTCCAACTGATGTATCTTTAGGAGCTTCAATCTCCATGGAAATTTCAATATCTTGCATATCTAGAGGATTCTGAGTGTCCTCAAATGTGTCTTCTTTCACTTCTTCAATATTAGTCCGAACATCTTGAACTTTCAGATCAAATGGAACATCTTCATCATGAGTTTATTTAGGGACAACGTTATATCTGTTCTTCAACAGAACTTCCTTAAGAATTTTCTCAGTGTCTTTTGCTACTTCCTCAGTCTTCCCAATCATAAGCTTATTCACCCTTGATTTGATCTTAAAATCCTTTTTAGCATCATTGAGGATTTTCTTCATTCCTTCTATTGACATTACCGAACATATATTGGCAAGTATGCATTCTCTCATTTGTTCATCTTTAGCTCTTGCATTTACTCTCCTCATTTCTAAGACTTCATATAACCCTTTAGGTAACTCTGACATTATTTCTATGAGAGTCATATTGAAAATATTCAAATATTTTATTGTGGCTTCTTCAAGAGTTCTCTGACTGGCACTATCAAAAGTGTCATACCATTCAGAAAGTGGTTTGAGATTACCATCCTTAATTAAAACTTTTTCCACTTCCTTTACAGTCATACCTAATCTATCATTTTTTACCTTTTTCTTTGCTTTCTCTTCACCAGAGGACTTGTCCTTAGAGACTTTTGATGCCTTTGTTCCCTTTTGCTTGATTTCTCTTCTTCATCTGATTCAGTTTCTTCAAAGGTACCAAACCTTTCTTCTGTCGGATCTTGAGGTTTACTCAACAAGTTTTGGGCATACAACTCCAAAATGTGTTCTTCAACCTCATATCCCATAGGCATTATCCAAACTGTTCTAGTTTATGTTGCTTCCATAAAACACTGATCAATGTCAACCATGAAGCAAATAGTGTCCTTATATTTTTCCACAATAGATTCCATCTCATCCTTTAGGACAACATTATCTCTGGTGAGCTTTTCACATTCTTTTGTCTTTTCCTTCAAGGCTCGACTTAGGTGTTCATCTTCCATGCTTTTACTCTCTTCATGATTCTTCTTGGTCATACTTGGACATTTTTCTAGAAGAAATTTCTCCCAGATCATACCTCTACTTATCTTTTCCAGAGATAGTAGCTTTGAATGTAGATTCTGTCTTAGGAAGAGATTCACCAAACTCACTTAACTCAAAAGCAGCAAGCTTACCAATCAACAAGGCAATGATACATCATGTTGTAATTGGATTTCACGTTGTATCTCTCTCTTGGGTGGCAACCCCTTCAGCTCCTGAAACAAGTCATCATAAGCGGAAACAATTTTGACCATTTCAACCTTATGTTTTGGGTCACACCCCTTGAATGCCTCATATTTATCATCTTCTTTGGCTTTTACAAGCATTAATACAAATTTCTTACTAGAATTGACCAACCTTTTCATTTGACCAACATTAACTAGTGTAATACTAGTCTTCACCTTATGTGCTCGTACAATGTATTCTATCCATCCTTAAAAAGATGATACTTATTCTCCCCCCTATAAAAGATTGCTTTCCTGTCATGCAAATAAGGACTCCCTAACACAAGCCAACAAATATCCAAAGGAACCACATCTACCTCTACCTCATCAACAAAGTTTGTAGTGATAGTAAATCTTAATTTACATTGTTTCGTTACCTGTAGTTGAGCATCATTGCAAACCCATCTGAGTGGATATGACTTTGGATGAGGTGTTGTAGCCAAATTAAGTTTCTTTACAACCTCTTCAGATATTAAGTTGACTTGAGAACCCATATCAAACAGTGTATCAACCTTAGTTTGCTTGGTTACAACTTGAATATGAAACAATTCATTTTGTTGTTTATCAACCTTATGAGAAGATTCTTGACTTGTACTTGCACTTGCATTAGAAAAACTTGTATCAGAAGAAAGAGATATACCTTTCCCTTTACCTTGGATCCCGGTAGCAGCAATCTTTGTCTCATCTCCAGAGTCAGATCCAAGATCCTATTGAATCACTACAACAATCTTTTGCTTGCCTTTATTGCCTCCAAATATTTTCGGCCTTAGTTCTGGATGCAACTTCCAACACTTCAAATCATCGTGCCCCTCTTTCTTGCAATGTGAGCATGTGGGTTTATCACCCTCCTTCTTTACTGTAGTTTTCTTCTTTCATTTTCCTTTGTCTTTGTCTTTGTCTTTACCCTTAGAATTTCCTTCAGACTTAGATGGATTCTTTGAGAAATTATCACTAAAAGTGTTCTTACCCCTTGACTCTAAATGAGTGGCTTGGACAGATACTTCATCTAGATTAGTAGGACTCAACATTAGAATAGTATGTCTTAGGTAAGAATGCAAACCACCTATGTACTTAAGTAGTGAATCTTGAGTATACAAGGGTACATTTAAAGCAATAGCCCATTTTCTGAACTCATGGGTGTAATCTTGGACAGACTGCCCCTTACCTTTCCTAAAGGTCTGCCAATTCATGGTTAATTGTTGCATATAACCTAAAGGGTAAAACTTCTTTTTAAGGGCAGCAACAAATTCCATCCAAGCCATATTGACCTTACCATGGTGAGCAATTTCTTCCTGAGTCTTACTCTCCCACCAGGTGAGAGTTGTACCTCCCAATCGGAGAGTGGCCAATTGGATTCTAGAAGCATCTTCTACTAGGCCTTGAATCCTACAATACACTTCTATTTGTTGGACTCAATCATCTAACTTTTTAACATTTAACTCCCCACAATACTTAGGAAATTCAAATTTTACATCCAATTTAATAACAGGCTTAGACTTTCTCTTAAAAGGATTAGCAGGAGTAGAAGAGGAAGAGGGAGAAGAAGGGGAAGAAGAAGAAGAAGAGGGAGAAGATGGAGGGGATTTTGAAGGTTCTTCATCATCTCTAGATTGCTTCTTCTTGTCCTTGAGATCTTTAGAATCTTCTTGCTTTGGAGAATCTCCTTTTTTACGCTTCTTCTTGTCCGCATAAATCTCTTCCACCATAGCATTCATGTCAAGGAAGGCTTTCCGAAAACCTTCTTCATCAAGCTCTAGTTTTCCATGCTTAGTTTCTCTCTATGAAATTTTTGATAGAAAGGTTCTTCTCTTCCTGATCTCGGGATTATATTCTTCAAGCTCTCCTTCGCCTTGTCGAATCCTGGATCTCATTAGCATTCACTTCTGCAATACTAGTCACACAAAGCTCTGATACCAAACTCTATCTGATTTAGGATCTATGACGATTTCTTAAAGAATGCTTTTACAATGATTTGATTAAACTTAAACATACCAAATAACTTATCAAAATACTTAAATGAACATAACATAATAAAGATGATGAATTGAAAGAAAAAGAGAAATGAGACAGAAGATCGAACATAATTGATAACAAAGCTCTCCAAAAGGCTACGTCTCTGGGCCTCTCTCCAATAGAGTGACCGATCCAATTATTTCGCTCCAAAAATCAGATTTACAATTGCTACAATGTCATCTCTTTCAAGCACAGTGGTGTGACAATACTCTGTTGCACAGAAACAACTCCACCATCTCTCAAACGTCCTCTCCTTCACATCACCTGGAATGAATTTTCCAGCATCTACACCCCCCTTTTTATACATAAAATAAGCCTAATAAGGCTTAACCTCCAAAATAAATTCCTAACCCCCCTTTAACAATTCGTATCATGACTAATTTTTCCTTTGGCGGCCTTTGGTTTAAATGGTTAGGAGAGTTTTTAACCATAAAGGCCTATTTGCTAAAGCCTTGGGCCAAGTCATACAACAAAACAAACCCATCTCACTATATATGCATAAGCTAGACGGTGGCGTATCGATGGGTTTAACTTTTAGCACTTGGGAGGGTTGGTGATTCAACCCCCACTAATCACCCTTTTACCAAATAAATAATATTTTAACACATGAAAACCAACCAAACCCATATAAAGATCAGACATGCGTTTTGTGGTGTAACGGTTTCGTTGGTCCTTTGAAAGGTGGACGGCGGGGGTTCGACCCCCACCAAGAATTTTTAATTGAAAATCCAACGAACCATTCAAACAACACGTTGTAAACCAATCGAGGAAGGGTGGCACGTGGCACTCTATGGAGCTTCCATGTGTCATCATCTGATTTGCCACCAAAGACATGTCAACACTGACGAAGCTAACCCGTACACTGACTAGGTTGTCCCGTCTGCTAACTGTGTTGTACGACCTCGCCACGTCACTTGTGTAGATTGTATAGCTAGATGCCACGTGCACCTACTGATTGGTCCACCTCAGTGTCCATATCGTACAGCATGCTAAGTCATTGTGCTGACGCCATTAGTCATATAACCTGGTCAACCCTTGATGTCACCAACTTTGACTTGCGATATCTCGCACGTACGAACTCAAATTTTGACGAAACGAATGTCATTGGAATTTTCTTGATGAGCACTTCGATTTGATGCCAATTTCGATGAATTATGAGACAACTATTTTTTTCACTTTTCTGATGGCCTTAGGTACCAGTTTGACCCAAACTTTGACTGGTTGTATCTTGGGCATACAAACTCCTTTTTTTTCCATTCAAGTTGTGTTGGAATCAGGATTCTGAGCTCTTTCTGATGGTGTTGAATTTTGGAGCATTGAGGAGACTTCAATTTTCAGTGAAAAATATCCCCTAGATCATAGATGGGAGTGAACAATACAAACACAAGAGTTTGAAAGTTTGGGAATTGGGTATATCTCATGACTCTTTCCACATGTCAAGGATTTGAGGTTTAGGAGTATAGAATATGAGGCACACAATTAAAAATGTAGGTCTAAACTTGTGATACCAATGGGATAACATAGTGTAAAGTGTTGGGGGTTTGAGTTTGAGAGTATTACATGTAGGAGCTAAGATATAGCTCTGATACCATGTAAGAGATGAAGATTAACTCAATACCCAAGACCACCAGCAAAAACAATGAAAACCTTCTACAAGAGAGTACACAAGAATATGAGCTTGCTTGATATTAAGACCTATCAAATGATGTGGTATGAAGTATATACAAATGATTACAATAACCTTCCTTATATAGGAAAAGTTGAGATGTCGGATTGAGCATGATGTTGACATGTGTCACAATCCTATGAAATGTGACAACTAACTACCTAGGAAATGATGCATAGATAAGATAAGACTTCTAGAAAAGACAACTCATCCTTCTAGAAGGAATCTTATATCCTAAGTAAACATGTGAATAAGGGTCAAGGCCCCATTATAACCTATCACCTAGTAAATGGTACATAGGAACATAATTAAATTCCTAAGTAAACTTTTGTAAGTGTAATTAAATAATTAATTACACCAACACCCCCCATAAGTGCAACTTAGGGAGAAGATTATAATGCAAATGATGCAAATGAAGATGCAACGATGGGCCCCAGTTAGATGGCCATTTTAGGTACCCATGTATAAATACAAATGAAATCAAATGAAATCTCTCACAACCGAGGAAAAGGAGAAAACCCAGTGGGATAAAACTCCTTCCCAAAAGAGAGAAAAAAGAAAAGAAAAGAAAACCATGTGAGGAAGGATGGAGGACTCCATGATACCCCCCAAGTACACCATCTATCACATAGATACATTACAATCAATAGCCCCCCATAAGAGTGAAATAGAGAGACTATGCAGCCCCCCACAATGTGTGATCACTTGAAAAAATGGTAAGTGCATGAAGACAAAACATGATCCAATGTCGACAAACAACTTGTCTCCCTTTTGGAAGAAACAAAACCATACATACAAATGCAGGAATGCTTCCCATTCTAGATAGGAATTGAAGGAAAGAAGCATGAAGAGATTTGATATGATGATGATGATGTCTCCGAAAGCTACTCATGTGTCTCCTTTGCCACTGAAGATGAAGATGCCACTATCAAATCAGGTACATGCCCAATCAAAGAGGAAGGTGACAAATCAAGACTATGCAGAAATTGATGTTGAAAAATATCCAAAGACCATGATGGTTTGATAACTATTGTGCAATGGTTGTCATCAAAGAGGAGAGATAACCCCTCAAATGTGTCCTCCAAATCTTAAATGTGACTCCACAAACAAGGATGCAATGTTTGATAAATAGGAATCCCAATTAGGAAGACAATGCGATACTTTTTGTAATGAATCAATGGATGTGCTCAATGAATCATCACCATAAGATGAATGGTCTACTGAACAAGAATGATGGAAGCCTCAATCAATGACTCTACACAATGAATCGTTGAAGGTTAAGGTACATCAACTGCTTTTGATGGAGAATGGGCATTTGAAGAACCCTCGTCATCCTCATCTGAAGATTCAAAGTATTCCAAATATTTAAAGTCCTGCATAGTATCATGATCATAGGGTATCCTATCTGAAAAATGAAGATGCACTAGACAATATGAAATAGGATCATCTGGGAATGGTTGAGTATCAATATCTCCATATATGTCCCAAATTTTAGTCCAAAGAATACGAGGACACTCAATGATCAATAGCATTCAAAGTGGCAACATCAATATGCATTGCGATGACTCATAAGACATGATCCCTTTTGCAATTCCAAGAAATGTCTTACTATTAGTACTAAGAGGGAGAACAAGATTATACAAATGGGGCTACAAATGAAGCCATCTGAAATGTTTTATGATACCATCTTGCCATTGTTTATAGTTTCCCCTTTTCAACATAATTAGAGAAGGATGAAATGAAAACCCCATAATGAACTAAGATAGATCTCCAAAATTACAAAGACATTGGTCTTCAATATGAATTAGAAACTCTCAAATATGATATATACTACAAATGAAGTCTTCCCAAATTGATAGAACCTCTCCAGGAGTCAGGATGTCAAAGTAATCATTCAAAATTCCAAATATACAAAATACTGAATAAATAATACCTGGGATTGAATCTAGAAAAAATGCATTTGCACAATGAAAGAGCTCTTGAATACCTTCCAAACGCAACTTGAATCACCAAAATCAGAGAAACTAGCAAAAAGTTAAGAGCTCAGAGGTCCAAAGGGGAGATCTAACTTTAGTTGGCTATAATTTGTACCTGTAGCAAAATCTAAAAAAATGGCCTACACCACTATGAATTATGCAAAACCAGCTTTCCATCAATATCTCATTTGTAGAATTTGATATTGTGCCAAAAAGTTATGGAAAAATGAAAAAAATAGCTATATTAGGGAACTTCAGGTACTAGGAAGGCTAAGTTGGCACAAAAAATCAAGGATAAATGGGCACAAAAAATTAGCACCCGACAGCTAGCACTTGGTCGTCCATATGATTGGCCGCTCTGTCAAGGCAAAAATAAAAGCACCACCACTATCAATAGAACCCGCCGCTAAGTTTAGGGGCTAGAAATTAATCTTCCATCAAAAAATTTAATAAACCTCCATAGTCGATAATTAAATGTGGGCCGACAAAAAACAACGGATGGCAATTAACTGTATGGGCCACATGGAGAATAAATGCAACGGATGAGAGAAGTCAACTGTATACACATAAAAATGACCTAGGCCTGCAAGCTCTATGTCTACCACTTTCGTCCTAGCATAATTAAAATATTTAATTATGTCATTTGGTCCACTTTCAACTATTAATTAAATAATTTTTAATTATTTAATTAATTCATGTCTTTTATTCCTCCTGATTATTTAAATAAATAAATTTTATTTATTTATTTAATACATCACTAATGGTCTAATGTCTCTCCATAATTAAATAAATTTCTTAATTTATTTAATTATCTTTGTCCATTAATTCCTCTTGATTATTTAAATAGATAAATTTTATTTATTTAGTTAAATATGTCACTAATTCTTAAAAGTCTTCTTATAATTAAATAATTTCTATAATTTATTTAATTATTGCAAACTTGACACTTCTCTCATTTTAAATAAAATTATTTAAATTTAAAATGGTCCCACTTTCTAATTTTCCTCTTTTTAGTAAATAATTTGAATTAACTATTTACTGTCATGTGACCCTACCTTTTGAATTAAATTAATTTTTAATTCAAAATAGTCTTTTTCCTCCAAAAATCAAGTAATTTCTATTATTATTTGATTTTCCATTCACCTCTTTTTCTGTGTTAATCTTATCTCTTGTCACATGCATTGTCAACCCTTGATTTGATTTTCTAAATATCAATCTTGTCCACTCATTTCTAATTTTCCCTAATGTTTCCCTAACCCTAATTGTGGGTTGTCTAATTGAATCTTGTCCATTGATTCTAGGGTACTTGTCAACTTTCAATCTTGGCCCTTCATCCAAAATTGCTTTTTCTATAAAATGGCAATTTTGCTCTCATTTTGGGACCTCATGCTCATATTTTGTCATCTTGTGTACTTGATGTTTTGTCATTTCTAGACTATTTTCTGCATACTTCATAGTTGTTTAGTACATTGTGAGGTCATTTAGGTTAAATCCTTCAACACTTGTTTAGGTCTTGTCATTGTCACACATTGCTCACTCAAAATCTGAGGGCAAACTACACATTTACAACAAGTTGAGAAGATGTAATGGAGGTCAATCATGGAGGTTGAAGACTAAGGTGACATCTTTCTTGTTTTCATGTTATTTCCTCCCATGTTCTTCATTAGTTACTTTGGGTTTGATTTATTTAGTTGTTAATATGCTAACCTAAGAATTTCTCATAGTTACATTGGTTAACTCGACGTTCATTTTTTGCAGTTTCCATACGGATTTGTTTCAGCTTTTTTTGTGGGTACAGGTACGAAAAGATGCATTCACAAATTCCAACACCGCAAACGCCACATCACGGTGCATTTGATGAATAGAGTGACACATCTGCAGGGTTGAGTTGCATTTGAAATTTCCAGAGATGCATTCACCAATAACGCAACACATTTGACACCCAAAACGATGCATCTAAAAATCACAACGCATCTGTCCTGCATAACGATGCATTCGGCTCACAGATTCTAGCATACAGACCTGACACACATTTGACTTGCAGAGCGACGCATTCGCTCTGTTGTGATGCATTCGCCTGGTAAATTTTTACATTCGGGTTTTTTCCATATTTTTCATTATTTTCTTTGGCAATTTGTTGCTTCTTTCGCAATTTGTTAGTCTAAGGTTTTTTGGTTACTAATGGGTTGTTGCAGCATGTGGCATTAAGGTTTTAGTGGGTCAAAGACATACCTTTAAAACTACTAACAAGTGGTTTTATAGGTTCAAATTGTCCAAGATTTTGATTTTGAAACATTGTACTTGGGATTTCTTAGATTAGAAAACATTTCAATTGGTGCACTAAAATGAACATGTGTTTGATTTTGTTTGATTGTGCTTGAAGGTGGTAGGTGATTATCATGCTCTCACCTTGTGCAAACTAGGTGATCAGAAAACTAGACCCACCTTATTTTGTGTAACCCTTACAATTGAATAATCGAAGTATCCTCTCCCCTTGCACACTTGTGCGATCCTATGTGTAAGAGAAACAATTATTGACCCTAGAACTTGGGCCTTCCTTGGTGGGAAAAAGTACTCACCCCAAGGCAATTCAGACCAACAACGAAGCTCTTTGGCTGAGCTACCCCCAATCGGTATATAAATGTGAATCCTAATGGAAAGCCTAGGATTATGAGTGCGGATGTCTCATACAAACAAAGTAGCACTCCCCAAAACCCTATTGAGCATAACCTGTTCAGGCTGGAGTGCCTCCTAAATAGAGCTTAATATTTTTCCCCATGAATGGCCACTCAAACAGGGTTCCTGAACTAAATACTTTTGTGTAGTAGCCCAAAAACCCTCTAACTACTAGCGCAACAACGGTCGTTGTGAAGGAATCCACATCTTTGCAGTCTTTAGTAGAGGTGATCAGCCTGCCATGAGAGTTTTATGGGGGTTGGAAGCTTGGTTCGCTTGGGAAGTGAGTGCACTGTAAGGGGGAGCCCGTGCAGCCAAGCTTCTGGATTCACACACTAAGGATATGCGTCTGGGGAAACCCATGTGGAATCTAGCAGATATTGTCATGGCCTAACCATAGGATTGTGCTTGTCTTCTTTGTGATTGTTTGCACACTCAAAATATTGTGCTTGCCAATTTTTTTCTAGATACTCAAACAAGACAAACAACATTCACAAATCTAGAAACAAATAGTCAATTTCAAACAATTTAGATTTTTGACCAAAACTTTAGAAAAATTAGACTTTTGCATTTTGCATCGCATCTGCTAAAACACATTCGCTACTTTGCACTGCATTTGAAAAACTCTGCAACACATTCGCTCTAATAAGCCACACTCGCTACTCTGTGTAATGTATCTTCCTATCTTGCACCGCATTTGCTCTCCAGAAAGCCACATTCGCAATACTAAGTCGCTTTTGATATCTGTAGAGCCGCATTTGTTGAAACCTTGACGCATCTGCTAAACCGAAATGCATTTGTAACCTTAAACGATGCATTTTCCTGACAAAAACAAAAACCCTGTCACAGATCACAATCTGAGTCAAAACATTTTTATCTTGTTGTCAAACATTTTTTCCAGAAGTCTATCAGAAACCAGAACTGAAATTGCTCAAAATCTTCATCATTTGCATCCATTAGCTTGCATTTTGACCATAGGTTTAATTTTCCAAAATTTAGTTGCATTCCCTAGGCTTCATAATCATCATTTCCAGCATAAGCTTGTCCTTAGGCTTCCATCTTTGTAAATTTTGGATTAGGCTAACCCACCATACTTTGCAAAATCATTGCCTTCAAGAGTAGGTTATCTTGGGACTTAGTCATCATTACTCCTTTTAGTCATTGTCCTTTTTGTGGGAATTTCCAACTCAACAGTCTAGTTAGGAAAACTCACTAGTCATTTTGACCTTGTCACTTAGTCCTCTTAACAAGTCCTTTGATAACCAAAATTGAGACATAGATCAAGCTTAGATTGGTTAGGAAAACCTTTGTCCAAATTTCATTCATTGGTCATCCTAGTCCCCACGTTGCATATTTCATTCCTAAAAATCCAAAAATATTGTCCATCCTAGTCCTTGTTTTGCACTTAGACTTTGCATTAATCATCTCCCTAATCAACATTATCATCCTAGTCCTCATTTTGCACCTAGTCAATCTTGTCACCTTGCATTAGTCGTTTCCTTAGGCAAGCATTAACATCACCTTGCATTGTCATCCTTTATTATAAAAATGAAAAAACATAGGCTAGTGTCATCCTTGCACTTAGTTGTCATTCTCATCACCCTCATTTGAGAAATTCCCTTTTATGGTGGAAACTAGACTTCAAAGAAAAAGACGACAAATGGAAAACTTTGGACAAGGCTTCAACCCCAACGTCAGCACCAACACTTATGACATGAATCATGACACCTCTTTTATTAATCCTTTAAGCAATATGAACATACAATCTTCCATGAACATGACATCTTCCTCTTGAAATCTATTCAAACCATTTATACAGAGAGACCAAAATGGACATGTATTCTCTGAGGACTTAGAGGGTGCAGCTCAAAATTTGGAGATAGCCACATTTGTACAAGACTTGGTCTTGAATGATCCTGACAGATACCTGTCTATGCTTTTAGACCAAGAGGAAAGGTTACCAAGAGGCTTGACATTAACACCATAAGACCCACTTCCCCTAACAATGTGATACAAAACTCGACACCCCAACAAAACACAAATGATGCCTCCAACAATAACACTGTTGTCACCACACTAATTTCTACAAGCACTATTAATGCTACCTCTAGTGGTACTTCAAGTCAAAACACCTCCAATTCAATCAACACAACATCTATTGGAGGGACACCCACTATGTCACAAGCAATGTCACAGTCCATGTCTGTAACGTCAATGGCATCTTCACAATTAGTTGGAGCTACCTTTGGATCTACATCAATGGGGGAAAGTTTCTCAAACCCCATATTTGGAACTTCATCTATGACCATGGGAACATCATCATCAAATACTTATGTTGGAACCTCATTTAACCCCTTTGGAGGGAATAAATGATGCATTCTTATTAGAGATCCCCAACCAAACATTAACACATCATCACAACTCAACACTAATGTTTCCCAAGGACAAGGTATCAACATTCCACATAGACTATTCTCCCAATATGGACAGGGCAATCAAATGATGCAACAGATGAATAAATTTGGGAACCAAATTAGTCAAGGTCAACATATTCCTCAAATATTGACAAATATGGTTGGGTCACATATCCCCACGTATTCATCACATATTCACACACAACAACACATTCCTCATCAAAATTGGAAATACCAACAATCATTGAACCAAAACATATCATACATTTCACAGCAGCACATGTCACAACCAAATCCAAACATTCCATCACAACCAATGGGAAACCATGGGATACCTATCACTCCCATGTGTGATGCGACAAATAATCCCATAATCAACTCCTTGATAGCCTGAGTGGCAAATCTCCAAAAATAGATAGAGAACATGCAAACATCCAACAAAAAGCCACAAATGTCATATGACCTATGTCCATATCCTTACAATACAATTCTATACATTCCACCATTTCCATCTCGGTATGTGGCACCAAACTTCACCAAGTATAAGGGCAAGACAAATCCACTTGAGAACATTTGAGAGTTCACTACAAGTTGTGTGGATATTTCCTACGAACACACATACTTAATGAGACTATTCCCTAAGAGTCTTGTAGGTCTGGCATTAGAATGGTTTTACACTTTACAAAAGGGGATAAAGTCATGGAACAAATTGGCAGACAAATTTGTACGAAATTATACCTATAACATCGACATAGACACCTCCATCACCAACCTATGCACACTAACACAAGAAGATGCAGGTGAGACCTTCATCCCATTTTTCCAATGATGGAGAGGTCTAGCAAGTCGTTGCCACATAGACATACCTGAAAAAGAGAAGGTTGACATGTTTGTACAAACACTCTTAGGCCCCTTAAAACATGGCTTGCAAGTCCACTGTTGTACAAATTTTGTTGACTTAGTTGAACGAGGAGTCCAACTTGAGAAGGCCCTTATTGCAGAGGGAAGATTAAAATATGGTCCTAA
This sequence comes from Sequoia sempervirens, assembly GCA_007258455.2. Classification (NCBI taxonomy): domain Eukaryota; kingdom Viridiplantae; phylum Streptophyta; class Pinopsida; order Cupressales; family Cupressaceae; genus Sequoia; species Sequoia sempervirens. Next base: position 898,949,820 of record VDFB02281492.1, read on the forward strand.
AAACACTAACTCAATCCCACCCATAGACAAGGCTAAATACTGGGTTAAGAAAAACATGTTATCCATGATGGCGTTGTAGACACTAAGGTTGTTAACACAATGGGTTATGTGCTTACCCTTAAAGGAGTTTAACCACAAAATACACAAATGACCACACAGACACCTACTTCCCATGATGTGCAAACAAGTCAAAACAACCAAGGCAATCAAAATAACCAAAACCAGAGGCAGCCCCAACAACCCATATAGTTCCCCAAGAGTCACACATACACCCCCTTGGGTGAGCCCATTGAAGAAGTCCTTAAGAAATTCTTTCAAAATGGGGTCATTATACTTGAGGACCCGAAACCATATGGCCCAAGGCAATTTAAGCCATCTTGGTGGGACGACAACGCCTTTTCTGATTATCAACATGCAAAAAGACATAAAAATTCCTCTTGTCGACAGCTAAAGAATATGGTACAAGACCTCATTGAGAATTGTACCATTGAGTTAGGAGGACCATAATTTGCATCAAATTCAGATCATACCATACACAAGAATCCACTATAGGACCATGGTTCAAGTAACCCTTCCACGTCAAAAGCCAATAACAATAATCGAGCCAGCCATGCCTGCATTGCATATGATTATTCCAGCGGACCTATAATAAATCATATAAGAACGATTGATGAACATGTTAAAACAATTACTGTCAGACAGACCCCTAAATGCAATGTCACTACCTAAGGGGGCAATGTCACCATAGCAGACCCTCCTCCTCCCAGACAACCAAAGATAACAATAGTTGGCCCATCCACCCAACAGTCACAATCCCGTCCACCAACCAAACAATCGCAATCTAAAGGATAATTTAACCTCATTGACCAGCTAGGGAAGACACCTACACAAATCTCTATACTTGAGTTTCTACGTATTTCCCCAGCACATAAGGCTATCCTTGACAAAACATTGCAAGAGTCTTTCATCCCCCAAGACATTGATGTCAATGAATTTGAGGCCATGGTGGGATACCTCACCACTCCCCATCATGTAACATTCTCAGACCAATACTACTCATCATCCAAATCCAATCACAATGACACCCTTCACATTGAAGTCTTTATCCATAAGCATAAGGTCAGACGATTTTTAGTAGATGGTGGAGTAGGACTGGATATATGCTCCTTAAAACTGGTTAAGGCACTAGGACTTTCTGATGCTTGTGTAGACGCTATGAAGAGCATTTTTATTAAGGAATATGATGATGAAGAATGCTTATCTTGGGGCATAATCATGCTCCCAATTCGGATAGGACCAGTCATTGCGGATACCACTTGTCAGGTCCTTGATCTAGAACTGCCATACAATATTTTACTCAATTGACCTTGGATCCATGCCCTGAAAGTTGTCCCTTCCACCTATCACCAGTGTTTGAATTTTCCCTTTGAAGCCATTGAGATTACCATATATGGAGATCCTGATCCATTTCAATACTGTACCAATTTACGAGGCATCTCAGAGCACCAAGTGCCTATTAACTATGAAGCTTCGACATCTTCATCCTCTAAATTCATTGACCCATCCACACTTGCAAATCCTTCCACGTCCACTTCCACTACCTCGACATCCACTTCCACTTCCATAACATCCACCACATCATCTACCACCACCAAATGCAAATCCAAGTATCAAGATCTAGGACCAAGGGTGTGGAGAGTATAAGCTAAATATGGCCTACTGCATAACAAAAATGCCCAAGTCTCCCAACGTCTACAACAAGCTTTGTTTCATGTTAGAGTCAAAAGAAATTTTCAGAGTCCCAACAAAAAAAATATTCATAAAGTGGGGTGAAATGAGCAAAGAAGACACAGAAGACATCTTGTCTTGGATCTATAGAGACCCAGAGGATCCAACTCCATTGTCGGTAAAGATATATGGTAAAGGATATGATATGATAAATGCAAAAGGCTATGATGGAATTATTGGCCTTGGCAAGAATGAAACTAGAAGATGAGAGCGGATATCAATTTTTGTAAGACCAAAATGTCTTGGGTTAGGGTTCAGACCATGAGAATCTGGCAATCATAGTACCAATATACTTTCTAGTGAGAGAGTGAATGCTTCGGAATGTGTCGAGACAACTAAAGATTCCTTTTCCGAATTTGACTCCCAAGAATGGGAATTTGGCTCCCAACGATCCCTAAGTGACTGTTGCCTTGAACCTAGAGAACCTACATTTGAAGAGAGATTCCGGAAAATGTTTAAGCTTGACCCAATACCAAAAAATACCAAGTCCGGATCATCTTCTACTCCCATTGGCCATAATTCCAACACACTCACCCAGCCATCCAAACTTAATGACCATCATTCGGATTCATCTGAAACCCCACAGGACACTACTGGCCATTACTCCACTCCTTTTGTCCCCTACTTTTCCAAAGAGTATGAAACAAGTGAAGGAGAATATTGGATAGAATCCGATGTGGAGTTAGATGAGGACAATTTTATCTTTAACGTCTCTAAGTCTGTCTACATGCTTTTCGCTTCCTCCCCACCCTTTACCAATACTCATGATGGTATATCCTTAGTCTACCCACAATTAATTAAATAGGATCAACAAGGGCCACCAGTTATGGACGTATTTCAAAATGATGAAGCTATTGCAGAGTTCATGGGCCTTCATAAAGGCATACCTAGTGGGGACCACAAGGCTAGATTCACCATTGACCTTGATTGTGCAGCTTACTTCGGGGAGACTGCGCCATCCTCTAGTCGCAAAATGAAAATGAAAAAGAAAACAAAAAATGACACGTCTTTAAGTGAAAACTGAAAGGCACCTTCTGACAATAAAATAGTAAAAATAAAGGACATATCTGAGGGTGAAAACATCACTGAGGCACCCAAGGATGGAGGACTGGAATTTCTCCCCGTAGATTGAGAAAAATCAGCAATGCTTGTCGAAGACACCATCGAAGTCAACATCACTACTGCAGAGGACCCTAAAATGGTTCTCTTTGCTGCATCATTGATAGAAGAAGAAAAATTGGAATTTCAACAGTTTTTCTCAGAATGAAAGATAAAATTCGCATGGTCTTACATTGACATGCCAGGATTGGACCCAGAGTTAGTGTTACACCATTTTCCATTGTTTCCGGATGCTAAGCCAGTCAAGCAAAAGTTAAGGAAAATGCACCCACAAATTGCCTTACTAGTCAAAGCTGAACTCAAGAAATTGTTGGATGCAGGTTTCATAAGGTCAATCGACTACACAGAATGCATATCCAACCTTGTACCCATCATAAAACCCAATGGGAAAATCTGCATTTGCACAGATTTTGTGATCTCAACAAGGCATGCCCCAAGGATGACTTTCCACTGCCCAATATAGATATTATTGTTGATCTCATAGCTCGATATGAGATGTTGTCTCTTATGGACAGTTTCTCAAGTTATAATCAAATTCGTATTTCCCCTGGAGACCAACACAAAACTACTTTTACCTATCCTTGGGGTACCTATTATTGGAATTTCATGCCATTGGGTCTTAAAAATGCAGGCGCCACATACCAAAGAGCCATGACAACAATATTCCATGACATGATGCATACATTGATGGAAGATTATGTGGACGACCTTTTGGCGAAGTCATTGACAAGAAAAGACCATCTCAAAGTACTAGAAAAAATTTTCAAGAGACTAGAAGAATATAAGGTCCGCTTGAATCTGAAGAAATGCGTATTTGGTGTGACATCAGGAAAACTATTGGGGTACATAGTTTCTCGTAGAGGCATCGAAGTAGACCCCGCCAAAGTGAAAGCTATATTAGACATGCCTCCTCCCAAGGGAATCAATGACTTGAGGACATTACAAGGAAAACTTCAATCCATCAGGCGTTTCATTGCTCAACTCATAGACAAGTTTCAACCATTCCAGTATCTCATGCACAAGGGTATCCCCTTTGTGTGGACAAAAAAGTGTCAGACAACATTTGAAAAAATCAAACAATATATATTGTCACCTCCAGTCCTCATGCCTCCCATTCAAGGAAAGCCATTTATTTTATACATTTCTCCAACTACTTCAATACTAGGGGCATTGCTGGCAAAAAATGATTATGAAGAAAAAGAAAGGGCCATATACTACATCAGTTGGACACTAGTTGGATACGAGCTAAATTATACACCTATTGAACGTGCTTGTCTGGCGATTTTTTTTGCTGTACAAAAATTATGGCATTACATGTTAAATCACAAGACACATTTGGTGGCAAAGATTGATCCTTTGAAGTACCTTCTAAGTCGCACAACATTGACAGGTCATCTAGCAAAATGGGTTATGGTCCTGAGTGAGTATGAAATTCAATATGTGGAACAAAAGGCCATAAAAGGACAAGTAATAGCAGACCAATTGGAAAATGCACCTGTCCCAGGCGATCATCCCTTGGTAGTGGATTTTCATGACAAGTCCATATTTCATACAGAGCCTAAAATTCCTTGGAAATTATACTTTGATGGGTCTCATACTAGTCATGGCTCAAGAGCAGGAATACTATTCATCACCCCACAGGGAGACTCCATCCCCAAGTCATTCTACATTGCATTTCCTTGCATAATAACATAGCAGAATATGAGGCACTCATTACAGGACTCTGAATGATTGTAAAGTGGAAAATCAGGAACCTTTGAAAGTCTTCGGCGACTCCCAACTGGTCATAAATCAAGTCAACGATGAGTACGACACTAAGGATGAAAAGCTAATGCCTTACAAATGCATGGTCGACAATTTTCTGACATACTTTCACATGATTACTTTTGAAAAAATCCCAAGGGCACAAAATAAGGCTGTAGATGCAATGGTGACAATTGTATCTCTTCTTGACATTCTTAGTAATGTGCCCCAATTTTAGTTCTTGGTGGAGAAATTATTAGTTCATGCATATGATGTCCTAGAGTCAAAAATGGTTTGTGAACTTGTTGGTCCCAGTTCCCCATGGTATCAGGACATTTATACCTACCTTCACCCCCAGACCCTTCCCCCAAACCTATCCAATAACCAGAAAAAGTCCTTTATCCGCAAAGCCGCACGATACACCATCATCAATGACACGCTTTACCGTTATAGCTTTGACAACACCCTTCTTCATTGTCTTGAAACTGATGAAGCAAGAACAACCTTACAAGAAGTACTTGAGGGTATATGCAAATCCCATTCAAGTGGCCCGACCTTAGCCAAAAATATTACAAGACTTGGGTATTATTGGCCAACAATGGAAAAGGATGCGCTTGAGTTTGTGAGAACGTGTCGCCAATGTCAAATTCATAGTGACTTAATTCATGCACCAACACAAGAATTGAGACCAATCACTTCTCCTTGGCCCTTCGTGCAATGGGGACTCAACCTCATGGGAAAGATTCATCCTATATCCTCCAACGGCCATAAGTTCATCATTACTGCCACTGCGTATTTTACTCAGTGGATCGAAGCCATCCCACTCACCTACATTACCAATAAACAAATTTCCAAGTTTATCCTCAATTACATCATTTTCCATTATGGTATCCCTCAGTCTATCATCACAGATAATAGTCGTCGCTTCAAGAATCAGGATGTCTATGAACTTTGTGAACACTTCCATATCCAACACCACTTCTCCACACCTTACTGCCCACAAGGGAATGGTCAAGCCGAGGCGTCTAATAAAATAATCATGAAAATTCTTAAGAAGACCATCAATGATGCTGGTCGTGACTGGCATATACAACTCAATCTTGCTTTGTGGGAATACCACACTATCATTCGCACACCCACTATAGCCACTCCATTCACCCTCATCTTTAGAGCCGAAGCTATCTTTCCCATCGAGGTCGAAATTCCATCTTTACGAGTCTCTATGAAGGGCCTAATCAATGATGAAGAATACAAATACTCACGACTGCATGAATTAGAAATGTTGGATGAACATAGACATCATGCCTTGAATCACATATAGGAATATCAAAACCGTCTTTGCAGAAGCTACAACAAGAGAGTGATGACTCAAAAATTTGACATTGGTGACCTAGTTCTCATGCAAAATCCGAAGAATCAGTCTGACAGAGAAAAACCTATCAAGTTTGAGCCTAATTGGTTGCATCCCTATGTCATCACCACGTCATTTGGTTATGGAACGTAACAATTAGATACTCCAAATGGTTAACAATTGACAGAGTCGATCAATAGTCTGTATTTATGCAAGTTCTATACATAGCATCAGAAAGTCTGGCTGACAACAATTAAAAATACAAAAAAATTGTCACCTTGATGAAAACTTGGCAAATAGGCATCCTGGCGACACCAAAAAAATAATAAAATGACAAAAATAAAGAGAAATAATTCATCTAATAGTGAAAACCTGGTAAACAGGCGCCATGTGTAGTCAGTCATTGCTTTGTCATCTACTGTCACTCTATCTTCCTTAGTCCATAATAAACATCCACTTTTCTGACATCACCACCTTGACATCATCACATTTCTTTCCATGGCTGACAATGGTTGACATCAAGTCTTGCCTATCGCCCCCCATCCATATAGGTCATGTCCTTTCTACCCATTCTGCTTGGCTCATTCTTGACTTTACTAGGGGAAAATTTTTATCATCGTACTACAATGGGTATCGCACATGATCCTAGCAATCAAAAAAATCATAAAAATCATAAAAATCATAAAAAGTCATGAAAAAAGATATAAAAAATGAAAACATCCTAAATAAAACACAAAAACATTCAAATAGCATAAAAATCCCAAAAACATAGTCAATGTTTTTCAAGTTAGTCAAAGTCATGTTAGTCCTTGTCATTTGACCGCCAAGCTGTGCATGATGGAGCTAAGAATTCATATACCTTCAAGAAAGACAATGTAACCTTCAAGATTCAGTCTTTGTTAGAAGATACAGAGGTGCAGACAACAGGTTCTAAATTGCTCATAGCTGGTGAAAAAGAGTTCTTAAAAGATTTGGAAGAAGGAGAAGGAGTTGGCTATGCAGTAATGATCAAGCCAAGAGAGGTGAGCAAAGAGAAGGCAGCTAAAAAGCAAGAGTTACCTGAGGAGATACAAAATTTGTTGCAGACCTATGAAGGTATAGTGAGTAGTGGTCAACCAGCAACATTACCTCCTAAAAGAGCCATAAGTCATAGGATAGACTTGATACCAGGAGCCACCCTTCCAAACAAAGCAGCCTACAAGATGACACCTCAACAAAATGAGGAAATAGCCAGGCAGATTCAAGAACTTCTTGACCAAGGTCTCATTAGGAAAAGCATTAGTCCATGTGCAGTTCCCACTGTCTTAGCACCTAAAAAGGGAGGAGAATGGAGGCTTTGTACTGATTCCAGGGCAATCAACAAGATAACCATCAGGTATAGGTTCCCTATCCTTAGGATTGAAGATCTCATGGATTGTCTAGGTGGAGCTAGGTACTATACCAAGATAGATTTAAAGAGTGGTTATCACCAAATTAGAATACATGAGGGAGATGAGTGGAAAACAGCCTTCAAAACCAATGACGGTCTCTATGAGTGGCTAGTTATGCCATTTGGATTGTCTAATGCCCCCTCCACATTCATGAGACTCATGAATGAAATCCTCAAAGACTACATTGGCAAGTTTGTAGTAGTGTTTCTTGATGATATACCAATCTATAGCAGAACAAGAGAAGAGCACCTCCAACATATAGAGCTGATTTTCAAGAAGCTGCAGGAGGAGAAGCTGATGATCAATCTGGAAAAGTGTGAATTCATCAAAACAGAGATGGTGTACCTTGGATTTGTGCTATCACATGGCAACTTGAAGATGGATAGCAGCAAAGTGGAAGCAATCCTCAATTGGCCTACTCCAAAGACAGCAACAGAGGTAAGAAGCTACCATGGTCTTGCTCAGTATTATAGGAAATTCATAAGGCAGTTTAGTACTATTTGTGCTCCTATGTTGGATACCATTAAAGGAGGCATGAAAACCAAGTTTGTATGGAATGAGCAAGCTAACAAGAGTTTTGAGTTGCTGAAGGAAAAGCTAGCTACCCAACCTATTTTGGTGTTACCAAGTTTTGACAAGCTATTCACCATTGAATGTGATGCAAGCAATGTAGCTATTGGAGCTGTTCTCAGTCAAGAGGGCAGACCGGTGGCTTTTCATTCAGAGTTAAGTGAAGCCAAGAAGAAGTACTCTTCTTATGACCTTGAGATGTATGCATTGGTCCAGGCTTTAAGGAAATGGAGGCATTACTTGCTTCCCAAGGAATTCATTGTGTATTCAGACAATCAAGCACTCAGTTTCCTGAATTCACAAGAGAAGTTGAGTCACAGGCACATGAAATGGGTGGAGTACTTGCAAGCTTACACCTTCAATATCAAGCACAAGAAAGGATCTCTCAACAAAGTGGCTGATGCCTTGAGCAGAAGAGTCTTCACAATTCAGGAAATTCAGTTGAAGAGCATGGGGATAGATCATTTCAAGGATCTATATGCTGATGATGAAGACTTTGCAGATATTTATAAGGTATGTCTTGAGTACAAGAATCATTTCCATAACAAATATGCTGAATATACCTTGCAAAGTGATCTTTTGTTTAAAGGAAATCAGCTTTGTGTTCCTAGAGGTTCTATTAGGGAGAACTTGATTCAAGAAAAGCATAATGGTGCATTGAGTGGTCATTTTGGGATCACCAAAACTCAGGAACTGGTTCAAAGGTTTTATTATTGGCCAAAAATGAACTTAGATGTTAGGAAGTATGTGGAAAGTTGTGTAGTGTGTTAAAAGGCCAAAGGCACTTCCTCAAATGCAGGCCTATACCAGCCACTGCCTATCCCTTCTAGGCCATGGGAATGCTTGAGCATGGACTTTGTAGTTGGTTTACCCAAGACAAGGCAAGTTATGGATAGTGTTTATGTTGTTGTAGACAGATTCAACAAGATGGCTCACTTTGTGCCATGCAAAACAACCAATGATGCCAGTCAAATAGCCTCTCTTTTCTTTAAGGAGATAGTAAGAATTCATGGCTTACCAATCAACATTGTATCAGACAGAGATACTAAGTTTATGAGTCATTTTTGGAAGACTCTTTGGCAAAGAATGGGCACCAATTTGTCCTTTGGATCTGCATACCATCCCCAAACTGATGGTCATACCGAAGTTGTGAATAGGACACTTGGAAACCTCTTGAGATGCTTGACCAAGGAGTATGGTCAACAATGGGATCAGATTATTGGGCAAGCTGAATATGCCTATAATGACACAGTAAATCGATCAACAGGGAAGATTCCCTTTGAAATTGTGTATGGTCTACATCCTAGAGGTGTTTATGAGCTGAGAGAGTTGAAGGATGGAGTCAAAGGAAGTGGATATGCTGAAGACTTTGCCTATGCAATGCAGGAAATTCATGAGACAGTCAGAAAAACCTTAGCATAAAATACCATGAAGCATAAGATTAAGGTGGATGAACATAGGAAAGAAGTGCAATTTAATGTTGGTGACTTGGTGATGGTGCATTTGAACAAGTCTAGACTATAGAAGGGAGTTCCTCACAAGTTGCAGATGAAGAAGATAGGTCCATGTCCCATCTTGGAGAAGTATGGCAACAATGCTTTCAAGGTGCAATTGCCAGATGACAGTGGACTGTCCCCTATTTTTAATGTTGCAGATCTTGTACACTACAAAGGACCACCACTCAACATGGATCAGACCATCCATGAAGTCACCCAAGATGTGGAAGAACTCAAACTGCCCCCTGCTACAGTCAAACAAGCTGATAAAATCTTGGATACCAGGGTCTACAAGAAGACTAGGACCAAAGAGTATAAAGAACACCTGATCAAGAGGCATGGACAACTTGATGCAGATGCAGTATGGATCAAGGAGGCAGAGTTCAAGAATTTGGGGATTGATCTCAACTTGCTCAATCCAAGGGTGGATTGAATTTTTTGTTTTGGGGAGGATGGTGCAGGAGCACCTAGGCTAAACCCCAATTTGGTTTGCTCAATTTTGGCTTGTACCTGATCTTGGCCAAATCAGGGTGTTAATATGTTTGTGAGTTTTATTTGGACCTTAGAAGGTCTTGCATTTGTGTGTGAAGAGTTAGTCACTAGGACTAAAATCTTCATTAGGTTATCATTAGTGTTAAATTTTGCTTTATTAAGCTTTGGACAGCATATGTTAAGATACAAAGCATTTAGTGTGTTAAAACCACATCATCGTTGTTTGAAGATGCTAAAGGTCAGTTAAGGAGCTGTTGGTTCAAGATTAAGGAGATTGAGGTCCTATAATGAAGGATGAAGGCAGAGTTGCAAGAATGTTGCAAGATTGCATGATGAACTTGTTTGGTTGCATGCACTTTAGTTGGAGTGGAATCCCTTAAAATAAGGAGTAAGGGCTTGATCAACTGCCCTTGAATGATGGAGAAGGCATCTAAAAGTAGTGAAGACTCATAGTTAGTAGTTAGAGGCTTTGTAATCAAATTTTGGTGTGAAAAGAATAGAAGGAAGCTTGGCAGAGTTCTATTTTTACTAAAATTCCCGTGTGTTTTGCAAAACAGAGTTACTGTTGGCGTTGTGTTCATTGTTTTATCACTGTATTTGTATTCATTAGACAGTGTAGAGTAACTTTCATTTTGCTTTCAAATTGCTTAGAGTAGATTTGCTATTTCTAACTCTTAGAGTAGAGTGTAGGGTGTTCATTATCACTGTTTTGAGCAGTTAGTTTTGGAAATGACTCCCCCATAGACACTGACCACGGGATTCTCCTGAGATTGGTGGAATATGGGAGTGGAGTCAGTCCATTGTAAATATGTAGCAGTAGGAAACTTTGAGGGCCAAGCAAAAGTTTGTAATACCAAACCCTAGGCGAGTGTTAGCTACCCGGTTAGGAGTTTGGAAGAGAAAAATTGAGAATTTAGGCAGGGGAAAGGTGCCACTGTACGGAATCCATACGGTTCCAGGGGGGATAAGGTAAGGTCTTTACATGCCAAAGGGAATGGGACTTCAATCAACCCACTAGAAGTAGATTTGAAGGAGAAAGCACAAAAACCCTAAGAAATAGGTCAATTAGCCCTTTTTCCCTTGATTATAGGAATGCATTGTACGGCAGTGACAGAGATCTGAAACCTAGTGGAAGATTTAAAGCTCTAAAAAGGGTGCTTGAAAGTGCCTTTTGTTTTATAGGTTGTTTGTCAAGTTTGAGAGGAAAATGCAGAAAACTGACTGGTAAGGGCTAGTAGAGATTAGGCCTTACCAAGGCAATTTCTTGGAATCAGGTGCATTGGAAACTAAAGAACCTCTAAAATTTATCCCATTGGTGGTGAAATATATGGAAACAGAGTTCCTAACTCCCCTGCAAAGAGTTCAAGTCAGATGGAGACATTGGCACTTAGACCCTTCTAAGTCCAAGGAAGAGTAGTCAGTTGAAAGAAGGTGTTGATCCACTAAAGGTAAAACACAAGAGGAAACTCTTTGAGAAGAGTTTGGGTAGGGCTTGGTTGGTCATCCAAGTTCCAAAAGAACCATTGATAGTAGGTTCAAGGAAGGAGACAGTGAAAAGGTCTCTATTAGACTGTGCAAGCAACCTTTGGTATTATCATACACCATATTGGTATCAGAGCTTTAGCTTGATTCAAGGCTTGTGATTGATGTTGTAGCCCACTGAGTCAGTAGGAGAGAACAAACCAGAGGAAGGAACTATGGTGACAAATGCAGAGTTGGCGAGAAAGGTAGAAGAGCAAGAGGAAGACAACCTGTTGCTCAGAGAAAGGATATCTCAAATGGAGAAATTCTTGGATGAAGTCCATGAGACAACAGATAATGTGAAGGACAAGATAAAGTAGAAGGAAGAGCAGGAAGCCAAGGAAAAAGAAGAGGATTTGGAGGAGGAAGCTCCAAAGACTGATCCTGTTCTTGCAGAAGAACCATTCTTGAAGGCATTGCAGGCCTTGAGTGGTAAAGCATTGGAGGGTGTGCCACTTTTCAGTGGACAAATGGACCCTGATTCAATTGTAGACTGGATTGAGAGAATTGAAAATCACTTTGAATGTGATGGCATAACAGAGGCCCAAAAGGTAAAGGTGGCCAAATCAAGGTTGAGAGGAGCAACTCTCACATGGTGGAAGTTTGTACAATCTGAAAGAGAGAAAGAAGGCAAAGGCCCCATTGTTTCATGGAGAGGAATGGTAACTAAGATAAGGCAGACTTATCTCCCTGATGATTATGAAGTTTAGTTGCATAGGAGGAGACACAATCTGAGGCAAAAGGATATGGATGTCCAAACATATACAGAGGAGTTTCAAAAATTGTGTCTAAGATCAAAGGTGGTTGAAGATGAAAGCATCAAGCTAGCAAGGTATCTAAATGGACTCAAGTGGTCTATCCAAGAAGATATGAGCTTAGTAAACTTCAAGATAGTCTGCCAATGCTATCAAATGGCTTTGAAAGTAGAGGAGAAAGGAAAAAAGAAACAAGAACAAAACCCTAAAAGCAGAGGTAAAGGGAAAGACAACAAAGGACAAAGAGGTGGCTATGGTGGAAGAAGTTCAGAACCAAGAGCCCAAGGAGAAGTCATATTTTTAGAATAGAAAGAAGGAAGCTCTAGTAGAGGTGGTAGAGGAAGAGGTTTCAGCTCCAGAGGAAGAAGTGGTGGACAAGGAAGAGGCAGCTAGTTCACTAATATGAAATGCTACCACTTCAACCAATTGGGACACCTGGCCTATAGATGTCCTGAGAAAGGTAGCACTTCTCATGGAGGAGATAAGAGAACCAATTTGATTCAAGATGAGACAGCTGTAGCAAATAAACAACCTAAAGTACCATTGAACTCAAAGGAAGGTGAGAACCTCATGATGAGGAGGACTTTAATCAAAGAACTGGTGAAAGAAGAACCAAGCCAAAGGCGGTCCTTGTTTAGGATAAAGTGCAAGATGATGGGGAAAGTGTGTAAGTTCATTATAGACTCAGGTTCTACTGACAATATTGTGTCAGAGGAGGCAGTCAGCAAGCTGAAATTGACAAGGATACCTCACAATAATCCTTACAAGGTCACATGGCTCAATAAGGGTCAACATGTCTTGGCGAATGAACAAGCATGGGTGGAGTTTTCAATTGGCAAGTACAAGGACAAAGTTTTGTGTGATGTGTTACCTATGGATGCATGCCACTTGCTCCTAGGTAGGCCATGTCAATTTGACCGCCAAGCTATGCAGGATGGAGCTAAGAATTCATATACCTTCAAGAAAGACAATGTAACCTTCAAGATTTAGTCTTTGTTAGAAGATACAGAGGTGCAGACAGCAGGTTCTAAACTGCTCATAGCTGGTGAAAAAGAGTTCTTAAAAGATTTGGAAGAAGGAGAAGGAGTTGGCTATGTAGTAATGATCAAGCCAAGAGAGGTGAGCAAAGAGAAGGCAATTGAAAAGCAAGAGTTACCTAAGGAGATACAGAATTTGTTGCAGACCTATGAAGGTATAGTGAGTAGTGGTCAACTAGCAACATTACCTCCTAAAAGAGCCATAAGTCATAGGATAGACTTGATACCAGGAGCCACCCTTCCAAACAAAGCAGCCTACAAGATGACACCTCAACAAAATGAGGAAATAGCCAGGAAGATTCAAGAGCTTCTTGACCAAGGTCTCATTAGGAAAAGCATTAGTCCATGTGCAGTTCCCACTGTCTTAGCACCTAAAAAGGGAGGAGAATGGAGGCTTTGTACTGATTCCAGGGCAATCAACAAGATAACCATCAGGTATAGGTTCCCTATCCCTAGGATTGACGATCTCATGGATTGTCTAGGTGGAGCTAGGTACTATACCAAGATAGATTTAAAGAGTGGTTATCACCAAATTAGAATACATGAGGGAGATGAGTGGAAAACAACCTTCAAAACCAATGAGGGTCTCTATGAGTGGCTAGTTATGCCACTTGGATTGTATAATGCCCCCTCCACATTCATGAGACTCATGAATGAAATCCTCAAAGACTACATTGGCAAGTTTGTAGTAGTGTATCTTGATGATATACTAATCTATAGCAGAACAAGAGAAGAGCACCTCCAACATATAGAGCTGATTTTCAAGAAGCTGCAGGAGGAGAAGCTGATGATCAATCTGGAAAAGTGTGAATTCATCAAAACAGAGCTGGTGTACATTGGATTTGTGCTATCACATGGCAACTTGAAGATGGATAGCAACAAAGTGGAAGCAATCCTCAATTGGCCGACTCCAAAGACATCAACAGAGGTAAGAAGCTTCCATGGTCTTGCTCAGTATTATAGGAAATTCATAAGGCAGTTTAGTGCTATTTGTGCTCCTATGTTGGATACCATTAAAGGAGGCATGAAAACCAAGTTTGTATGGAATGAGCAAGCTAACAAGAGTTTTGAGTTGCTGAAGGAAAAGATAGCTACCCAACCTGTTTTGGTGTTACCAAGTTTTGACAAGCTATTCACCATTGAATGTGATGCAAGCAATGTAGCTATTGGAGTTGTTCTCAGTCAAGAGGGCAGACCGGTGGCTTTTCATTCAGAGTTAAGTGAAGCCAAGAAGAAGTACTCTTCTTATGACCTTGAGATGTATGCATTGGTCCAAGCTTTAAGGAAATGGAGGCATTACTTGCTTCCCAAGGAATTCATTGTGTATTCAGACAATCAAGCACTCAGTTTCCTGAATTCACAAGAGAAGTTGAGTCACAGGCACATGAAATGGGTGGAGTACTTGCAAGCTTACACCTTCAATATCAAGCACAAGAAAGGAGCTCTCAACAAAGTGGCTGATGCCTTGAGCAAAAGAGTCCTCACAATTCAGGAAATTCAGTTGAAGAGCATGGGGATAGATCATTTCAAGGATCTATATGCTGATGATGAAGACTTTGCAGATATTTATAAGGTATGTCTTGAGTACAATAATAATTTCCATAGCAAATATGTTGAATATACCTTGCAAAGTGATCTTTTGTTTAAAGGAAATCAGCTTTGTGTTCCTAGAGGTTCTATTAGGGAGAACTTGATACAAGAAAAGCATAATGGTGCATTGAGTGGTCATTTTGGGATCACCAAAACTCAGGAACTGGTTCAAAGGTTTTATTATTGGCCAAAAATGAACTTAGATGTCAGGAAGTAAGTGGAAAGTTGTGTAGTGTGTCAAAAGGCCAAAGGCACTTCCTCAAATGCAGGCCTATACTAGCCAATGCCTATCCCTTCTAGGCCATGGGAATGCTTGAGCATGGACTTTGTAGTTGGTTTACCCAAGACAAGGCAAGGTATGGATAGTGTTTATGTTGTTGTAGACAGATTCAGTAAGATGGCTCACTTTGTGCCATGCAAAACAACCAATGATGCCAGTCAAATAGCCTCTCTTTTCTTTAAGGAGATAGTAAGAATTCATGGCTTACCAATCAACATTGTATCAGACAGAGATACTAAGTTTATGAGTCATTTTTGGAAGACTCTTTGGCAAAGAATGGGCACCAATTTGTCCTTTGGATCTGCATACCATCCCCAAACTGATGGTCATACCGAAGTTGTGAATAGGACACTTGGAAACCTCTTGAGATGCTTGACCAAGGAGTATGGTCAACAATGGGATCAGATTATTGGGCAAGCTGAATATGCCTATAATGACACAGTAAATCGATCAACAGGGAAGATTCCCTTTGAAATTGTGTATGGTCTACATCCTAGAGGTGTTTATGAGCTGAGAGAGTTGAAGGATGGAGTCAAAGGAAGTGGATATGCTGAAGACTTTGCCTATGCAATGCAGGAAATTCATGAGACAGTCAGAAAAGCCTTAGCAGAAAATACCATGAAGCATAAGATTAAGGTGGATGAACATAGGAAAGAAGTGCAATTTAATGTTGGTGACTTGGTGATGGTGCATTTGAACAAGTATAGACTACAAAAGGGAGTTCCTCACAAGTTGCAGATGAAGAAGATAGGTCCATGTCCCATCTTGGAGAAGTATGGCAAGAATGCTTTCAAGGTGCAATTGCCAGATGACAGTGGACTGTCCCCTGTTTTTAATGTTGTAGATCTTGTACACTACAAAGGACCACCACTCAACATGGATCAGACCATCCATGAAGTCACCCAAGATGTGGAAGAACTCAAACTGCCCCCTGCTATAGTCAAACAAGCTGATAAAATCTTGGATACTAGGGTCTACAAGAAGACTAGGACCAAAGAGTATAAAGAACACCTGATCAAGAGGCATGGACAACCTGATGCAGATGCAGTATGGATCAAGGAGGTAGAGTTCAAGAAGTTGGGGATTGATCTCAACTTGCTCAATCCAAGGGTGGATTGAATGATGAAGGAGGTAGAGTCCTATAATGAAGGATGAAGGAAGAGTTGCAAGAATGTTGCAAGATTGCATGATGAACTTGTTTGGTTGCATGCACTTTAATTGGAGTGGAATCCCTTAAAATCAGGATTAAGGGCTTGATCAACTACCCTTGAATGATGGAGAAGGAATTTTAAAGTAGTGAAGACTCGTAGTTAGTAGTTAGAGGCTTTGTAATCAAATTTTGGTGTGAAAAGAATAGAAGAAAGCTTGGCAGAGTTCTGTTTTTACTGAAATTCCTGTGTGTTTTGCAAAATAGAGTTACTGTTGGCGTTGTGTTCATTGTTTTATCACTGTATTTGTATTCATTAGACAGTGTAGAGTAACTTTCATATTTCTTTCAAATTTCTTAGAGTAGATTTGCTATTTCTAACTCTTGGAGTAGAGTGTAGGGTGTTCATTATCACTGTTTTGAGCAGTTAGTTTTGGAAATGACTCCCCCATAGACACTGACCATGGGATTCTCCTGAGATTGGTGGAATATGGGAGTGGAGTCAGTCCATTGTAAATATGTAGCAGTAGGAAACTTTGAGGGCCAAGCAAAAGTTTGTAATACCAAACCCTAGGCGAGTGTTAGCTACCCGGTTAGGAGTTTGGAAGAGAAAAATTGAGAATTTAGGCAGGGGAAAGGTGCCACTATACGGAATCCCTACGGTTCCAGGTGGGATAAGGTAAGGTCTTTACATGCCAAAGGGAATGGGACTTCAATCAACCCACTAGAAGTAGATTTGAAGGAGAAAGCACATAAACCCTAAGAAATAGGTCAATTAGCCCTTTTGCCCTTGATTATAGGAATGCACTATACGGCAGTGACAGAGATCTGAAACCTAGTGGAAGATTTAAAGCTCTAAAAAGGGTGCTTGAAAGTTCCTTTTGTTTGATAGGTTGTTTGTCAAGTTTGAGAGGAAAAGGCAAAAAACTGACTGGTAAGGGCTAGTAGAGATTAGGCCTTACCAAGGCAATTTCTTGGAATCGGGTGCATTGGAAACTAAAGAACCTCTAAAATGTATCCCATTGGTGGTGAAATGTATGGAAACAGAGTTCCTAACTCCCCTGTAAAGAGTTGAAGTCAGATGGAGACATTGGCACTTAGTCCCTTCTAAGTCCAAGGAAGAGTAGTCAGTTGAAAGAAGGTGTTGATCCACCAAAGGTAAAGCACAAGAGGAAACTCTTTGAGAAGAGTTTGGGCAAGGCTTGGTTGGTAATCCAAGTTCAAAAAGAACCATTGATAGTAGGTTCAAGGAAGGAGACAGTGAAAAGGTCTCTATTAGACTGTGCAAGCAACCTTTGGTATTATCATACACCAATTAGGTTACATTAAATTCGTAACATTCACTTTCATTTATTTCATTAACATGCCATTATCCATATCATTGCATAAAAAATCATGTCACATTATCCATACATAACATTGTCATACATTAATGCATCCATCATCATCGACATAACACTATTAAAATCAAAACATAAATTCATATCATCATAGATTCATAGATTCATATCATCCATAGCATTATCATGACACATAAACATAAATAGATCATGGCATCTCATCATGAATAACCATCATAAATGCATACATGGCATAGGCATATAAATGACATCATGATAAGGAATCATCAAATGCATAAATCACATCACATAGTCATCACATAATCATCTACATCATCATAATAATCATAATATAGACATACATCATAAAGCATAGTCAACACATAATGCATCACCACATAACATAAAATCATATAGGCTGCATCAAAACTACATTGCATGTATAATCCAAAAAATATAATATTTCACAGGATAGAGTCATGAGATATCCCAAAAATAGAGCTCACGGGCTCGATAGTCAATATAGAAAGTGTCATAACATAAATTGTCTGAAACATGATATCAATAAAATAAGGCATGTCAAATGCTCCTATAAGGTGCTCTCCACATCCCCTCATGGAGAAGAGCATGGCAACTGATGACCTGTGCCTAGCACTGACATAACCATGGTAGCATGTGTCTATGAGGTCGATGGAATTGACACAGAGGGCATCATCTCTATTGTGACATAGGGCTGCGAAGACACTATGGCCTGTGCCTGGGAAACTGAAGGACCTATCACTAAAGGCTGACTATGCACTGATCTATCGCCTGAACTTGATGACCCATAGGAATTCCTTGACCTATGGCTAGAGGAATGCCTATGATGGGACCTGTGACTAGAAGTATGTCCTGAGGAAGTCGAGCCACCCTCACTGCTCCAGCTACGGCTGATATGGCTGTGGTTGCTCCTTGACCCTGTCCTTGTCTGACTGGCTGACCTATTCAATCTAGGCTCCCTCTAATTTGCTGGCACTGTGCACTCATACAACATTCGATATTTTCCTCTACTGGTGCTCACTCTAGTTAACTCCAGAGCAACATCCCCAACCAACCTTGAACATATTTGTGCAAACTGAGTACACCAGCTCTCTGTCTCCCTACACAAAATCTCCGCCTGATCACTCTCTACCTAAGTCACCTCGAGCTCTGATCGCAAGGCACTGATCTCCACCATAGCCTCATCCAATCTCATCTACATGTCTTCCAATCTCTAATCAACAGTCGCATCTCATGGTAATAGTGGCACACCAGCTATCTCTGGGTCTCCATCGATCATCCGCTCTTGAAGCTGTCACTTCGCCTTGTCCATCTCATCTCCATCCCCCTCATCTCCGGTATCATCCTCACCTCCAAAAACTCCCTCCTCCTCTTGTCGCAGTCCCTCCCCCTCTTGCCTCAGTTCCTCCTCCTGTCTAAGTCCCTCCTCCTCCTATTGTTCCTCTCCCTCTGGCTGCCTCTCCTCCTATCACCCCTCTCCCTCTGGCTGTCTCTCCTTCTCGCCTCTGACAATCCCCTCCATCACTGCTTGGACATCCTCCTCTGGCCTCAGTCCCTCCTCTCTCTCCTCCTCCTTTGACACCTCAAGGATAGCATCTAATGCAACCCCCTCCACATGTTTTCTGACCCTCCGTGTCTGTCTCCCTCTGTCTCCAGCTCTCCTCCTCCGCCTGTCACCACCATCATCTCCCACGTCATCCCCTCCATCATCTCCATCACCTCTTCCACCATCCCCTCTCCTTCCCTCTCCCCGACCTCCATCCCTACCTCCTCTCATGCCTCGTCGTCCTCTTCATTGTACCCTTGAGATGACTGATCTCCTGTCAATAGGTGGTGGCCCATCTAGATCTGTCAATGAAATCAGCCTATGAGTCTACCACCACAAGTCAAAGTCTGCAGTTGTCCCCAGATCTGCAACACCTCCCCTCCAACCCCATGGTTGTGCCACCAATCCACCAATCTACTGTTGAGAAAAGGGAACTGATATGGTCGAACCCCACCTAGGCTCTCGAGACGTCCGTGTGTACTCTGTTGTACCCATTGGCACACCCTGTTGCTCTCCAAACTGTTGAAGTACTCACTGAGGCAGATACATCTCTATAATAAGTTGACTCTAAAAAATTTGACCAATCAAGTATCGAAACTATCTGTAAAAGGGCAAGTGGTCTCCCTCATCATCCCATGGCACACAATCTCGATAAGGCCTCCACACAAATGATGTCATCATGTCAATCCTATGCCTCCACTAAGCTGTCTCCCCAACCCTCATTTGCTAAAGAGCTCCTGCATACAAAAACATAAGGCATCCCATCTGCCACCCGAGTCCTCTAGATCGGTGGATAGAAGATAGCGATATGCTCCCACGCCCAGATCATCAGTAGAGTCATACCACAACTAATGTTGCTCGCGCCTCTATAGGCCACCTCATGTAGCTGATGGTACAACATCCCAAGAAGATGTGGCCCCCATGCAAATACAACTCTGTCCTAGCACATCTAAACAAGTACATCGCCCCATCCGATCGAGAATCCATGTCCTCGATGATTTGGTATCATCACCCCAACAATCAATGTGCATAGCATGGCATTCCATCGTGGGTAGTGCTCTGCAAGATACTCACACTAAATCTCATACCCAGTCACACCAAGGCTCGCATCGTCCTCCGCCTCATATACCTCTAGCATGGCCTACACCCCTCACTAAGGATCGTATACGACCCACTCTACTCTAATCAGAATGCGCAAAATCTGGTACACATCCTCTAAAGTAATGGTCACCTCTCCTGTTAGTAAGTGGAAAGAACAAGTCTCAAAATTCCACCGCTCGACCAATGCTATCAGAAGTCCCCTATTAACCCAGACAATGGGTATAAGGTGACATAGTATAGACCCAATCGCATCAATTGCCTACACTCTCGGTCTGTCAGCTGGTTCTGGAATGAGTAAGTACATGGTCTGAACTCTCATGTGTAAATGGGCACTAGTCATTTCTACACATGCAAAAATGAGAGTTAGCAAAGTATTCTCAATTAGTATTATCATTCATCTAGCTAAACATGAGCAAAAAGTAAATCTAAAGCTAAGTCAACCCTGGTCAAAGTTAAATGCATCGCGTTGACTTCACATGTGTCACGGTATGGCGATTGCGTCGCTTCGTACAATAGTTGTGTTGCATTATGGCACTTGTGTTGTTCGGCATCACAAATGCGTCATTGTTAAAACAAATGCATCGCTCGCCTCCACGAATGCGTTGCAAAATCGCACATGTGTCGTTCTGCTTATCAAATGTGCCTCAAGATGGTGAATGCATCTCGATTATTGATGATTGTGTTGCACTAGATTGTAGACCTAACAGACCCTTCGCATTTGTGTTGCAATGCATCGAATGCGTCAAACGTGATGGAAAATGCGGCTTACACGAACGCATATGTGTCACAGCACATTTGTTCCCTAGCCTAAAAACCCTAGAAAAATGTGCAAAAAGACAAAATGACGAATAGTGTTCAATCTACTCATCGGCGGGTTTGTGCCCTCTAGCCATCTAAATTTCCGAACGATGTAGCCATGGTGCTCTGTGACTGGAATCACCATCCTTGCGTCTGCTCTCCTCACTCTGAGCTCTCCAAATTTATTATTGTGAGTGTGAAAATGAATTGACTTTTACCCCATTTTCAACTTATTTATAGGGTCAAAGTGGGATTTTTCAACTTTTTTATTATTGGAGGCTCTTTTGACCACCTTTGATCACCCTTTTGGCTGCCCTAAACATGTCTAAATTTGAAACCGTTTGCGCCGTTGATTTTCTGGTCATCAAATTAATTTGTCAGGACACTTTCCAAATTTTTCTGTCGTTGGGTCAAAATTTGAAAATTTTCCCAAGGGGGCATAGATACTTTGTACCTTTGTTGGGGCATGACTTTGACTTATTTTCTTTGTCACAATACGACAAGCTGCATTATGACAAAGAGGGGAAAAATGTAGACACATAAAAATGACCTAGGCCTGCAAGCTCTATGTCTACCACTTTCGTCCTAGCATAATTAAAATATTTAATTATGTCATTTGGTCCACTTTCAACTATTAATTAATTAATTTTTAATTATTTAATTAATTCATGTCTTTTATTCCTCCTGATTATTTAAATAAATAAATTTTAATAAATACATCACTAATGGTCTAATGTCTCTCCATAATTAAATAAATTTCTTAATTTATTTAATTATCTTTGTCCATTAATTCCTTTTGATTATTTAAATAGATAAATTTTATTTATTTATTTAAATATGTCACTAATTCTTAAAAGTCTTCTTATAATTAAATAAATTTTGTAATTTATTTAATTATTGTCACCTTGACACTTCTCTCATTTTAAATAAAATTATTTATTTAAAATGGTCCCACTTTCTAATTTTCTTCTTTTTAGTAAATAATTTGAATTAATTATTTACTATCATGTGACCCTACCTTTTGAATTAAATTATTTTTTAATTCAAAATAGTCTTTTTCCTCCAAAAATCAAGTAATTTCTACTATTATTTGATTTTCCAGTCACCTCTTTTTATGTGTCAATCTTATCTCCTGTCACATGCATTTTCAACCTTTGATTTGATTTTCTAAATATCAATCTTGTCCACTCATTTTTAATTTTCTTTAATGTTTCCCTAACCCTAATTGTGGGTTGTCTAATTGAATCTTGTCCATTGATTCTAGGGTACATGTCAACTTTCAATCCTGGCCCTTAATCCAAAATTGCATTTTCTATACAATGGCAATTTTTCTCTCATTTTGGGGCCTCATGCTCATATTTTTTCATCTTGTGTACTTGTTGTTTTGTCATTTATAGGCTATTTTATGCATACTTCATAGTTTTTTAGTACATTGTGAGGTCATTTAGGCTAAATCCTTCAACACTTGTTTAGGTCTTGTCATTGTCACACATTGCTCACTCAAAATTTGAGGGCAAACTACACATTTACAACAAGTTGGGAAGGTGTAATGGAGGTCAATCATGGAGGTTGAAGACTAAGGTGATATCTTTATTGTTTTCATGTTATTTACTCCCATGTTCTTCATTATTTACTTTGGGTTTGATTTATTTAGTTGTTAATATGCTAACCTAAGAATTTCCCATAGTTATCAATAAAGTAAGGTAAGGAGGAGAAAGGACAGAGGTTGGTGGGAAAAGATGAGTTGATTGGAGATGGAAGGGTCGACCAAAGGATGAGAAGAGAAATAAATGAAGCTAGTAGTGTAGGAAGTTATCGATAGATGGGGCCGACAACAAATAGTCAACGATAGAGATGGCAGAGCGGTAGGTACGGGCCGCAGAAGAGATAAATGCCTCTGCTAAAAATTTAACCCAAAAAAA
The DNA here is from genome assembly GCA_007258455.2 of Sequoia sempervirens. Taxonomy (NCBI): domain Eukaryota; kingdom Viridiplantae; phylum Streptophyta; class Pinopsida; order Cupressales; family Cupressaceae; genus Sequoia; species Sequoia sempervirens. The sequence goes on from VDFB02281492.1 coordinate 898,972,885, forward strand.
AACCAATAGTAGCAATGCCCATAGACTTTGATATGCCCAAATATTAATGGTCTGATGAATATTTAAGGAGTAGAAAAAAAAAAGGACCCCAGGAACAAATATATGTTAGTCTTAACAAAAATATTTTTTCCACAATTTCACCCCACAATATATATGCCAACCCAATATTAAAAAATTCCCAAATACATTTTTTTTAAGCCTGAAATAATATAAGTAAAAAATAATTTATTGTAAATAATATATTTTTTTTGCAAATCGTACCTTGTACCCGAGTGGGTCGTATGGCCACCCGAGTAATTTTTTTTTGCCTCACGAACAACTAAAGTCAAAATAGGGAGTATTATATATTGGTTTTTGTCTCTCGGGCCTCTTGAAGATGATGTCGCGGTCTAATTTGACTAAAAAATGCACCAGAAGCTCTGCAACCTCCAAACCTTGCAAATCTTCAAACCCTCATACCTTTGGCTAGAAATGTCAGATTTAGGCAAAGCAAAAGTCGATCTTGACTTTCTCAGCTACCCTGAACTCAAATCTGAGCTCATATTTCCTCCAACATGAGCCAAAAGTGACTTGACATGAAATACCGCATGTAGAGACAACCTCAAATTTGGTATTTTTTCAAGTTTTTCCGATTTCCAAGTTTTCACCATATGGTGCAAGGAAAGAGGATACTCAACTTTACTAAAAATGACCAAGATCTCTCACTAGCAATAGCTCAACCCTCAAATCTAAGAATGGTTTTGCAAGGCTTGGCTCTGATACCATGTAGGAGTTGAGATATAGCTCTAATACCATGTAAGAGCTGAAGATTAGCTCAATACTCAAGACCACCTACAAAAGAAATGAAAACCTTCTACAAGAGAGTGCAAGAATATGAGCTTGCTTGATATTAAGACCTATCAAATGATGAGGTATGAAGTATATACAAATGAGTACAATGACCCTCCCTATATAGGCAAGGTTGAGATGTAGGATTGAACATGATGTTGACATGTGTCATAATCCTATAAAATGTGACAACTAACTAACTACCTAGGAAATGATGCATAGAGAAGATAAGACTTCTAGAAAGGACAACTCATCCTTCTAGAAGGAATCTTATATCCTAAGTAAACATGTGAATAAGGGTCAAGGCCCCATTATAACCTATCACCTAGTAAATGATACCTAGGAACATAATTAAATACCTAAGTAAACTTAAGTAAGTGTAATTAAATAATTAATTACACCATTACATACTAAGCACCTAAATACTTGAAGATATATGAAATTGTGATCTAAATAAGGTGACCTAATGTAACATGCCAAATATTGAGGTTTGAGCATACTTAATAATAGGTACTTAGGTAAGGGGAAAGGCATAATTTCAACTCTACAAGATACTTAATGTAAAGGGTTGGGGAGTTAGGGTTTTGGAGATCGAGAGGATCATGAAAAGGGTATCCAAGTAAGGGAGAAACTAAAAATATAGTACAAAAAGGAATTTTATCTAAGAGGTCAATGTTTTAGAGTTTGAAGATGATAGGAAAATGTTACCTTGGAAAGTGAATATCTAAAACTCGGGTTCAAAAAGGAATTTAAGGCATATGGTCAAGGTTTCAAGAGAAAATACGCTCTGGCAAGGTAAACCCTAAATTTTTGACAAAGCACATTCATTATACACCTAAACACAATATATATAATACTTATGAGGTTAGGCTCCATTAGGCTTAGCTCACTGAAAATAGGAAATGGAATTTTAGTCCCAAAAAAAAAATTATTAAAGAAAGGACATTACAACATCTCTAAAATACATATATGAATTATCAAATACAAAACCATACACATTAGGAGAGACACCCCTATAACAATTTCATCAAAAAAAAAAATTATACCAAATTTTTTCTTACTTTTGTTGGTGATAGGAAACTCTATCCCTTTACATATCCAGCCCAAAATGATATAAAAATAAGATTAAAAGTCAAAATCATGGTGAAACCAACACTATTCAAACATACATAAATGTTAATTCATATTTACCAAAAGTCTCATAATATTGAGGCATATGAACCCATATAAAAATCCTTGTGACACAAGAATGCTTTCAAAATAAACTAATAATCTATGATGATTAAGTCACATTAACTATAATCTCATAGCATGTTTAAAAATTTATATCAAGATATCCAATACTATAAAAATATATAATTTCTAGTATTCATATTTAACTAAATTCAATCTCCCATTTTTATCTAATTTTAAATGTCATGTGCTAACATCATATAATATCATATTCACTATGCATGTCCATTTACTCTTAATTATTCAAACCATCATCAATTTCTACTTGGAAATGATTCATATATCAATCAAGTTAGTATCAATATCTAATAATATCTATTAGAAAAAGATAATAATTTGTGGATTAGAATCTCATAATTAATATTCAAGGTGCATGATTCAATAATAAAATTAAGCATCAATAAGCATCATATACGAATTATACTCATTTAAATTATTCAAATACATGTCATCTTAAGGACCAAATATGTATCAATAATATAATGGGAACAATGAGTGTGGTCGGGGTTGTAGAGATAAGTGAGCCTTACAAAAAAATTCATCCTTCTCTAAATTATATTTTTATCTCTCCTATAATAGATGACATCTATAAGATGCATATATGGGTACTTGCCATACACATCAATAGAACCACATATATAACAAATTCATCAATAAAGTATTAATTTTTACCAAACTTTTGCTTACATTTCTTGGTGATAAGAAACTCTATCCATTTACTTACCTTTCCTAAATCATAGGGACTGGGATTACAATATGCTTTGAAACCATGTTTTCTAGCACCTCATTTGAAACAAAATTAAGTTGAATCTTTATAGAAAAAAGGTTAGTGTTCTCACCTTTATCTTTCCCTTTATTGCCACCTAAGAAAGAAATCAAGGGATGTGAAAACCAACCTCTCATCTAAACCTTTAGAGTATATTGTTGTTCTTGTCCCTCAAAATAATTCATGATTTTATTTTTCTTATTTTTTCTGTACATACTTATATTGATCTATTTAATTCTAGGTTTAGCTTCCAACATGTATCATCTGTATAGTTCTTAACATCACAAAGTTGAGAATTTGAACATCATATTTAGTAGAAGCAATAGGAGCTTAATTTTCCCTATGCCTAAATACCTTTGACCTTGGTCACCTTATGCCTTTGAAGGAGGAGATGGAATATTTTCCTTCACCTTATCTATGTCTTTACTCTTTGAGAAAACACTAAACATAGATACCTATGAAGTATACCTATGTCCTTCATCAAGACATTATATTCTTGCACACATTTGTCTATTTTGACTACCCTTCTATGAAATATATTAGTGTACTATTTTATAGTTCATTTGTTGTTTTTAATAGTATTTATTCTCAATAGGCCTCTTTTCTTTGTGGCATATGTTTCATATGTTGTCCTTGAAGTCAACAAAGTGGTATTGTGGAAGGTTGCATGTGATGCAATCAATATGATGATCAAAAGTGTTGTGAAGTGTTGGACATAATGATGAATGTCATGAGCATGTTGTACACAATTTTACTATATCTCCTATTGCTCATGAATAGGTGAATGCTAATATGAAGAATTTGTGGTTTCTTCATGTTGATGAATAGTGTTGTAATTGTTGTCTACGATGTTGTGAATGATTGTATTCTTTGTCCCTTGATGTAAAATATTGCATAAGATATGAAAGAAAGTATGAAATATTTTAATGTAGTTAGTGGCTCAAGAAGTTGTACTAAAGTAGCTCAAGAGAATGCTCTACATTCCTCTGCATTTGAAGATATGGCCTTGTAGTTTGGAAGTTAGATAGAGGAAAATGTGAAGTATGTATGTTCCTATTTTCAAAACATAGAAGTTATCATATAAGTTTCTAGAGCTAGCAAAGTGTAGTCTATGTTGTTGCAGTTAGGAAGGATTTGAGGAATGCTCCACATTTCTCTATATTTGAATATATGGTCTTGCAGTTTGGAGGATAAGTTCAAATTGTTTGTATGTTCTCTCATTTCAAGTTTCAAGCGTTAAGGTGTACCACAAGTATGGTTTTCAATGTTCTATCTCAAGATTGTGTTTTTTGGGTTTGCAATAGATGTTGGGTTCAGTGTATGTCTGCTTGCACTAACATAATGTAGCATGAAGTTATAAAAGGGGTGTATGAGAATTTTTTTGAATATCATGTAATTCTTGTAAAGTGATCCACATATTGTTATATGGTCTCTCTAGTACCGCTTGTGGTCTAGAGTTAATGCATGGAAGGATAAGTGTTTCTTGGGTCAACTTGGAATGTTGAATTGTTTTTGCCAAATCTTTGAAGTGTGTGCAAGAATGGAGATGTGTGCTAAGGTAAAATAGATCCATATTATCTCCTGGTTTGGACCACATTTGATTCCCTTTACTACGAATGTTTTGAAGTTGACTGATTATGGTTGTTGCATGTTTTGTGTTTACACGTTTCATCTTGGCTGACAAGGAGAAACTTTTAGAAGCTCACAGAGGATATAAATGGAAGATCATTCTTTTTGCAAAGTGTATGAGTGTGGGTATAATGCGAAGAAGTATATGAAGTGTGTTGAAGGAAGTGAGTTGAAGGTAGTAGTATATGTGTGAGTGAGGAAGTGTTTTGAAGGCAATGAGTTGAAGGTAGCAAAGGTTGTTGAGCAGAAGTGTTGTGGTGGTGATTAGCCATCGAATTTTGTCAAGTATGTTGTATTGAGGTTGTAGCCTCCTTTTGTAAGTGTTATAATTTGTAGGGAGTCATAGACTTCCTTTGGTTGTAGACATAAAATTGTGTTTCAGTGAGTTGTAGCTTCCTTTGGGTTGTATCCAGTAAAACCTATTGTAAATATTATTTTACTTGTGAGGATAAAATTGGATAGTAGCTCCAAGTAGCTTGCTCGCAGTGGTTTTTCCCTTGTAGATCAGTTTTCCACATAAATCTGGTGTCATGGTTGTGTGCTTGTTCTTTTGAATTGCAGTTGATGATCTATCTATTTAAAGTAGAAGGAAATTTTAATTGATAAAATTGAATTGGAAATTTGTGGTACATACTAATTAGCCCCCCTCTCAGTATATCATTATGTTCTAACAATTGGTATCAGAGATGAGTTCCTTGCTGCAGCTTAACATTTAAAGGTAGATTTGATTTAGAACATATTTCTAGAAAGAGTCCTCTAAAGAATTGTGTTTGATGGAAGCAACTATTCCTTTTAGAGTGTGAGGATGGAAGCCTATCTCACTTCACTAGTGTATGATGTTTGGAGAGCTACAAAGGATGATTATATTGAACCTGCTCATCCTATTACAGATGCTAATGTAAAGAAGGCCCATGAGAATAATTCCAAAGCAAAGAATGCCATCTTGATTAGTTTAAGAAATTCTAATTTTGTCAAAATAATGCAGTGCAAGACAACCAAGGAGATATGGGATAAGATCAAAAATCTCTATAAAGGAAATGCCAGTGCAAAGCAAGCAAAATTGTAATCTTACATAACATTGCTTGAGAATCTAAGGATGAAATTCCAATGTAAAGCAAGCAATAAGTATGGTCATAAGGCTATATACTACATTTCTAAAATGAATAAAAGAAATTTTGTAAGTAGGAACTCTCTTGCTTCACTAGTGGATGTCAATGTGATATGTCAAATCTACAACAATGTTGGACATATAGAAAAATATTACATAAGTGAATTAGAAAAGTCAAAAATTCGTAAGAGAGATGTTACTAAGCAAGTCAAGAAAAATGACACAAACAATGAGGTTGAAAACTCAATGGTTGTCCAAACAACATGTTTTACTCAAGGGAAAACAAATCTATGGGTAATAGATAATGAATGTTCAAGTCACATGACATGTGACAAAAGAAAATTCATCAATTTAGTTAAATAGAATGGTGAATCAGTCAATTTTGGAGACAATTCATTTGCAAAGATCCATGGAAAGGATACCATAAGCATTGATGGAAAATCCATGATAGAAGATGTTTTGTATGTTGAAGGTCTCAAGCACAATCTTCTCAGTGCAATTCAAATGTGAAACAAAGGATACAATCTCATATTTCATGATCAAGGGTGTGAAATGAGAAAAACAAACTCTAGTAGATTGGTGGCAGAAGGATCTAGGACATAAAGCAACCTATACAACCTAAAGGGTGTTAATGGATGAAGTTGTCTTCTAGGACAGACAAATGGATGCTAGTTGTGGCACAAAAGGATGAGACACATTAACTTTGATAACCTTGTGAAGATCAACTTCATGGAAGTAGTAAGAGATATGCCAAAGATTATCAAGCTTGCAAGCACTATGTGTAAAGAATGTCAAATTGGGAAGAAAACGAGGATAAGATTCAAGACCAAGGAGTATTATTTTGTACAAGACCACTGGAACAGATTCATACTGATTTTTGTGGACCTACCAAGACAAAGAGTCTCCAAGGTGAAATGTATTTCATGTTACTCATTGATTATTTCTCTAGAATGACATGGGTTACATTCTTAAAACAAAAATCAAAAGTTTTCAATAGGTTTAAGATTTTCAAGTCAATGGTTGAAAATGAAATGAATGCTAGAATCAAGTGCTTAAGGTCTGATATAGGTGGTGAATTCGCATCAAATGAATTTGAGGAACTTTTTGAAGAACATGGAATAAAGAGGCATCTATCTGTTGCTATAACTCCTCATCAAAATAGAGTAGTGGAAAGGAATAATAGAACTAGTTAGGAGATGGCTAGGATAATGTTGAATGAATCCAAGTTACTTGATGTATATTGGAAAGAAGCAATCCATAATATTGTTTATATTATTAATAGGGGACAACTAAGAGTGGAAAATATGAGCTATGGTATGGAAGCCCAATAACTATCAAGTACTTTAGAATTTTTGGAAGTGGATGAACATATATCAAAAGAGATGAAGAAGTTTTGGGAAAGTTTGACTCAAGATCTGATGGAGGAATCTTTCTTGGTTACTCAACTAGGAGAAAATCTTACAAGTGCTATAATAAAAGGCTAAGGAAGATAGTTGAGAGTGCAGATGTTAGGGTTGATGAAGTGTCACAACAAATCACACATGAGCAAGAAGATTGTTGGTCAGGTGAACTTTCCTACTCAAAAGAAGAAGAATAAATTGAAGAAAATGAAGAAGCACATGAGAAAATCACCAAGACTCTGCCAAGTATGTTCAAAATAATTACTCAGAAGATCAAATAATTAGTGATAAGAATGTGCAAGTATAGACTAGAAGGAGATTTGCAAGAAAAAATTAATAGGTAAATTTCTCTTTACTATCGAGAATATAACCCGACTTTTGCTAATGATAACAAGGATGAAGGATGGATACAAGAAATGGAAGAAGAATTAAATTAGATAGAGAAAAATTAGGCTTAGGAATTGGTGCTAAGGCCTACAAACAAAATTGTGATAGGAACAAAATGGGTGTTTAGAAACAAATTGAATGAAGATGGAGAAGTTGTGAGAAACAAAACAAGGTTGGTGTGCAAAGGCTACACATAGGTTGAAGGAATTGACTTTAAGGAAAAATTTCCTCCAGTGGCAAGAATGGAGGCAATCAAAATGTTTCTTGAATTTGTAGTTCACAAGGACTTCAAGGTATATCAAATGGATGTGAAATTTTCCTTCTTGAATGATGACTTAGAAGAAGTTTACATAGAGTAGCCTGATGGATTTCAGATATTAGAGGATCCAAACTGTTGAAGTGATCAACCCAAGATCTTCAATCTGCAACACCAAAGAACCCTCCACAAGAGATAGAGAGAAGAAACAATGAAAGATGCTATTCCACCAAACAAGGATTGCAATATGATACAATATGATCAATGCAATACAATACAATGCTATGCAAAATATGCTAGAGATTCCTTGCTTATAAAGGCAAGGATGGGAGATAGGATAAGACAAGATCATGACAAGTGTCTTAATCCTATCACATGAGACAACTAACCTAGGAAAGTGTAAAGTCTAGTTAAGACAACTAGGACTTCTGGAAGATACAACTAATATCCTAAGTAAACTTAACATGTGAATTAAGTCCCCTAAGTCCCTAGTAAAGGAATAAACTATGTACAATACTTATTCACACCAACACAAACATGGTATGCAAACTTAAGAAGGATTTGCACGGTCTCAAACAAGCCCCTATGGCTTGGTATGCGAGGTTGGACAAGTACTTACTCCAACAAGGCTTCATGCAAGGTATCGCAGATAGCAATATTTACATCAAAATTGAGGATGAAAGAATTCTAATAATTGTATAGATAATGAGTGAGACTATCTTAATTGATTAAACTTAATTTGTAATATTTGTTATTAAGATGATATAATGATTTATTTATATTTTACACTAAAAGATAACATAGCAAGATAATATAAGTGATATCATTATTCAATCAAAATTTTCTAGAGAATTAATAAATGTTTTCTAGTATCAGAAACAAATCTACATCATACCCTATCCAATTAATTAAACTCCATTGATAAATTTCATGATATTATAAAAATTATAAAAAATATAAATTATAGATGCATATATCAAATTAATTAATTAATTTAAGTCCAAAATTTGATTCACATCATAAAATTTATACCATAAATAATTTAAAAATGTAATATCAATAATTGAATATTTAAAAACATTAATTAATTTCATTCATATATATTTTTTATTTTAAAAATAAATAATAACAAAATATTTAATCTTAAATATTAAATTTGTCTATTAAATATTAGATTAGTTTTATTTAATGTTTTAAAACAATTAAATTGTATAACAAAACATAGTATTTAAGAAGGAAATGACACTTATTAATCAATAAAGAGATTATGTTAAAGGAATACGAGAGATTATATATAAGGAGGAAAGAGAAGAAAGGGATAATTAAAGAAAAGGAAAGAAAAAATCAAGAAAGGTAAAGAGAGAAAAAAATGATTATTAAAGTTACTACGAAATTTTAAATTTCAATTTTATGAGTTTGTTGGGATTGTGTAGATATTAATTTGTAAAATTGTAAATATACATAAAACATTTTTATTTTGTGTTAATTCAACTTACAAATATTTAAAATTATATATATATATATATGATATTTTATGAAATCACATTTCTTAAAACATTTTGTCAAACAATTCATATGACTTATTTATACTTCCACATTCTTCATGAGAATTTTTGTCAAATAATTTAAATGCATTCCTTACTTTCTTATACAAGTTTATCAATACAATTACAACTACATCATTTCACACTTTTTTTCTTCCATTATGCTTTGATGGATGCCCATGTCCCAAACACCTATTGATGCAACTACAAAACTACAGAGAAAATTGTAGAACTATATTTTACACCCTTCAATTTACATTTATTGAAAACATAAAATAAAAATAAATAAATATAACATGTTAAAAAATAATAATAATGATGAAAGAAAAATAGGGAAACCAAAGGGTATTGACCTTTAAAGGAGGGTCACAACCTCCATGAGGAGGCAACATGTGGGGGCACTACTGATGGGCTATGACCCACATAGGGAAGCCATCACATATATGGCTAGCAACCTCCTCACTCCTTTGTTCCTTCCACTTTTCAATGAAACAAATCAAAATTTAAAAAATTCATTACTTCTATATGATGTCTCTACCACTCAACATCCATTCTTCCTCATCGCTCTAGACACACATATATATCACATACCTATCTCCAATTGTGATCACCATGAGAGTTCATTGCCCTACAATAGAATATGAGAAATAAATTTTGAGGACACACTTTTTGCTTGAAATAAAATATACACTTGTTGATTTTAGAGTAGCAACAATCTTTTTTTAACTTCACTTTATTATTAATGCTATATGATATTGTATAGTATTAAATAAGAGTTTAAGCATTATTAATATTTGTAATTATAATATATTATATTGTGGTAATGTAAATAAGTGATATTGTATATTAGTAGCGAATACTTAACAAATTAATTGTGAAAAGGATGTTTTTGACTTCATACTTAACAAACATGTTAGATCTTATTACAAGTAAAATACATTGAAGCTTTAGAAAGTTTAAATTCTCAGATCTTGAATATATTAATATTATAAATAGATATAAAATAATTTACTATGCAATATGTGATAATAATTACGACATATAAAGATCATATGTATTACAAGTAAATAAAATTTAAATTTCCACCTTATAATTATTAATGTGTCAAAGTATACTATTTACCTTAAATGCAAATTGAACATTCATATATTTATACTTAGATAGGTGCACTACCCTTAAGCAAAGCAATAGTGAAATCCATTAATATGGATTAATATGAATATGTGGCTTGTAAGGGCTTTTTTTTTTTTAGATAGGAAAAATAAAAAGATTGAAGTTATTTGAGAGTGTACTAGTGTTTAATAATAATTTTGATAAAGAGTGGGGTCAAGAACCCCATCCCAAATTATGAGGGTGAACTACAAAGCTTTTGGTTCCCTTTCTAAGATACCTAGGCATGACCATTTTTTTTTTAGACATAGGTTTAAATATGGTTATTTTTCATGTTATAGATAACTTGCCCTTTTAATTCAAAAATTATTAAGATATAATATTAATAACATGATATGTCCATAGTCCATATAATGAATCTTAGCATGCAAATCTTAACCATGATGTGCATGTTATTTACAAAACAAAATCTCCACTATCTATATTTTGTCTATTCCCCAACCCACAACCTCAAGAATAATTCTCATTATTGAAAGCCTCAACAATGTGAGAGATTGCCCTACTCTATAACTCAGGGAGGTAATCTACTAATCGCTCCTACCCAACTTAACCCTAACCCATGTACAAGATTATCTGCCTCATCTCATGGTCATGGACTATCTCATTATAGATATTCTATGGGATATGGACTTGCAACATATAAATAGTGTTACAAAATATATAGACTATATTTAATCACACCCCAACATATTTTTCATGTAGAATAATGTCTCATGCAAAACACATCTCTCCACACATATTATCTATTTAAATATCTTTGGATCCATATATATTTGAAATAGTGAAATCCATTGAAGCATTCTCTATAATTAGACTTTAGTTGGAGAGAAGAGGAGGATGCTAATTCGTAAATGGGTACATTGGTGAATCAAGCCTTTCTCTATACACTCACCACCCCACTAAAGCCAATTATAGAGAGACTATTTTCTAAGCCAAAAGGAAGATTGGGAAGCTCGTCATGCTCCTAGTCCATCCTTTCTAAAATGTGGGTTGGGAGCCAAGACTTTATCTGCCCCGTCTCCTAATCACTATCAAAATATTTTGAAAGGACGATCGACCGCTATCTATCTCATAATCTTTTTTCTTTAGCCTAATGGAGGGTTGGAAGCCAAGATGAGGGAAAGTGGGCCCCTAAGGTGAATGGGTTCCATATAAACAATATAAAAATAAAATAAATGCTAAATTAATTAAAATCTGTTATATTTAGTAAATGTATTATTTAATTATAAAAACTGTAAAAAATAATTTTCCTAATAATTATCTTTTTTAATTGAGATTTAAAGGATTCCAAAATCATAATATATTTTAATTCTAAGGGATATTTTGCATCCTTTTCCTTCTTCCTCCTTGTATGTGCAGACATGAGTATGTTATTCGTTCATGCGGGAATAAATTTATTAAGAAATAATCATATGTTTATGCTTCTCAATTATAAAAAGGACACATGTTAAGAAGCATGCTGCACGTTATAATTCTGAAGACCAATCACAAATTCGTACTTTCAGGGTACACTTATTACCAGTAGTTTTGCTTCAAATGAAATGAAATGAAATATTTTAATAACGTCCACGAGGCCACAGCAGCCTATGGGACCCAGGAACAGCACAAGACCACCACCGAAAAGAGAAGACACTAAACAGCCTGAGATCTTCGCTCGAGATTAGCTCTACGACAGTGAATTTTGATGATGTAATTTGCAGATTTGACCAACCTTTCCTCCTCAAACAAGGTATTTAAGTTGTCCACTTGTAAGATGTCCCCATAAGTGACCCGAATATCTTTGTATGCTGAGCACTCCATAACAAAATGCCACTCTGTCTCCACTAATGCCAAAGTCTACAAACAAACACTGTGTAATAAGACAATCTAGGTCATGGCTTTCGTAAGGCTATCATCTAAACAAACCTGTCACTAATCCATGTACAAAACTTTTTAGAACTTGTAACACAACCTACGTAATCCAGCAGACTAGAAAACTTAGTACCTTATAAAATTATTTCGTTCTGATACAGAATGCTTTGCCAGCTCTCCAGGAAGAACAAACTTGACAGCAGTCTGAACTTCACCAGAGGACAGTGTCATAATCTTATTATACCTTAACAGAGTAGAACCCTCACGAGCAATCTTCTCAAAGACGTCAACCATGACGCTTTACATGGCTGATGGCAGCCCAACCCACAAACATTATCCAGATGTGTGATACAATCAAAGATGATGCAATATATATGCATTCTTTGAGGCTTTTCTATTTCAGAATGAAGAACTTTGGCTTTCATCACTTTTGTGAGGACCTCTTGTGCTACCAAGAAGATGCGAGAAATCTGACTGGAATATTGGAGTTGAAGCAGCTCCAAGAAAAGTATCTCTGATACTTTGCAGTATTCTGACAATGTCAATCATACTTGGTCGTTCTTCAGGGAAATCTTTTGTGCAAAGCAAACCGACACATATGAGTTGTCTGAGGCAGTTGAATAACTTGCCTTTCTCACCGTTCACAGCAGTACTCAACAAATGGCTATCAACGACTTCTTCTATTGCGTCTGGAAAACATCTACTCACCCAATTTTGCAAGTTCATTCCTTCTCCGAACATGCTATTTGTTGGCTTCTTTCCTGTCAGCATCTCTAATAAAACTATTCCATAGCTGTAGACATCTCCTTTTGTAGTATCAACTCCGCTCGTTCCATATTCTGCATTCAAAACAACTCATCATAAGATTTCACATTTGCAAGTTTTCACAAGAAACCCAGGAAAAGAAAAGAAAAAAATTGCCATTATATGCTAAACATTTGAAGGTCAAAGTGATACCTGGGGCAATGTATCCAATGGATCCTTTTAGTGTACCTGTAGAAATGAGTGAATCCCCATAGTTTCTAAGATACAATCTTGAAATACCAAAGTCTGTTAAATAAGCTGTCATATCCTCACCAAGAAGCACATTACTGGGCTTTAAATCACAGTGGATGACTTGCACAAAACAATGGTAATGGAGGTATTCCATTCCTTGTGCAATGTCCATCGATATTCTCAATCTTTGAATCAAATCCAAGCTACACGATTGCCCTTGAGAAGTGTGTTCGCTTGGAGGATATAAAAGCTTGTCCAGGTTCCCATCTGGCATTAGAGGAAATATTAATGCTTTGAAGTCTGGATCTGAATAAGAGGTTATGATTCTAAGTAGGTTTCTATGCCGAACCCTTCTCAAAACTTTGCACTCTCTATCAAAACTTTTAAGTGCAGCTTCATTCTGCAGATCAAAAACTTTGATAGCGACCATTGTCCCATCCTTCAACACTCCTTTATACACTTTTACAGAACTACCAACTCCTAGCAAGTTGGCCTCGTTAAACCCATCACTTGCAGCAAGGAGATCTTGAAATGAAATTTTCCGAGGGCCCAATTCAAAGAGTTTTGAGTTCATTGGGCGTCTCTTGCAATAGCGTCTCCATAAGAATCCCATCAATACACACCATGTAACAAATACTGCGGCCCCAACAGGTATAAATACCCTTTTGAGATCCCTTTGACTTCGGCGTTTGGGAGTAGGGCACACAGGCAACTTTACCCAAGGTCCGCAAAGGCCAGCATTTCCAATCAATGATATTGCACCATGCTTTTTGAAAACACCATCTTTTGGGACTTCTCCTTCCAACTTGTTTGTAGAAAAATTCAGATGTTGAAGCGCTTCAAGTTTTCCCAAAGACATGGGTATTTTGCCTGACAAATTGTTGAAAGAGAAATCTAAATTTTGGAGATTTAGAAGCTTCCCAAGGGATTCTGGAATTGAACCATTGAGTTTATTAAAGGAAAGATTCAGATATTGTACCGCTATACAGCTCCCTATTGTACTTGGAATATTACCTGTTAATAGATTTGCCGAAATATCTACATCTTGAACCTTTTCCATTTTGCCGAGTTCTAAAGGCAAAGGGCCTTCCAATAAATTATTTGAGAGGTAGAAATCGAAAGCGATATTTTGCAGCCCCGCCACTTGAGGAGGCACATGTCCACGGAGCCTATTGTATGAAAGCTCAAGGTCTTCCAACTTCGTGCATTTCCCTAAACTTGAAGGAATAGTCCCTGTTAACTGGTTTTGATCAAGATATAGATATCTCATCTGCTGGAGCTGGTCAAGAGACACAGGAATATTTCCGTCAAACTTATTTTCGTACAAAGCTAGAAACCCTAGATTTCTCAGCTGACTGATCTCCACTGGGATTTTTCCTTGTAATTTGTTTTTACTCAAGTACAATCTCTCTAGCCCTTGAAGCATACCGACTGTGGAAGGAACTTCGAATGTTAAAAGATTTTGAGACAATGATAATATAGATAAATTAGTGAGGTTTCCAATCTGTGGGGGGATTGTCCCTTCTATATTGTTGGAATCGAAGTATAGAATTTCAAGTTTTGTAGAAAGTTGTCCCACGGAAGAAGGTAAGTTTCCTGCCAGATAATTATCACTTAATTGCAGGACTCGGAGAAGAGAACAATTAGTAAGAGCAGTGAGAAAGGGCAAGTTTGTGGTGCTTCCGCTGACAAACTGGTTAGCCCACAAGGAAAGGATAGTGAGTTTACGCCACTTTCCCAACTCTGTGGGCACCATTCCACTCAGTTGGTTGTCCTCCAAGCTGAGTGTTTGGAATTGTGAACAATTAAAGAGTGTAGCAGGAATTTCGCCACTAAGTCTGTTACCAGCTAAATATAATTCTCTCAAACGGGTATTCTTGGAGCAAAACTTCCCTGGTATCTCTCCAGATAAGCGATTGTCACTTAGAGCCAATGTTTCTAGACTAGTGCAGTTTGACAGGGAAGAAGGAATTTCTCCGGTAAGATGGTTCCCGCCCAATTGCACCAGATTCAGTAGAGAAAGCGTACCCATTTCCTAAGGGATATGACCTTCAAGCTTATTCTCGCCCAAATCTAAATGGTTCAAAGAGGATATGTTCCCCAAGGAGTTGGGAATAATTCCCGTCAAATTGTTTCGGTTAAGCTGGATGAAGTTTAAATTGAAGAGAGACCCAAAATCGGATGGAATATTTCCAGTCAGATGGTTATCCCCGACATTGAGGTCTATTAAGCTGTGGCAGGCAGTAAGGGTAGGGGGAATTGAACCTTCCAGACGGTTTTTTTGCAAATGAAGATACTCTAAGCGAGGAAGGCTTTGTAATTGATGGGGAATGTGACCTTCAAGGTCATTATCAGAAAGGTCAAGAATCCGAAGAAATGAAAGATTACCGAGGAAAGGAGAGATGGTACCTACCAAACCCACGCCAGCAAGGCTGAGGGAGGACACTCTCTGTCGGCGGACAGAACATGCAACGCCTCTCCAGTTGCAGAATGAAATGTTGGGAGCCCATGTCACGAATGAATTTTCTTGATCATATTTGATTGCAGCCCTGAATGCCAACAGAGCCTGCTCATCTGAAGCGTTGTTTTTGTGGGGATGCGAAGAATGGAACGACTCAACAGCACAAGGAATTGTAAGAATGACAAGTTGAATGAAGATAAATGAAGACAGTATTATTGCAGCCATTTTCCAGCCAAATGGAAAGATACCATCCAGCGTATATATTGCTACTAGTCTATATAGGGTTAAGTAGAGTAGAATATCTTGTGCATCGTAGTGCCTTGTTACTATCACTGCATCACCCTTAGACACTTGATTGAGAAAATTTGGGATACTCAGGGCGAGGAAGCTTATTGTTGCTTTGTAGACTTTAAGAAGGCTTTCGACACGGTGCCTAGGGACAAATTATGGTATAGGATGGAAGAATTAGGCATTCCAAATGCATATAGAGCAGCTGTTCATAGGGTGTATGAGAAGGTTAGTGCTAAAATCAGAACAACTGAAGGTATGTCAGAATGTTTTGGCAGCGACATTGGAGTTAAGCAGGGCTGCCCTTTATCTCCCACGCTTTTTAGGCTATACATTGATAAGTTGGAAGCTTGGTTAAGCAAGGATGGTGGGGATGTATCCAATTGCCAGGTTATGTAGTGAAATTACTTCTATATGCTGACGATCTTATCTTAATTTCAAAAACAACTCATGGGTTAAGAGATCATTTAAAAACCCTAGAACACTTTTGTCAGGAAGTTGGGATGCAAGTGAACACCTCCAAAACCAAAATCATGATTTACTCATTAAATAGAAAAGTTAAACAACATACCTTTCTTTTGAAGGCAGCCCACTTGATATAGTGAAAGAATACAAATATCTTGGGATTGACTTCCATTATAAACTCAGTTGGGAAACTTGCAGAACGAAAAGGATACAGGGAGGTTGGAAAGCCTATTAC
Organism: Sequoia sempervirens; assembly: GCA_007258455.2. NCBI lineage: Eukaryota > Viridiplantae > Streptophyta > Pinopsida > Cupressales > Cupressaceae > Sequoia > Sequoia sempervirens. The sequence goes on from VDFB02281492.1 coordinate 898,989,502, forward strand.
CTGCTTCAAAATAGGTGTAGAAAAGCTGAACTTTGGGATTGGAAAACCAAGAAAATCCTTTTTGGTTTACTTGTCACACCGGTTGTGCTTTATGGGTGCGAAGTGTGGGGAAGCAACACATCAAAATGCAGTTGGAGACAGATAGAAAGAATCCAGAAACACCTAATAACAAGCAATCTCAAAGTTAAAGCCATTGTTCCTTATGAAATTCTTTTAGCTAAAGCGGGGGCTTTTCCTTTGGAAGCTTCAACGATAACCCGATTGTTAAGTTATCTAAAAAAGGTCGAAAACATGGATAACCACCGGTGGCCCAAAACGGTTATGGAGGAGATTCTAGTTCGAAGAAAGAAAACTTGGATGAAACAGAACATCAAGTGGTTGAACAAGTGGGACATCGAATTACATGAATGTCCTGGCACCAATAGTGAAATAAAAATCTATGTGAAGGAAAAATTTAGGACTGCCATGTGGTCAAATCAGATCAGGCGAAAAAAACATATTACATCAAAGAGTTTAACCCAGCTAAGGAACATGGTGAAAAACCCTAGTTTAGGTGCAACTATTAAAGGGAAAGCGAGGCTGTTAGTTGATCAATTGAGGACGGGGTCCCACCATCTTAGATGTGAGACTAGTAGGTGGAAGACACCTAAGGAAACTTGGGAAGAAAGAACGTGCTTATTTTGTAATAAGGGAGTGGTAGAGACGAAGTGGCACTTCGTCATAGAATGCACAACATATGAAAATATTCGTAATCAGTACGCAAATATTTCAGATGTGGACAATATGCAGCAGTTATTTGAGGAGGATAAGATGAATCAGACAGGCAGCCTCCTAGTCAAAATTAATAGCAGGAGATCTGACCTAGAGAAGAGTTTGGAGACAAACTAAGTTGTTGGTCTCGGTCCCATAGATTGTTTAGTCTCGTGGACGTCATTAAAATCTTTCATTCATTCATTCAACCAGAAGAAATCAGATAGTTGTGATTGTACAACAAATACTATGAGTAAAGATAGTCATCCATACGAAGGACAAACATGGGCGAAATAGACATGGCTGATCCTAACACGTTGCGTGCTTGACTGTGCAACAGATATTTAGAGGAGAGGATGACCCAGTATTTGTTGATTAATGTTCAATATTTTTAACAATATTGGATTGAAATGAAATAAAATGAAATATTTTAATAACGTCCACGAGGTCATAAAGTCTATGGGATTAGGAACAACACAAGACGGTCCATATTGGATTAGTAGCTGTGACTTTAAAGTTGTTAGTGTTGATGATGACTACCCATAATTAGTGTGCTTGACGGTGCAAAGATATTTAGAGAAGAGGATCCAACACGTGAGCATGTTCCAATAATTGATATAACATTTGTTGATTAATGTTCAATATTTTTAACAATATTGGATTAATAACTATGACTTTAAAATTGTTAGTGTTGATGATGACTACCCATAATTAAATGAAATGTTTTCCTTAGATCTAAAAAGCAACAAATCATGTGATGCCACATCATTGCACCAATAAAACATGATTTAGTGCACAAGTATTGATCTCTTTTTTTTTTGGGTCTTTTTGGACACCTTGACAAAAAGAATGCTAATATGGCATCATATTTGATGGTGTGGCCTTGAAACCTTAGTTATAAGCAAGGGACTTGCCAAGTAAGTTGGTAAAAAATAAATTGGGAGTGATTTGAAATTTCCATGTAAGATTTTGAGAAGTGTGAAGTTAGGGTGCTCAACTACCGGATCCTCTCCCCTAGTCAAATTGGCATACAAACTTATTGATTTAGGTGATTGTACAAGAAATGTAATGCATAAGATGATCTATAAGAAAAAGATGAGCAACTTTAGTAAAACAGTTTAATATTATATAATTTTATATTTTTTCTTATGTTATTTATTTAATTTTGATGATGGGTCACAGATCTTGATGCAAAAAACATTTACACAATCAAATCTAGAAACTATTCAGTTATAATCTTTATGAATTGTGGAAATCTGTTTTCATTAATTAAGACAATTTATTTATGATTTTTTTTTTTTTTAAATGAGATGGTAGTAAGTATTAATAGTTGACATAGCATTTCATTTTTTAAATATGGTAGAAGTTAAATGGATTTGAACTTGGGAGAACTCCATAATTAAATATTTGAGTTGAAATGGTATTGAGATAGATGGTCTTCCCAAAATATCATGTGAATATCATTTAAATATAATGAGTGTTAAGGTTGAAGTTATGATGTATGTAAGCCATTCATGCCATAGGTGCATTCTAGGAGTTGGATAGCCGTTTCCTTTCATGAGGCTTCCTAAACAAAATTCATTATGTGGGTGTTGCTAAGATTTTTTAGGAGTATTTCAAAGATGGTGGTCCCACGAATTTTGTAGTGTAGTTTAAGTCTAAAAGTTTAAGCTCCAAAATTTACAAAAGTTGGTTTTTCTCATAAATTTTATTATTTTGAATATTCAATTCAACAAAATATATAAATATAGAATGATAAAAAATAATAATTAGTAGGAATCTAAAAACTCTTAAATGATTGACAAGTGCTAGAAATTTTTCTTAATTGATAGGGGAAATTTCTAGCTCTATCCCACACACCCCTATTTAAAATTACAATCTAAAAACTATGACCTCTTATTTATTAGGAAAAGGTTCTTATTAATTCTCTAGATTTATCTTTTAGTTAAATGGGACCTCTACTCCATAAAAATAGTTCTTGAAGCTTCCTCCACGTGAATGCAACCTAAGTGGACCATCATTTTCACACATAGTTTTAGAAACAATTGGTGATTTCTACTATTGAATCTTGTATATATGCATTGATTCATAGTTTGAAGATATATGTTTTTAAGATTGAATGATTTTAAAATGGTCATATTGTTTTTCTCCTACACTTGATCTTATTTATGTATTGTAACTGAGTTTAATATTGTGATTACGGCTAAGTATTATTTTCAAAATAAATATTAATCATTATGTTATTAAACTTCCTTCTAAAAATACATATTTAATCACACTTACACATGAATTATTGAATTTGCAATCATCATGAAAAGAAAAAAAATGAAATGAATTATGTGGAGAGACCAAAATGGTCTATGGTGAAACAGACATGAGGAGAAAAAGTATAAGGAAGTTGCGTGGTGGAAGGTGCAATAGGCATTTGATCATTGCGCATGTAATTGTTGAGGTAGGTGGGTTGGAAACTAAAACGGAGGTGCCCAATGGTCTGCCACAAAGTCATTACCGTTTCCAACAAAGGCAATAATTTTATTCAGTTGGCTACCGGGTGCATGGAATTTCATTTCATTGAAAACATGCTCCACGACTAATGTTTCCACAATCATGTACATTTTTCAAATACCATGAGTAAAGGTAACCATCCATACGGAAGACAAACAGGAACACAGTCGAAATAGACAGGCAATATAGTTTGAACACGTTGCGTGCTTGAGGTGCAACAGATGTTTAGTAAAGCTGGCATACGGAATTATTGGTCTGGGTGATTGTTTTTTCTTATTGAACAAAGGTGGATAATAAAGATTAAAAATGAGCAGTTCAAAAGGAAACTGCAAGAGAAAGAAAAAATAATATAACAGGACAGCATATAAGACTGAACTAAGCAGATTACAACCGAGGACTAAACAAGGAGATGGGCAAACACCACCCTAATACAAGAATGACAACCGCTGTACCAATCTTGAACAGCTCTAAAGACCCATAAGACACTAACCAATAGGTAGAACCAACAACAATAAATACAGGACAGCAGCTGAAATATACATTAAACTCGAAATTTAAACAGTTTTTGGAGCTGTCTAGAACACTGGATGTCCCCTTCATGCAGTTGCAAAACTTGATACTTGACCTTTTCCAAAATCTGTTTGTAGTTAGCATGCTCCTTCAACTAAAACACAAAGAGGCAAGTTGTAACATGATGTCAAAGTAAAACTGTAGCATTTCTACTTTATAATGATTAATTTGGCTAGAAAACATAGCTAAACATCTAATTTTCCATATATGCAGCAAGATAGCTTGTCTCATAATATCAGCAGTCACATTGTTATGAAGTCCAATTCCCAAAACTGCTTCTTTCCAATGCAAGACATGTTAAAAAATAGCAGGACAAAAAAACAAATATAGCGTTCCATTTTCTTTTGGCCCAAAAAAAGTCCCAGAAAATATGTTTCACTTTCGGTATACTGGCAGAACGGACACTTAGCAGGCTGAATCTTAAGATATTTCAATATGTCCCCAACTAGTAATTTATGATGCAAGATTTTCCAAGTTAGAATCTGGGCATTTGCTTTCGCTCTAGATCTTCAGATTTGGGCACTTAGGTACCTCCATTTTTGTTCTTGAAATCTACAATTCCACTTAATGTCAAGTCTTGGATTTAAAACCATAATAGGGAGAAGCTTTAAATAAACCTTCAAAGAAAAACAAAAGAAAGTATATTTCTCAATCCATAGCCAATCTTTGAAGAAATTGCAACATAGAGGAGTGCAAAGCTTCATAAGAAGATCCATAGGAACCAATGATTTCACAAATGTCACAAAAGATAATGAGTTTGTTTAGGAAAAGTGATAGCCAGTGGCTTTTCATGATATTGAACTAGGTTGTTCCACCAGATCGAAGAAGTCGTGAAACTAAAACCATTTTGCAAGGATTCCTTCCAACTTAAAAATTTACAAACCTGCTACCATGCCTTCCAAATGGATTGCAAGGGGAATGATGCTTTAAGACAAAAGAAAGGAGAAATTAGAATTTTATCCGACCACCCAACACCCTGCCACTTGTTATTCATAGAAGCAAGTATAATACGATGGCGAACCAAGATTTTCCATTGTTCCTCTCTCCATTTCGTTGCTAAACAAGTCCCTTGTGTCTTAGGATCCAGAAGACCCAATCTGCCCTTATTTTTTGATTGTATACAATGTATGACCAGTGTCACTAGTATAGGTTAACTACACCTGATCCATATGAATTCGAGACATATTTAACCCACTAAGCATCAATCCCAATAAGATCATTCACTGTAAACAAAGATAAAGAATCCATTAAAACTAACATTTTAAATCATGAAAGCTTGACAAACCTCTAATCTAAGACATTGAAACTTATCCTATTGGGGGAGTGGTGTCACATTGATGTGGAATGGCGACTCTTTCCCAATCCCTTGGATAATGAGCTTGTTTCAATCGATTCTATTGAAGAGAATCAATGAAACTAATGAAAGAAATGTGATAAAATAATTTAAATGCTAAATTAATATGATATATGCTAAGATGATCGATATGGGTGTATGCAAATATACTCTAAATGTATGCAAGCTTCAAAAGATTAAAAATCATAATTAACAAATAAGCTAAATACATGCATCTATGTTATCATGGAATCCATTAATGGAAGCTAAGCTAATATGCAAGTAAATAAAGCTAAAATGATGTTAAATGTGAGTGCAAGTGCAAATGATTAAACAACAACATAAGTTTGTTGTTAAAAGATGGATCCATTTGTCTTCAAATAGTGACCTATTTATAGGAGGAAAAATGAGCAATTAAGGGCTAAGATTGAAAAAGCTAATCAATGGTCAAAAATGAAAGAATATGGAGGCATGGATCATGGATTTAATATGAGATTTAATCAAGGGTTGACATTCTTTCAAACAAACACACTTTTAACCTGTATAAGAGGTCACAAGTTAACTTGCACAAGAAGTTTTGAGTTAACTTACACATGAAGTTTTGAGTTAACTTGCACATGAAATTTTGAAAGAATATTCCCTTTTTCAAATGAGTGAGGAGAAATAATATTCTTTGGAATATTCTCATGGGTGAAGAAATAGATATTTTGCAAATTAAAACAAAGTTTAATTGTACAAAAGGGGATTGGAATATGGATCATCAATGGATGAGAATCAAAGACAACATGGATCAAGAAAAGATCAAGGGATCACAATCATGCAAACAAACACACTTTGCAACAATTTTAAAAAGTTGTTTCAAAGTTTGTTTGGAGTAATCATTACTTTTTTTGGAGGAAAATATGAGAATATTTCTTTGGAATATTTCCTATGCAAGTGGATGAGAAGGAGATTAGCAATTTAGTTAATTAAAACTAAATTTGAATGTGCAAGATGAGGAATGTGAGGATATTCATTAAATTATTTATTTATTTAATGAAAAGGAGATGTAAATATGATATTTAATTAAATAGTTTAGGTTATTTAATTAAATAAGAGGACATAGGGTTAAAATTAAATAATTTGCATTATTTAATTAAATCGGATGAAATGTCAGTGTGAGAGGGGGTGAATTAACCCAATTAGGCCAATTAGATTAATAGGTGAAATGAGGCATTTAATTAAATAATTAAGCTTATTTAATTAAACAGACAAAAAAAGGATGGGTTTGAGGATAGAATGATGTTAGTTAGCCAATGTGATCCATTGAGACATTTTTAGGTGTCTACACAATGTAACCAAGAGGAGGATCTAAAACAAGTTTTACCATCCCAATTGGTCCACAAGAATTGATAGATTATTTTAGTTAAATCATCATATCCCTTTTTGGAGGGCATCCAACACGAGGAAAAGTACACATGAGAAGTCAAGAATAATCGATTCATCACTTGTATTTTTTCAACCAATGATAGGAATTTATTACCCCAAGTAAAGATTTTTCTTTTCAATTTATCTATGAACGAGCTCCACATATCAGATAAAGAAACTCCCAATCCAAAGGGTATACCCAAGTATCGGGTAATATGTCACTACCTAATTTGCTTCCATTCTTTAGGGATCGATTGTGGAACCAGATCATAATTAATCATGATAAATTTTGTTTTATGATGAGAAAGTTTGGATCCCGAGACAAAGCAATACAAGTTTAAAACAACCAAAACATTATTTATTTTTGTTTCAAAATTTTGAACAAAAAGCATGCTATCATTAGCAAAATGGGAGTTGATCACCACTGCATTATTTGGAATGAAAATACATTTGATCAAGTTCAAATGATTAAAGGATTGCAGCATATACCCAAGTGTTGTTGATCCCTTTGACATTGGTTGTGGCATTGATGTCAAGGGTTGTTTTGGCACTTACAGTGTTGGCATATGACTCAAGTTTTCTGCATTTTAATGATTATCATGTTTTAGTTTGGGTTGGTTGAATGATTGATTTGGCACATATCTATAGGTGACATACATATTCAGGTGATATACCTTTTCATACATTTGTGGTATTCATTCAAAACTTTTGGTTTGGTTACAAAGGCAACTTATATTTTATGTGTTTATGAGTGACACTAACATTGGTGTTTAAGACAACATACTTGGTTTACGTACATCTGATATATTGGTATACTTGGATTATATTTATTTATCATTGATCAATTATTGATCAATGATTTATATTGACAATGGCACATTAATTTTGATAGTTGGTGATTATTAGCTATCGTTGTTTTTACTAAGGCAACAATAGTGATTATAGTCTTGGATTTCACTTAGCACTCGGTGCCATTGAGAAGTAGGTCCCGACACAAGTGTTATAGTGTTTTTTTTATATACTTGCAAAATAGACAACACATAATGACAAAGGACGACATAATGATAATGTTTTCATTATTGCAAAGGCAATTTCAAAAGTGTTATTGCATTGATAAAAGCAATAATGAAGTGGTTTGTTTTTTAATAAGGTTAATTTGTTAATATTAACAAAAGCTTTGTCACAAGCACCTTATGGAATATATACATTATAATGTTTTGATTATTGAAAAGGCATTTGATCGAGAAATTTATTGCACATACTTCAATGTTTCACTTATTATTAAAAGGAAGGTTATTGAACTCATTTGTGAAGGGCACATGTTAATGATTATCATTACACATAGTGCCGCTAGGGCACGAGGCAAAGAGGTTAGGGTTTGAAGAAATCATAGTGTCGATGGTGAAGTGATGATGTTGGTGGTACAATGGCTGAAAAACTCTAGTTTTAGGCAGTGGATTTGTGTTTTCAGCTTCACCAGTCGACTATGCAAAGATTGAAGTGTATGGACTTGATCGTTGGTGACAAGTATCTTTATGGTAGTTATCTCCATTCGATGATACATTCAGTTATGAGCAATGCTTTTGTATATAAAATGTTTTCAAAAAATGGTGTTTGGTTGGTTGATCAAAAAGATGAAATCACTTGACCATGTTGTGTAACAGTGCATATATGGATCCTATTCTTTGTTAAGTTTTGTCATTTTCTATCTTATATTGAAAGCATTGATAAGAAGTTTTGTAATGGGCATTGAAGGCACTTAAGGTGCAGATTGTAGCTGGTTTATACTTTCAGATTCTTGTGTATCATGTGTACTTGAGACAAAACAAGAAATGCTTTATAAAGAAACAAAGATTATACTTTGTCCTATTATTTACATTATCATTTGATGAGGCTTATGTTACTAGTGAGGCATTTTGTAGCCAGTGAGGCTTTTGTTGCCAGTGAGACATTTTGTAGCCAGTGAGGCATTTTGATTAAGCCAGTGAGACATTTTATCGAGTGGTTTTTCATCCCTATGAGGGTTTTCCACTCATGAAAAACAACTGTGTTATGGTGTGATTGCTTTCTTCTGATTATCTTTGAGTTTTCTCAAGTATTTAACATTTAATTGTTATGATGTTGCATTCAATAAATGAATGTTTGAATTAGTGAAACAACATGAGCATAAATTGGTGCAAATTGATCAAGTCAAATTGAAGATCTATGTATACTCTTTGTGATGAGTCAAGTTTGAAAGCCTTACATACATGATGTTGCACTTGATAGTTGAACTGTTCTGATCTTGCATTTTATAAGGGAGAAGTCTTAAAAGATTAATTCAAGGGTGTTTGAAATTTGTCATACCACTGATTCACCCCCCTCTCAGTGGTATCGTACTCCAACAAGTGTATCAGCAACAAGAACATAAAGAAAAGGTGACAAAGGGAAACCTTTTCTGACGAAATGTTGTAATGGGAATGAGTCAGTCAAAGAGTTATTGATCACTAGTTGAGCATTTGCATCTTGAAACAACATTTGAACATGCTTGCATATTTTGGGGCCAAAGCCCAACCATTGCAACATTTTGATAATAAATATCCACTGCATCTTATCAAGGTTTTATCGAAATCAAGTTTAACTAGTAAAGCATTTTTTCCTATATTTTGTACCCATTCACAAGTTTCCCAAGCAAGAATTAACTTATCAATGATATATCTCCTTTTTTGTACCCATTCACAAGGTTCCCAAGCAAGAATTAACTTATCAAGGATATATCTCCCATTTAAGAACCTTGTTTGTTTGGGTCTAACTATCCTCTTAGCCACTGGTTTAATTCTTGCAGGTAATGCTTTTGCAATAATTTTATAAGAGGTATTAAGCATCGTTATAGGATTCCATCCAGAGATCGAGTCAAAATTCCTCCCCTTTGGAAGAAGCTTGATTAATCCTTTGTTGATATCAGGGCCTAGTGAACCTTTTTTCAAGGCTTCCAAATAAACAAGATAGAAATCATCCTTAATATACTGCCACATTTTTTGGTAAAACTCAACAAAAACCCATCAAATCTTGGACTTTTATTTGGAGCCATTGAATATATAGCATGTTCCAAGTCTTCTATAGAAAGATCTCGATCAAGGAATCTGCTATATGCATAATCCACCTTCCTTGGTATATGATCTTTAATGATATCTTCCAATGCAAGTTGAACATCCTACCAATGAGGGTCCTCCCTAAAAAGATTCTCATAGAAATTGTGAAACAAAGCTTTAATTTCTTCCAAATTATTGAGAACCTGTCCATCTTCAATTTGCATTGCTCCAATATATTCCATGTCCATCTTATAGGGAGTGGTGGCAAGTTGCTATTTCTCTTTATGTGTTATTTTTTTACGATCTTTTAGAAAAAGATTAGCATGACAGCGTAAACATAAAGAGAAATCTCTTAAGGGTTAACTTGAACTCAATAGAAGAAGGATTTTATCAAACCTCACTAATATTTCTATCCAATCTGCTACAACTCAACTATATTTAGATGATGTGTTATTTTGTTTCAATTATATATTTTTTTGTTAATCTTTTATTGTTTTATATAATTTTATTGGTTAAAGGATAGAACAATATTAAAAATGAAGGGTTGTAGAGAGGCACATTCATAAATTCTAATTTGACCATGTCCAAAATAAAGATGAAAGAACATTAAAAGGTTTAAGATCAACAAAGTTTGTACGAAGTTGAAGTAAAACTAAATGAAGGAGGATTTGCATCATCTAGATTACCTTAAACATTTCTAGAGGAAACATCATTAATTGTCTCCTTACCAGTGAGAGTGTTTTCCTCTTTTTCAAGATGGTTGTTTGGAGGTTGTTGTGGCCGAGTTAGAAACATGGCTAACTCCAAGTGAGAAATTTTCTAAGTTAGGTCAACCAAGAGCACCTCCCCACCCACGAGAAGAGGTAGTAGGTGTTTGGGAGTGCTAATCAACCCTCCACTAGCAGCAATATTCTTGGAAGCTAGAGGCTAAGAACCAATGTGACCATGGGAACATGATTCACTATCACACCTCATAAGTTGACTGTGCCCACACCAACACCATCATCAAGGAGAAGGGGGATAAGGAGGAACTTTGGAAACAATGCATGGAATTGCTTTAATGATCCAACAACTTGTGAAGAAGCACACATTCAAGTGCAACTTGACAAGCTTGTACTTAAATCTCCATAAGCACATTAGAGAAAATAATGGCTTTAGTACACAAAGACTAATGGGCATCAATAGAATAATAAAAAAAAAAGAGCACTATTTTTATCTTTCCATATGCTTAAGAGAATTTCCACTCTAAAAGCATATGCCAAATTTAGGTATATTAATGCAAAAGATAAGGCCAGTATCGAAGTAAAACCATATGCCAAGAAAATGGGGCAAGCTTAAATGGCTTGAAAAATTTGTGGATCTAACTCCAAGCCTCTTGAGCAATAGGAAAAAACCAGAAAAAATGCTTGAAGGACTCCATATGGCTACAAAATGGATAACAAGGATTGAGAACACTTATATGAGTTCAATAGACACCTAGTGGTATCCCCTAACACAAAATGAAACAAGTAAAGTGAGCCAATTTGGGTGCCAAAACTATCAACTACATACCTTGGAATATATGGTTTCAAATCCCAATAGAGGACTAGAGTTGCCATTGGAGATTTAGTTGATCCACTATAGAAAGATGGGGGGATAGGTAGACGTAACCTTTGCAAGGCCTATAGTTGCAAAATGGAATATCTAGGGATCATTTCTAATCTTTCTATTAGTTTTCAGATCAGAAATGTAAACAAGCAGAAAAAACACAATGAACATAGTGATTACCCTAGGATAACCCTCCTACTCGAGGGAGAAAAACCCAACAACAATATTCTCTTATATATTAGAAGAAAAGTGCAAAAAATTGCATACAAAATCAGGCCCTAGAATAGGCTGAGTCTCATACAATGAGAAATAGCACTTCTCCTTCAAGCGAACCCTAAATGCACTAATGATAACACTTCTTCAAAGTTTGATCTGCTGCTAGAAGGCGAAGTGTTGCTGCTGCTAGAAGATGTGAACTATTGTTGAAGATATTCAAACTTAGGAATGAATTGATTGCTTGATCAAATGAGAGGACTTGATCCTCTTTATATACAAACTTAGGCGGCCTCCTGTCTAGGGCCGACCTAGAAGAAATATAATTTTATTTATAAAATAAAGGCCAACTAGCCTAGTGATCAATTTATTTAGGAGAAAATATCTCTGACCACTACAACACTAACACTCCCTCTTAGCTAGGGAGGTATTTTCCAGATATCCTCGTCATGGAGTCTCTCACCATGATTCCCACAATGGCTAAACACATTTGTGGAAAACCACATCTCAGTCTCAGAGATGTTCAAGAGTTCATCATGGAGCCTCTCAACATGATGTCCATAATGGCTACACCCATTTGTGGAAAACACATCTCAGTCTTAGAGATGTACAAGGGTTCATCATAGAGTCTCAACATTATTTCATCATGGAGTCTCTCAACATGATGTCCCCAATGGCTACTCCCATGTGTGGAAAGAAACACATTTGAGTCTCAAAGATGTACAAGGGTTCATCACAGAGTCTCTCAACGTGATGTCTTCATGGAGTCTCTCAACATGACGTCCACAATGGCTACTCCCATGTGTGGAAAGAAACACATCTCAGTCTCAGATATGAACAAGATATCCTCATCATGGAGTCTCTCAACATGACGTCTCATCTCAATCTCAAAGATGTACAGGATATCCTCGTCATGGAGTCTCTCAACATGATGTCTCATCTCAGTCTCAGATATGAACAAGGGATTGCACCTCATATTTCTCTGTCTCATAGAAATATACACTACAAGGGCTTTCACCTCATATTTCTCCATCTCAGAGAAATATACATTACAACAAATCTTCATGATGATGTGACTCCCTCTGAAGCTCCAAGTACTTGCATCGACCTCTTGACCTTCTCATCCAAGATTGCTTGCAATGCTTGCCTTGGAGGAATGGTTCCCAATGCACATTTCTGGCAGTACTGACTTGTGAGAGTCTAGGACTATCCTCCTCGACCTCATCCTAGATCGCCCTATTCTAAATAGGTTTGCGGTGCTACCAATGTCAAATCCAGATTGACTATCTTGTGTAGTTTTGTTCTCTGCAGCTAAAGAGGTCTTCCAAAGACTTAGTACCTAGCCTTGCAACACTGCAACCTACTTAGTTGACACATTCACTTCTTCTCAGGGAGTCACTCTAGTTCCTCGAGACATAGGACTCCATTTTGCTGAATATAGAACTCCCTCTTGATCGCTACCTCAATACAAAGATTACAAAAATCCTCTAGAAGTGAACTCCCCTCCATTGACGGATCTCAAAACCTTAGTCCTCTTCCCAAACATGTCATTTTTGAACTCAACTCACTTTCACAACTGTCAATCCAATAGCCATTAGCATGACTTCTCCAATGATCTTCGATAGGAGCCTCACTATTTTCCATAATTCTTTCTAGGGCTACCAATAGTTGACCATGCAAGAACCATAAACTGTTGTTCCAAATTAGGAGGACAATATTTTTGTTGCACCGATGTTTAGTGTCTTCATCCTTCTCAATCATCTTTGCTAATGCAAACTCTCCATCCAAGGCAGACCCAACCTTGTTCCCTTGAGAGTTATCTCCAGTGAAGTTATGTGCCACCAACTCAGTCTCATGGCTGCAAGCTAAGTCTTCATGTTTGTTTATTTCTCTAGCCAACATGACTTCCTCACCGAATGACTCAAGCTCTTCCTCCTTTGAATTCCTTATGCAATCTCTAATAATTAATCCATCATCCTTTTTCTCCTCGATCCATCCTACATTTTAAGGAGATTAATAATAGTTTATAAAATCAAACTACCCTTGATACAAATGAAGCATGTAGTCATATAGCAATTATCATTAGATAGAACAATTAAAGGAATAATAGAACTTATCTTGTTGAAATAAGAATCTCCTTAAGTGCTGCACTTAAACCCTTTTTAGGTCTGCTCTTATCTTTCCTTTAGATCTGCTCATTATTTCACATTAATTCCTTTGTTGACGTGCAACCACTTATAGAATCGATATTGAGCCTGTGGTTCTTACTAAGCCATTTGGGGCCCATTAAATCTTGACCGAGTCTGAGAACTAATTAAAGCTTCTATTTTTATCTCCCATTTGCTTAATAATTTGTGCCATTATGAATTCCCATCATCAAAAAATAATCCGTATTTGCCACCTATGAAATCTTTTTAGCTCATCAATGCTATGCGTGGCATTATGTTGATTGTTCCTATGAGAGATCATTTATTTTTCAACTAAAGACAACTCTGATCAGGCTGGCAGCCCTACTAATATACAGATTTAATGAATGCAAGTATTATAATATGAAATCACTGCTAAGACAACGATCAGTTACAACTATAGCAACAATGCAAATACTCCTAAAGTATGCAAGGTTTCAACTAGAAAGGAAACCTGGATATGTCGCCTCAAACTGTGGTGATGGTCTGATATAGATTCTGTCTCCTTCAATATAGAATTTCTCTTGCTTGGAGGATAGCGACCTAATGGTGGAAGGATTGCAAATTAGCCCAACACTATTGTTCATCTGTGACACCTATAATCCCCAAGACACCTTGATCACTTGTTGTGCCAAAGATGCCAGAATTGACCTCTTGATTGCAGTGCTTGCCTTACTCCAGAAATCATGATTTTCCCAATTGTATTGATGCTCCACTAATGGAGAATTTGATACCTTCTTTTCACTGGAAATTCAATCTCTAACTTGGTAGAATTTTAACCCCTTCGAACTGAGAATGAAATTTTGTCTTGACTGCTTAAACAAATATGATCAGATATTTTCTTAAACCCACTCTGATACCATGTTAGTTTTTAGATCAGAAATGTAAACAAGTAGAAAAAACATAATGGACACAATGATTACCTTGGGAAAACCATCCTACTCAAGGGAGAAAAACCCAGCAACAATATTCTCTTATATATTAGAAGAAAAGTGCAAAAAACTACATACAAAATCAGGCCCTGGAATAGGCCGAGTATCATACAATGAGAAATAGCACTTCTCCTTGAAGTGAACCTTAAATGCACTAATGATAACACTTCTTCAAAGTTTGATCTGCTACTAGGAGGTGAACTATTGCTGCTACTAGAAGATGCGAACTTTTGTTGAAGATTCGAACTTAGGAATGAATTGATTGCTTGATCAAATGAGAGGACTTCATCCTCTTTATATACAAACCTAGGCGGCCTCCTCTCTAGGTCTGACCTAGAAGAAATATAATTTTATTTATAAAATAAAGGTCGACTAGCCTAGTGATCAATTTATTTAGGAGAAAATATCTCTCGCTGCTACAACACTAACACTTTCCACCAAAGATTCAGGAACATAACCCCAATTCTATGGAGAATCTAGGGAGGTGTTGCATATAAAGAAAACTAAAAGGTTTTGTAGTCTTGTGTATCCATTCTAAATTTTCATTTTCATTTAGGTGAAGAAAGGAAGTTCTTGGTGGCTCTATGGATAAAATCAAGTAGCACACAAATCCCTCACTTAAAAAACTTCAAGGTATACAACCAAGGCACTTTGGATAGTGGTTGGTCTTGAGAAGAGAGAACTAGAGACCACCAGATAGATTGTTGGTTGATAGAGAGACCATTATGGAATCCATTGCTAGTCTAATAAATTCATGGTTTGATAGCTTCCCAAAACTTTCCAAATGATATTAATGATAGAAGTGTTACAAATCTCCACAATATCTTGCATAGTGACATGAGTACCAAAGTTAAGGCCCTTCCAAGTTAGATGACCAATTAGCACTCCAAAACTAATATAATGTCTAACTCAAAAAATTTCAGTTTCATTGCCTTCTAAAGCTTTGACAATCCATTTAGTACATAGGCCAATGCCTTGTTTGTGGATTGAAAAAAAGCATATTTGAGGAGTTTTTCAATGTGAAGGTAAGAATCTTTGGAAGACACCTATTAAGAAGAGTAATAGACATGCATGGAAACTAACACCTTAGAAAAATATATGGAACTTACTGACCAAGGAAAAAGGTTTGATATTAATCTAGTTTAACTAGTTTTTTCTCCACTCTACCAATCACAACTTGC
Source organism: Sequoia sempervirens (assembly GCA_007258455.2). Lineage (NCBI taxonomy): Eukaryota > Viridiplantae > Streptophyta > Pinopsida > Cupressales > Cupressaceae > Sequoia > Sequoia sempervirens. Next base: position 899,005,237 of record VDFB02281492.1, read on the forward strand.
CATAGCATGGAAGGTGAGGCCTGAAAATTGAAAGGTATGCCAAAAAATGGAATACTTCTCCATGATTAATCCACTTCTAGCCAAATAAGTCAAGTCACCAAGGTTAATGAATAAAGGATTGTTAATAGCATTGAGTCTTTTGTCATTGAGTTCTTAATCTATAAGTCTACCAAATATTTCTAGGCACTAAAGAGCTTGAGTGACATTATTCTCTTCCTCAATAAGAGTGAAGAAAGAATAATTGACAAAGTGACTATTAATGAATTGCTAGGATGAATTGAGAAGAGATATCCCTGGTGCAGTCATGGATGGAGGGTCTAAAAAGGATTGTCCAACCATGCAACCTAGAGTTCAACATAATAGAAATAACACAAGAAATACTTAGAAAACATGAATTATCATTGATTCAACAACTTGCAATCTTACATGCATCATATGCCTCATATTTGGAATGACTAGGGCTCACAAGCCTACCGCAAGGGCATTAAAATATTACAATTGGCACCAAGCCTTATTATGACCTTTTGCCCTACCTCCTAGCTACTACTAATTGAGAACTTGTGAACTAACTCATTAACTTATTAAATTCTTTCCAAAGGATTACAAATGATCTTAAATATGAATCTCTAGCTCCAATTATGATTTGCTTTAGCCTTAAGGGTTTGCAAACCCAATGCAAGATCAAACGTGTAGATCGACCTTGAACATGAGAAGATAACCCATTAGGAGATGGAAATGTATTGTGGATCTCCAATAAAGTTCCCCTAGACCTAAAATGCTTTGTATGATGTTCCATTAAGCTCCACACATTTTGGAAAAGGTCCACAAAACCAATCTGAGCTAGCTAGGCCCTAAATGCTCCATCTGAGAATTCATAATGAAATTCTAAGAGCGATATTTTTTTGTAAATGAATGCAAATCACCTAAAAATTTTGATATGTTGAAGATGACCTCGTGTAGAGCCACCATCCTGCTCTTTGAGTTGAGAAATGATGATGCAGTAAAATGCAGAAGAAACTGTTGAGACAACTACAAACTGAATTGAAAGAAAAAAAAGTTTTTGGTTGATACAGGATTGCTTTACAACCAAGGATGCTCCTGCATCAAACACTTGGGGTTGGAAGAAAAGTGAGTCCGTCACTTTCCAGGGGCTACAGGAAAACCAAATTGCCCCACCTCAGCCTAAGAAATCCATGATAAATCCTCCATTGGTTTGCCTTTCCACTTTACTAGGTACTCCTTGTACTGCTTGTTCCTAGTGCTCCTTCCAGTTCTAATGTCCAAGATCTGCTCAATCTACTCTGGTGGTTAGTGTGGTAACTTCTCTAAGCCAACTTATTTATTACTCCCACTTGAATGCCCTTCATGATACACATAGATCTCTGCAATATTCAAAATAGGTGAAATACCAAGTTGTTGGCAACATAAGGGCAAACAACTGAGAGGGGGGATGAATCAGTTGTCATAGAAATTATGTTTATTAAAATTATTCTTAGATCTAATAAATAAACATGAAAGCTTAAACCATCAACACATCAGAAACACACATAACACCAAGATTTTTTACATGGAAACCCTATTACGGGAAAAATCACGGTGGAGGTTAGTCCACAAGATTATACCTTGTTAAAAGTATGAGGAATTATAAATGGGGAATGCACATGAATTCAGGCACACTGCCTAGAGCTCACTGCTCAAATACAAAAGACTTACTGCCCGAAGGAAGACTCACTATCTTACAGAAACATTCAGATTACATCCGCAAGATTTTAAACTGAGAAAATAGCATATGCTAATGCCTGATTACAATTCTGGTTAAGCACGTAAACTCTTCTTTACTCTTCTTCATTCTCTACCTTTTCCTTCAAAATATTGGAACATTATTCACACACAACACTCACACATCACTCGCACATATGCCCTCAAATGGTATAAACAATCGAACATCTATATTTACAAATAGAGATATCATTATCTGCATGTCGGCTTCAACAAAATATAAAATGTGTACAAACTATCGGCCCAAAACATAAATAATTTTCAATTCTAACCAAACCATTTCAACCACAACATAGTAAGGACCCAAAACAACATCCTCAAATATGAAACACCTTAAACAATTATTCCTCGAAGATCCACATCACACTACAATCACCATGTCGGCCATGATCATGAAAAACATGAACTCACAGAAGAAAATCACCAATCATGAGCACAACAATCAATGAAAACACAAATAGAGCATAATCTAGAAACATCCACACGCATCATGAATCACCACAGAAGCATCCACAGCAACTCAACTTACTAGAATCATATCATCTTCTTTCAAGAACACCAACTGAAGCAACAAAATAACTATCAGAACATAGATACTCATAACTCGATCAAATCTTCATGCGGATCTCTGAAACTTTAAGTGGATAAAATAGATATACTCAACAAGAAACCCTTTAGTCCACAACCTCTCATCATCAACATACTGAGCTAGCCATTATATTGAACTTCACTACATCACTGACAACCTGCAACTTATTTTATTACAATTTTCTCGATATCCTCGACATATACAACCTTAAAGACATTAATTCCAATAGTTTTGACATCAATGACAACCACATATCAGCAACATCCAGCAATCTCCCCCTTTGGCATTTATGGCAACACATGATGTGAAAAACACCATCAATGCAACTTTCTCCCCCTTAGATTTTAACTCTTTTCTCCTTATCTCTTTCACAATTTTTCACATGAGTCTTCTCCCCCTTTGATATCAATGACAAAGATACACATTATCTTTCTCCACATAGTCTCTAAACCACATTTTTGAACATCTGACTACTCCCCCTGAGTAGCATCCACCACAACATCAATCTTGATCAAGATATGACTATGAAATGCATGAGCTGATGCAAGACAATGAATCTTAATTCTGATTAGGAGGGGTAATCACCCCTAGCTTCCCTCTGAGATACTCAAAAGTATCCTTAAGCAATGGCTTGGTAAAGATATCTACAATCTGTTCCTTGGTGGGCACATACTCCAATCTGACTTCCTTTTCACTCATCTTCTCTCTCAAAAAGTGAAACTTGATAGATATGTGCTTGGTTTTTGAATGCAACACCAAATTCTTAGAAATGTTAATTACACTTGAATTGTCATAGAATATAGCAATAGGTTCATCATACACAACTCTGATATCTTTCAACATCTGCTTCATCCACAATACTTGTGTACAATTGTTAGCAACATCAATGTATTATGCCTCTGTAGTAGATCAAGAAATGGCATTTTGCTTCTTTCTTAACCATGAAATCAACTTCTTTCCCAAGAAAAATGCACCACCACTAGTACTCTTTCTGTCATTAACATATCCTTCCCAATTAGCATCAGTAAAAGCACTCAAAGTAAGGTCATCATCTTTAGGATACCATAGGCCAAAATCAACTATCCCCTTCAAGTATCTAAAAAATCCTCTTCACAACTGTCACATGAGATTCCTTAGGATCAGCTTGAAATCTTGCAACAATGCATATGACATTCATGATATCAGGTCTAGTTTGAGTCAAATAGAGAAATCCACCAATCATGGATCTATATCTAGTCTAACTTGCTTTAGGAGAATCATCATCTTGTGTCAACTTACATCCGATCACCATAGGTGTACCAACCGGCTTTGAATCTTCCATACCAAACTTCTTTACCAATTCTTTCACATACTTGGGCTGAAATATAAAGATACCTTTATCTAGCTGAGTAATTTGAAATCCCAAAAATAATTTCATTTCTCCAATCATAGAAATCTCAAACTCACTTTGCATCTCATCAGCAAACTTAATGCACAAACTATCATCTCCTCCAAAAATGATATCATCAACAAAGACTTCAATAATCAAATCTTTATCATGATCAATCTTGAAATACAAATTACTATCAATAGTACCTTTGTTAAATCCAAGTTTCAACAAATACTTGTCCAATCTGGCATACCATGCTCTTGGGGCTTTCTTAAGTCCATAAAATGATTTCTTCAACCGACAAACCATATCTCCCTGATCAGTCAATTGAAATCCATCAGGTTGCTCAATAAACACTTCTTCTACGAGTTCACCATTTAGAAATGTTGACTTGACATCTATCTGATAAACCTTGAAGTTTTTGTAAGTAGCATAAGCAAGAAATAATCTCACAGCTTCAATCCTACCAATAGGAGCAAAAGTTTCTTCAAAGTCAATTCCTTCCATCTGTGAATATCCTTTACACACCAGTCTTGCTTTGTTTTTAACAACTTCACCTTTCTCATTCAATTTGTTTCTAAAGACCCATTTAGTTCCAATTACATTTTTGTCCTTAGGTCTAGGAACAAGAATCCATGTATCATTCTTCTCAATCTGCAGTAGTTCTTCTTTCATTTCTTCCACCCAATGTTCATCTTTGCATGCTTCATTGACATTGTTAGGCCCAGTCTTTGAAATTAAACAGTATTCTTCTGTAATTCTTCTCCTAGTTTGAACACCTTTGTTCTTATCACCAATAATCTGATCTTATGAATGATTTATTCTTACATACCTTGGAGTCTTAGGATGTTCTTGAACTTCAGGTTCTTGTGATCTCACTTCTGCACTTTCACTAGTTTCTTCCTCTTGATTTTCCTAATTCACCGGAATGATCTAAACTTTATTTTGAGTCTGAACTTTCTTTCCTTTATATGAACTGTCATTCTGATCGTCTAAATCATATCCACAGTTTCTGGATGGTCTATTTGTGTCTTCATCGACCTTGACATTAGCACTTTCAACCACTTTCCTCAATCTCTTATTGTAGCACCGGTAGGCCTTGCTTTTAGTAGAATAACCAAGAAAGATTCCTTCATCACTTCTAGCATCAAAATTTCCTATATGTTTATCTCCTTTGATATAGCATTTACTCCCAAAGATCTTGAAGTATCTAACAGTAGGCTTATGACCATACCATAGCTCATAAGGAGCCTTACCGGTATCACCTTTGACATATACCTAGTTAAGAGTGTAAATGGCAGTACTCACAACTTCTCTCTAGTAGATATGAGGAACATTTCCTTCCAACATCATAGTCCTAACAACTTCTTCAATTGTCATGTTCTTCCTTTCCACAACTCCATTTTGCTTAGGGGTCTGCGAGGTAGATAATTGTCTCTTTATCCCATGCTCTTCACAAAAAGAATTAAACTCACCAAAAGTGAATTCACCACCTCTATCTAATCTCAGACATTTAATCTTCAGACCTGTCTTTCTCAACCATAGCCTTAAAAATCTTGAATTTCTCTAGAGCTTCAGATTTTTCCCTTAAGAAAGTAACCCACATCTTTCTAGAATAATCATCAATAAGTAACATGAAATACTTGTATCCTTGTAAACTTCTGACTCTAGAAGGACCACACAAGTTAGTATGCACAAGCTCCAACACTTCATTTGAACAATGTTGTTTGGTTAAAAATGAAATTCTAGTTTGCTTCCCTAACTAACATTCCTTGCATATGGTATTAGTAGGTTTTATAAACTTAGGAAGATCTCTCACTGCCTGAGTAGAACTTATCTTGATAATATTGTCAAATTTTACATGACACAATCTCCTATTCCACAACCAAATTTCATCAACTTGAGCAATCAGACAACTTTTACTAGCAGTACTTAGGTGAAAGATATTACCTTTTATTTTTGTACCAGATGCAATCACATTTCTGGAACTCCCCAATATTCTACACTTTCCATCCTTGAATTGAAGATTGTATCCCTTGTCAACCATCTGTCCAACACTTAAGAGATTATGCTTTAGACCTTCCACATATAGAACATCATCAGTATTATGCTTACCATCAAGAGAAATAGATCCTCTACCATGAATACACCAGCTTTGGCACCACCAAATATTACAACACCACCATCATACTTTTCCAAGCTTACAAATTTACTTTTATCATCTGTCATGTGATAAGAGCATCCACTTTCAATTAGCCATTCATTTTTTTCTTCAACTCTAGCAGCTAGGGCTTTCTCCACATTTGTGCAACTAGCAGATTCAGAAGGTATTAGATTATTTCCCTTGATAGCAATAAATACCCATTCATCCTCACTTACATTCTCTTTATCAGATTCATCATCTGTCACACCTTCATCAACAGCATAATAACACTTTCTTTGGAATCTAGGCTTGTTATGTCTTGGCTTAGGAACTCTTTCTGAACACCTTGATGCGAAATGACCAATCTTATTGCAAGAAAAAAATTTAATAGGTAATTTCCCTTTATACTTACCTTCTCCTCTAGCTTCCCTCTTGACAATAAGTGCTTCAAGCTCATCTAATTTTCTCTCTTCTTCAATCTCTCTCATTTCCTCCTCATACTTGAATATTTTTCTAGAAGAACTTTCTCCTGGATCATATCTCTGCTTATCCTTTCTGGAGATAGTAGCTTTGAATGCAGATTCTATCTTAGGAAGAGAATCACCAAACTCACTTAACTCAAAAGCAGTAAGCTTACCAATCAACATGTCTCTAGTTACATTTGTCATTGTCTGGATCTCCTCAATAGCAGAAGCTTTGGCTTTGTATGCAACAGGAAAGGATCTGAGCACTTTAGCAACAATCTTTGATTCTTCCAATTGTCCACCAACACATCTGATACTACACAAGTTCATTCACTCTCTGCATGAAAGAAGTAATGTTCTCATCATCACCCATTCTCAACATTTCATATTTCCCTTTCAGGCTTTGCAGCTTAGCAATCTTCACATGAGCATCACCTTCATACAAAGTTTCCAACTTTTTTCAGATCTCATAATCAGTCTTCAGATCCATTACATTTGTCATCTCAGAATTAGTCGGAGCACTCAACAATGCTTCCTTAGCCCTGATATTGTACTCGACATTCTTAATCTCAATAGAAGTAGAAGGACCATTCTATGGGACAATATACCTATTCGTTGTAATGTTCCAGTAAGGTTCACCAATGCATCTCAGATGACACTCCATTCGAGTCCTCCACAGAGAATAATTAGTTTCATCAAATCTTGGACTATCCTTCTTGTATGTCACCATCCAGGATCACCTCAAGCTATTAAACTTCTTCCGAGGAACCTGCTCTGATACCAATTGTTGGAAACACAAGGGCAGACAATTGAGAGGGAGGGTGAATCAATTGTCGCAAAAATTATGTTTATTAAACTTATTCTCAGATTTGATAAATAAACATGAAAGCATAAACCATCAACACATCAGAAATACACATAGCACCAATATTTTTTATGTGGAAACCCTGTTAGGGGAAAAACTGCGGTGGAGGTTATTCCACAAGATTATACCCTATTAAAAGTATAAGGAATTAAAAATGGGGAATGCACATACATTCAAGCACACTTCCTAGAGCTTACTACTCAAATACAAAAGGCTTACTACCCAAAGGAAGACACACTGTCTTACAAAAACATTCAGATTACATCTGAAAGATTTTGAACTGAGAAAATAGCATTTGCTAATTCCTGATTACAGTTATAGTTAAGCACATAAACTCTTCTTCACACTTTGCCTCTACCTTCGAAATATTAGAACATTATTCACACACACAAATCACACATCACTTGCACATATGCCCTCAAATGGTATAAACAATAGAACACATATATCCGCAACTAGAGATATCATTATCTACATGTCAGCTTCAACAAAATATAAAATGTGTACAAACTGTGGGCCCAAAACATAAATAATTTTCAATGTGAACCAAACAATGTCGGCCACAACATAGTAAGGACCCAAAACAACATCCTCGAACATGAAACACCTTATACAATTATTCCTTGAAGATCCACAACACGCTACAATCACCCTATCAGCCATGATCATGAAAAAGATGAACTCACAGAAGAAAATCACCAATCGCAAGCAAAAAAATAAATGTGGATCAAAAACACAGATAGAGCATAATCTAGAAACATCCAAAAGCATCATGGATCACCATAGAAGCATCCACAGCAACTCAACTTACTAGAATCACATCATCTTCTTTTTGGAACACCAATTGAAGCAACAAAATAACTATCAGAACATAGATACTCATAACTCGATCAAATCTTCATGGGGATCTCTGAAACTTTACGTGGATAAACTAGATATACTTGAAAAGAAAACCTTTAGTCCACAACATCTCATCATCAACATACTAAGCTAGCCATTATACTGAACTTCACTACATTACTGACAACTTGCAACTTATTATAATTTTCTCAATATTCTTGACATATACAACCTTAAAGATATTAATGCTAATAGTGTTGACATCAATGACAACCACATATCAGCAACATCCAACACAAGTGTCTCTGGTAACCTCACTCATATGCATTTCTTGAATCAAACTTCTTGAGAATCTTAAAAATGGTCCAATCTTCCTCATCTTCAACTTATTGCATGTTCTTACTGGAAACCTTTCCTTTCTGAGATATACCATAACTTCATCCCCAAAAACAAATTCCTTATGTCTCCTTTTCTCATCTGCTTGCTCCTTATACTTTTTGTTCATTTCCTCCAAGTGTTTGTGAACCTAACTATGCAATGTTTCCATGAATCTTGCAAATTCTTCTACTTTTGCACTCCTCTTATTCTCCATACTAATGTCTCTAAGCTTCGCAACTCCTCTAGGATTGTTTGCCTCCAACAATGATTTAACAACTAAGCCCTTACAACTGTGATTCAAAGATTGGACATCTAAATTAAATATCCATTTAAACCATCATGAAGGTGCATTTAACTTGTCAACCCAGGGATGTGAACTTGAAATGGGTCAACATAGTATGTGCACTAGAAATCCAAGGTAGCCATTTTCATTCTACAGCTAAGAAAGACACAATGCTGAAAGTAAATTGCTTGGAAAGGAATAACATAAATGTTGAACATCAACCAACAACTATACTAAGCTAAAATGCATGACAGAAATGGAAATTTGAGCAACAAATAGGAAACTACTCTGTCTACTTTGGCTGTAGGAACAGTCACAGAATGGAATTCTAGTGGCTGCAGGAATAGTCAGTGCCAGATTCTTAACTAATTACTGAACAGAAAGTAATAACTAAACTAATACTAAACTAAAGGATGAAATACTCACCAAGTAGCCCCCCTTAGATGAGTATACTCTAAAACTAATGTAAACTTAGATGCACAGACTTATAACTTCATTTTATTCATTGGAAAACATGAGTACAATAGAGCAGTGTAACTGTGTTGCTGAAAACTAAGAATGCAAGTACATCATCAGATCGTGCAACCTTCAAGGAAGGGGCATCTAACTCGTATTTATACTACTAACTAAGCAAGGCGTTCAACTCCACGAATTGGGAGGATGCCATTTTAGGGAAACCAGAGAAAGTGGAGAGGTGGTTACGCATGCATGGAATCTAGTTAGAAATATTTGTCTTAACACAAATTTAGCACAGCAGTAATGCCTGCATTTTCTCAACAGCATTAAAGACCATTTACAAGGTGGTTACAAATTGATTTTCATGAGAAATCTTTCATTGTCGACCTCCATTGACCTTTGAATGATTCCCTTGTTGAATGTTATGGTGAATGACCAGCTGGCAGAATCTTCTCAATTTAGTGGCCTCTAATCATATCTGTATGGAAATACTAGTACGCACAATAATTGCATATCTATAACTATCTTAAAGAATATTCATTAATCCACATGTAAAATTAACACAAATAGTCCATATAACATGTCAATGTCATTAAAGATTTGCAAGGATAAAATTTGGCCCAATGTCTATGGTTTTAAGGAAATATCAACATTCAAACATCAAGGTCCACGACAACTTCAACAAATAGATCATAAATCCTACCAAAATTAAACCATAAACTAGACTCATCACCCCCCCAAACCTAAGGTTTTGTTGGTCCTACAGCAGGGGAATGGTTGTTCTTCTGCTTAGTCAATGCCCTAAAATTTACAACTACCAACTATCCTACATTAGTGCTTGTTGTGTGTGAATCAGGATCCCAATAGAACCCTTGATGTCTATCCAATCTGTTCCATCTTTTTCTCTCTACAGCAATATCATAGTGGTAATACCTGAAATTTGGCATGGGCCACATCAGGATGGGTGGCTGAAAAGTCAGTGGAAGCCAAAATCGTCCCTTTGTCCTTCCAATCTATATATATCTATCAATTATTTTAAGTGCTACAACATAGTTCTGTATAGAGTGGGGCTCAACTTGTTTTAGCTCATGAATTAGGTTGTTCCATCTTTGTGATAGGTATCTCTTCACGGTTTCCTCTTTTTCTTTTTCCACCACCTCATATTCACTGTAAACTACTTCTATCCAAGGCATGATCCTATTACCATAGCTGGGTCTGAGAAGCATTATGTGCCAATCCCTGTAAATGACCCTTGGGTTTCTTGATTCAACCTTGATGGGCAAAGAGATGTTGGATTCCATTTGCTTATAATCCCCGTATTGTTGCCCCCAAATGATCTCATTTTGTACCTAGGACATAAATGCCCTTAATTGGACATCCCCAACATACAACAATGAATTCCAATCATGGTCTTGAGTCACAACATAATTATGCAAATAGAATTCACATAAAAAGTTCTTCATCTCAAGGGAAGCAATCTAATAAGCATTGAAAAATTCAATAGGAGTCTCAATGGAAGGGTTCAAACTTGAGACAATCCTTGCTAGCTTAAAAGAAAGATATTTCTCCTTCAAATGGAGAGCATAGACCTTTGGAGGGGTTCTAAATTCTAAAATTTTGGGTACCAAGGTTGTCATATCATCCACCTTCTTCTTCAAAGTAGCAATTTTTGCATCCTTGTCTTCAATCTCCTCATCTCTCATTTGAATTTCCTTCTTCAGCTTGTGTTTCTCCTCCTTCCGTTCTTCTTCCCTTCTTTGCACCTCTTTCTATAAATTCATAGCTACCATGTGCATTGAAAAATCAGGGGGTTATGTATTCCTACCAGCATTTTTCCTGGCACTAATACTTGCTCTCCATGTAGTACCAGCTGCAGGGATTCAAGTTGTTCAGTCAATTCTGGCTGCAGGGGTGTTGATTGTTCTCCCAATTTTGGTTGTAGGGCCTCTTGTTCCTATTCTTGCTCATGCTGCAGGAACTCTTGGTGCAGGAAATCTTGATTTTCCTCATACCCTTGATTCTCAACTTGTTCTACAATATCAACAAGATTTTCTAGTGTTATGTTTGTTGCCTTCTCAAATATGTCCTCTTCCTAGACATTCACCTACCCCATTGGAGCTCCTGTGTCCCCCTGTGATTTTTCTCTAGGCTGAGGGCTTTCCTGCAGAGGCATACCAAAGGTTGGCCCAACTGGTCTTGATTTTATGGGAGGGATTTCACATTTTTCTTTGGCTGTAGGATGAACAGTGTCAACCTTCTGCTTCTTAGAGCTTGGTACTTCTTTTTCTGCTGCCTTCTTTTTAGCTTTTCCTTTTCTTATTTTTGCTTCTCTCTTATGTGCCCTAGTTCTCATTAGGATGCCAAGAGGAACATCGTGTTCAGAATCTGGAGAGGAACTTTCTATGTATGAGTGATCTGTCTCAGAAGAGATAATCTCTATGGTTTCTTCTGCTACAGGAGGGTTTACACTAGGGCCTACACCAGAGGTTGAAGCACCAGGAGTTGTTTCAACTGTGCTCAATCTCCTGCGAGACCTACAAGGTTGAGGTAAAGCCCTAGGTCACAAATTCTCTGGTCTAATTTGATCAATAATTACAAATTCTTCCCAAGTCATCTCAGACACATCATGCAGAGACTTCTCAACTAACAATTTGATCAAACAATGGTGGGAAACAGATTTGTCCTTACCTTTTTTGGTCTCGGCTGCCATGATTGAAAGAAGGTGGTATAGCATGTTCAACACATTTATCCTCCTCCCATGCCTCATGTGATTCAAGATTTTGAAGTGCATGGAATGTAGATTCAACTGGCATCCTTCACAAGTGATATATTTTATAACATAAATAGCTATTTTCTTCCATGGCTCGAGGTAGAGAAGTTATCTTCACACCTTGTTTGTCCACACTCAATGGAGGGTCACTAGGTTCTATAAATTCAGCCCTAGTTGATTTGGCATCTCTGGAAGCAAGGTAATTTTCACTGTCAGCAGTCAACCCTGTAACTTCTGCAATTCTTTCTTCAATAGCCAATACTTCCAACCCTTTACCATGGCTTTTCCCTTAGATAATGTCTGGGAAAATTCTAATGCAATGTCTTCATTAAAACCATTCAGCTTCATGAAGTAGTCTAACCAGCCGTAGTTTCTGAATTCAGCTTGTGAAGGTGCATCCTATAGAAATACGTCATGAACTGTGGGTTCATTCCTGATTAACCCACCTCCCATTGTCTGTAATCACAATCATTCTGCAAAGTTTTCCTTCCTACAACATTGCCAAATTTCCAATGCCAATGTTGTCTGAATTTTCCCTTCTTGTTTTACCTTTTTTTCTTTTGTTTTACCTTTTGGTGACTTAAGATTATGACAAGATCAATAATGGTAGTAAATGAGTAGTAAAGGAAGGTTATGATGGAGAAAAATGGTGGTGGCGGTTGGTGTCACCTCACACATACGAGTCGTCATCTCACTCAAAAATAAAATTGGCTTGATTTAAACTTTGTTGACTTAGACTAGTATGGACTAACACGTGGGAAAAGTATTCACATCTTTCCATCCCCCAATCTAAATTTGAGCACGTGTCCTCACATGTGAGGTGGTAAGGATGATTTGATAGGGATAGGGAATAATGGCATGCTATGGTGAACATTCGTATTAATTCACAAAAATTAAATGAATGCACTAAAGACAATTAAGATATAGCAATTAATGCGCACATACCTAGATTCATGGAAGATTCATTGCAAAGATTGTGGAGAATTACCAGTCGCCTTTTAAGAAATAAGTTGAGCAATTAATTAAAATGAGGTGGAATGAGGTGAAGTGGAATGGAGTGAAGTGATGGAAGAGAGAGAAAGGTGCAGATGGATGGGTAGATGGGTGGATGGGTGAAGAAGTGGACTCCCACAAAAGTGGAATTCTTTATTATGACAAGTACATACCTTAATTAGCTAGAAGGAGGGACACTAGGTCCACTTCCCTCAACTCCAGGAAGCTCAAGTGTTGCATGCTGAGTGAATTGCTACAAGAACTCCTCTTTGGAAGTTGGCTTGTGATACAATTTGAAGCGATGACCATTGACAAGTAGCTTAAATATGATTGGGTCAATAGTAGTGAGCTTAACAACACCATTGGGGAATACTTCAGCAACCTCATATGATCCTAGCCACCTTGTCTATAATTTTCTTGCATATCCTGATACCTTGAGTCATAGAGCAGGGCCCAATCTCCTAGTTGGAATTTCTTGTCCTTGATGAATTTGTCATGCCACTTGCTTCTCTAATTTTTCACTACCTTTGTATGATGCAAGGTTGCTCTCTTCATCTCATCCAAAGCATTCAGCTACATGATTCTTTCTCTTTGTGCCTCAGAGATATCCATCCCCAAATCTAATGTAGTCCTAAGAGTCTTATGTTCAAATTCAATGGGCATCGTAGTTGTCTTTCCATACAACAACTCAAATGGAGTGAAGCTTGTTGTTGTTTTCCAGGTAGTTCTATAGGCCCAAACAGCTTCTGGTAACCTATTTGCCCAATCCTTTATGTGGATAGCTACTATTTTGGTCATAATAGCTTCAATTTCTTTGTTGGTCACCTCAACTTGGCCATTGGCCTGGGGGTGATAAGAAGTAGACTTCATGTGTCTTATATTGTACTCATTGACCAATGCTACAACAAGGGTTGATGTGAATTGAGACCCTTGATCAGACACTATCTCTCTTGGAACTCCATACCTTGTGAAAATCTCCTTATAAAGAAATTCTGCAACTTTATTATCTCTTTCATGCTTCATGGCCTTAACTTCTACCCACTTCGTTACATAATCAGTGCATACTAAGATATAAGACTTACCACTTGATGGAGGGTCAATGGGTCCTACAAAATCAAATCCCCACTTGTCAAAGGGAGTGATAACTACCTGAGGGTAAAGTGGCATCTCATTAGATTTGGTTGGCATGCCCATTGTTTGGTATTTATCACATTTTCTTGTATACCTTCTTGCATCCTTGTGAATTGTGAGTCAATAGTATCTTGTTCATTGTTGTCCTCTTGGCTGCAAAATGTCCTCGACATGGTTCATTATGACATGCATGCAAAATGTCATATGTCTCATCTTCCCTCACACATTTCCTCATGACATGGTCTGGTCCAGTATAAAAAAAACATGTGCAACAATCCATGAAAAAGGAAAATATTTTTCAATGAGCACCCTTCTCTCTTTTGGAGAGAAGTGAAGAGGAACTCTCCTTGTGACCAGATAATTAGCTATGTCAGGATACCAGGATGTTTGCACACTAATGGAGAATAGATGCTCATCAGGAAAAGAGTTATCTATGGCTTGATTGTCCCTTGATGTAGTTAGCCTTGAAAGAAAGTTTGCAACAACATTGGCCTTCCCTGGTTTATCTACAATGGTTATGTCAAACTCCTGCATCAACAACAACCATCCTGCTAGCCTACCAGAGATTAGAGGTTTATTCATGAGATATCTAATGGCTGCATGATCTATGTGCACAAATATTTGGTAGCCCATTATGTAGTTCCTAAATTTGTTGAGGGCATAGATCACTGCCAACATTTCTTTTTTTGTCACCGTATAGTTGAATTCAGCTGCCTGCAAATTTTTGCTAACAAAATAAATAGCATTTTCAATAGCTCCTTCTTTCTATCCTAAGACTACTCCTATGGCATAGTTTGATGCATTTGTATGGATATGGAAAGGAAGCTCTCAATTAGGTCCTTTGAGTACAGGAGCATGAGTCAAAGCCGCCTTCGAATCAGAAAATGCCTTGTCACAGTCTTTTGTCCATTGGAATTCAACATCTTTGGTTAGAAAAGTATACAATGGTGCTGCTATTTTACTAAAATATTTGATGAAATTCCTATAATATCTTGCATGGCCCAAGAAACTCCTAACATATTTTTGTTTTGTAGGTGTGGGTAGATTTGTGATCACCTCAATCTTTGCAGGATCTACTTGAATTCCTTTATGAGATATGTAGTGGCCAAGAACTACACCTTCTTGTATCATCATGAAGCACTTTTCACTATTTAAAGACATATTTTTTTCTTCACATCTTTGTAGGACTCTCTTGAGATTTTCTAATGCCTGATTGAAATCAACACCATAGGTGGTAAATTCATCCTTCTAAATTTCCATGCAATCAAGAGAGATATCTGAAAATATGCTAATGACTGCCCTCCAAAAAGTTGTAGGTGCATTGCATAAGCCAAATGAGAGTACTGAGTAGGCATAGGTCCCCCATGGACATGTAAAGGTGGTCTTCTCCTGGTCCTCAAGTGCATTTGGATCTGGTTGTAGCCGCTGAATCCATCTAGAAAAGAAAAGTATTGCTTTCCTGCAAGTAAGTCCAAAACTTGATCTATGAAAGGTAAGGGAAAATGGTCCTTTTTGGTGGCAGCATTGAGTTCCCTGTAATCAACACAAAATTTCCATTTCCCTCCTTTCTTGGGCACAATCACCAATGGAGACACCCATTGGCTATCTGAAATGGGGTAGATAAATCCTACATCTATCAATTTCTATAGTTCCCCTTTTACAATTTCTCTTAGTGTAGGGTTAATTCTTCTTTGTGGTAGCTTCATTGGGGTGCAATCATATCTGATATAAATTTTGTGAGTGCAAAGATTAGGGTCCAATCCTTTCATATCATGATAGTCCCACAAAAATTCATGTTGGTGGGTCCTCAGTAAGTTTTCCAATAACAACTGTTGTTCTTCATTCAGTTTGTTGTTAATAATCAGATATTTTCCTTCTGACACTTGCACTTGTGTAGTTAACTCTATCGTAGTTGCTTCATTAATACATGGTACCTTGAGTTCATATGGCAGCAATATATGGGACATACCTGTTGCTACAGGAAGTCCGGCTACAAAAAGAGTGGTTGTAGGAAGAACGTCTGTAGGAAGAGTGGTTGCAGGAAGAGCAGGCAGAAGTGTCTTGACTGGAGCAGTAGAATGAGAAGATGCTTCCTACACTTCACAATGATTCTGAATGATGTTAGCCAATACTTCATCTTCATCTTGAAGCTTCATGAAAGAGCTTCTTCCTAACATCATAAGTTGTGCCACATAATTAACTTCCTTGACCTCTTCACCAACATGTGGTCATACGGGATGATCCTCATCATGGGATGGCTGAGCAGGAGGATAAAGAACAAAATTTTTGGTGCTCTTCCTATTAGAAATGGTCATGTCACCTGACCGACATCCAATATATGCATCTATAGTTGCTAACCATGGCCTTCCAAGAATAATGGGATACCCACTTAGTGTAGCTTTAGGAGAAAGAATCATGAAATTTGTTGGGTACTCCCAAGATTCTAGAATTACCACAAGATCCTCTACTATACCATCGGGCTTAACAACAGAACTATCAGGAAGTTGCAGGATAGTAGAAGTAGATCTCATGCTTGCAACATTTAGTTGATGCAGGATGTCCTTAGTCATTATGTTTATTGTTTCCCCCAAATCAATCAGAGCATTCTTTATTTGGATCCCATTTATAACAACTCCTACCACATGACTACTTGGGTCATTGTACTTAGGGACAGTCACTTTCCTAAGCATGATGTCAGCTAGCTATCCCACCACATGAATCGTAGTGGGGTCTTTCTTCTTCCTGCCTGGCTTCTTGAGGCATGCTCCCTTGATTGATTTGCCATATATGGGAACATCTTTTATGGCCTTGAATAGAGGTATCTGGACACATATATGCTTCAGCTAATCCAAGATGTCAAAGGTTGTGTCCTCTTTTTCTTCCTTTTTGTTGGCAACTTCCAATCTCTGAGGAAATGGTGGTTCTTGTTCAGTCTGGTTGACTGGGACTAGTTCAAGATTTTTAGGTATACTTGGCTGAATGGGATCATTCAAAGGTTCCTCTTCCACAGAAAGCTCAGTGATAATGGGTTTGGAAGGGGCTAGTTAAGTATTTCTTGAATGCAAGTGGATGTCACTCACACTCACAGCATATGCAGGGAATTGATTTGAATCAGCAGAGTATACAGGTTGTTGTTGTGGTTTTTTATTTGGATTGGTGTGGGCTGAGCTGGTAGCTGAGTAGATTTAGGTGGATTTGATCTTGGATTAGCAGGAGGAAGTATTATAGTAGGTTGTTGGGGCTAAGAAGGTGGTTGCATGTAACTGGTTGTCTGGGTTGGCCATTGTTGTCCTCCCCTCCATTGATTTGTTTGCTACCAATTTCCTGGGGGCGGCTACCAATACTACCAATTCCCCTATGGTTGTTGCCACTAGGGTGGAGAGTTTTGATGATTGGGCCAAGCATTTGGAGGGTTCTGTGGTGGATATCCTCCATAGTTGGATGGATATGGGGGTTTCCATTGGTTACCAGATGAATAGGAATATAAATATGGCCCAACAAAAGATAGTGGATTCGGTGCCATACCTTATCTTGGAGCTCAAGGCCTCCTTTGTGCAACATAGTAGACTTGATCTTCTTCAATCTGGATTGGTTTGAACTCAGGTCGAATATGCTTACTTTCAATATTAGCTACCATCTTGCATTTGCAGTCCTATTTTGTCTACAATGGGGGAAATACTTTGCCAACATTGCCTTTGCCTCCTCTTGTTTCTTCTTGGCCTGAAGTGTATCAAGCTGAGTAGCTAGATTGTTTATGAAAATCTACCAGCAAGTGCATGATCTCCATCCTTGAAACTCCACTGGTAGATGACTTACCCATAGAGGATTGATAAGCTCTCCCTTTCTTTGAAGCTGCCCTAGAATAGTTATGGCATATTTTCTTGATGTCTTCCCAAGAAACTTGGGTGATATCTCCTCCTGCCATCAGGTCCAAGGCATCAGTGCAACTCTCATTAATTCCTCTTAGGAAAAGAAACTTTTGTGATTCTTCATTAAGGGTATGGTGTGGAGATTTTTGTAAGAAGAACAAAAACCTTGAAATGTAATCCTCCAGGCTCTCATCTTCCTATTGTTGCATGTTGAAAATGTCATATCCTCTCATGTCACTGCCCCTGCAATATCCCTTGTATTTCTCAAGGAAATTTTTCTTCATGTCCTCCCAAGTTTCCACAGTATCTTTGCCTAGGCTCATGAACCATCTTAATGCAGCCTCTTTCAAGGTGGTTGTCAGCCTTCTACAATGATTGAATAACTAATCCTTCACAACCATGATTCAGAGATTGGACATCTAACTTGAATAGCTATCTCAATCATCATGAAGGTGCATTTAACTTGTCAATCATGGGACGTAAACTTGAAATGGGTTAGCACTGTATGTGCACTAGGAACTCAAAGTAGCCATATCTACACTACAATTGAGAAAAACGTAATACTGGAAAGTAAACTGCTTGGAAAGAAATAAAGCAAGACTGAGCATCAATTAACAACTATGCTAAGCTGGAATGCATAACAAGAATAAAGATTTGGGCAAACAAACAGGAAGCTACTTTGTCTACTTTGGCTGGAGGAACAATCACAGAATAGAATTCTAGTGGCTGCAGGAATAGTCGATGCCAAATTTTGAACTAAGTACAAAACATTAAATAATAACTAAAATAATTACTCTAAAGAATGGATTACTCACCAAGTGGGCCCCCTTGGATGAGTATCCACTAAGACTAATACAAACTCAAATGCTTAAATTCAGACTATCATCTCATTCACTGAAAAATGTGTAAACAGAGTAGCAACATGACTATATTGAAAAATGTAGAATGTTTAATACATCATCAATATCATCTAACAACAACAATCAAGAACTAAGAACCCCCAAGAAGAAGATTCAAATCCTTATTTATGCTACCAACTAAACAGGGCGGTCAACTCCCACTAACGGAGAGGACGCCATTTAGGGAAAATGAGGAAAAAAATGGTGGAGCAGTTACGTCTGTAGGGAATCCAGTTAGACATGCATGCCCAAATGTGGACTCAGCGCTGCAATAACGCCCGTGATTGCTCAATGCCATAAATACAAGGTGGTTACAATTGACTGTCGTGGGGAATCTGCTGCCATCATCCTTCAGTTGACTCCTTTGAATGATTCCCCTACATGACCATCTGATGGTTTCCTTTCTCAACTTGGCATCCATAAATTGTGTCCTGCATAGTAGTGCCAGTATGCATAATAATTGCACATCTATAATCACCTTAAAGAAAATTCATCAACCATACGCAAAATCAATATAGATAATCCACATAATATGCCAATGTCATTAAAACTTCATAGAGATAGGGTTAAACCCAATGTCAATAGTTTGCGGGAAACATTATGCAAATATTAACACTTAACTATTAAAGTTCATGACATTGCGAGCAAATGGACTATAGATTCTACCCAAAATTTGGCCAAAAATAAGGCTCATCAGTGGTAGGAAATAGCTTAAGCCTATGGGCATCAGTGGTATAGTCATAACTCCTGCAGAGTTTATCAAACTCGAACAAGAAGGTATCAGGGTCTTTTGTAACAAGTCCATAGAACTTAGGAAGGGTTGAAGTAGGATCCATTTTTTTAAGATTGTCAACTTCATTCTGATGGGCAATGGGGAAAGGAAAATTTGGTTGGTTAGGTTTGTTTCTATTTGCATCACCCATGCCTGCTTGATGGATTTCCCAAGCAAAGGGATTCTCAAGCTAATTTTGGTCTTCAAAGGAAGCTTCAAAATTGGTCAGATCAGGAAATGCATCAACAAAGGGGTTTGGCTCTTCTTCTTCATTTCTTGGCAGATTTGGAAGCTCTTCTAGCTGGAATGGATCAGGATTGTTAGGAAGGAATCTCCCATAAGCATCTCTTCTCCTTCCTCTATGCATGCAATATCAACTCACTATCATCCAACTCACACAAAGAATTGGTAAAGAATAAGAGCAGTCATTACTTCCTAAATGACGGGTATACTAAGAACAACTTTCAAAAATACTACATCAAGAAAAACTATCAATGAATCCAACGAACTTCCTAGTTTGACACCATCCCTGACAATGGCGCCAAAATGTTGGCCTCCAACAATGATTTAACAACTAAGCCATTACAGTTGTGATTCAGAGATTGAACATCTAAAATGAATATCCCCAACATATAGCAACAGGTTCCAATCATGATCCTGTGTGACAACATATTTGTGCAAATAGAATTCACATAACAAAATTTTCATCTCAGGGGAAGCAATCCTGTAGGCATTGTAGAATTTGGTAAGAGTTTCAATGGAGGGGTTTAAGTCTGAAACAATGTTTGACAACTTGAAAGAGATATTTCTCTCTCAAGTGCAGGGCATAAACCCTTGGAGGAGCTTTGCATTCTAGAATTTGTGGCACCAGGATCACAATGTCATCTACTTTCTTCTTCAAAGTAGTAATCTCCTCATTTTTCTCCTCAATAACCTCATCCCTCTCTTGGATTTCCTCTTTTAGTCTCTTCTTTTCCTATTTCCATTCTTCCTCCCTCCTTTCTATTTCTTTCCATAAATTTAAAATTGCTACATGAACCGTAAAATTAGGAGGGTTATGAATTCCTACCAGTGTTTTTGTTGATGACTGCTCCCCATATGGTACTATTTGCATGAACTTGGGCTGTCCAGTTGTCTGTGGTTGCGGGGGTACTATTTCTTCACCCCCTTCTTGTTGTAGGACCTCTTGTTTTTTTTCCTGGTTTTGCTCTGGCTCTTGTTGTGCTTCTTGTTGTGGCTGCAGGAACTCCTGCTCTTATTCTTGGTTTTGCTGCAAGAATCCCTGCTCATCCTCAAACTCCTCTGCAATATTAGCAAGGTCTGCCAGTGTTACTTTTGTTGCTCTCTCAAATATATCCTCTTCTTTTTCTTCAACATGCTATTGTTCCATTGGAGTTTTAGTGTCTCCATGTGATGTCTCACCATGCCCAGGGCTTTGCTATGAAGGAATACAAAAAGTTGGCCCAATCGGTTTTGAATTCCTAGAGGTGCTCTTACATTTTCCTTTCCTTTGGCTACAGGATGAATAGGGTCAACCTTTCTCTTCCTAGCACTCAACACCTCTTCCTCTACAAGCTATGTTTGGGATTTTTCTTTTTCTTTTCTTGTTTCAGCCTCTTTCTTCCATGCCCTAGTTCTTATTAGGGTTTGTAGGGGGCATCATCATCAAAATCAGATGAAGAGCTTGCTTTTTCTGAATGCTCTATTTTAGAGGAACTAATGTTTATGGCTCCTTCTGCTGCCGTAGGAGGATTCATACTAGAACTAGCACCAGAAGTTGAAGTACCAGGAGTGGCTTCAGCTATGCTTAATCTTCTGCTAGACCTACGAGATTGAGGTATAGCCCTAGGTGGTAGATGCTCAACATTGAAAAACTCTTCTTGACGGTAATTTTGATCAACTTTAACAAATTCTTCCCAAGTCATTCCAGAAACATCACGCAAATATTTTTCAACTAGCAATTTAATCAAGCAATGGCAGGAAACAAAACTATCCCTACCTTTTTGTGTTTCGGCTGCCATGATGGAGAGAAGACTGTATAGAACATTGGGCACGTTCATCCTCCTTCTGTGCCCCATGTGGCTCAAGAGCTTGAAATGTACTAAATGCAAGTTTGACAAACGTCCCTCATAGGTGAGATACCTTATAATGTAGATAGTTTCCGACTTCCATGGTTCAGGCAGAGACATTCTTTTTGCGCCTTGTTTATCTATGCTAATTGGTGGGTCACCATGTACTGTAAATTTTTCTCTGGCTGACCTGGCATCCCTAGAGGCAGGGCAATGCTCTCCATCAGTAGGTAACCCTAAAGCTTCTGCAATTCTCTCTTCAGTTGCCACAACTTCTAACCCTTTTATTGTGGCTTTTCCTTCAAAGAATGTTTGAGCGAATTCGAATGCAATGCCTTCGTCAAAGCTATTCAGCTTCATGAAATAATCAAACCATTCACAACATTGAAATTCTACCAGGCATTGTGCATCTTGCAACAAAACGTCATGAACTAAAGGCTCATTCTGAATTAAGACACCTCCTATTATTTGAAATCACTGTCACTCTACAAAATTTCTTTCCTCTACAATTCTTGTCTGAGAGTCAACACCATTCTGCTAAATTTTCACTGCTAGTGTCGACTAAATTTCCTTCTTTGTACCATTTACTACTTATAACTCAAGACTACAACAGGGCAATTAAGGCGAGAAAAGGGGTGATAAATGAGAGCGATGATGGAAAGAATTGGTGGCTCAGTTAACATCACCTCACACATGCGAGCCAGATTTTCAAATCGGCTTATTTAAATTTTCTAACGTAGCCAAATTATGATTTGACACATAGGCAGTATATTTGCATTTTTTATTCCCCCCCAACCTAAATTTGGACATGTGTCCACAAATATGAGAAGGGAGTGGTGAATTGACAAGAAGTGATGACATATTATGTAATCACCTATAGTAATGTGCCATGATTAAATAAATGCACTTAAAAGGTAATTAAGAGATGAGAATTACCATGTACATACCTAATCATGTGAAGGATGTGGTACAAAGATCGTGGAGAGAAAGTATTGTTTCACCTTTTTTAGAAATAATTAAGCAATTAATGAAAGTGAAGCGAAGTGAAGTGAGGCGGAATGAAATGATGGAAGAGAGAGAAAGGTGATACGGATGGAAGGATGGGCGGATGGGTGAAAAAATGGATTTCCACTAAAGTGGAAATCTTTATTATGAAAAGTATGTACCTTAATTTAGCTAAAAGGTGGGACACTAGGTCCACCACTTTCGGCTATAGGAAGCTCGTGTGTTGAACGCTGGGTGAATTGCTGCAAGAACTCTTCCTTGGAGGCTAGCCTATGATATAATCTGAGACGATGACCATTGACAAGTGACTTGAATCTAACAGGGTCAATGGTGGTGAGTTGAATAGCTCCATTAGGTAAGACCTCAACAACTTCGTACGGTCCTAGCCACCTTATCTGCAATTTTCCTGTATTGTCCTGATGCTTTGAGTCATATAACAATGCCCAGTCACTTGGCTGAAACTTCTTCTCTTTATCATGCCATCTCATCCTCTAATTTTCCACTACTTCAGTGTGGTGCAAGGTTGCTCTTCTCATCTCATCCAAAGCATTTAGCTGCATGACTCTCTCTTACTATCCTAAGACTGTTCCTATGGCATAATCTGAGGCATCTGTATGAATGTGAAAAGGGGTCTCCCAATTAGGTCCCTTCAAAATAGGAGCATGGTTCAAGGCTGCCTTTAAATCAGAAAATGCCCTGTCACAGTATTCTATCCATTGGAATTCAACATCTTTTATTAGGAGAGTGTACAATGGCAAGGGGAAATGGTCTTCCTTAGTGGCAGCACTAAGTTCTCTGTAATCAACAAAAACTCACCATTTTCCTCCCTTCTTTGGCACGATCACTAATGGAGACACCCACTGGTTGTCTGAAGTAGGATAGATAAATACAACTAACAATTTCTGCAGTTTTGTTTTAACAATTTCTCTTAATGCAGGGTTTGATTATTTGTTGAGGCTGCCCTATGGGTTGACAATCATCTCTGATGTAGATCTTATGAGTGCAGAGCTTAGGATCTAGTCCCTTCATATCATGATAGTCCCATGCAAATGCATGTTGATGAGACCTTAGTAAGTCTGCCAATTGCAATTGTTGTTCTTCACTTAACTTGTTAATATTTAAATATCTTCCTTCAGACACTTGTACTTGAATAGTCAACTCTATCATAGTTGTTTCATTAACACATGGTACCTTGAGTTCATATGACAGCATGGTATGAAACATGCATGTTGCTACAGGAAGTTTATCTACAGACATAATGGTTGTAGGAAGAACATCTGCAGGAATAGTGGTTGCAGGAAGAACAGGAAAAAGTTTCCAGACCGAAGTAGAAGATGATACTTCCTTCACTTCATAATGGTTCTGAATTATACTAGATAACACTTCATCTTCATCTTGAAATTATAGGAAAGGACTTCTATCTAACATCATGAGTCGCGCCACTAAGTTAACTTCCTCGGCCTCTTCACCAATTTGTGGCCATACAAAATCCTCTTCACTATGGGTCAGCTGAGCAGGAGGATAAAGAATGAGCTTTTTAGTATTCCTACTATCAGAAATAGTCATATCACCTAATCGACACCCAATATAAGCATTTGTTGTTGCCAACCAAGGCCTTCCAAGAATGATAGGATACCTGCCTACTATAGCCTTTGGAGAGAGAATCATGAAATCTACTGGATACTCCCAAGAGTCTAGAATTACCACGAGGTCTTCTACTATATCATCAGGCTTCACAGTAGAACTATCAACAAGCTACAAGATAGTAGGAGTAGGTCTCATGCTTGCAACATTTAGTTGTTGTAGGATGTCCTTAGTCATCACATTGATTGTTGCCCCTAAATCAATCAGAGCATTCTTCACTTGGATCCCGTTTATGACAACTGCTACCATAGGGTTATCTGGATCATTGTACTTGGGAACAGTCACTTTTCCAAGCATGATGTCAGCGAGTTGTTCCATCACATGGACTGTAGTCAAGTCCTTCTTCTTTCTACCTGGCTTCTTGAGGCATGCCTCCTTGATAGCTTTGTCGTATGTAGGAACATATTTTATGGATTGAAATAGGGGTATCTGGACACAGATGTGCTTCAACTGCTCCAAGATATCAAAACTTGTATCTTCCTTGTCTTCCTTATGCTTGGAAACTTCCAATCCCTAAGAAAATGGTGGCTCTTGTGCAGTCTTCCTAGCTGGAACTGGTTCAGGATTTTTAGGCATAGTTGGCTGAATAGGATTATTCAGAGGTTCCTCTTCCTCTTCCTCTTCCATAGGTAGCTCAGTGATGAAGGGTGTGGAAGGAGTTGGTAAAGTAGTTCCTAAACAAAAATAAATTTCAATGGCACTCATAGTACATGCAGGAAATTGATTTGGATCAAAAAAATATACTGGCTACTATTGTGGTTTGTTATTTGGGTTTGGTGTGGGCTGAGCTGGTAGCTGAGTAGGTTTGGGTGCATTGGAGCTTGAATTAGAAGGTGGAGGCGTTATAGCAGGCTACTGGGGTTGAGAAGATGGCTGCATAGAATTGGTTGTCTAGTTTGGCCCTAAAAAAGATAGTGGATCTAGTGGCATACCTTGTCTTAGAGCCCCTGGCTTCCTTTGTGCAACAAAGTGGACTTGTTCTTCCTCAGTCTGAATTGTTTTGAACTCAGGTGGAATCTTGTTGTCAATGTTAGCTACCATCTTGCATTTGTAGTCCTTTTTCTTTTGTCTGTAATGAGGGCAGTATTCTGTTAACGTTGCCTCTACCTCCTCATGTTTTTCTTTGGCCTGAA
This sequence comes from Sequoia sempervirens, assembly GCA_007258455.2. Classification (NCBI taxonomy): domain Eukaryota; kingdom Viridiplantae; phylum Streptophyta; class Pinopsida; order Cupressales; family Cupressaceae; genus Sequoia; species Sequoia sempervirens. The sequence continues at coordinate 899,030,688 of VDFB02281492.1, forward strand.
GTGTATCCAGCTGAGTAGCTAGATTGTTTGTAACATCCTACTTGAAATCTACCAACAAATTGGTAATCTCCATCCTTGAAACTTCACTAGTAGATGACTTACCCAAAAAATATTGGTAAGCTCTCCCTTTCTTTGAAGTTTCTTAGGAATAGTTCTAACATATTTTCTTGATATCTCCCCAAGGAACTTGAGTGATATCTCCTCCTTCCATCAGGTCCAAAGCATCAGTGCAACTCTCATTGATTCCTCTCAAGAAAATCAGCTTTTGTGATTTTTCATTGAGTGTATGGTGTGGAGATTTTTCCAAGCAAAATAAAAACCTTGAAATATAATCTTATAAGCTCTCATCTTCCTTCTGCTACATCCTAAAGACATCACCTCCTCTCGTATCACTGCCCCTACAATATTCATTGTATTTTCCAAGGAACTTGGTCTTCATGTCCTCCCAAGTCTCCATGGCGTCTCTTCCTAGAATCATAAACCATCTTGATGGATTCCCAAGGAAAAGTGGTTATCAATCTGGTTTTGATCTTTAGTGGAGGCTTCAGAACTAGTCAGATCAGGATATACGTCAACAAAGGGAAATGGTTCTTCTTCTTCTATGCATGTGGTATCAACTCAGCATCAACTAACTCACACAAAGAATGAGCAAAAGAATAGCAGATCATTACTCATCTAAGCAATGGGTATTCTAAGAACAACTCAAGAAAAGTGCTAATGTAGAGAAACTATCAATGACTCCAAAGAACTTCCTAGCTTGACACCATCCCCGACAATGACGCCAAAAATGTCAGCCTTCTACAATGATTCAATAACTAAGCCTTCACAACCATGATTCAAAGATTCTGGACATCTAACCTAAATAGCTATCTCAATCATCATGAAGGTGTATTTAACTTGTCAACCCACGGATGTAAACTTGAAATGGGTTAGCACTGTATGTGCACTAGGAACTCAAAGTAGCCATATCTACACTACAACTGAGAAAAATGTAATACTAGAAAGTAAACTGGTTGGAAAGAAATAAAGAAAGACTGAGCATCAATTAACAACTATGCTAAGCTGGAATGCATAACAAGAATAAAGATATAAGTGAACAAACAAGAAGCTACTATGTTTGCTTTGGCTACAGGAATAGTCACAGAATAGAATTCTAGTGGCTACAAGAACAATTGATGCCAGATTTTGAACTAAGTATAGAACATGAAATAATAACTAAAATAATTACTCTAAAGAATAGATTACTCACAAGTGGGCCCCCTTGGATGAGTATCCACTAAGACTAATACAAACTCAAATGCTTAAATTCAGACTATCATCTCATTCATTGAAAAATGTGTAAATAGAGTAGCAGCATGACTGTATTGAAAAATGGAGAATTTTTAATACATCATTAATATCATCTAACAACAACAATCAAGAACTAAGAACCCCCAAGAGGAAGATTGAAATCCTTATTTATGCTACCAGCTAAACAGGGCAGTCAACTCCCACTAACTGAGAGGATGCCATTTAGGGAAAATGAGGAAAAGAATGGCAGAGCGGTTACGTCTGTAGGGAATCCATTCAAACATGCATGCCTAAATGTGGACTCAGCGCTGTAGTAATGCCCGTGATTGCTTAATGCCATAAATACAAGGTGGTTACAATTGACTATCGTGGGGAATCCACTATCATCGTCCTTTAGTTGACTCCTTTGAATGATTCCCCTACATGACCATCTGACGGTTTCCTTTCTGAACTTGGCATCCATAAATTGTGTCTTGCATAGCAGTGTCAGTACGCATAATAATTGCACATCTATAATCACCGTAAAGAACATTCATCAACCATACACAAAATCAATATAGATAATCCACATAATATGCCAATGTCATTAAAACTTCACAGAGATAGGGTTAAACCCAACGTCAATGGTTTGAGGGAAACATTATGCAAATATTAACACTTAACTACTAAAGTTCATGACATTGCCAGCAAATGGACTATAGATTCTACCCAAAATTTGACCAAAAACTAGGCTCATCAGTGGTAGGAAATAGCTTAAGCCTATGGGAAATAGTGGTATAGTCATAACTCCTACAGAGTATATCAAACTCGAACAAGAAGGTATCAAGGTCTTTTGTAACAAGTCCATAGAACTTAGGAAGGGCTTAAGCAGGGATATTTTTGAGATTGTCAACTTCATTCTGATGGGAAATGGGGAAAGGAAAAGATGGTTGGTTAGGTCTGTTTCTATTTGCATCACCCATGCCTACTTGATGGATTTCCCAAGCAAAGGGATTCTCAAGCTGATTTTGGTCTTCAGAGGAAGCTTCAAAATTGGTCAGATTAGGAAATGCATCAACAAAGGGGTTTGGCTCTTCTTCTTCGTTTCTTGGCAGATTTGGAAGCTCTTCTAGCTAGAATGGATCAGGATTGTTAGGAAGGAATCTCCCATAAGCATCTCTTCTCCTTTCTCTATGCATGCGGTATCAACTCACTATCATCCAGCTCACAAAAAGAACTGGTAAAGAATAAGGGCATTCATTACTTCCTAAATGAGGGGTATACTAAGAAAAACTTTCAGAAAAACTACAACAAGAAAAACTATCAGTGAATCCAAAGAACTTCCTAGTTTGACACCATCCCTAACAATGGTGCCAAAAATGTTGGCCTCCAACAATGATTTAACAACTAAGCCCTTACAACTGTGATTCAAAGATTGGGCATCTAAAATGAATAGCCATTTCAACCATCATGAAGGTGCATTTAACTTGTCAACCCAGGGATGTGAACTTGAAATGGGTCAGCAAAGTATGTGCACTAGAAATCCAAGGTAGCCATTTTCATTCTACAACTAAGAAATACACAATGCTAAAAGTAAATTGCTTGGAAAGGAATAACTTAAATGTTGATCATCAACCAACAACTATACTAAGTTGAAATGCATGACAAAAATTGAAATCTGAGCAACAAACAGGAAACTACTCTGTCTACTTTGGCTGCAGGAACAGTCACAGAATGAAATTATAGTGGCTACAGGAACAGTCAATGCCAGATTCTTAACTAATTACTGAACATAAAGTAATAACTAAACTAATACTAAACTAAAGGATGGAATACTCACCAAGTGGGCCCCCTTGGATGAGTATCCTCTAAAACTAATGTAAACTCAGATGCATAGACTTATAACTTCATTTTATTCATTGGAAAACATGAGTACAGTAGAGCAGTGTAACTGTGTTGCTGAAAAATAAGAATGCAAGTACATCATCAGATTGTGCAACCTTCAGGGAAGGGGCATCTGACTCTTACTTATACTACTAACTAAGCAAGGCACTAAACTCCACAAATTGGGAGAATGCCATTTTAGGGAAAGCAGAGAAAGTGGAGAGGCAGTTATGCATGCATGGAATCTAGTCAGACATATTTGTCTTAACACAGATTTAGCATAGTAGTAATGCCTGCATTTGCTCAGCAACATTAAAGAACATTTACAAGGCAGTTACAACTTGATTTGCATGAGGAATCTCTCATCGTCGACCTACGTTGACCTTTGAATGATTCCCTTGTTGAACATTATCATGAATGACTAGCTAGCATAATCTTCTCAATTTAGTGGCCTCTAATCATATTTGCATGGCAATATTAGTACGCATAACAATTGCATATCTATAACTATCTTAAAGAACATTCATTAATCCACATGTAGAATTAACACAAATAGTCCATATAACATTTTAATGTCATTAAAGATTTGTAGGGATAAAATTAAGCCCAATGTCTATGGTTTTAAGGAAATATCAACATTCAAACATCAAGGTCTATGGCGACTTCAACAAATATATCATAAATCCTACCAAAATTGAACCATAAACTAGACTCATCAGGTATGTACTCCTATCACAATCTCAAATGGTGTCTTCCCCATACTCCGATTTACTAAATTATTGTATGCAAACTCTGCTTGCACTAAAACTATATCCCTATTTCATGCCTTATCTCCAACCAAACATCTCAATAAGTTACCCAAACTCCTATTTACTACCTCTATTTGTCCATCTATTTATGGGTGATATGTTGAGCTAAACTTCAGGTTTGTCTTCATCTTCTTCCACAATGTCCTCCAAAAGTATCCAATGAACTTGGTGTCTCTATCTAAAACTATACTCTTTGGTAATTCATGCAATCTCACAATATCCCTAAAAAATAAGTCAGTGACATGCACAACATCGTTAGTCTTCTTTCAAGGAATGAAATGTGCCATCATAGAAGATTTGTCCACTACCACCATTATAGAATCATACCTCTATGTGATCTTGGTAATCCCAATATGTAATCCATGCTTATATCTTCCCAAGGTCTCTCTAATATTAGAACAGGCTTGTACAATCCAGTAATTTGACTACTCCCTTTTGCTAATTGACAAATTTTGCAACTTTGAACATATTTTTTGACATCCTTATATATCTACGGCCAAAAATAGTGTTCATTCACCAAAGCTATTATCTTATCTATCCCAAAATGTTCTTATATTCCTCCACTATGCTTCTCCTTAATCAAATTCTCTCATTGAACTCCTTGGAATACACAATTGATTTCCTTTGAACAACATATCTTTTTGAATGAAATAATCCAACCATTGACTCCTATCTATCACTAATGTTTATTTACATGCCCTCCATGCTTCAACAAAATCTGGATCATCCCCATACATATGTTTCATCTTCATTCTTGTCAACAAATTCCTTCTCTTGCTCAATGCATCTACAACTTTATTTGACTTACCACTCCTATGCTTCAACACAAATGTATCTCTACAAGAATTAAACCAATCTCATATTCTCTAGTTCAACTTACCTTGACTATTCAAATGCTGCAAGGCTTGATGATCAGTATACAACACAAAATCCTTAGGAAAAAAATAATGTCACCACTTCTTCAAGGCTTGAACTATGGCATAGAACTCCTAATCATAAACTAAATATATCCTCCTAACATCATTCAACTTCTCACTAAAATAAGCTATTGATCTTCCTTCTTGACTCAACACTGCTCCTATTGCATTTCCATTGGCATCAATATCAACTTGAAATACTTTATCAAAATCAGGTAATTCTAACATTGTTTTCTCTATCACCTTTTGCTTCAACAATTCAAAACTTTTTTGTGCTTTAGATTTCCACTTAAAATCTTTCCTATTTCCTTTACATTGTTTTTGTCATGTGTGTGCAAATGCTACTAAAGCTCCTTATGAATTTCTGGTAAAAACTTGCCAATCCATGGAATGATCTTACCTCTCCAATGTTCACTAGTCTAGGGCATTCAAAAAATTCTCTAACCTTCTAAGGGTCCATCTTTAATCCTTAAAAAAAATGATAAAACCCAAGTATACCAACTTTGTCTTCATAAAGATACACTTCTTGATGTTTATCAACAACTTCTCCTCCCTCAATATCTTTAATACTTGTCTAATGTGCCACAACTGTTCTTCTCTAGTCTTCTAAAAATTAGAATATCATCCAAGTAAATAATAACAAACTTACCCAAGAATTGCTTTAGTAATTCATTCATCAACCTCATGAAAGGGCTAGGTGCATTGGTCAATCCAAAAGGCATCACTAACCACTCATACAACCCTTAATTAGTCTTAAATGAACTCTTCTACACATCTCATTCTCTAATTTTGATTTGATGATATTCACTTTTTAGATTTAGCTCATGTTGATGCCAAAATTTGACAAGGTAACAATGTCTTATGAGAAACTCAGTTTATGGGGGACCTTTTGCGCTAAATTGAGTGACCTTCGGGTTTTTAGAGAAGCCAACTTCTTTTATAATGGGGTTTTGGAAAGGGAAAAGGAAACAAATATAATAAAATAAAGTCTAACCTAAGGCGATGCGCCAAGACTTAATGGTAGGCACAATAAATCATAGATCTAAGGGCCCGATTGGTATTTATTGTGTTCTAGAAAGATAGAGACTGAAGATTAAAGCACAAATAATCCATTCATTGACATAAAATATCATTGCATACATTCCTACTGCCAAGAAGAGTCATTAGACATGGTCTAGATCAGCAAACTTGCATTCAATATATATAGAAGTTCTCAAATGGAATGTCCAGAAAATAGCAGCATAGTTTATAGTTTAATCAAATAGCATGAAAGAACAGAAAGGCTGAACAATTGGCATAGTCTAAAAGTCTTTTGCAATAAAATAAAATAGTAATAAAGGCCTAGCATCTTTTTCTAAAACCAGTGTTCCTTCAAAATCCTGGTCCCTTCTCTCACAATAGAGAGAAGTATATATAGTAGAAAACTCCGACTGCTTCGGAGAGCAGTAATAGAAAAGATTTTGAGATCCCTGGCAATGATGCATAAATAAGAATATTCCCCAAGTCGTTGCAACATAAAAGATTCAAAACCAAGCATATGGTCATTTCAGGCTCAGGTGCATCTCCTGCAAATGATGGCGGTGGTCCCAGCAAGGTTAAAACAAACAAGTGTCACCATCCCATGCAAATGACTATGACATGTGGTGGCCAATCGCAACATTTGGTTCACCTGATTCATCACCCAAAAACGAGATCCGTCGAATAGGAACGTGGAAAAATATCGCTGCCCATGTGAACCTTTATCTCACACCAATGAATACTTGTGCCAAGGCTACACATGTTGAGTGGGGCATAGCTCTATCCAAAAGTGGAGGAAACAATAATCGACTGGGTGCAAAAGAGACGCGTGGCAGCATTTCGCTGCCCGCGGTCATTATTTCATCCTCTCGTTGAAAGATTTGCGAAGAGTAGACACGTAGCAAGAGTGCATCATAGACAACAATCGTGGGGCCCACCAAATTATTGGGAATGAGAGTTTCGTGGCACTTGAGCGAAGCCTGATGAGGAAGCAAAAAGGAACAATCAAAAATGGCCCATAGCTACGACACGTGGAAGTATAGTGGGGATTCCTGAGATGCAAAGGAAGAGAAACCCTTAGGGTGCACAGAGCAAACACATGGAAGTATAGCGGGGAAGCAAACCTTGACAAAAGGCCAAGTGTATTTCCTGCACTACGCGGGCCGATACCTAGAGTAAAATACACCCGAAGGGAGCTCGTTGAATATTTATTCACAGCTTTTGGCGACTACTAGGGGCGTTTCGCTTGTGGAACGGAGAACCCAAAATTTCTCTGGTTTACAGACCAAAGCACCATTTCATCAGGTAATAGAATTAGAGACTAGAAAAAGCTACATACAGAGGCAACCATTCATCCTCAGATGGCCTTACCATGTTGCGCAAATTCTCCTATGCTCTGCTTAGATCAATCGTTTCTTTATGAGGCAGCGCATCAGGTAAGCCGGCCCCTGCTTCACAATGAAATAGTAGTTGTGCAAGCAAAAGAATAACTCCCTCAATGTCGGTTAAGGTGGGAGGATGACTGAAATCCCTGAAAGAATCTAGATCATTCTCCTCAATTTTTTTGTAATATTCTCAGTCGTAGCAATAGAGCCATTCTCAAGGAACGGGGACGACAAACCCATCTTGTTCAACTTGGAGAAACTCTCCTGCATGTTGTCTATTTCCTTGTTTAGAGTAGCCATGGCTGCTTTAGTGTGCTAGAAGGTAGAGTCGCAATGAATAAATTTGCTTGCCGTCTAGGCAGCTGCATCCCGATCCTCAATCCCTGCCCTGGCGAGGTCTTCATCAGAGACCGAGTATAGCTTGGTGAGCAGATCTTTTACCTCTGGAACCTTTTTCCAAGATAAATTGTGGGAACTGCTCAATCGTATTTTGAGCCTCCTGGCTCAACTTTAATGCTTTGGTGATGAATTGGAAGGTGGGATGCACTTCCAAGAAAAAAATTTTAATCTTTTCCCAGTGAGAAATGTACAACTGCTTAACCAACAGAATAATATCCGGCTGCGCAAGAGAGGACAAGAGAGAGCTTTTAAGAGAAGCAATCTCTACGTCCTTCGAGTTAATGGCCTTAGCCAACTCTGCTCTTTTCCTTTTCTCGAACACCAGTTGCTCCACAAAGCTACTCATTTCTTTATTCCAATTTTCCTTGGCTCGGGAGTGATTTGCTAAGTGCATGTCCAAAGATGACTTTGTCTCTTGAAGCTCTTGTTCTAATTGAGCTTTTAGGCTCTCAAATTTAGCCTCTTTTTCTTGTAACCTCTACTCATATTGAGCTTTTTGGTGCTCCAAAGCCTCATTCTTCTGTGCTATTTCTTGACTATACTCAAGGCGAAGCCACTCCAACTCTTCATTCTTTAGCTGCAAATTCTGCTCCACCTCTTGATTCTTAGTACATAGCTCGTTTACCATAGCAGGTTCGATAGTCTGAACCTTTGCAAGCTCACCCTGAAGTCTGTTCTTCTCATTCTCTGCTGCCAACGCCCTTTCTGTCATACGTGCAACATTCGCCTCCAGGGATTTCTCTTTTTTCTCCAAAAATCTAACCCTTTTCTTTACTACTTTAAGCTACTCATCATTTTTCTTTAGCTAGCGACTAGTTTTAAGGAAGTCGAAGGTGACCACCCATTGTGTTTCCTCCATAATCTCAACCTTATCCTGCGGTCGGGCCACCTTCATGTCAAGCCCTGCCGAATATATTTCATAGTCTTCTAGGGGCATCTCCCCTTGCGGCTTGGTTACTCTGAGGTACATGGTTGCAAATTTCAGCTCTTGCTAGGTCTCATCATAAAGAGTTTGTATTTTCAGCTCCGCAGGAGTACTGTCATCCTTTTCCTTACACTTTTGTATTCTACTTGCACGTGCTTCCTTTCCACAGTCAATCTGTTCCATGAATTCGGTTGGTGACGAAACTAGTCCACTTGCAAAAGGAGCACCAGAAGGTAGGGCATATGGATAGGTAATTCTGATAGGCCCAGGAATTTGGTTTTTTTGGAGAGTGACAGTTTGCGAGGAGAAGTGGGGCACATTCCAAAGCTTGGTTTGAGAACCAATAGAAGGGCTTGCCACTTGCCACGTCTCAATTGGTGAATCGACAAAAGGACTCATGGGATGGAATGGTAAAGGAGTTGTCATTGTGGAGTCAGCCTGTTGTGATAGAAGAGGATCTGCAACAATAGAGAAAGTAGGGGTGCCTGTAGAGGGTACACCTTCAAAAAGTGAGGCAAAGAGAGCCTGAGTGGTAGCAGTTGGTGTAAGGGTTCACAGAGGAGTAAAGCCAGGTGGAGTGGTCTATGAGAATTGGGTGAAACCTCCTACATGTGTTGGATTAAAAGTGGGAAACAGAGGGCCAGTACTCATGGTAGGGATTGCCGCTGAGACAGGGATAGATACCAAGGATTGAGAAGCAAGAGAAGGAGCGAATTTTACCTGTTGACTGGTCAGTGGCGGCTCCAAAATCTTTAGCAACTCTCCCTCGGCCTCAGGCTCCTAGCTAGCGACAAGCACCTGTCTTCCAACAGGTTCTTGTGAACCTTCTCTGATAATGGTCTACATACGCTGTCGTTTTGCAGGCGGGGCTCCCCTAGCTTCGACAGTTATTGTCAACCGCTACTATAGTACCCTAGCTGCCTTAGCAGCCCAAGTGAGTGTATGCAAAGCCCTCGATACATTAAACTACACATTCGTGGCTACATAGGTGGGCTGTCTGGAGCTTTTCTCCTTCGGTGCTGAGGATGTAGAAGTCGCTGCTTCCTCTTCCTGTTCTTTGGACTCATCTTCTGGGTCATCGCTTTTATTCACACTAGAGTTTGGGCTGGGATGGTCTTCATCCCACCATTTTTCAAATTCCTTGTCCTCCTTCAAGCTCCCATAAGGGGCATCCAATTGCCCTGTTTCTTGGCGATACTTCCAAAAAGCTGCTATCTTCTCATCAGTCCATTCCTCATCCTTCTGCAACTTGGGTTACGACACTTTTCCTAGTAAGGTCGAGGAACATGAGTAACTTTCATGTGCGGCTCTGAAAAGTCATTGAAAGGGTTGTAGTCCCATTTTTCACATACCAAAACCTACCCTAAATGAGCCAGTTTATCTTGCAACAACTGATCTTATTACTTCTTTAACAAAGTTATTGTTTTGAAATTCTTTGGACAAGTGAAGAATCGTTTTCTCTTCACACTTTTGCTACTGCAGAAGGTAAAATCAATGATACATACTGGCCTATACATTTCAAGCACCAGCACCCTATCTGTGACACAAGTTGGGAGAAGGAAGGGTTGACTAGTGAAGCCTTGAATCCAGAGAAGTGTGAAATCTATTCCTAAGAACCAGTCACAAGCGGGAGTGAAACTCTGCATATATCCAGTTTGATCCTTGTCGAGCTGGATTATGTCACCTCCTCCTTGTAAATCATGCAAGAATGGAGTTATAAAATAATCCAAAAATGCATAATAATCATATGACATGGAAAGAAAGGGTGTCCATGTGGATATTGGCTTCCTCTTCTTCTTTTCATCAAACAATGATAATTCAAAATACCTACCGAAGAAATCAGGGTTTTGATGTAGGAACATGTGAACTAGGTAGGAGAGAAATCTAAAATTTCCCTCCACTAGGTAATTTTTTATTTTTCGTATCATTTCCTCCACCAGGAACTCAGCAAAATCATACTAGAAGGTATTGTGTTGTTTGTGAAATTGGAAAGCCGACCCCAGTTGAAAGGTTTCCACCATCTCGTCGGAGTCTCAGCCGCACACAAAAGCTAGCATTGACATGGCATCCTGCATGTCCTCGCGAAATGAACTGCACGGTAACAGGATACTCGGTCGCTTAGCATTTGGGATTCCCTTCTTGTTAATCTCCTCCATCAAGAAATCTGAGCTATTTTTTATCGCCTTCCACATTTTTTCTCCTTTACCAAGAAAGAACGACTCAATTTTCTCCCTTCTTTTACTTGGGTCCGGGATACATAGTATATGCCAAATGGCTTGTGGGCTGATGTGAAATCTTAAGTTTCGGTCCTTGATTCGGCGGGTGCTAGGGTTATAACACTGAATGGAAACATCAACTATCTCCAGGCAGTAATGTACCAGTGAGACCATGTATTGTGGAAGACCATTGTACCGAACCTTCCTTGCTGTCGATCTTTCTGCCTTAGGTGACTTCACTCTTGCACAGGCTGCTTCTCTCAAAGATTTAGGGTTTTTTGTGAGTTGCGGGTCATGAATATTATCCCATTTATCCTCAACCCTTTTCTTATTTCTACAATCTTTGGGCCTATTCAGCTCTATTGTATTCACTCTCTTTAGCTTGCTTGGTATACCAGGTGTGGCATATGCTAAATCTTCATAGATATACACATCTTTTGACGATCGTATGGCTGTAAACAAATCCTAGCCAATCTCCTCCTGCATTTGTTGTGATGAACTCTCTAACATTTTCTTTAGATGAAGACTTTTGCAGGTTCTGAAATCTTTGCAAATTTTATTCGGCTCTGGATATGCTGAAAAATTCTCTGCACTTTAAGCCTTGGCGTATTTGAAAAGACTTTAAACCTTCAACCTTTTCATGCAATATTTACCTATCTTTTCTCAAGGTGGTAGAGGAAAGTATGCTTTTTGCATTTAATTTGGCATGTACCACTAATTCCTCAGCTCGTGTAAAATGAATTACTTACCATTTTGAGGCGGCAAGAATTCATTGTTGCATTTTGTAACCATGTGATATGTTGTGATTTCCTTGAAACTTGAGCTGACAATTTTCCTTCTAACCTTGCGTTAGTATGTGCAGGCAATTAATATCCTGGATGAAATGATTAAGCCTGTTGCCTAAATTTTTACCCTCTGGCTCAATAGGCAAGGAAAATTGTGTTTAACAGGTTCGAGAAGGCAAAATCGAGCATTCTACCTAGGGCAAAGGTCATCAATCTGATGCTAGGTCACAAGGAGCTCAGTTGGGAAGCATGCCTTGTTCAGATTCAACATGAAAATATTTTAAGGGCATAGTCGCCAAGACCCCAGGAGTGTCACGGCGAGTGGGGTTAGCATATGGTCCTTGTTGGCAAGACATCGGATGGAGTTTCGGCGACAATGAGTTTCAGTTCGGCGGAGGTTGTTTTGTTCAACAAAAGGTCTCGGCAAATGCATCGTGTCTTGCCGAAGTCGAAAGATCTTGGCAAAGCAAGCAAGCTTCGCTAAGAAGTCTCGCTGAGGTCACAGGGTCTCCCCGATAATCAAAAGAAGCAAGTCTCGGGACAGGTCTGGCCGACAAAGTCTCCCCGGCATAAAGTGAAGAGGGCCTTCGGTATGACTAGGTGATATCGTTGAGATGTCTCAGCGATTTCACAATGTCTCCCCAAACCGAATGGAGCTCGAAAAAAGTCAAGGGCTCGTTATAGAGTCTTAGCGAGCCAAGAAGTCTTGCCGATCGGAAGGAGGCCCCACCAGAACTCAAGAGGTCTCGCCAACAGTTGAGGATGTCGCCCGGAGGTCCTGCCGACAACGGAAAGTCCTGGCGACATACAAGGTGTTATCGGCAGGAGTCTCACCAAGCAGTGGAGCCTCCAAGAAGGAAAGAAAGAGCGGTTTCGGCCAAAGGAAGGGTCCTTGGTGAAATGTCTTGCCGAGACGGGAGTGTCACCCCGACTCAAAGAGCGTTCGGTGTAATGAAACTTTTGCCGAGATGTTTCAACGATAAGGAGGGGTCTCACCGACAATGGAGAAGCCTTCGGCGTAGCACAAGGGGCTCGAGAAGACTTCTTCCCGACCAGTGGGAGTCAGGCCGAAAGCAATGAAGTCGGCCAAGGGTTCCTACCTCGGCGTGAGTCTTACCGAATAGCAAAGCCTTCATAATGAAAGGGAATTCGTAAGGAGGGAGAGTTCTACGGAATGTCTTAGCAACACTGTCATGTCCCCAAATTGTAACTCCTTAAGATACAAATAAAGTAAACAAATAAAATAATATCATTGAGCAATTATTATAAATACAAATAAAAGATATTTTCTATAAATCAATATTATATATATATATATATAATACAATTAATTATCAAATATAACATTATAACTAATAATAGAAAAAAATAACAATTCAAATGTTAGCCTTCATCGCTGGGACTAATAATCTATTAAAATAATAATAATTGAAAAACCGCGATCCTTTTAGTGATCTTCCGTTATTTATAAGAAGAGGCTTAACCAAACGATAGGAGAGATGAAGGTATCGAAACATTGTGACGACCTTGGTATCACTTACCTCTGATTTCGGGAGATCCCACTGACGTCCACCTCAATAGCCTCATCATGTCCATATGCACGCGTTCATGGAGTGAAATCGTTCTATGAGATTCGTGGCACATCTCACACAAGTTAGCTCTCATTGTCGTCAACGCATATACACTGTTGGGTGTTTATATATTTATTATTACTTAATATTTCGTTGGGAGAATATGGGAACATAAAAACATAAACTTTGTATTGGGGAGGAGCTCTACGGGAAGCATTGGCCGCTAGGAGACTACACGCAGATCTCTGGAAGTGGAATATCGCATGAGGGAGATATCGGGTATTGCTTCTGAAGGCGTCTACATTGCAAGAGGCTGATAACGTTCTGGACCGGCATCTTATTCACGAACAGAGCAAATGAATAACGTCACAGCATATGGAAGTAACTCGGGAAGATGCTCCCAACTCCATCCTTTGTCACGGCAACTCAGGATCACATCTCTCAATAACAAACCGTGCTCCATTAACATCGATGCCAATAGAGAACCTCTGGATTCAACTCGTCTATATGAATGAATGATGCCTAGTGATGTCCTGTGCCAATATTAGTCTCGGATAAATAGCATATGATCTTGTGAGCTCGGGCATAGTTGATACAAGATTTCCCCTATCGTAACCTGAAGAGATAGTGCCCTTCACAAGAAGACTATATCTGAAAGGCTCACCGCCAACCATCAGACCAGGAGAAGTCGGAAAATGGAGAAAACGGTAGGCATAAAGCCTCACATATTAAATGAACCGTCTATAATCATCGGTGGGGAAAGAGACGGGAAGAGTATCTGCAGTCCGACTAAGGCAGAAGGTAAGGAAAACAGTAACTTTGGCATAAAATAGATGTCTATAAATTGTGTTGGAGACTCATCAAAGGATGAATAAATGATTATAAATGAGTGAATTAAGGAGTTAATTGAGGTTGGTATTAAGACATATTCGATATATATATAAGATAAATATAAATATATTAAATGTAATGTGTTCATTACATATATAATTCATACGCTGCTAAATATACTTTGCTAAATCATTATACAATATTTATTTTATAGTTGTCCAATAATAATGCTTGTAGCAATTATTGGGACCTATAGGTAATAATGACTTTATTATAATAAAAGGTACAATAGGATATCATCTTTGAGATCTTAATAGACGTTTAATAGTTATTAGATGGTCTTATGAGATTATATAGAAGAGTCATTCGTAAGAGTGATAGGGAAGAAATGAGTAACCCTTTGACAAAAAGTAAACATTTATATCATTTTCAATCTTATTAGATATTATCATTGAAACTTATTGATTCTTTAACGTTTCTAATGTCTCCTTGAGAAACGCTTTGAGTGCAAGATTTAGGTTTCGATAACTCCACAAAAAAGGGGTCATTACAAGTGGTATCAGAGCATTGGTCCTGCCATCCTGTGAAAATGGTGTATGCAAACTTACCAAGACAAAGGTATATTCTATAAACATAAAGAAACAATCTGACTCATGCAGATCAGGTATGGTTGTGACCATTGAATATAATTTCTCGTCTAGTAAGATATATGCAAATTACAAGATTTAAATAAGAACAATGATATTGTTTGGCAATAAATAAACAAATAGGGAGATTAAATTGGTGATGAATAGGCATATCTAAATGTCACTGATAAATATACCTAAATATATAATGATTGATGAGTATATAATAGGTGATTAATAAATACAATTTATGTTATCTAATTGATGTAATTTATTATAGTCATTTTGGGAATGCATTGCTAATATGTTATTTTGAATTGAACAACTAATGGTGTTATGATAATCTACCATTCTATTTCAACATAGCATAAGAAGGCGGCATCGTTGGATGGGGGTTTCTGCAAATCAAAGTGGTAAGTTTTAGGTGCATATTTTCATAGCCCTAAATCAGCAATACCTTTATATAGTTGGAAAACAATATTTGTTAAACGTGTTATAAATGATTGATAAAGGATTGGTGATTAATAGATTTAAGGGCTAATGTATATGATAAATAGATTATTAATATTTTAATGAATTCATGAATCCTCATAGCATGTTGTAATTGTGTCTTGTAATAAGGTAAGATGCAATTGTTTGTATCACAATCATGTAGTTGGTTGGGGATGGAACCGATAGGTTTAGCAGATACTAGAGTCCCTTCATGGTAGACCACCCTCATTGGATGACTGCAGGTCTGCCAACGGGGGCCGAGGGGGTCATTTCCACGGGTGTTGGTTGGCCGCTCTTGGGCTAAGAAGGGAGTGCTCTAAGGGCCTCCTATGGGAATCCTTCCTCCAAACTATCGCATGGACTGTGTGTCTACCCATTACCAAATTATCATTTTGTTTCAATCCAATCACAAGGGAGGAGGTTTGGGCGCCCTGAAGGAGAGCAGGTACTAGGTCCTCTTCAAGGTAATTCACCCATTTGGATGACTGCGGTCTGCCCATGTGGGCTGAGGGGGTCAGTACAACGGTTGTTGTTGACTACCTTCGGGCTGAGAAGAGAGGCGCTAAGGGCATCCTTGTGCGTGGTCCACTCTTACCTCTTTTGAATTGGATGAGCGAAGATAACTTGGGGTGTTTTAATATCTATTTAGAAATTTACAAATTGAATGCTTCGTAACATATGTTCATGTGAACGCTTGTGCATTATATGTATTCGTGTGTCTGCTTCATGTTTATGTGTATACTCGATGACCTTGGGAAGGAGGATGGGTCCACGGTGTAGTATGGGATACACCAAATCCACCTTCTCAATTGTCTGACAGCATACTTCATTCAAGTGTATTTGTAATTGATTGTACACCCTATAGCTTGTGATTGTATTTAAGTATATACTCACCGATTGTGTTTATTTGAGTGTATACTTTATGATTCGTGATTGAATTTGTATTTGGGTGTATACTCTATAACTTTGTATTGATATTTGAGTGCATACTCTATGACTTGCATTTGAATTTGAGATGTATTTGTATTCGAGTGTATACCCTCTGACTTTGTACTTGTATGCTTTGCGACTTTGAATTCAAGTGTATACTTCATGATGATATATTCGAGTGTATACTCTATGGCATTCTATTTGTTGTGACTTGTATTCAAGTGTATGCTCTATGACTTACATGCATTCACATGTATGCTTTGTGCCTTCATGTTTTACCTGTCTTATGGTCTTTTGGACATGCTTAGCAACTTACTGATGTACTCCAATACATGACTATTCCATTTTGCATACTTTGCATTGGCGTAACTCATGCCTTGTACGTATTTGTTTGTATTTTTCGAGTGAATCTACAAGCATTCTCATGTCTATGTTCTTTATGTATGATCATTACGTGCGTTATGCTCCATGTGTATGATTCCTCTATGTATGCTTCCTGTTAGAGTGTATCTATATTGATTCCTACCTTATGAGTATTTATGCATTAGATACCTTGTTTGGGTTTGTGTGCTCTACGTGTGTACTTCAAGTGTATTTCTTTTCCTAAGTATAATTACATGGTGTACATGCCTTGTGTGTAATTTATTGTTCAATGCTTCACTGTGTGTCTTATTCCATTGAATTATAAGCATATGTTTTATGTGCAATCTGTGATTATGTTTTATACATGTATTTATGGTTGCCCCCTACGTGTATCTCGTATAACTAATATATATTTAACTACCTTGTGGATAGCTTTTGGATGTGTCTTTCATGATTGGTGTGTTTTCAATGTGTCCACTCCATTCTCATGCATACTTGCAAGCATACCTCATGCTTTATATATTCAAGTGTTTACTTCATGAATACTTCATGCCTTATGTATTCAATTCCATGTTTTCATATTAGGGTATGCCCCATGCATTTATTCATGTGTGTGCTCCATGCTTACTGCTTACGTGTATTCAAATATATGATTCATATCTTATGAGTGTGCCTCATGTCTAACATGCTAGCTTTATGCCTAATATGTTTACTATATGTGTATAATTTTGTTATGTATGTTCCTTGAATGAATACTTTTGATTGAACATATATACTTCTTCGAGTATAATTGCATGCCTTGAGTGTATTACCATGCCTTGCTTGTATTTCCTAAGTGTATTATATCTTGCAAGTGAGTGTTGTTCCATATCATTGATATACCTTCAACATGATTATTTCTTGGAACATTTATGTGTGAATAAATTCATTCTTCCTGAATACTCTCTTAAATGCCTTGAATATGCTTCATAACATAACTTATGTATGCTTCCTCACGCTTTGCAAGTTACTGGCTGTATTCCGATGGAGGCTTGCAATATCTTATGTACCTACCTTGTGACTGTTTCATGTATGAAAATTGGATCCATGTATGGTACGTAGTCAATGTGAGTGACTTTGTGTGTCCCTATTGTACATCGCTGAAATATTTTCTCTTTATATCTAATGTGAATTCTGCATGTGTGACCTATGTGAAAGTACGTTTATGATTTTTTATGCATAAGTCTTGCCATGCATATATGCTCTATGCCTTACACATGTTTGTGTCTTGTAACTACGCTTCATAATTGGGCATATTTATGTCTATGTTTTTCTGATTTCAATGAGGTCCAAAATGTTCGTGATTGAAATTCATGTTTCAAATATCTACTCATGTGTGTGATCATATTCAAATGAATGTTTCATATTTCCATGTATATTCAAGTGTACTTGAATGCTCTATGAAATGACTAATTGTTTTTTGCTCCATGGTGTCTTATGAATGGAAGTAAGTGATGCTTTTAATTATGATTGCTTGAGGACAAGCAATCTCGGGTGGGGAGGACTGTCATGTCCCCAAATTGTAACTCCTTAAGATACAAATAAAGAAAACAAATAAAATAATATCATTGAGCAATTATTATAAATACAAATAAAAGATATTTTCTATAAATCAATATTATATATATATATATAATACAATTAATTATCAAATATAACATTATAACTAATAATAGAAAAAAATAACAATTCAAATGTTAGCCTTCATCGCTGGGACTAATAATCTATTAAAATAATAATAATTGAAAAACCGCGATCCTTTTAGTGATCTTCCGTTGTTTATAAGAAGAGGCTTAACCAAACGATAGGAGAGATGAAGGTATCGAAACATTGTGATGACCTTGGTATCACTTACCTCTGATTTCGGGAGATCCCACTGACGTCCACCTCAATAGCCTCATCATGTCCATATGCACGCGTTCATGGAGTGAAATCGTTCTATGAGATTCGTGGCACATCTCACACAAGTTAGCTCTCATTGTCGTCAATGCATATACACTGTTGGGCGTTTATATATTTATTATTACTTAATATTTCGTTGGGAGAATATGGGAACATAAAAACATAAACTTTGTATTGGGGAGGAGCTCTACGGGAAGCATTGGCCGCTAGGAGACTACACGCAGATCTCTGGAAGTGGAATATCGCATGAGGGAGATATCGGGTATTGCTTCTGAAGGCGTCTACATTGCAAGAGGCTGATAACGTTCTGGACCGGCATCTTATTCACGAACAGAGCAAATGAATAACGTCACAGCATATGGAAGTAACTCGGGAAGATGCTCCCAACTCCATCCTTTGTCACGGCAACTCAGGATCACATCTCTCAATAACAAACCGTGCTCCATTAACATTGATGCCAATAGAGAACCTCTGGATTCAACTCGTCTATATGAATGAATGATGCCTAGTGATGTCCTGTGCCAATATTAGTCTCGGCTAAATAGCATACGATCTTGTGAGCTCGGGCATAGTTGATACAAGATTTCCCCTATCGTAACCTGAAGAGATAGTGCCCTTCACAAGAAGACTATATCTGAAAGGCTCACCGCCAACCATCAGACCAGGAGAAGTCGGGAAATGGAGAAAACGGTAGGCATAAAGCCTCACATATTAAATGAACCGTCTATAATCATCGGTGGGGAAAGAGACGGGAAGAGTATCTGCAGTCCGACTAAGGCAGAAGGTAAGGAAAATGGTAAGTAACTTTGGCATAAAATAGATGTCTATAAATTGTGTTGGAGACTCATCAAAGGATGAATAAATGATTATAAACGAGTGAATTAAGGAGTTAATTGAGGTTGGTATTAAGACATATTCGATATATATATAAGATAAATATAAATATATTAAATGTAATGTGTTCATTACATATATAATTCATACGCTGCTATATATACTTTGCTAAATCATTATACAATATTTATTTTATAGTTGTCCAATAATAATGCTTGTAGCAATTATTGGGACCTATAGGTAATAATGACTTTATTATAATAAAAGGTACAATAGGATATCATCTTTGAGATCTTAATAGACGTTTAATAGTTATTAGATGGTCTTATGAGATTATATAGAAGAGTCATTCGTAAGAGTGATAGGGAAGAAATGAGTAACCCTTTGACAAAAAGTAAACATTTATATCATTTTCAATCTTATTAGATATTATCATTGAAACTTATTGATTCTTTAATGTTTCTAATGTCTCCTTGAGAAACGCTTTGAGTGCAAGATTTAGGTTTCGATAACTCCACAAAAAAGGGGTCATTACAAACACAAGGGGTCTTGCCGAAGTGAAACGAACCATGTGCTCACCAAAGCTAAAGTGCCTTCGACACAACCTCTTCCTGACAGAGAGATGTCTGGCCCACAGAAGAAATGGAGCCCGGCGGGATGGCTTCTAGAGACGTCGGTGAAGGTCTCCCCGACATGAATCTTATCGATGTAGAGACCGATTGTCTGAGTGATGTCTTACCGATATCACGTGGTCTTAGCAACATCAGGGGATCTCCGCGTGACTCATTAACCCACTGATCTCTTGGTGATAAACGGTGTCTTGCCGATGGCTCCAATAGCATCGATATGATCTTTTGGCCTCGCTGGGAGCTGTTAGCGATGGCTCCATGTTTCGCCGAGGCTTGCGAAGGGGTTTGATCGCATCGGTGAGACACTTCTAGTGTCTCACCGAGATGTGATTCAACTGAAGAATTTGACCACCTAGGAGTCTACATGTAGTTCACTCAGCCGATCAAAGAGGTCTAGGGATCAACCGTGGTAGTCTAAGGAACATCAAAGGGATGAGGGGTGACGTGTATCTATTGCAAGCTCAGAGCATTCAAGGTGCAGCCGAGGTAGCTCAATCGAACACGATGACAGGATCAGAATGAATGCAGTAGCTGAAGATATCTGAAGAAGGCTTCCTCAGAGACGACTCTTCACCATCATGGACACGTAGGGGCTTCAACATTTATTTTGATCAAAAGATCTGAGATAGATATTTTTTCCGAATGAGGATATTTTTGTAAGCCCTAATGGGTCGATATTAGTCTGTATATAAGGCATGTTTTTCCTTTTTTGTAAATAGTTTTGATTACACACTCTGAGGAGTTAGTGATTTTTAATCAATCCTTTCTCAATCAATGTATGTTTTTCTATAACTCAACTGAAATCCTGAATACAACATAGAGTTTACCTTGGAAGTTTGTGTTCATGTTTGCATGATTCTCATTTCTATATCTTTCTGTTGAACTTGCAAGTCTTTAACTGTGTTTTATAATTCTGTATTCATATCTTAAGATTTGTGAAATTAATCTTTCCTTCCTTGAGATGTATATGTAGATCAAACCTGATAGGACTAAAGCATTAAATCTAGAAGAGGTTGTTCTGAGAGTAGCAATTAGGCTTTCAAGTGTATGTTCTTCCTGTGTTCATTTTCATGGTTTCTCAAACAGTTTGGTGTATCACCCTAGTGTAGTCCTTTAATTTATGTACTTCTTATCCCTTTCCCTTCAAATAATCAGTAGTTTAGGTGATACCCAAAGGAAGCCGGCCTTCTCCGAAGGTTTGTTTCAACTATAGGTGACCCATAGCCTTGAGATGATCCCATGTTTCTCTAGAATGCTCAGTTTCTTGTAAACTTTGCAAAGGGTGTATTTCTAGGTGACAACAGTTTTTGGCACGCCCAGTGGGACTAAAAAAATTGTTTTAACTATTGGTTTGGTATGCAGCCAGTGAATTATTAGGCTTTATAGAAGCCCTTTGGCATACTTGGTGACTCCACAAAGAGGAATAACTCCAGAAATCCACGCCTTCTGTAGTATATGAAAAGAGTTCAAACAAGAAGCAGCTTAGGCACTTTTGAATACTTGCAGCAGTCAGCACCAAGAAGACAAGGTAGAGTTGAGGAAAGGCCGAGAACAACAATCATCCATTCTAGAAGAGCTCAGTCCACTCCTCCACCTGTAAGGTCTTAGTTTGTTGCACCAAAAAATCCACATCAGATACTTTCAATGGCCGCTCCAAGGAATCAACCCTTTGTTGTTTTCAACAAAGGGAGTCCTTTGAACTTGGCGCAACATAATGATATTCCAGTGGCAGCCTTGAAGAGTCTGCCAATTTTCATGGGAGAAGATCAAACTACTCCCATTGAACATTTGAGAGATGTGGCTTCGTTATGCAGAGTCCACCACATAACCGAAGAGGACATCGCAGTGAGATTGTTAGCTGCTTCACTAAAAGGAAGAGTTGTGTAGTGGTACAGGAGCCTACTGGTCAGTTCAATTGCAACATGGGACGATTTTGGAGAAAAATTACATAAGCAATTCCAAGACAGGTCTGACAACTTGTCTCTATTGGAGCAACTGACTACAATTAAGAGGGCCCCGCAAGAGCAGATAAACAACTTCAACTTTAGATTTCAAAGAACTTGGGATAGAATCCCTACAACGGTGAGGCCACCTCCAGAGTATGCATTCCTATACTTTTTGAGAGCTCTGAACAATGATATAGCTGTCATGATACAATCAATGGGAGGAGTGTCTCTACCAGATGCCTTTGAAATAGCTATTAGAGCTAAAAACAACTTAATACAAGCTGGCAAGCTTGCCCCCAGGCCACCAATGCCAATATTTCCAAAAATTCATGCAAACATCCCTTTGCAAATACCACCTTTCACACCTCTACTAGTTGTATCAACACTATTAGTTGTTGTTCCAACCATTGACAAGCAAGAAAGTGTTGGTTCAAGCTCATCAAATGAATTACAAGAGATCAAAAGTCTTTTACAGACTTTTGGTAACAAGTTGGTGAACTTGGAAAAGCAACAAACCTTTTCCAGGCCTTACCAACAGCAAAATCAGGCCTCAAGTCAGCCTTTTCAAGGTCAACAGCAGCAATTCCAAGGGAATAGACAGCAGTATCAGGGCAATTATCAGGGCCCAAGATAGAGTGTGAACACAAGGCCTTTTCAGGCCTATGCTCTAGCACCTGTTAGTGTCGTTAGGGACCTCGTTCCCACTCAAAACAACTTAGCAGCTGATTATGAGTGGTTCTATCCATGTAACTAGCCTCATAACCAGGCCACTTGTTCAAATGGACTCATCAATCAAGCACTGATGGTACAAAATGCTTCAGGTTTGCAGCAGGGTGCATGCAATGATGCATCTTCACAACATCAAGACCAATTCAGCAATGATACAACCTTGCTTAATTGGCAAGGTCAAGAATTATGTGGGTTGAATGAGGATAGCTCTCCAGTTGCAGCTAGCACCAGGGCAAAGAAGAGAGCATTGGAGCTTGACCAAGTGGCTGATAAAGGAAGGGTGGCAGCTGTGGAACCATCTACCTCTCGAGTGACTAGTGGTTGGCAAAGATATCAGTAACTCCCAGACAAGGAGCAGTCACACTTACAAGCTAATCATACTGGCGTAAAGGTACACAATAAAAATCCAATTTTACCTTTTAACATTCTTGATAGTATGAGAAGGACAAATGTAACCATGTATATGTGGGATTATTTAATCATCCCCGGTCAAAAGGATATGTTACAATCAACCCTATCAAGTTTGAAAATGTCTGATGAATCTGAGGCCCCAATAGGTCAGGTTAGAGTTGTGTTAACAAATGATTCTCAGGGAAATGATCAACAACCTTGCATAGAGAATAAAAAAAGGGTTAAGCCACCTCCTTTCTACGTGTCAGTGATTATTGGTGATAAATTAGTCCATAACTGTATGGTAGATAATGGAGCTAGCAGCTCTGTCATGCCAAAACAGGTTGCTGACAAACTTGGACTAAAATACTAGCCTTTAGAGAAGGGAGTGATTCAATTAGATGGCACTTCAGTTAACACTTTGGGTATTATCAAAGATTTAAACCTTACTCTCCATGCTTGTCCAAATTTTTCAGTCCCTCAAGACATATGTGTCATAGAACTTCCACCTTTCTTTTCTTTGTGTTTATCTAGAGACTTTTCAGCCAAGATAGGTGGTTATGTGTCAGCTGATTGGTCACATATGATATTTAGAACAAGATATGGGACTAAGGTTACCATCAAGTCTGAAAGGTTGGCCAAAGACCACATTGAGCCATATAACCCAAGCCCCATCAATGCTGCTCCTTCTGCTGTAAATGCAAATTGTGTCATTCTTTCTGACAATGAATCAGCTGCTGCTCAAGAACTCCAATCAAAAGCTATTCCTGATGTGCTACTGCATGAATGGGTAGTTGAGAATGTATCGGACAGTCCTGTAGACCTCATTCAAGATGCTGGTATGGGAAACTATGTCATTCTTGAGCCTGATACAGAGCTTCCAAGCTTGGAGAAATATGCAGATCAATTATTGTTACCACTTAATGGACTTTGGGATATGTTCTTTGATGGTTCTAGAAGTAAAAATGGAGCAAGAGGAGGTGCAATGTTGATTTCTCAATAAGGTGATAGGTACTACTCTGCATTCCATTTTTCTTTTGCATGCTCCAATAACACTGCTGAGTATGAAAGCCTTGTTCAAGGTCTAGAGTGGGAAAAAAAGAGAGGAATAACCAACTTGAAAGTAAATGGGGACAGCGAATTAGTTGTTAATCAAGTAAGGGGCCTAAATGTAGCTAAAAATGACACACTTAAATCTTATAGAAACAGAGTGTGGAACATGCTTGAGGAATTTGATGCCTTTAATTTAGTGTCTATCCCAAGAAATCAGAACAAACATGCTGATAGGCTTGCATCCATTGGGGCACAGTTTGACATTCCAAATGACATTAGAAAAGAGAAGGTGCAGCAGTATGTGAAGGTTGTAGTTAGACCCTCAATTTCGGACAACAACACTCACTGGCAAGTCTTTGACAGTGATGAGTAGATCCTTTCCTTCTTGCTTGAAGAAGATCAGTTCTCCATGGCAAATCAAGCAAAACTCAAATAGCAGTATGGTGATCAAGTCATACAGCAGAAGACAAACAAATTGCCCAAAGGCCTTGTTACCTTAGAATCGATTTTCAGTACTGATGATTAGCTTAAAAGGGGCAAAGTTGGCTTGCAAATCAAAGAACACTATGAAGAGCTGGAGATTTTCAAGGGTAAACTTCTTAAGATAGGAAAACTTTGTTCACCTAAAGATAGACAAGCTTTTGTTGCTTTGTGCCAAGAGTTTCATGATGTCTTTGCTTGGGAGTATTCAGATTTGAAAGGATTTGATCCCCATATTGCTTAGCATACAATTGAATTAGAACCCAACGCCAAGCCAGTAAGGCAGAAACAAAGGCCCTTGAATGCTAAACTTGAGCCCCTAATGATCAAGGAGCTGACTAAACTAGTTGAAGGGGGTATTGTCTTCCCTATCAAGCACACTTCATGGGTTTCCAATCTTGTACCAGTTAGAAAGAAAAGTGGTGAGATAAGGCTCTACATGGACTTTAGGGATCTTAACCGGTCCTCTCTAAAAGACCACTACCCACTGCCCTCCATGGAACAAATCTTACAAGAGGTTACTGGTTCTGAAAGGTTTTCATTACTAGATGGTTTCTTAGGATATAATCAGGTGTTGGTTAAAGAGGAAGATCAGTTTAAGACTACTTTTACAACTAAATGGGGCACCATGGCATACAAAAGGATGCCTTTTGGTTTGTCCAATGCTGGCGCCACGTTTCAGAGAGCCACGGACATGACGTTTCAAAGTTTGATCAACAAGATTATACTGATTTACCTAGATGACATCACAAATTATTCTAAGAATGTTGATGAACATTTGTTACATCTTAGGCAAGTGTTTGAAAAATGCAGAGAGTTTGGTATCTCCCTCAATCCAAAGAAAAGTATCTTTGCTATCCACGAAGGGAAACTATTAGGACACATAGTGTCAAAGCAGGGAATCACTATTGACCCTGAAAGAGTCAGAGCCATACTCGAGTTGCCACTACCTAATCACAAGAAGGGTCTACAGAGCTTCCTGGGCTAGATCAACTTTCTAAGAAGATTCATCCCTGATATTGCAAATCTATTATAGTCTTTAACAGCTATGTTAAAGAAAAATGTAGTCTTCAGTTGGACAAGGGATGCCAAGAATAGTTTTGAAAAGGTCAAAGAGGCATTAGCATCTGCTCCGACAT
Source organism: Sequoia sempervirens (assembly GCA_007258455.2). NCBI lineage: Eukaryota > Viridiplantae > Streptophyta > Pinopsida > Cupressales > Cupressaceae > Sequoia > Sequoia sempervirens. Next base: position 899,056,248 of record VDFB02281492.1, read on the forward strand.
TGGTAAACCCTGACTTCTCTAAAGACTTCTTTTTATATACTTTTGGTAGTGGTGGTGCAATCTCTATTATGCTAGTTTAGAAGAATAACGACAATGTGGAGCAACCCATAGCCTTCTTTAGCCAAATGCTTGTTGATTACGAAGAAAGGTATACATTTGTTGAAAAACACGTTCTCTCTGTGATTAGAAGTCTGAAGAAATTTAAACCTTTGCTTTCAAACAATAAAGTTCATATTTTGGTTGCGCACTCAAGTGTAAAGGAATTTCTGTTGAATAAGGATCTGAATGAAAAAAGAGCAGGGTGGATCACTAAGGTCATGGAGTACGATGTAGATATCAGCGTCACCAAACTAATTAGAGGTAAAGGTCTTTGTGAACAGATTGCTTCAGGGTCGAGCAGTGAAAGTGAACTAGAAAAGGATGTGCTTGACAATTCAAATGAGCCTCAGAATTCTCAAGATGATGTGCCCATAGGGATAACTAATTGGGTCCAAGAGATGACCCAATTTTTACAAACTAGTCAATGCCTATTAGGTCTAAACAGATCCAAAAGAAGACACTTTAGACTGCAGTCTATACCATATGTGCTGATGGGCAATGTTCTTTTTAAAAAGGATCTGAATGGTGTCCTGTTAAGATGGATTCATAGTGACCAAATTGAAAAAGTGCTTCATGAGTTAAGGTCACTTTGCTCCCAGAACTACTGCCTGGAAGGTCATGAGAGCTGGTTACTACTAGCCCAGCTTATTCAAGGATGCGTACACCTGGTCAAGAAAGTGCATCAAATGTGCTCTATTTTCAGGAAAGGAAAGACTGCCCGCTATGCCTCTACATCCAATTCAACTGGAGCAGCCCTTCATGAGATGGGGCATTGATTTCATTGGTCCAATAAACCCACCTTCCAGTTCTGGTCACAAATGGGTACTTATAGCTACTGACTACTTTACAAGGTGGACAGAAGTGGTTGCATTGAGGGAAGCAAAAGAATCCTCAGTGTTGAACTTCTATGAAAATATAGTCACCAGGTTTGGGGTGCCCAACTCCATCATATCCGATAATGCCCTTGCATTCACGGGTCTAAGGGTAACTGACTAGGCCATTAAGCATGGCATTCATTTGAGCACATCTTCAAATTATTACCCTCAAGGTAATGGCCTAGCTGAGAGCATGAATAAGAACCTCATTAGAATTATTAAAAGAACCATAGAGGACAACCAAAGGACCTGGCCCAGTAGTTTAAAGAATGCACTTTGGGTAGATAGAGTGACCCCTAAGAGGTCTGTTAGTAACTCGCCATATATGTTGGTCTATGGCAAAGAGGCAAGATTTCCACTATCTATAGAGCTTCCAGCTCTAGACATCGTTCATTAGTTGGAGATGTTTGAGGGACAGGACCCAATGTCAGTAAGGTATGTAGAGCTCATGGAGCTCAAAGAATCAAGGGACAGAGCAATGAAATCTTTAGAATATCATTAGCTCCAGACAAAGAAGACATTCGAAAAAAGTGCTAGAGCAAAGTTTTTTAAGGAGGGAGACCTCATGCTCAAATGGGATGTTCTGAAAAGTAGACCAGGCCATCACACCAAGTTCGACAATATGTGGACTGGTCCATTTATTATCACAGGCTGTAAGCAACACAATGCATATCAACTAGCTACAACAGAAGGTGATTTGCTTCCTATCCCAGTCAATGGGATACACCTTAAACCCTGCTTTCAAGCCTGATAAGTGCCTCTATTGTACATAATAGTTTAGGCTTTATGTTTTCCATAAGTGTTGTTTCAGTACAGTGTGTATTTTTCTCTTTTTGTTTCCCCTGTCTTGCCATTTTGGGCAACCTGTTGTGTCCTATAAATCTCATGAGGTTGTAGCCATGTGCAAGACTATTATTTTGTTTATTTTCTGAGCCTTCTAATGACTCCATGCCCAATGGATACGCCTAGTCACTGGTTTTCATGTTTAGCAGGCAAACATCCAGCAAAGGTCGCCAGAATTGTTACCTAAATTTTTACCCTCTGACTCAATAGGCAAGGAAAATTGTGTTTAACAAGTTCGAGAAGGCCAAATCAAGCATTTTTCCTAGGGAAAAGGTCATCAATTTGATGCTAGGTCACAGGGAGCTCAGTTGGGAAGCATGCCTTGTTCAAATTCAACATAAAAATCTTTTAAGGGCATAGTCGCCGAGACCCCAGGAGTGTCACGGCGAGTGGGGTTAGCATATGGTCCTTGTCGGCAAGACATCAGATGGAGTTTCGGCGACAATGAGTTTCAGTTCGACGGAGGTTGTTTTGTTCGACAAAAGGTCTTAGCAAACACATCGTGTCTTGCTGAAGTCAAAAGATCTCGGCAAAGCAAGCAAGCTTCGCTAAGAAGTCTCGCCGAGGTCATAGGGTCTCCCCGATAATCAAAAGCAGCAAGTCTCGAGACAGGTCTGGCCAACAAAGTCTCCCTGGCATAAAGTGAAGAGGGCCTTCGGTATGACTAGGTGATATCGCCGAGATGTCTCAGCGATTTCACAATGTCTCCCCAAACTGAATGGAGCTCAAAAAAAGTCAAGGGCTCGTTATAGAGTCTCACCGAGACAAGAAGTCTTGCCGATCGGAAGGAGGCCCCACTATAACTCAAGAGGTCTCTCCAACAGTTGAGGATGTTGCTCGGAGGTCCTGCTGACAACGGAAAGTCCTGGCAACATACAAGGTGTTATTGGCAGGAGTCTCACCGAGCAGTGGAGCCTCCAAGAAGGAAAGAAAGAGCGGTTTCGGCCAAAGGAAAGGTCCTCGGTGAAATGTCTTACCGAGACGAGAGTGTCACCCCAACTCAAAGAGCCTTCGGTGTAATGAAACTTTTGCCGAGATGTTCCGGTGATAAGGAGGGGTCTCACCGACAACGGAGAAGCCTTCGGCGTAGCACAAGGGGCTCTGGAAGACTTCTTCCTGACCGGCGGGAGTTAGGCCAAAAGCAAGGAAGTCGGCCAAGGGTTCCTACCTCGGCGTGAGTCTTATCGAATAGTGAAGCCTTCATAATGAAAGGGAATTCGCAAGGAGGAGGGAGAGTTCTACGGAATGTCTCGGCAACACAAGGGGTCTTGCCGAAGTGAAACAAACCATGTGCTCGCCAAAGCTGAAGTGCCTTCGGCACAACCTCTTCCTGACAGAGAGATGTTTGGCCGACAGAAGAAATGGAGCCCAATGGGATGGCTTCTAGAGACGTCGGCGAAGGTCTCCCCGACATGAATCTTATCGATGTAGAGACTGATTGTTTGAGTGATGTCTTACCGATATCACGTGGTCTTAGCAATAGCAGGGGATCTCCGCATGACTCATTAACCCACTGATCTCTTGGCGATAAACAGTGTCTTGCTGATGGCTCCAGTAGCATCAATATGATCTTTTGGCCTCGTTGGGAGCTCTTAGCCACGACTCCATGTTTCGCCGAGGCTTGCGAAGGGGTTTGATCGCATCAGTGAGACACTTCTAGTGTCTCGCCGAGATGCGATTCAACTGAAGAATTTGACCACCTAGGAGTCTGCATGTAGTTCACTCAGCCGATTAGAGAGGTCTGGGGGTCAATTGTGGTAGTCTGAGGAATGTCAAAGGGATGAGGGGTGACATGTATCTATTGCAAGCTTAGAGAATTTAAGGTGCAGCTGAGGTAGCTCAATCGAACACGACGGCAGGATCAGAATGAATGCAGTAGCTGAAGATATCTGAAGAAGGCTTCCTTAGAGATGACTCTTCACCGTCATGGACACGCAGGGGCTTCAGCATTAATTTTGATCAAAAGATCTAAGATAGATCTTTTTTCTGAATGAGGATATTTTTGTAAGCCCTAATGGGCCGATATTAGTCTGTATATAAGGCATATTTTGCCTTTTTTGTAAATAGTTATGATTACACACTCTGAGGAGTTAGTGATTTTTAATCAATCCTTTCTCAATCAATGTATGTTTTTCTGTAACTCAACTAAAATCCTGAATACAACATAGAGTTTACCTTGGAAGTTTGTGTTCATGTTTGCATGATTCTCATTTCTGTATCATTCTGTTGAACTTGCAAGTCTTTAACTATGTTTTATAATTCTGTATTCATATCTTAAGATTTGTGAAATTAATCTTTCCTTCCTTGAGATGTATATGTAGATCAAACCTGTTAGGACTAAAGCATTAAATCTAGAAGAGGTTGTTCTAAGAGTAGCAATTAGGCTTTCAAGTGTATGTTCTTCCTGTGTTCATTTTCATGGTTTCTCAAACAGTTTGGTGTATCACCCTAGTGTAGTCCTTTAATTTATGTACTTCTTATCCCTTTCCCTTCAAAGAATCAGTAGTTTAGGTGATACCCAAAGGAAGCCAGCCTTCTCCAGAGGTTCGTTTCAACTATAGGTGACCCACAGCCTTGAGATGATCCCATGTTTCTCTAGAATGCTCAGTTTCTTGTAAACTTTGCAAAGGGTGCATTTCTAGGTGACAACAAAGCCAAAGCAAATGATCACCGCCTGAAAAGATATGATCCTGCTTTGGGCTCTGGGAAATGCCTGTGAGATGAAACAATAGCCTACGGCTTTGCAGCTTACTGTTGATGAGCGTCACCATTTTAAAGCTAATTAATTAGCTCTTATTAACCTAGCATGCATTGAGCCATACTTCTGCAGATGCAACCGGTCAAGAAATGCGAGCAAATGTAGGCATGCCTTCCAAGTTGGAATTTGGTTATCATCACGTTTTCTCAAAATGGATTAGCATGCTTTTTCTCATTTTTTCTATAAATAGGCCACTAAGTAGTGAAGAAATCACACTTAACATTTGAGCAATTTTAACAATAGGTCATTGGCGTAGTCTTTAGCTTTAGTAAGCGAGTTTTCACATAGGCTAGGTGGTAGGCAAGTTTCAGTGTTAGTTAGAAGGTAGAAGCATTGTGTCAGTACCATGGATACTCCCATTAGGCTAACTTCTTACAAGTCACATACAACTTTTTTGGGAGAGATTTCCACTAGGCGATTGAAGAGAATGACCAAGAATAAACACTCCTTGGTTTTGGTAGCCATAAAATGGGTTATGGGTAGGGATTGTATAGAGTATGAGGACAAATACTGTGTGAACATTGATATCTGCTCGCACTTTGTTGTGTCAATGTTAGACATTGGTATCTCCAGGCCTCTAATTTTGAAGCTGGTCAAGGAAATTTTTCCAAAAAAGTACCTAAATGGCCTAGGTGAGGTCGTCGCTCATGCTGCATATGGGGTAGGCCTGCCAACAACTAGTGACCTCCGACGCTATATTGAGAAAAAAGTGGTCGTTGTATGGCTATCATTTCTTAGTGGATTCCGCCTTCAGACACGCGATGAGAATCGGTAGAGGGTTACCCAAGCCTTGCACTTTCTATTCCGTAGCTACAACGTAATACCATTCTACTATGTTGATTGGTATATTGACTTCAGGAACATGGTGTTCCCTCCACCAATGGCGGTTGTGCCAAATGATTCTGCTTTTACTACTGAAGAACCTGCTAGTGAAGATGCAGTAGGCATTTCCATAGAAGAAGCGGTAGACGTTGCCATAGATGTGTTAATTGCTACCTCCCGTGCTCTTGGATAAAACGCCTCCCTGTTTCCTTGTTTTCTGTTGTTGAATACACCACCTACTTACAGGTTTTTGTATATAAGCTTGAAAAAGGCTATAGATATAGAATATATGAAATTTTAGCTCATACAATCATATACTTTTTGAATTATGGCTCTCTCAGCCATTTTTGCCATGTAAAAAAGAAAGAATATATATAAATCGACCTATATCTTTATAAAATCCATGACTCTCTCTTCCATTTTACATATCTGTTGTAAGGGCTCTTTTATTAGCATATGTGTTCATTTCCTTTGCACATGGGTGTATTTTTATATCTGTAAAGCAATTTTGATGCTCTACTCTCTACAATTACAGGTTATTTCCGTTGAAACATAAACCAATTTCAAAAAAGACCAGCCAACACAAAGGGAAAGAAAATAAAAGCATTATTCACATATGTAAAAAAATAAAATTCAACACTTAATGGAACTGTTACCCGATTTTCACCTGCGGGCTCAATCAGGCAGGGCAATCTATGTCTTCAAGTGTTCATGAAGGCCAAATGGAGGAACATTTGCATCAAGGTTACATATTTTCTAACTTGTTTGCTTCTTGTGTAGTTGCAGGGGAAAATTATGTTTTAAATTTGGCACATGGATTAAATGTGGCTCCCATAAGGGTTGAGCCCAGCATGCAGGTGTTCGGTTTTTATTGGGAGGGTCTTCATCTTATGTTTTTGTCTTGCTTTCCCCCTTTTTGTTTTGTTTTCTTTGTGCCCTCTTCTTTTTGTTCTTTCAGAGGTGAAGTCGGGACTGAAACCAAACATTGAAACTTTTCCAAAGTTCCAATTCCGATTCTGGTTCCGCGCTTTTGTGCGTTTGTTTTCTTTTGACCTTTCGTTCACTGTGGGGTGGTTTTTCCCTTTGTTTCTTTTCCTTTCCTTTTCCCATTTTTTCCTTGTGTGTTGTCGGAGGTGGATCCAAAACTGTAACCGAACCTGAACTTACAAAATTTTTAGGGTCTCGTTTCTGTTCTGCTTCCGCCCCCGCATGTTTTCGCTTGGCATCAGTTTTTGTTTCGATCCCGTTTGCGTTTTGTTGTCCTTCGGTCTCTTTTTTGGTGAGTGCCTTGGGTTTTCTTTTCCTTCCTTGGGCACTTTCTTTGTTTTGGCAGACCCGGGACACAGACCGAAACCGAACATCAAAACTTTTCCAAAGTTTTGGTTCCTGTTTTTGTCCCGGTTCTGCTCGTTTTTCTTTTCTTTGCTTTTTTCATTGCCGGTGATCGAGGGATGTTTATTTCTCTTTGATCTTCTTTTTGTTTTTCTTTCTTCCCTTTTTCTTTATGTGTTGTCGGAGGCGGATCCAGAACTGTAACCAAACCTGAACTTGGAAAAGTTTCATGGTCTTGTTTTTGTTCTGCTTCCGCCCCCGCTGTGTTTCACCCAGGATCGATTTTGGTTCCAATCCCACTTTGCTTTCTTTTGCTTGGGGGTTCTTTACTTTGGCAGAGGCGTAATCAGAGCATGAGATGGACTTGGAAATGTTGGTTAGTTTCAGTTTCAGTTTCCATCCCGACTCCAACTCTGCCTTTTCTTTTGGAATGCTCGGGTTGCCAAGACATTTCGGTCACTGTGAGTTTTTTATTTCTCTCCGCTCGGGGTGAACTCTTGCCGACAGTTGTTCACAAGGGTGGCTTCACCGAGACTCTTGCCGATGGTCTGGTCAGAGTGATATCTACTGCCGGGTTCCCTCACTGTGAACTCTTGCCGATGACTGTTGGTTTCACCGACAGGTGTTTTGACATCAGTAAGACTTAAGGGCTCTATATGACTCTTGCCGATGAGCGATTGTATTGCCGATGGGTTTTCTGTGGACTTCAATGAAAGCTCTCACTGATCTTGCCGATGAGCGATTGTCTTGCCGATGGGTATGGATGTCTTCGATGGAACTCCTAGCGACAGGTAGCGTCGGGGAAAGGTGTCACCCTCGGTATGATGTCTTTCCAATGACTGGAAGTCTCACGGATGGAAGGACTCTTCGGTGTGATGTCTTTCCAATGACTATTGGTCTTGCCGATGGATGTGTTTTTGTTGAGCATCGCCGGGACTCTTGGCCGAAAGGTGTTGCTCTCAGTGTGATGTCTTTCCTACTGAGGAAGTCTCGCTGATGGAAGGATGCATCGATAGGACTTGATGGATCGCTATGATATCTTATCGATAGCGATGGTTTGGGCGATAGTGTTGGATATTGGTATGACTCTTGTAGCTCGTTGTAAACTCTTTCCGATAGTGGTAAGTAATGCCGATAGCTACTGTGGAGCATTGTAGCAATGGGGAGACACGATTAGTGTCTCACCGACATGCGATTCTGCGGGAATAACTTTTGACCGTATGAGGATCCCACATGGTATCTGTTCAACCAATCGGAGGAAGCTAAAGGTAAACCATTGGTAGTTTGACCGGTGTGAAGAAGATCAACAAAATGTGTGCGGTATGGATCTACTCTGTGATCAAGGATGATGATCGTCGGTGAATAGCGGTGTTCATCTATAAAGATCTAGATGGGAAAGTCAGATGCTGCTTCTCAAGGGGGTCAACTTGTGGAAAGATCTATAACGAGAGGAAAGTAGAAAGGAAGAAGCCGCGAGTCTTAATGACAGTTGGGATGTCTACTGGCAAAGGTAGATCGACATTAATGACCATACTTCAGAACATTCAAAGCAGCTCTGCAAAGAGGTCTTGAGGGTGGACACGAGGGCTGCAAGTTAATGCGATGGTTGTAAAAGATCTGAAGGCCATGCCTGGGAGCGATCTTTCACCGACATGAATAGGGTATGCACATTTAATGCCTCATTTACTTTATTCCAAAATTCTTCCAGGGCCAACGTGTTTAGGAACCGACTCATTTTTGTAAACCCTAAGGCAGGGGCCGACATTTTTTTTGGTTTTGTTGTATATATGGCATTTTTGCCTCTTTGTAAAGGGAGTTCTTGGTTAAGAGATTGCTGAGAAAGCATTATTTAGACTTTGTAACTCATTTTTATAAATACTACAGATTTGTAATACAAAGACTCCTTATTTTTCTCAATAGAAAGTCATTTCCTTCACCTATTTTCTTTGTTGTTTTAGTGTTGGTTGTGAATTGCATGATAAAATTTTGTGTAATCTTTTATTTTATCAGATTCCTTCAATACTGGATGCAAAGAATATTATGTCATAGTGCAGGTTTATGTTAGTGATCTCTTTCTATTGCATTTATATATGTGAAAACATCATTGTTTTCCTTGTGTTTAAACATTAGAACAGTCAGAACCTTACATAGAATCATTTTTTGAAGACAAATCTCTATGTTGTGAGATTGTTTAGCTTTATTGAGATTTTTTTTCTGAGTTTCAATAGTCTTGTCAAATTTTCATTTTTGGTGTACCACCTGTTAGTGATAGGTTTTAGATTTCAAGCATATCCTTCTTACTCTTTTCCTTATCCTATTTTCAAGTTATCTTAAGGGGAACTAGCCCATAATCTGGAGGTCCACTTCATTCCCAGGTCACCCACAACCTTGAAGTGTTCCCATGTGTCAATAGGTTGCTACAATTCATAGCTTAGCAAGGGTGCAAACCTTATTTGACAATAGTTTTTGGCACGCCCGGTGGGACTGAGAACTATTTTTCAATCTTAGACCAGAATTATCATACTACTATTTGGTATGTGCAGCAGAAATTGCAGTCTTTAAGAGACAAATTTTAGCATACTTGGTGACTCTAAGCTCATATTTAGCAATTCTAGTGGATTGCTGCTCATGAGAAGAGTGCAGATTAGGAGTAACTCACCTATTTTTGAGTATTTGCAGTTGTCCCCGCCTAGAAGAAGGGGGAGGGAAGCCTAGAAGGTTCAAAAGACAGTTGTTTATTTTAGAAGATCCAAGTCAAATCCTTCTATGAGAATCCATACTATTGTTCATATTATTATTGCTAAGAGCATCCCAGTTACAATGATTCCAGCAGTGAGAAATCAGCCATTTGTTGCTTTTAACCAAGGTAGCCCACTGAATTTGGTTCAGCATGACAAAATTCCTGTTGCTGCCTTAAAAAGTCTATCATATTTTCATGGCAAAGACCATACTACTCCAACATAGCACATAAAGGATGTTGCCAACCTGTGTGTTGTTCATCATGTGATTGAAGAAAATGTTGCACTCAGATTGTTGGCAGCGTCATTTAAAGGAAAAGCCTTACAATGGTTCAAAGGCCTGCCTGTCAACTCCATAGCAACATGGGATGAGTTAGGCAGCCAGTTGTGCAAGTTTTTGGAAGATAAATGAGACCATTTGTCATTGGTGGAGCAGCTGTCTACAATCAAAAGAGCTCCTCATGAAGTTATGTCAAATTTTAATCACTGTTTCCAAAGAACGTGGGATAGAATTCCACAAACGGTAAGGCCTACTGCTAATCATGCATTTTTATACTATTTAAGAGCTTTAAATAGTGATATTTCCATAATGATTCAATTGATGAGAGGGGATACACTTCCTGTAGCATATGGTGTAGCTGTTAGAGCTTAAAACAGCCCAATACAGGCTGGTAAAATTGCCCAAAGACCACCTATGCCAATATTTCCTACTATTCAGCCTTCAATCCCTATGCAGTTACCTCCTTTGGCTATTATTCCAAGTGCACCAACATTGCCAACACCTGATACCCAGCCTAACAACCAAGCAAATGTATTTCCAGCTCAGTCTAATGAACTGCAAGAGATTAAAGGCCTTCTTAGAACCTTCGACAATGAGATGGATAATCTCAAAAAATAGCAAAATCAAGGTTTTAAGCCTTATCAACCCTCATTTCAGTCTAATTACTAGCAAAATCAGACCAACAGACCATCTTATCAGCCTTATAATCAAGGCCAAAGATCTTCTCCTAACCCAAGGCCATATCAAGCTTATGACTCCAATGTTGCAAGCACTTCCAAAGAGCTTGCACCTGTCCAGAACAATTTAGTTCAAGATTATGAGTGGTGCTTTCCGTGTAATCAATCCCATAATCAGAGCACCTGTGTAAATGGGTTGCTTAATCAAGCCTTGATGGTTCAGAACAATTCAGGAATATAGTCTAATGTGCCTATAGCAATTGAAGTACAACGGCAAGAGCAACAGACACATGAGTCTACATTCCTAAACTGGCAAGGGGAAGAATTTTGTGGAGTGAACCACGCTGATTCTTCAATTGCAGAAAACACACATAGTAAAAAGAGGGCAATAGATGAAGGACATCAACCTAATACAGTTCAAACTCAATCGAAACAAGGGCTGAACCAGAATCAGAATGCTCCTGGCTCATCAAAAGCTGACCAAATCCGAATGCTACCAAGAGGGCAGCCTTTGGTAGGAAATCAACATTCTGATTCATTAGTCCAGGTGCCTTCAGTTAAAGGTGATGTTATTCCTCCTAAAGGTCAAGTTAAACCTGCGACATCTTTCAATATACTTGAGCATATGAAGAAAATTAATGTACCCATGTCAATATGGGATTCTCTGAGTATTCTGGGTCAAAAGGACCTGCTTCAATCTGCTTTATTAGGTTTAAGTGTCTCAAATGAGCCTAGTGTAGAAAAGGAGAAAGTTGTGTTGACTAGTACTGCTATTAGTGATAAAGAACAACAAGCTGCTAAGGCCAAGCCACCTCCTTTTTATTTGTCATTGATCATAGGAGATCATCTTGTTCACAATTGTATGATTGACTCAAGGGCTAGTAGTTTAGTTATGCCCAAACAAATTGTTGATAAGTTGGGAATTGAATATGAGCCACTAGAAAAGGGGGTAGTACAATTGGATGGTACTGTTGTTAACACAGTAGGGGTCATTAAAAATTTGAGCTTAACTTTACATGCCTGTCCAAATTTTGCAATACCACAGGATATCTACATTATTGGGTTGCCCCCATACTTTGCCCTTTGTTTATCTAGGGATTTTACAGCCAAGATAGGTGGTTACCTATCCTCTAATTGGTCTCATATGTTGTTCAGAACTAGATATGGTACTAGAGTCACTATTAAATCAGAACCCATAGCCAAAGCCCATATCAAACCTTACAATCCATCTCCTATTAATTCCAACTCGTTTACAAGTGTACAAGTGGAGTAGCCTACTATTTAGGAAGCTGAAATTCAAACAGAAAAAACATAAGATATTCTTCCTAAAGAGTGGGTATCTCAAACTCATGAAGTTGGTATAGGTAATCAGTTGGAGGAGGTTGAAATTGGTGTTTATATGATGCATGAGACTGACTCTTTTATGCCTAATATTGAAAAAGACAAAGAATAGCATAGTGAACAGCATGAAAATGATGTGTGGGAGCTATATTTTGATGGCTCAAGGAGTAGGGTAGGTGTTGGTGGTGGATGTATGTTGGTATGACCAGAAGGTCAAAAGTAATATTTAGCTTTTAGATTCTGTTTTAGCTGTTCTAATAATTCTACTGAATATGAAGCTCTAGTCTAGGGCTTGGAGTGGGCAAGACAGAGAGTTATCAATTGTCTAAAGGTTTATGGTGATAGGGAGTTGGTTGTCAATCAGGTGAGAAAGCTTAATGTTGTGAAAAATGATACACTCAGGTCTTATAGGAATAGAGTATGGGACCTCTTAGAGGGATTTCATGCATTTAATCTGATTTCCATTCCTAGAACTCAGAATAAACATGTTGATAGATTAGCTATTGTAGGAGCTGAACATGATATTCCAAAATAAATTTGCAGTGATAAAACTAATTAGCATATTAAGATTGTAGTTAGGCTTGCTGTGCCTGATAATAATATACACTGGCAAGTCTTTGATAGTGACCAGAAAATTGTCAACTTTTTAAGAGAAGAAGTTGAGTTCTCACATACCAATCAGGAAAAGTTACAACATCAGTACAGTGACCAGATTATTCAGCTCAAAAACAACAAGTTGCCAAAAGGCTTGGTCACTTTAGAATCTATTTTTAATACAGACAATGAAGCTAGAAAACCCAAGGGCAGTATTCAAGTTCAGCAAGATCACTACGAAGAAGTTGAAGTTTTCAAAGAAAAGCTTCTTAAGTTAGGCAAGGTATGTACAGATGAAGAGAAGCATGTTTTTATTCAGCTTTGTCAAGAATTTAATGATATATTTGCCTAGAAATATACTGATTTAAAGGGGTTTAATCCCCAGCTTGCTCAACATACCATTGAACTTGAGCCTAATGTCAAACCTATTAGGAAAAAATAGAGGCCCTTGAATCCTAAGTTAGATCCTTTGATGAAAAAGGAACTAGATAAGTTGATTGAAAGCAGCATTATTTTCCCCATTAAGCATACCTCATGGGTTTCAAACCTAGTACTAGTAAGGAAGAAAAATGGTGAAATAAGACTCTGTGTAGATTTTCGTGACTTAAATAGGGCCTCCCTTAAATATCGTCATCCTCTGCCTTCTATGGAGCAAATACTTTAGGTAGTTTCAAGGTATGAAAGGTTTTCCTTACTAGATGGCTATTCTGGTTACAACCAGATATTAGTGAAAAAAGAAGATTAGTACAAAACAGCCTTCACCACAAAATGGGGAACTGTGGCCTATCAAAAAATTCCCTTTGGTTTATCTAATGCTGGGGAAACCTTTCAAAAATCCATGGATATGGCCTTTCAGGGTTTAATGTACAAGATAGTCTTAGTCTATCTTGATGATATCACTGCTTTTCTAAGGAGGCTAAGGATCATCTGAATCATTTGAGGCAGATTTTTGAGAAATGCAAGGAATTTGGGATATCACTTAATCCCAAAAAGTGTGTGTTTGTTGTTCACGAAGGAAGATTGCTTGGTTATGTGGTGTCTAAACAGGGTATTACTATTGACCCTGAAAGAATAAGTGTTATCTTAGCTCTTCCTTTACCAGTGCACAAGAAAGGTTTGCAGAGTTTTATTGGTAGGATTAACTTTGTTAGGAGGTTTATCCCTAACATTGCTGATTTATTAAGTCCACTAACTCATATGTTGAGAAAGAATGTACCTTTCAGCTGGACTAAGGATGGGAAAAGAAGTTTTGAGCTTATAAAAGAGGCATTAGCAGATGCACCTACAATTCTGAATCCTAATTTTTCTAAAGATTTCATTTTATATGCCTATGGAAATATTGATTCCCTTTCAGCCATGCTTGTACAACGAAATAATGAAGGATCTGAATAGCCTGTGGCGTTCTTCAGTCAGGGACTCAAAGATTATGAGCTCAAGTATACTTTTGTAGAGAAACATGTTCTCGCTGTTATAAGAAGATTAAAGAAGTTTAGGCACATGCTTTCCAATAACAAGATTATACTGATGGTTGCTCATTCAAGTGTGAAAGAGTTTTTACTGAACAAAGATTTGAGTGATAAACGAGCTGGTTGGGTCACTAAGGTGATGGAGTATGACCTTGAAATAAAGTTTACCAAACTAATAAGAGGGAGAGGTCTCTGTGAACAGCTTACAGAGGACAACAACAACAATATAAAGGAGGAAGAAAGTTATGTTTTAGCACTTCAAGATGGATAACAAGCTGCTATACTGGCTCCTGCAAGTTGGATTGCAGAAATGACACATTTTTTATTGACTGGTGAGTGCCCTCCTGATCTAACTAAATCCAGAAGAAGGTATTATCGATTGCAATCCATACCTTATGCTCTTTTAAATGTTTTGCTATTTAGAAGAGATTTAAATGGTGTCCTATTGAGATGTATTGAAGCTGATCAGGTTGATAGAGTATTGCATGAATTCCATCAAGGGTCAGTTGGTGGACACTTTTCTCCAAGAGCTACAACTGTTAAAATAATGAAAGGAGGCTATTACTGGCCTACCTTATTCAGAGATGCTCATTTATGGGTGAGGAAGTGTAAGGAATGTACCATTTTTGCTAGAAAAGAGAAGCTGGTAGCCCTCCTGTTGCAACCAATTCAAATTGATCAACCCTTCATGAAATGGGGTTTGGATTTCATTGGGGTTATAAACCTACCATCAAGTGCAAGCCACAAGTGGGTGCTCACAGCCACTGATTATTTTTCAAAATGGACTGAAGCTGTGGAACTCAAACAGGTTAATGAATCTGCTATCCTGAACTTCTATGAAGAGTTAGTTACCAGATTTGGTATCCCAGATTCCATTGTCTCAGGCAATGCCCTTACTTTCGTGAGTGTTAAAATTTTTGACTGGGCTGTCAAGAATGGTATATATTTGAATACATCCTCTAATTATTATCTACAGGGAAATGGACAGGCTGAGTCCACTAACAAGAATCTCCTGAGGATCATTAAGAGAACTATGGAAGACAATCAAAGGGCCTAGCACACTAAGTTGAAATCAGCCTTGTGGGTTGATAGGATTACGTCAAAAAGGTCTACATGACTTTCTCCATACATGTTAGTGTACAGAAAAGAGGAAAGACTGCCTATTTTAGTTGAACTCCCAGCCCTTGATCTGGTAAACCAGCTTGATATGATTGAGGAGGAGCCTATGACAACAAGGTTAGCTCAGTTAATTGAAATTGAAGAACTCAGAGTTGAAGTAGTGAAAAAAATTGAGCAACATCAGGCTCAAATGAAAAGGTCATTCGATAAAAAGGCATCTCCCAGAGTGTTCCAGGAAGGTGACATAGTGCTAAAGTGGGATGAATTGAAAAGCATGCCTGAAAAGCACTCCAAATTTGATGTATTTTGGTATGGGCCATATATCATCATTGAGAAGAAACAGCATAATGCTTTCCAGCTATCTAAGTTGGATGGTACAGTGGAACTAATCCTAGTGAATGGGATTCACCTCAAACATTGCTTTTGAGGTATGGACCTAAATCTGTACATAGCTTTTAAAATTCTAGATATCAATAAGTGATTTTGCACATTAGATTAGATGCAGATTTCATTCCCTAAGTGTTGTTTCAACACAAATGAACAGTTCTCCTTCTATTGTTTTGTCTTGGATGGGCCAAGGCCTCGTATGTGTCTGTATTCTGAGTTTTTGGAGTCTTGGGTGAGTTTTCTAGGGGTGGGTCTAGGTTCCCAATGACTCCATGCCCAATGGATAGGCCTAGGCTACTGGTTTGCATGTTTAGCAGGCAAACATCCAGCTGAGGTCGCCAGAGATGTTACCCAATTTTCACCGGGCTCAATCGCGAGGCAATCTATGTCTTCAGAGTGTTCATGAAGGCCAAATGGAGGAACATTTGCATCAAGGTTACACATTTCTCTAACTTGTTTTGCTTCTTCTTGCGTTGTAGGGAAAACATTCGGCATAGTTAAATGTGGCTCCCATAAGGGTTGAGCCCAACGTGCAGGTGTTCTTTTTATTGGGAGGGTCTTCATCTTATGTTTTTGCCTTGCTTTTCCCCTTTCTATTTTTTTTTCTTTGTGCCCTCTTCTTTTTTTCTATTGGAGGCGGAGTCAAAACTGGAAACTAAACATTGGAACTTTTCCAAAGTTCCAATTTTCGTTTTTGTTTTGGTCCCAGTCCCGGTTCTGCCTATTCTTCTTTTCTTTTCTTTTTTTCGTTGCCAGTGAGCAGGGGAGGTTTCTTTCTCTTTGATCTTCTTTGTGTTTTTCTTTCTTCCCTTTTGCTTTGTGTGTTGTCAAAGGCGGATCTGGAACTGTAACTGAACTTGAACTTGGAAAAGTTTCATGGTTTCATATCTTTTCCGCTTCCGCCACCGCTGTGTTTCACCCGGGATCGGTTTTGGTTCTGATCCCGCTTTGCTTTCTTTTGTTTGGGGGTTCTTTACTTTGGCGGAGGCGGAATCAGAGCGTAGGATGGATGTGGAAATGTTGGTTGGTTTCTGGTTTGGTTTCCATCCTGACTCTGACTCTGCCTTTTCTTTTCGAAATGCTCGGGTCGCCAAGACATTTCAGTTGTTGTGAGTTTTCTATTTCTCTCCTCTCGGGGAGAACTCTCATTGACAGTTGTTCACAGGGGTGGCATCACCAAGACTCTTGGATGAAAGGTGTTGCTCTTGGTATGATGTCTTTCCAACTGAGGAATTCTCGCCGACAGAAGGACTCTTCGGTGTGATGTCTTGTTGATGACTGTTGGTCTCCCCGATAGGTGTTTTGACATCAATAAGACTTAAGGGATCTATATGACTCATGTCGATGAACTATTGTCTTGTCGATGGGTATGTATGTCTTCGGTGGAATTCCTGGTGACATGTAGCATCGGGGAAAGGTGTTACCCTCAGTATGATTTCTTGTCGATGACTGTTGGTCTTGTCGATGGATATGTTCGTGATGAGCATCGCCGAGACTCTTGGCCGAATGGTTTGCTCTTGGTATGATGTCTTGTCGACTGAGGAAGTCTCACCGACAAAAGGATGCTTTGATGTGACATGGGGGATTGCTATGTTGTCTTGCTGATAGCAATGGTCTGGGTGATAGTGTTGGATATCGGTATGACTCTTGTAGCTCGTTGAAAACTCTTGCCGATAGTTGTATGTTATGCCGATAGCTGCTATGGAGCATTATAGCATCGGGGAGACATGGCTAGTGTCTCACCAACATGTGTTTTTGCGGGAATAACTTTTGACTATCTGAGGATCCCATGTGGTATTTGTTCAACCAATCAGAGGAGGCTGAAGGAAAATTGTTGGTAGTTTGACCGATGTGACCATTCCTGTGAAGAAGATCAACAGACTGTGTGTGGTATGGATCTACTCTGTGATCGAGGATGATCAATCGGCTCGGTGAACAATGGTGTTCGTCTATAAAGATCTAGATGGGAAAGTCGGATGCTACTTCTCAAGGGGGTCAACTTGCAAAAAGATCTAGAACGAGAGGAAAGTGGAAAGAAAGAAGCTGCGAGTCTCAATGACAGCTGGGATGTCTACTGGCAAAGGTAGATCAACATTAATGAGAATGCTTCAGAACATTCAAAGCAACTCTGCAAAGAAGTCTTAGGGTGGACACGAGGGCTGCGAGTTAATGCGATGGTTGCAAAAGATCTGAAGGCCATGCCTGGGAGCGAGCTTTCACCGACATGAACAGGGTATGCACATTTAATGCCTCATTGACTTTATTTCCAAAACTCTTCGAGGGCCGACGTGTTCAGGAACTGACTCATTTTTTGTAAACCCTAGGGTGGGGGCTGACACTTTTTCATTTTTTTGTTGTATATATGGCATTTTTTCCTCTTTGTAAAGGGAGTTCTTGGTTAAGAGATTGTTGAAAGAGCATCATTCAGACTTTGTAACTCATTTTTATGAATACTACAGATTTGTAATACAAAGACTCCTTATTTTTCTCAATAGAAAGTCATTTCCTTCACCGATTTCCTTTGTTGTTTAGTATTGGTTGTGAATTGCATGATAAAATTTTGTGCAATCTTTTATTTTATCAGATTCCTTCAGTACTGGATGCAAAGAATGTTATGTCATAGTGCAGGTTTATGTTAGTGATCTCTTTCTATTGCATTTATATCTGTGAAAACATCATTGTTTTCCTTGTGTTAAGCATTAGAACAGTCAGAACCTTACATAGAATCACTTTTGCAGACATAAATCTCTGTGTTGTGAGATTGTTTAGCTTTATTGAGATTTCTGTGAGTTTCAACAGTCTTGTCAAATTTTATCTTTGGTGTACCACCTGTTAGTGATAGGTTTTAAATTTCAAGCATATCCTTCTTACTCTTTTCCTTATCATTTTTAGTATTTTCAAGTTATCTTAAGGGGAACCAGCCCATAATCTGGAGATTCACTTCATTCCTAGGTCACCCACAACCTCGAAGTGTTCCCATGTGTCAATAGGTTGCTACAGTTCATAGCTTAGCAAGGGTACAAACCTTATTTGACAATAGTACCATAAAATTCCTAAATTCAGATTGAGAGAGGGGAATTTCAAGAAGCCAGGGATCCTCCCAGAATCTAATTTTGTTTTCATCACCTAGTTTCCATCTCAACCTAGAGTGCAACAACTTTTTAACACTACAAATATTGTTCTAAATCAACGAACCACTAGTATGGTCTTTCGAGAGACATCTAATCAAGAGAATATTGTTGAGATATTTTTCATTTAGAAAATTGCACCATTCCTTCTTGATCCTCTGCTAGTCCCATCTAACCTTCGCAAGCAAGGCTTTATTAGTAGGTTGTATTTTTCTTATGCCAAGGCCACTACTAGATTTAGGGAGACATACCATATCCCAACTTATCATATCCAATTTATTTTTTTCCTCCGTACTAGACAAAAGAAAATTCCTTTGAATTTGTTTAAATTTCTTAGCAAGGTATATAATAATTTTGAAGATGGACAAAAAGTAGACTAGTATCCCTCGGAGAGAAGCCTCCAAAAGTTGCAGCTTACTAGCTAGTGCCTTTCCATCTAGCCAATTTGTATTCTTTCAAGGACTGAGTTCCAAAATCAAAATGTTACTTCTTTAACCATGAGAGGGAGACCAAGGTATACAAAAGGAAGGGAAGCACTCTTACAACCCAGAATAGCAGTCACCCTATCTTGTAGGGCTTGTGTGTTGTTGAAGAGGTAGACCATGCTCTTGTTATAGTTTATATATTGGCCAAAACTAGAGGCATAATTGTTAAGAAACTTCTTCTATTTTCTAGCTTCCACCACAAAAGCTTTCCTAAAGAGGATGGTATCATCCAAAAAAAATTGTACAGCTAAAGGTTCAAGGGAAGTGGTCAGTTTGATCCCCATAATAGAACCATCAACTAACATCCTCGAAACATTCCTACTTAGCACATCAACAACCATAATAAAGAGATATGACGAAAGGGGATCACCCTATTGTATCCCTCTACCATCATTGAAGAAGCCATGTGGAACCCCATTGACCAAAACTGAGTACTTGACAGTAGATATGCATTCAAAAATGAGATTCACCACACTTTGATTAAATCCAATCCTAATTAGCACTTTAAGGAGGAAAGTCCATAGAAATTTTTCATATGCTTTGGAAGTGTTGAGTTTAAAATCCATACCATCACAATTACTCATGTCCATTGAGTGCATGATTTCATGTGTGGAAATTGTAGCATCCAAAATGTGGTAACAAAACCTTTTTGGAAAGGACTAATCATTTTAGCAAGAAAATGTTTCAAGTGGTTAACTAGAATTTTAGAAAAGATCTTGTAGATTGTATTGCATAGGCTAATAGATCTAAAGTCATCCATGGTCTGGGGGTCATCATATTTGGGAATTAGGGATAGAAAGCTATGATTC
The DNA here is from genome assembly GCA_007258455.2 of Sequoia sempervirens. NCBI lineage: Eukaryota > Viridiplantae > Streptophyta > Pinopsida > Cupressales > Cupressaceae > Sequoia > Sequoia sempervirens. The sequence continues at coordinate 899,076,001 of VDFB02281492.1, forward strand.
AACTATTTTAGAAGTTTTCCCGATTTGAAGAAGTCATTGGCAGCAAGGAATACATCCTCTCCCACAATTTCCTAGTATTCTTGAAAGAATTCCAAAGGGAATCCATCTGGTCTAGAGGCCTTGAAAGCACCCATGTTGAAAATTGCTATTCTGACTTCCTCAAGAGTGACAACTCTGAGGATAGCAGCATTATCCAAATTAGTTAGAGTAGCAGGGACAAAGTCCAATAACAAGTCATCAATAATAGAGTTTGGGCCTTGTGAGACCCACATAAATATTGATACATATTTTCATAATGAGCACATCTAGCACATATTGATTATTCTTCAATTTGGATCATGTTCTTGGATAACTCTTGATACATTATGAGTGTAGGAGAAGGATTAATATTAACTCCTTCTATGGGAAATTTGATCTTATAATCCTTTTATCTTTATTTTCCATGCACTAAGAGCATTATTGAATATGATGAATTAATTATGAGTCTTTGGGCCACCAAGTTTCTCAAGGTAAAATTGACTAACATCCATATTGATTTACAATTACTAGTTCAAAAAAATAAATGACTTAAACTAAGGATTCTCACCTAACACAATATCATAACCTAGTATAACATTTTTATATATATTTGACTATTTGACTATTAATGTTATTCAAGTGAAAGATAATTGACATTTTGATACCATGAAAAATGTGGCTTCTCTTATGATTCTCTAGAATGGTACCCTTCTATTTACATTATTTATCCATTGATTTCCAAAAACTGACTAGCTATGCATGATAATGATTTAAAAGTATTCACCACCCTGGTAAACAAAGAATGGTTTCATGCTATATATACTTATTTAGATTCAAGCACCTTCTCACCTAATTATTCTCAAAATTATAGGCATAATAAGTTATAACTACTACTAAATATCTACTTATTATGGGTATAACCTATTATCATGGTATAATAGATTGTAAGTTTGTTTTTGATTGATTAAACAACAAACTAGGGTGTTGAACCCTTTAAAACAAAAATCTCCAAGGCTAGATCAAAACAAGCCACCAACAAGCCACTAACAACATATGAGCAACAATTAAAAGTTTAGAGTCTTAATAAAAAACATAAACAAGGTAGCATAAAACACATAAACTAAGAAAAGAGTTGTCCCTAGTCTTCAATAAGGAACTGGTGCATGTCGCCATACTTTGTGTTGGTACTAGCACTCAAATCAATTCAATGTCACTTGAGCTGGATTTGGATAAAATTTTCAACTTTCCTTCTAGGGCATCTACTTTAGTTTGGAGTTCAACTAACTCAACAATAGTTTGGTCACACTTGGGGAATCCTTTCTAGGTAGGTTCATCGGTGAGAGTTGGATTAGTTTATTTTGAATCAAATATTGGGGCATTCATCTCTTCAAACAGGCTACCACCCACACTTTCGTGATTCACACTATTTTCCTTTTCCTTGTTATCTTTTTCCCCATCCTATGTAGAATCATTAGAAGCCTCCCCATCTTTGAGATTGGGGGTCAAAATTGACAATTTTGGTGGATCTCCTTATTCTTGGTATAGCCAACCTCAAGTGTCAGATTTCGTACCTGTAATCTAAGGAACAATTGCCACCTTATCATCCACTTCCTTGGATTCCAAATTCTCCTTGGGGATAAACCCTTCCTTCGCAACAACCGTACATCTTCCTCGTCAATAAACTGAACAAAGCTTTTTCTGGCCTTTTGGCTTTGGTATTTTTGATATTTCTAGCAAAACTCCAATTTACAAGTGTCTTTCTCATAACATGAGCCATCAAGGGACTATTTTTAAGGGTGAAAAGGACCACAACAACATCCTATTAAGGTGAATAACTAGGGATCTTAGGGGATTTGGTTTTGAGGAAACTTAGAGAAGAGGTCAGTTTTGTGGTGGCATTAGGGGAGGATTTCAGGGCGACCTCCCAAGAGGAGACATTTTTTATTTATTTATTTGAGATGGATGAGGGAGGAGTAACAATAGCAAGGCTCTTATTATTACCTTTTACAAAAATCATCACAGGAGAATCAACCTTATTTCGAGTTGGACTAGTAGGCGAGGAATCATCAACAAGGTAATCTCTAATTGGCTTATGTGGGAATAAGGACAAATAGAATTGGTACAACCAAAATATTAGCCCTTGATGGAGTGAGACATGGGCTTTATCAATATTTTTAGCAACTATGTCCTTAGATTCTTTGATAGAGGATTCCAACAAAGAAAACAAGTTTAAAAGGGAAAATCAAGAAAGATTTTATGTCAAAAATGATTCAAGAGGGAAAAATGATAATGATAGTAGCTCTTTAAATGATCTTCTGAGGCAAAGTACTTCATGATCATGAAGTAAACCTTGTTCTAAGGAGGAAGACTCTCCCATTCGAACCCACCATGCAATGTCATAGGAGCTTCACCCTCCTTGAAGAACAAGGTCATGCTCTCATTGTCTAGAACTTTTCTCTACCGCTTTAGTTTTTCCCCTTTGCAAGACATGCCCATAGCACTAGAGATAATAACTTCACTTACTTTTAAACTAATTCCTCCCATTGGACGTGTTTGTTATTCTATGCACTAGAAAAACAAATGGAGAGGTTTTCATCATAACTATTTAGGCATTCTAGAAAAAGAGTTGTACCTCCTTTGTAGCAGATATACTAGAGGGTTTCATCTCCTTTAACCTCCTCACAAGATATTGGTTTAGTTCGTAGCCTATCAACACCCATAATTATGATCTTGTGACACTAAAATGTTGGGTAGGATTGTAAGGTTGTTGCTTAGATGACAATGAAAATTTTTCACTCTTCAAGAAGCTCATGGGGACTTTTATGATAGTCATGTCAATGTAAATTTATATGTCCAAAATTTATTACACATGAGATATTGTAGGAGAAAGATGGAAAACCATTCTCACTATTTTGCTAATATGTCAAACTCGTGGTAATCTTAAACTTGCACACTAGCTTGAATGAGTTGCATAATTTTACTTCTCGTTGGCCATTTTATATTTAGGGTTTAAAATTGATGAGAAAGATTTATCTAGTTTTATATAATGGCCACTACCTTCCCAATACACTTATCCTTTCCATCCCTATCCACCTTCCTCTAACCTATCCTCAAAAAGCAAAAAATCAAAAAAATCAAAAATCAAAATAACAAAGAGAAATAATATGTCTAATGGGGAAAACTTGGAAAATAGACACCTTGGGAAAGTACCATGATGAAAACTTGGAAAATAGGTGTCATGTGTAGTCCCCCTGTCCCTTTAAATCTCCTCCCTCCCATCTTCTTATCTAGTATATCCATGTCTACCCATTGTATCATATCAACTCCCATCCCTCCACCCTCCTTTTGATCTTGACAAGGATATGGGAACAACATCCAAGCATGGTTTGAACAATACAAACCTTAATTTCTCTATTATCCATCCATCCTTTATATCATCTATTAATAAATATTTTATTACCTTCAACCATCAACCTATCCCTCCAAGCACACCATCCCACCCTACCATGTTCCATACATTAGGTAGACTTTTCAACAATCATTTGAATACATCCCTTGCACTACACCTAATGTGTACCATATTCTGCCTATCAACTCAACTCTTTAGAGCTCCATCCTCAATCCTCGCTAATCCTTCCATCTTCTCCATCCATAATTTTTATACTCTCTATACTCATGCTTCCTCCAACTTGCCCATCCCAACACCTCCATCCACCCTCTCCTACTACATAATCCTATCATACATCTTAATGCCTCATTGCACATGGCATATATAGAGTGGTGCATGTTCTTCCTCCACCTAGTCCTTGGATATTTCTTACCCCCACCCATCCACAATATTTCCCCATCTATTCCCATCATCTTTATCTTCCCTCATCCCATAGTTCTTTTTCCCTTATCATTGGGATCAAGTTTTAGGCTACCTTCACACAATTATACAATCCCTCCCATAAATGAAAACACTCATAGTAGTCCAATGCTCCTAGCAATCCAAATCACAAGCAAATATTAATTCACACAATCTAGGTATGAAATTCAAGCAAATCATCCAATTGCAAACCTTGGCCTTGTTCCCAACCTCACTACAAGTCTTGATCAAACCAATCCTCATCAAGATATATATCATTCCTAATCCTTGTGTTTTTTAATGATATATTATTTGTACATCAACAACACTCTCCATTACCAATCAATCAATCTTGGCTTTTCAGCTTGATTGAGGCAACATCTTTATTTTTCTTTGAATCATTGTGTACATGCTCGATTGATTCTTTGTGTGCATTATCATTTTTCTTGCATCTATATCAATCATTTCAACCTACCTACCACAATGGTATCATGGTCTTCCATATCATGATGACATAGAACATAGGGTTACTTGTGACTTGATGACATAGAACATAGGGTTACTTGTGACTTGTCTTTTTCTATGTATTTAAGACACATCATCACCCTAGTCTTCTATACAATAGTGCATAATATCTAGTGCAATAACAAATAAAGAGTGCTCAATCCAACATAACATAATGTATTCCCCTTCATCCTCATATAGTCCATCTTCTATTGAATCCCTTCATCTCACATCTATTATCTCTTCATCCTTTCATCCCCTGTCCCTTAACCTTTCCTCTTTCTTCATCCATCTTGTCTCTTCATCTATTTTGAGAGCACACCTATGTTCTCTAAACCTTACATGTCCTCTTGATGGGGCATCATCATTCTCATCATCCTTTGTCTTGATCACTCCTCTTTTGAACGACTAGAGTGCATCCAACCATTTTCTTCCTTGATCTAATTAGTTTTGTTCTTCTTTGAAATGATGCTACTTTGTAACACCACTTCAAAGAGGGGAAAAATGTAGACACCTAAAATTGATGCATCATCATTTCAATTGATTACCCAACCATTTTCTCCATAATTGATTGAATAAATTTTAATTTATCCAATTAATTGTCTAATTTTTATTACCTTATTAATCAATAATCCAATTTTTATTACCTTATTATTTAATTAATAAAGTCACTATTCATCACTATTCACTTAATCCTATTTCTAGCCTAAAATCACTTAATCATCCTTCTTCTAATGTCCACCTTAGGTAAATAAATTTAAATATTAATGTACTTAAATCTCCTATCTCCTTTCCAAAAATTAAATAAATATGTACCTATTTATTTAATTTTCCGTTTCCATCCACTTTCCATTAATTACCTCATTAACCCCTCACTTGCACACACTAACCTTGGTCAACTCCCCTCAAATCATGTACTATCCCTACATATGTACAAAGCTATATGGGTCCTTTGTACATTGTGCCAAGATATTGGTACCATGTCACATGGGTCAAAGGACTTGCACATCCCCCTAAGGTACTCTAGAGTACCTCTTTTTTATCTCATCCCTCCATTTTATCCAAGGGGGTCCTAAACCATGGATTCCCCATTAATCTTGAGCTTTTCTTCATCCATCAATCAAGTGAGGACACTTGTCCTCCTCTCATCTCTCCAAGTCTCTTGACCAATTTGAGCCCTTGATCTCTCCTTTTAATCCTAATCATCCAATCATATGACCAAAAAACCATAAATGATACGCTATCTCAAGCCACTTTAGAAGAAATCTCCATGAAATGCAACCTTATGCTATCAATGAAGGTACTCACATACCACCAAATCAATCATCTTTGAGCACAACCACCATAGACTTGGTGCAACAAGGGTTGATCTTGTGAGATCTTTTTGTGTTTTCATCATATTTTATCAACTCTTATGCTTAGTTTGAGTGTTGCATAGATTGTGGGTAAAATAGATTAATATTGCTTTAGCTTGTCCTAGTATGATCCAATTTTCATGTACACAAATTAATTCATCATAAAAGTTTTATGTAAAATTATAATTTGTTTGTTTATAATTTATAAACATAATCAAATGAATAGATGAAAGATTTTAATAGCGTCTCTAAATATATCAATAGTATGCATACAATACTCTCTAACCACTCATTGAAAAAAACTTTTAAAAAATTGATAGTTAACTAAAATTGAAAGCTAATAAAGAAATAGATTGCGACTCAAACCCAGACCAACATTTAGAAGGTCCCAAAACCCACTTTATTATAATCAATTATCATAAATTCATAGTCTCCCTTACCATCTATAATTAACTCCTATGTGGGCTCCAACTCTCCTCAATTTCATAACTTCCCAAACAAACAACAATACATGTCTAAATTACCTTCCTTTTAATTTCAAATGTACTTTAAACTTTCACCATAACACTTGTGTACGAGGCTTGCATGGATGATTTTAATTTATTTTTTAGTATTATTATTTTATAAATTAGTTGAAATGAGAAGGTTTAGTTAGTTGAAAGCGTAAGTATCCTTTGTGGAGCTTAGCAAGTAGTCACTTAGATTACGGTGTGGTAGGGAAACTTTGCGTGAGCTTAGGCATATATCATGCTGTTATGTGGGCCTCAATACCCTCTTCAACATCTGGGTTAGTTGGACGTAACGTTATGAAAGCACCTTCAAACATAATTTAGTTTCCAAGGATAATTATTTCTAGTTTTTAAAAGATTATTGGTATTGGATGTTTTGAGTGTACCAATAATTGATTTTTCCTGATTTTGTGTTAACAATTGAGGACTATTTATTATGTTAAATTTGTCTTTTTTTGACAATTTTGATTTTATTTTTTCAAGTATTAAGTTTTTTATATTTAATAAGACGAATGCAGAAAATTTATTTGGTTAAGTTCATTTTAAGTATGATCTTGATTTCATCTCTTTGAAATATTGGACCTTTACATTTAACAAAACTTAATCTATAATAAACTTTTAAAAACCATTACTAATAAGCAGTAGTCACTTGTCAAATATTTATCATTCTCATTTTATACAATTAAATCATTTTTTCTTGGATTTATCAAGAGGTTGTATATCAACTAGTTGAGCACAATTAGTGATGATGACAACATGCTTCTTGATTTTGTCATAATCAAGATTCAAATCTTTGAAAGGGTAATAAGAAAGGGTGTGGCCAAGATTGTGTCATAGTGATTGTGAAAGAATATCTTAATCCTTGACTCTAAACTAAAAAAATAGTCAAAAAAATCAATTATTCATGCAATTTTAACTCGTACTCCTATTACTAATAAATTTAAAAATATTTCAATTTTGCTTTTTTTTATAGAGGGAAATCGGTTATAATCCTTTCTTATCTCCACCTAGGTCAAGAGTTCAACTCAAACACTTAGTACTATCATTGTTTCATCGAACAATGACGCAAACTATTAGACTTTTATTTTGGTTAGGAGTCACTATAAACCTAGCTCTTCTCGATAAAGTCCAATCAACATGAAAAAGTTAATTTGTACTCCTATTACTAATAAATTAAAAAATATTTCAATTTTGTTTTTTGCTATAAAGGGAAATCAGTTATGATCCTTTATTATCTCCACCTAGATCAAGAGTTCAACTTAGACACTTAGTACTATCATTGTTTCATCCAACAACGACACAAACTATTAGATTTCTATTTTGGTTAGGAGTCACTATAAACTAGCTCTTCTCAATAAAGTCTAATCAACATGAAAAAGACTCTAAAAAATATTGACCTCTAACTGATAAGCACTCAATAGCCACCCATAGCCACACCCATTGAAAATATCAACCTCTAACTAATAAGTATAATCTTGATTTCATCTCTTTAAAATGTTGGACCTTTACGTTTAACAAAACTTAATATATAATAAACTTTTAAAAACCATTACTAATAAACAATAGTCACTTGACAAATATTTATCATTTTTTTATCAAGAGATTGTATTTCAACTAGTTGAGCATAACTAGTGATGATGATAATATGTTTCTTGATTTTGTCATTAATCAAGATTCAAATCTTTCAAAGTGTAATAAAAAAAAGGGCAATACCAAGATTGCTTCATAGGTTCTAAAAGAATATCTCAATCCTTGACTCTATACTAAAAAATAGTCAAAAAATCAATTATTCATACAATTTTCTCTCATACTCCTATTACTAATAAATTAAAAAACATTTCAATTTCTTTTGTTATAGAGAAAAATCGATTATAATCCTTTATTATCTCCACCTAAGTCAAGAGTTCAAATCAAACACTTAGTATTATCATTGTTTCATCCAACAATAACACAATCTATTAGACTTCTAATTTTGATTAAGAGTGGCTATGAACCTAACTCTTCTCAATAAAATCCAATAACATGAAAGAGACTCGAAAAAATATAGACCTCTCTATCTGATAAGCACTCAATAGCCACCAAGAACCACACCCATTTGAAAATTTATTTATTTATTTAAAAAAAAACATTATTCGGATGTGGCCCTGGTGGGAATGGGTTGTAGGGAAGATATTTTCAACGGAACAAGCAAAGCCAAAGCCAAAGCCAAAGCGTAAGCAGATGACACGGCGTTCCACGTGATCGCTTTATCGTGAATATGTAACACGTGAAAGTCAAAACTCCAATTCTCCACGCCACCTAAATTTGACTGCCCACTCTAATCCAATGGTAGAACGAGCTTAGGCTAAAGAAAATAAAGTCAGAGAATAAATATTTATTATTCCCTTTAAAATCTCTTGGAATAACATTAGGTTTTCAAAAGAATATTTGGCTTTTTAAGGAAATCTCTAGGGATAATATTTTAGGTTTTGAAAAGGATATTTTCTTAGGGTGGATTCAAAATATTTGATACTTATGGTATTGGATACATAAATTAGTTTATTTTCATCTAAAGTTAAAGGTTTGATAAGTGTTAAGGTGTAATTGGGCTAATTAAGGAATTATTAGATTTATTTTTACTTTTATCTAATAAATTTTGTTTTTATGTTATATTTATACTAGGATTTAGCTATTTAGTTTTTGACACAAATTCATTGACCTATGTTTCGTCGAATCCATCTCTTATGAAAATGAATGGCTCACCTATTGCATCTAGGTGATGCTCAAAGGGTGAAACATTGGGGCTTTGTAGGATGTCACATATCCCAATACTTTGGCATAAAGTTTCCCTCAAGATTAGTCCATTTAGCTTGCTATTCTATTTGCAAAATCATCAATGAGTGTTGTACGTTATTAGCCATTCATTGTATTTGTTTATTCTTGAATGAGTGTTGTACATATCCCAAATTAGGAAGTCTAATATTCTTGAATGATATATAATGTCAGCATCATATTAAGTCTACGACTCCCTAGTTGACAATTCAATGAAACCCTCTTTTGAACAATAAACTACTTAATTTGGGGATATGTAGGTCTGTTAAGCTACATGTATGATAATCTAGATCAGTTAATTACACATTAGGGGAAGCTCTATAGTAAGCTCCAATGATCACCATCCATGGAGGAAATATGTCTAACAACTATATCTTGTCCTGTTTAATATTATGCAACAATAGATGTGGAAAAAATCCCCTATGCTAGAATACAACTCACAATGTGTTTTTTTCATGTGTAGAAAATGTATCTTTTGACACAAGCATATTTGTAGGGATTTTTGTTCCTAGGGCTTCAAGAAAAATTAGTATGTAAGCTCATCATTGACCTTATTGGGGCAATGACCCATTTTTGTTGTTAACACAAATTTATTTATAATATATTATAGGTTTTTATTGTAATTGTTTTTTGTAAGTCTTATTTTTTTGAAGCTGTTCTAATATCACTTGTAACTTTGATTGCATGGAAGACGAAACATGCTATTTTCATATTTGGTTTTCTTGTCAATTGAATTCCTAATATTTTTTACACATGCATAATTTTTTGTGTATAATTCATACATTAATTTGAAACCTTGTGATGCAAAAATAGAGTAGAAACTTCATTTTTGCACCATTTTTTTTGCAACTAAAGGTAACATTTACTAACTTGGATCTCTCTTGATATAACATTTTTAGATTTTCCATTGTAAACTTCCAAATTTAGTTTTTTTTTTTTTCAAATGTGATGGGTGGGTATGAGTTTTTTAACAACTACCTTGTTACTATGGCCATCAACCTTTCCCCTTGGACACTTGCACACTATAATAAAAGGAAACAAAGCTTGGTAATCTAAAATTTTGACTAGAAATAAGTAAGGACATCACACCATAATTCTCCCAAGTTGGAAAGGAAAGAATAATACAGGTCTAAATATCATGATATTTAATTCTATGTTGTGTGTTGAGCATAGGTTTTCATTGATGTCAAACTGATGTCAACAGGTCATCGTGTTTGATAGTGGTTATCAAATGGTATCAGAGCGAGGTCACATGTTCGAATCCGATGATTGCATTAGGGGGAATTGTTGGAAGGTTGGTGCATTTGTCCCCTTGGATAGGTTGGTGCCTATCCAAATTGTTGTGGATTCGTGACATGACTTAACCACCTCTCGTGGATCTTGTATAAATTTGGTGTTTGTATCAAGCATTAACAAGTCAATATTTTGGTGCAATGACAAATCCATTGTAACATTGTGTTTATTAAAGTCTTAGATAATTTCATAGTTTGATTTTTTAGAAAGAATGAAGTTTCTCATAATAATTTTTTTCTAAGGAATTGCTAGCACTAACCCAAAATGTGATTCTATTAGGAGTTATCCTATAGCCAATTACAAGAAAGAAAAAAATATAATACAATCTCTCTTGTAAAGTTCTAAGGGATACTTTATAGGATTATCAAGCTAAATTTAAGTTGATTACCCCACGTTAATATTTCAAACTAAAATTGATTTCATACTAGATTCCATGTGAAACAAGATTGATTTGTGAGCTCTTAGGAGATGATAAGGGGCTAGGTTTAGAATGTGTTCTAATCTTCCCATAAATTAACTTCCAAAACCCATCAATAGTTGTAGAGAAGAATAAAAATGAGGAGATATTTGGAATTTGTTAATTTGATAGTATCATGAACATTTAGAAGAATAAATTTGCAAGGATTACCTTAGAGATAAATAAGGCCAATTTTGATTAGTCCTTAAGGTATCCTAGGCTAGTTCTAGAGACCAAACAAGAAGCATTTGGCATTGAACCATCAAAACCTTATTTGCATTCAAGGTGAAAGCATTTTCCACACCTTTTACTAACATCCTAATGCTAAAGAATCATGGAAATGGGTGGTTGGTGTTACATAACTTTTAAAATAATGGTTGACTTTGATTAGGATTCTATTGATTGTACATGAGTTGGTGACATGTGCTAAAATTAGAGGTCTTAGTTCATCTATGGAAATTAATATACCATACAATTTAAGAACTACTATTAGTTAATGACACATGAATATAATTTCCTTGCTACAACATAATTGACAATATTTTGTAGATTCAAATTATCATCTTAAAAAAATTCATTGTGCTAAAGGACCTCTTAAAACTTGTGGTCATTTATGCAATTTCTAAAATTAACTTGCACTATTAGTAAAGAACCTTCAATAGGTGAACAATGAAATATCATAACCTTAAATCAAGATTTATGTTAAGAGTTAATAAGTGCAACAACAAGATATACAATATTTGTGGCCATCACACTCTATTCTTAGAAGCTCCCAATTCCCTCACAGGGAAGATATAATCTGCCACTTTACATGTTAGTAAAGTGGATCAATATGCTAACTATACTTGAAAACTAAAATTGTCTAACTAATTTTAACTTTTCAATTGCAACATGAAAAAACAAAGGATCCAAGACCATTTTCCAAGGTGAAAAAAATCTTGTTCTTTGTGGCACTTTGCTTATGATTTCTTTACCTCTGACAATAATAGCTTTGTTATATGTTGTAATAGAGAATGGGCATTACATCATTTTAACTCAGACGATTTCCCAAATTTGATTTCTTGGCTTGACAATCTATGTTGCTTTACCATGCCAAATACTTTTATTCAAATAATTTTATTTTTTTTAACAATTGTCAACTGATAAGGATAATTATCAATGATTTGATTTGGACATCTTGAAAATATATGTATTCATGCACAAACACATATGCTTCATAATTTGGCCCAATTTTTTCAAAAGATGCATTCACACCATCACTCTTGTTCAATACCTTCTAAGGTCTCATTAAAATTTCTCAACACTATTAACAAGCCGTAAAATCCCCTAGAAAAACTTGGAAAAAAGTTAATCTAATGCAGGAGCATCCAGGGACACAAATAATCCTGCACACCCAAAAATATGTTTATTTTAATTTCTTGTGTTTTATTTTGGTTTTGCTTGTAGACACATTTTATTTAAATCTTCAACTCCTCTAACATCTATATGGTTTAATGTTTAGTGTGAGAAAAATCAAATGGTTAATTGTTGATTCTTAGTAATTGTTTTAGTTTTGTATGTACATATGTTGATTTTCCAAAAAGGAAAAGTCCCACGCCCAAGCTTGTGAGAGGGCATTTAATAGATTTTGTAACTCCATTTCAAGAATTTGAAAATGCCTTGTTGAGGAAAATTGAAAGACAAGCGTTTCAAAGGAGTGGAGAGAGTGGATTGAGAAGTGGGAAAGAAAATTTTAAATGGAAATTTTAGACTATTTTCAGGAAAAGGAAAACCCACACCCCACAAGAAGAAAGTGGGATTTGAAGTTTGACTAGAGGGAGAGAGGAAAAGCCACACCTAGATTGCCAGGGAAGATATGAGTAAGAAAAAGAATGAAGACAATGTGAAAGAGGAATGTATAGAAAGGAGAAACAATACTTTGTTGTCTGGAAGATGGATTTCATTGAATTTGGTGTGTGTTGTAGGTGATTTTTGTTGCTGTGAAGAGTTATGATTAGATTTTTGTATGCCTATAGATTATTTTTCAAAATGTGAAGTTTTATCATGTTCTCCTGTAGATGGTTGTTGCAGAAGTGGCATTGTCTTGTAAATTTGAAATCTTTGTACCTTCATGTATGTTGTAGGCAATCTAAATTTAAATAAAACTTTAGATTTTATCATTTTGTGGTTGTTATTGTGTTATCCATCAAGAATAAAATTTAATTGACTGCAATAATTGATAATCTTATGGATTCTCAATTGTTGAGCTGCACCATTTGGTATCAAAGCGGGTTGAGGAAGAAGAAAAGAAGTCATGGCATATAGAGGACATGGGAGAGGAGATCACCATGAGGAGAAGACAATACAATTTTTATGGAAATGTCGAGAGGAATAACAATACAATTAGAGGCCATAAAAATCTCACAAAGAAGAAGAATTCATATAGAGGATGTTAGTGAAGAAGAGGAAGAAGTTGCAGAAGTTGTGGAAGTAGAAAGAGGAGATGTACATGAAGATAGATTCCTACAAGTACTATCCAAGTTGGGTAGTAAGCCAAGGATGGACCTGTCAAGTTACAATGGAAGCTTAAATCCAAAAGAATTCATTGGTTGGATTACGAAGATGGAAAAGTATTTTGACTTGGAATCCACCAAAGACAATAGGAAGGTGAAGTATGCTTGCATGAGGTTGAAAGGGAATGCATCCCTATGGTTGGGTCAATTACAAATTAAAAGACAAAGAAAGGGAAAAGAAACAATCAAATCATGGGACAAAATGGTGGCCAAGTTGAAGGCCAAGTTTTTACCAACAAATTATAATATCAACTTATTCAAGAAGTTGCAAAATTTGAAACAAAAAGATGCAAGTGTCATGGAGTACACTGAGGATTTCTACCAACCAAATATTTAGGTTGGACATATTGAGGATAATGAAGAAAAATTAGTATGGTATGTAAACGGTTTGTGGATCTCACTCTAAGATGAGTTAAGTTTGGTCATGATAAGGATAATAGAAGAGGCCTACCAATATGCACTCAAAACTGAAGAGAAACTAGTAAGGAGACAAAAAAATAATCTCAGAGGGATAGGTAAACCTCTTAGGGGCAGAGGACAACCAAATACAAGGATGATGACAACCATCTAAGGAGGGTGAGACAAGTTGGTCACAAACTAACTATGGCACCAATGTGAGGGGAATAGGAGATTCCTTCAGAGGAAGAGGAGAAATTTCAAGAGGAAGGGGGATTATGGAAAATGAAGAGTATTTTTTAGGAGTTTGTTTCAATTATGGAGAGGTTAGCCATAGGGAATTTGAATTCCCTCAAGTGCAACAAGAGGATGGGAAGAGTCACTGCAAAGGTTGAAGAAGAAAATGAATTAGCAAACCTAGAGGGTGGAGAAGCTCTTATACTAAAGGGAGTGCTCTTAAAGCTAGAAAAGGAGCAACTTCAAGAAGGTTACTATTAGCCAAGAATGCATAAGTATGTGAAGAATATAGTGCAAGGGTGCTCAATATGTCAATATGCCAAAGAGACAAGTCAAAATATCTGATTATATTAGCCTTTGCCTACACCCGAAAGACCATGAGAAGATGTGAGTATGGACTTCATTCTTGGGTTGCCAAGGACTCAAAAAGGTAATGACTCCATTTTTGTTGTAGTAGATATGTTCTCCAAAATGGAACACTTCATTCCATATAAGAAATCTATTGATGCAACTCACATTACACACTTATTTTTCAAAGAAGTTGTGAGACTACATGGATTACCTAAGAGTATTGTTTCAGATAGGGATTCTAAGTTTGTTGGTCACTTTTGGAAAACATTATGGAAGAAGTTGGATACCAAACTAACTTTTAGCTTAGCCCATAATCCTCAAATGGATGGGGAAATTGAAGTAGTCAACCAGAGCCTTGGAAACTTGCTGAGATGTTTGATAGATGGGAATCCAAAACAATGGGATTTGTTGCTTACACAAGCTGAGTTTGCATATAATAATTTTCCATCAATAGAAGTACAGGGAAGATCCCCTTTCACATTCTCTATGGATTCAATCCAAGAGGTGTCCATAAACTAAGGGATAGCACAAATTTGGGAAGAAAAAGTGATGTAGTTGAAGATTATGCAGAGTACTTGCAAGAGTTACACAAGGAAGTCAAAGAAGATATAGAGGCCAACAACAAGAAAAATAAAGAACATGTTGATTTAAAAAGGAGAGAGCAAGAATTTGAGGTGTCTGTTTTTGGCAAACAAGATATTAATGGAAAGCTAGTTTTGAGCACTTCGCAGTGGTGTAGGCCATTTTTTTAGATTTTTTCCTCTACACAGATCTAAGGTCACTTTTATTCATGGAGGAAGATGTGAACATTCATCAATGCATGCACTATTTCCTTTTTTCGTGCATTAGGTTTGCATTATCTCTGCACTTTATTTCAGTTCCAAATCATTTGTCAATCAATTGTCACTTCATAGATTCCATAGCTATGCTAGTTTGTGAGTTTTCCAGTGTTCCTTGGCATTAGGTCTATTGTTGCTTTTCATGATTCTGACCCGAGTCTTTGAGTGACTTTAATATGGCTTCTAACAAACAAAAGTATCTTTCCTTACTTGTCGAATTAATGATTCTATTATTACTCCACAAGTGTGCTTCTAGTGCTTCTTTGCAACAAGTTATCTCATTATGGGGGTTTGTATGATCTCTCTTGTCATCCTTTGTGTGGATGGAAATTGATTGGATTTGTGATGGATATCATTATTGTACTTCATCTCTCTTTTGGGGAGGAGTTTTGTCCCACTGGGTTTTCTCCTTTTCTCCATTTGTGAGAGATTTCATTTGCATTTGTACATGAGTACCTAACATGGCCTAGTAGTCGAGACCCATCCTTGCATCATTTGCATAATAATCTTCTCTCCTAAGTTGCACTTAAGGGGGGGTGTTGGTGTGAATAGACGTCTTGTACCTAGCTAATTCATTCACTAGGTAATTAAGGGACATATTCACATGTTAAGTTTACTTAGGCTTTAAGATTCCTTCTAGAAGGATGAGTTATCTTTTCTAAAACTTATCTTATCCTAGGTTGTTAGGACTTAGTGGTCTCATGTGATAGGATTAAGACACTTGTCATGATCTTGTCTAATCCTATCTCACTCCTTGCCTACACAAGCAAGGCATCATATGTACTTTGCCATATTCAGTTTGGAATTCTTGCATCCTTAATGATAACATGATATTTTTGCCATTTCTCTTTTGTGGAAGTTATTTTGTCTTCCAGGTGATTATGGGGTATTTGAGGAGTTCACCATAAACTCCTACATGGTATCTAAGCTTTAGTGATACAAACTTCTTCCCAGATTTGAGGGACCAATCTTGGTGTGAAAGTTTTGCTGAGTGTGAGTTGGGGTCTTGAGAGCCTCACCATTGAATCCAAGGTGTCATATAAAGTCAAGATCGTCTTTCGTTTCATCAAAATTTGACATATTTTGTCAAATCTACAAGGGTTTGATGCAAACTATTTTTTATTGGAGCCATTTTCATTTTTGCTTCAAAAATCTAGCTTCCACTCATTTGTAGGAAAAACGATTTCTGGGTTTTGTAGCCAATGTCGAAATCTCATATGGGTGTCTTTTATATTTTTCATATCTTGAGAAGATTTGAAGAAAATTTCTGTCCAAAAAGCACCATGCATCATTTTTTCTACAAACTGAAGGTTAAATAAAATTCACTTTATCACTTTACTTGCTAGATCAAAAAACCATTTTTGGGTTTTGTTCTTCGCATCAAAATATTTTTGAATTTCTGTTATTGTATACTCACAGTGAATAGATTTTTCATAAATCAAATCAAAAGTAAATTTTTTTGCTAGAAAACTCATTTCCTATAGGCTAAATTCAACCAGTTTTTCAAAAAATCATAACTTTTGCTTCAAGCGTTGGATTTTAGCAAATAAGATATCGTCAAAAAGCTAGAGATGAGTACTTTCCATCCATAGAGGTATTGTAAAGATTTTTTTTCCCATTTTGTACTAGATATTTCAGGTTGAAGTTGTTTGTTGTTAGTTTCTTCAATAGATTAGGACTTTCGCCTCAGTGCTCCATTTTTCAAAAACAAATAAGCATTAGAAAGGTTTTGGAGAGCACTACACAACCATAAGACTAATTTTTCTAGATTTTGTCTCAGGTTCATTTCGTATCAAAATTTATAATTTTGGCTATTTTAAGCTTATTGAGCATTGCATCTTGGAAAAGGCTTTGTAAACACATTGAATTATAAAGTGCCGACCTTATATATTTGGGAGGGGGGTGATCTTTGATACTAGTGAAAAGGGTGGGAGTGTATTGGTGTTCTCTTTTAGTGTTCTTTTGTAATCATTTGAGGATTGCATCATGGTTTTTTCTATTCATCTTTCTATGATATTTTTGGATAAGGCTAATTATGAGTCTTGGAAAAAGGCATTCTAACCCATCTCAAATGGCCAAATTTTTTGCCTTACCTTTATGGGCTCATGCTTGAACCAAACAAACTTGGAAGGAAATCGTTATGGGGTAATAGAGTTTATCATGTATTAGGAATCATTGGTTCTTATGTTGATGAGTACACTCTGTTGTCTATAGTGGGCATTGAATGCCCCCGCACAATTTGGACCAAGATTTGGGAGATTTTTGGAGAACCTCATGTTTCTCCATTCCCAAATGATCCTACTATAGATTGCCTCATTCCACTTAATGATAATATGATATTTCTACCATTTCTCTCTTGTGGAAGTTATTTTGTCTTACATGTGATTTTGGGGTGTTGTAAGAGTTTATGGTGAACTCCTCAAACACCCCAGAATCACCTGCAAGACAAAATAACTTTGACAAGGGAGAAATGGCACAAATATCATGCTATCATTAAGGATGCAAGAATTCCAAAATAAATATGGAAAAGTACATATGATGCCTTGCTTATATAGGCAAGGAGTGAGATAGGATTAGACAAGATCATGACAAGTGTCTTAATTCTATCACATGAGACAACTAAGTCCTAACAAATTAGAATAAAATAAGTTCTAGAAAAGACAACTCATCCTTCTAGAAGGAATCTTAGAGCCTAAGTAAAATTAACATGTGAATATGTCCCCTAATTACCTAGTGAATAAATTAGCTAGGTACAATACATTTTTTCACACCAGCATAGACTGATACAAAAGACACGAGTCAAAGAACATAAAGAGATTTAATTAGATGGAAAGGGAAAAGGATGGAGGAGGCAACATGGGTGGAAAATCCATAACTCCCCAAGCTTGGCATACCTCTACCAAATGAATATTCATGAGTTCCCACTCATGAAACATTCTTTCTTACCTGGGATGTTTGATGTAGGAGCATCCGGGTGCACGAACAATCTTGCACATTGAAAAATATGTTTATTTTAATTTCTTGTGTTTTGTTTTGGTTTTTCTTGTAGGAACATTTTATTTAAATCTTCAACTCCTCTGGCATAGTATGGTTTAATGTTTGGTGTGAGAAAAATCAAATGGTTAATTGTTGATTCTTAGTAATTGTTTTAGTTTTGTAAGTATATGTTGATTTTCCAAAAAGGTAAAGTCCCATGCCTAGGCTTGTGAGAGGGCATTTAATGCATTTTCTAACTCCATTTCAAGAATTTGAAAATGCCTTGTTGAGGAAAATTGAAAGGCAGGCGTTGAAGGAGTGGAGAGAGTGGATTGAGAAGCGGGAAAGCAAATTTTGAATGGGAATTGAAGACTCTTTCCAAGAAAAGGAAAACCCATGCCCCACAGGAAGAAAGTGGGATTTGGAGTGTGACTAGAGGGAGAGAGGAAAATCCATGCCTAAATTGCTAGGGAATATTTGAGTAGGAAAAAGAATCAAGAAAATGTGAAAGAGGAATGTATGGAAAGGAAAACCAGTACTTTGTTCTAATTCAAGAGATAAATTTCATTGAATTTGGTGTGTGTTGTAGGTTCTTTTTTTGGTGTGAAGAGTTATGATCAGATTTTTGTATGCCTATAGATGATTTTTCAAAATGTGTGAAGTTTTCTCATGTTCTCATGTAGATAGTTATTGCAGGAGTGACATTGTTTTGTAAATTTGAAATCTTTGTACCTTCATGTATGTTGTAGGCAATCTGAATTTAAATAAAATTTTAGATTTTATCATTGTGTGGTTGTTATTGTGTTATCCAATAGGAATCAAAATTTAATTGGTTGCAACAATTGACAATCTTGTGGATTCTCAATTGTTGAGCTGCACCATGATGAACTTAGCAAAAACATGGGGTGTGAAAAATACATAAAGTAGATATCAAGTTCAAAGATTTTGATGTACTAGGAACTAATGGTCTTTATACACATAAGACATAAGGTGAAGGAGAGTTCTCTTGTGTAGATAATATGGGGACTCAAAATGAAGTAGCTCATGCGATATGGAAATGCTTGCTAACCATATGCAACCTCAAATCATATGATTCATGAGCACTTATCTCTAGTGCTAATATACATAAGGTAGTTGGAATTCAACATGACATTGGAGCCATGAGTCATGTCATATCTTACGTTCCAATGTGTGATGACTATATTGTTGAACCTTTCTTTTATGACTTGTTTTATGTAAAGTGACAAATATGAGCATGTTGATAATATTTTCTTATGACCCACATATGCAACACTTCTTGTTTTCATATTTCCATATAAAAATTTTGATCATGGTCACCCTATTATAAATAATGAAAACAAGAAAATTCTCATATAAAATTTTGATCATGGTCACCCTATTATAAATATTAATGTTGGTAACAATTCTAAATGTTGTGTATTCATTAATATCTTCATGACTAAATTATAAGTATGAAGTTTAAAATTCTCATGGATTTGATAAGAGAGTCAATTTTATTGGATGACAAGGGATGGTGTGAGTTAATAGAGAGACAATTTTAAGATATAATATTAGTTATTTGATTTTATTTCCAAATGGTGAGCTTCACATTTGATAGGACAACAAATTTTATTGGATGAGAGGGGATGATGTGGATTGATAGAGAGACAATTTTAAACTTTAGTGTATTAATTGTTTGATTTGATTTTCAAATGGCGAGCCTCACATTTGCATATTTATTTTAGTGGACCGAAGGTGGTTGAAGTCTCCAATCTAAACATTTATTGCATAATATTTGCAAGAGATGGAATAACTAGGAGAAATAAGAGTTCTTTAATTATGTCAAGTTGGGAACATATCAATGCCCATGATAATACTAGTTTTAATTCCCAAGGACTCGAAGTTGTACATTTGTATATTTTCTATTAAATAGCAAACATGCATTGACCTTGATAACTTTGTTTGTAAGTTTGGACAAATTACTTGTAAGATTGTACAAACTTTAACTTGATATTTTATTATAACATTCTCATATATTCATAAGTAAACTTTACTTGTAGTGAATCACATTGTATTCCAACTCATATGAAGTATGTAATAAATCACTAATTTTAATTAATTGGTATTGTCTAATTAATTGTTAGATACAATATCAACGACATTTGTAAGGTAAATTTAAAAGAATTCTTTACATGATAGTCATTAGCACAAAAAAAAAAATATTAATATTTTTATGTTCAAACAATAATATAAATATATACTATTAATAGATCAAATTATGACAAGTACCCTCACAACTATTACAACGAGAAGACATTTTCCACGAAAAACCACCACCAAACTGATCCCCACACCCACAATCCCAAAACCCTAGAAAAGAAGCAAACCAAGGCAAAGGCGGCTCGTCCACATGTTGAACGAGAGTGCCGTCCAAGCGGACTCCAAAAGAATTGACCTGGGAAAGGCAAACATACCCTACGCTTACGCCACAGTAAGTCGCCCAAACCAAACCATTAAAATCCCTTGAATCCATTTCCGTCGAAATGAAATCAACGGCCAGCGGGCCGCGTCGGCGACCGGCAAACGCGGGGAGACACGTGTAAGGAGTACGGCGTTGATCAGTACAACAGGGGAACGGGCCACCATTTACGGCGTCCTAATCTCTATCTCTCTCTGTTCCGTTGCAGCGTGTTGTAAACCTTCTGTTGCAAATTACGCCCATGGCGAAGGAATCCACCAAGCCAGGCATGATAAAAACAAATGGATCTTCATCTCACCCTATAATAAAAATCTCCTTCTCCTGCTGGTGCTGTTGTTAATGAACGGAGGCATACGATATAGATTACCAAACATTTCTCTGCCGACACTACCGCTGAATTTTACTGTCCGTTTGTGGAATCTTTAAGATTCATCGTTGCGGTATTTTAAGTTCTTGTGGTTTTTGCTTCCTTTTTTAATCGGCTAATTTGTTCTATTTGTATTTTGTTCTCATTCTACAGAGGCTCTTAAATCAACCGCAAGGATTTTAGGGCTTTGATCGGTGTATATTGGGAGATCTGCTTTTTCATGGTATTGGTTTTGTTCTTTGTTGAATTTGGACGGCTGCGTGTTGTTGCTGTTTGAAGGCCGATCAATCAATTGCCTGCTGTTTTGGAGATATTAGTGGTAATTTCTCTGGTTTCAATTCTTGCTGTGTGTTTTGCCTTGGGGGTCCAGTTTGAGATAGATTGCCTTCCGGTGAAATCAGAGAGTGAAATATGTTTCAATATACGGGGAAAAAACGAGTATTTGTCAGAAGTAGAGTATTTTCTAAAGGCTGTCTTTTTACAAATTGAAGTTTTGATTCGCCGCTCCGCAAATTTGTGTAAAAAGTATTTTCTTTGGTAGATGAATGTTTTGTAAGTTTTAAGTAGATTTCCCTGTAAAATGAATATGTCGTAATTTTTAAGTAGATTTTTCTGTAAAATGAATGCAGATTTTCCTGTAAAATGAGTATGCAGTAAATTCTGTTTCATTATTATCGATGCTTTGTATGAAAATTCCCTTTCTTAAATTTTTCCTGGTTGGAATGGATTTCCAAAATTCTAATTATTATGCTTCTGGTTTAGATGTATGATTACTTATCATATTGTAAAGGCAGAGATGCCGATTTCAATGAAATCCAGCTGTTTCTATAAAACAAAAATCTAAATATTGAATCACCAATCCCACCTGGAAGTTTTTCCAATAAAATGGGGTATAAAGTTGTTAAATGGCCAAAGTATGTATGCAACTAGTTGTAAATTCTATGCTTTTCCACCGAAATCCGTCTGCAATCCATGTATTACTTATTTCTTGAAACAAAAATGATTTTTCTACCTTAGCAAAAAATCTCCATTACTAAAGGTTTTCCTTGTTGATAGGAATTATGTATATGTCCAAAAAAGATTTGCCTGCATTGCAAAACATTCCCTTGTTGATATATATATGTAAAAGCAAGCCAGTATGTGGATGGCCCTCTCGAATACCAAGACCAGCTTGAGCTACAATTATTGGTTTCTATTAATGGAAGGCTGGATTACAGAGAAAAACCAAGCAATGTAAACTGTAAAGCGTTTGGTTGAATCAGATTAATGTGGAATATAGTGGAGCATACTTATAGATTGTAACAGTTAACATAATTTTGTCATGCAGTTTGTTGCAATTATTTGAAGGCTTGACATTTTAATGATTTATAGGATTCAGCTAACCTGATAGCTTAATCGATGATAAGTTCTTTTGTTTTGTGTATTTAGGCTAGTGATTGACATTAATGGTCAATTATGCTCTAACCTATTGCATAGAGTTGTGAATTCGAGGACCACACTAGTCTTGAATTGTTATGCTTACAAGGATTACTCCAAATTAACAAAACACAAAGCAAGTGCGGAGATCAGAGAAGTGAGATTATTATTAGTGTTAATTAGGACAATCGTCTTATATTATTTATGCTTTGGTGATGACCACTAAGGCGCTATTTTTTTTAAGGCTACTGTCTTCTTTATTTTTCATGTTAGTGTGAAGTCAACTTCTGATTTTCAAATCTACAAAAAACTTGAGTCTAGCATGCTTCTGAACACTGTAAATTATCAAATCTGAACTGTGCAACAGCAGTTAGCACATACAATACAAGATAGAGATAATGCTCATGCTTTAGAAATTAGAATAAAAACAGAATTTTTTCAAATTAGTATTGTAAACTGTAAAGTCATATGTAGATTTCTAAATGACTTTTAAAATTATGGTAAATTTTATAGAGTCAGAAATGTTTTTGTCAAATGACAAAAGCATTGTAGCCTTGGTAATTGTAGGACTTTCACTCTTTTTCAGCATATGTTTTTGAATGTTTAGATCATGACTTTTATTTTTTGTATAGAAGAGGGCTATTGAACAAACTGTTCATGTGAGGTTGGCTTGCTTATGCAATTGATATTTCAGCATGCTTTGTTAATTTTGTGCTAGTGGGTGCTCCGCAATCATTAGCTAGAATGAAAAGGTGACTGGTCACACTTCTTAGTATTCTAACAAAGATGATTCTAGAATGAAAAGGTGACTGGTCACACTTCTTAGTATTCTAACAAAGATGTTTCTTTGGGTATTTGCAATATAAATTTCAAATGTTGACTGTTTTGAGCAACATTTGCCTGGGGTTGAGGGGCACTGCTTGCTTAGAGGGAAGCTATATGTGAGAGAGTTAGAATTCTTAATGAATTGAACTTCTGTTATTTACTTGGTTAGAAGCTTTCTGGAGCCTAATTACTATCCTGTTGGATATAAGCTATATCTCATTTGCTCTTCTATATTCTTGCTGTAAAAAAATTAGCCATTTTTCAAGCCATATGTAACACACGAGCAATATCTTTAAGTTGTTATTTTATGTTGCATATCTCATAATTTGAACAAGGTCATGCAAATCTAAAATAATACTCTGTGGAAACATGCCAACATTTTTGGTAAATATTGTGCTCAGAAAAGTATTTGCAGCCTTATGAATCAAAATATTAGTTGAGTTGTGAACATCTACAAATTTTATGCTGAATTGCTATCTTCCTATTGTACATTGTGTTTAATATGATCTTTAGATTTTTATGATTAAAAAATGAATAATGTTGCATATTATAGTTCTTGTGAAGGACTCTTTATTCATCTAGTGCAATATTATAGCTTTTGAACATTGTTCTGTTTTCAGACCTATGGAGTTTCATAATCTTTATGTATCTATGCGAGTGTTACATGCACTGATTGTTTTCTCTTGTATTCTACGAGTTTGTGTTACAGGAGAAAAGTTCATTCTTATTCTGAGGCAAGCGCCACAAATTTTTCCCAAACTGAGGGAGTTTGATTGAGAAACAAGCATATACGTTGGCTTGGAAATCAATTGTTTTACTTCTGCCCTAGTATACCACATTGGGTACCATCATGGATGGTCCTCCTAGCGGAAGAAGTGCAACACCAGTTGCAGTTGGTAGGCATGGTTCTCATTTGGCTTCTGGAGAGCTGAATCAGGAGGCAAGAACTGCCCGTTATCCTACTAGAATTGGAGGTAGTATCAGGGTACCTGCTGTCAAATCCAATGGCATTGAAGATAAGGAACAGGGGCAGTCTTCCAAAACTGATGCACGGCCTTCAAGCAGTAAATCATTATCCCAAAAGTCAGAACTACCAGTTCCTAAACTGGGTTCCTCTAGTACAGCTAAACTAAGGAAGGCATACAGGGTTTCTTCAAATTCTGGTGGTTCAGGGCAGTCGAGTTCAATGGGCAATATGCCTATTGGGTTAGGTCAGCTAAGGCATGTTGGGCAAATATTCCAGATGGGGGGAGCAGGCAACAGCAGTAGGCTTGGTCTAGCAGAGATATCCAATTTGACATCCCCTGAAGGGTCAAATTCTGAGTTTGAATTTCGTCAGGATTCACAAGCCTTTCCTACAATTAGAAGTCCTTTTGATAGAAATTCAAATATTGAAAGGAAAGAACCGAGGGTTATTTCTAGCAGGTGTCTAAACAGGCGGGGAAGTTGGAATGAATCAGAGTCAAGGAATGTAAATAGAAGGTTGTCAGATTTAATTTATGAGGATGACCAGCAAGTGTGGATTGGTACGGAGGAAAATGGGCCTACAGAGTTAGGAGTAGGTCCTTCTACTAGTTCTTTGGCATCGAGCTTTGTGAATGATGCGCCGTGTCCATCAATCATTTTTGAAACTGATCATGAAAATACTTCAGATGATTCCTTTGCCACAGTATCATCAATGGCTGGAGATTTGTTTGATGTCGATGCTCGTAGTAGCAGTGATTCTTTATTACATTTTGGTCCACTTTTAAATCAAAGGTCTCAAGAACAGGGGAATTTGAGAAGGGGAGTAGCAGGCCAGGTAAATAACACTCCTGCAAGTCTTGATGAGGAAATAAATAATTCTAGGCCTTCTGTGTCAAAGCGGAAGACTTCTTTTCTAAGAACTGCAAGCCAAGTTGCAGGTAAAAATTCCTCTCAGGAAAGTTCTACTGCAGTTTCTGGATCTGGATCAAAAGAGAGATATGTTGGGATGTCCTCCGTGGGGGGTAGCAGGCGTAATTTTGGTAAGTTTGGCTGCACAACAGCATCTGATGCCATCCCTTCAAATGGTTCTTCTTCAAATCCCCGGTTCTCAGAGCATCCTGGCAACAGAAGGACTGATTCAGGTAGGAGAGTCACTGATGGCCGAGATTCAGTAAGGGGTCAACATAAGGGGAAGGTGCCAGTGGCAAGCAATACAGGCGGTCCAGTTTCGCAGAGAACCATCCGGAATGGACTAGGAGTTGGCCCAGATTATCAGGCGAGTTCAACACCTCGAACCTCCAGGAGAACAGTTCGTGCCACACAACCTGATGCATGGTGTTCTCACAAAATTATTGGAGGGGACACTGTCATGGAGTCGAGGCTTTCAAGTGAAAGTGGTAGTAGTAGTATGCGTGTATCAGAATCAAATGGAATGGTTGGTAATAGGCATAGGGCTCGTAGCCCTTCCACAACAGGTGGACGAAGTGCCTTGGGTGCTTTACAAAGGAGGCATGATGTCTCACATGGTCTGGCCTGCACTTTGGGGGAGAGAGTAGCAAACAGACTTAATGCTACAACTAGGCGTGGCACATCAAACAGTCTAGCAGGTGCGCACTTGTTGGGACCAGGAGGATCTTCAAGTGGGCCCAACAGTATCTGTACAGATTCAGGCAGTAGTTCTTACAGCCTTTTGAGAGAGGATGAGGTTGGTGGTAACTTGTCTATTATATCTGGTCCAGCACCTACAAGAGCACCTCCACTGCCACCGGTGGCACAGACTATTCGACAACAGACAATTTCAAGCCCCTCTGCAGCTTTACCATTCTCGGGGCCTACCCCTCTTCGTGTAACCCCATTATTGCATTCATCTGGTTCACCATCTCTAGCATCTTCAATTGGTACAAGTTCTCCAAGCTTCTGTGATGGCACAGCTTTTGTAAGATCAACATCAGGCAGTGATGCTCTTCTTGAAAGGTCCATGGTTTCGCATCCTGAAATTAATGGACGCAGGGCTTTCAGAACTCTGTCTATTGAAAGTGACAGGCGTACTCAGCATACTATGGAAGGATTAGCAGAGGTACCCTTTTCTGCTTTTTGTTTTACCTGGACATGCCTACGCTTGATTCTTTCAATTCTCTACCATTTACTGTGGATTTGCAGGTCTTCATTCTGTGTTTACTTTTGGATCTTTTGAACTCATTTCCTATGTCCAAAACATCAATTTGTCAATTTCCGTTAGGAGTTCCAGATTGAGAGACTGTTAGAGTCTTTTTTATAGACAGTTGAAATGAACCATTCCTAGCTATCATCAGGATATTTAGAGAATTTTTGGGTTGTGCTGGCTTTTGCAATTTTGTTCACTAAATAGGTTCTTTTATTTTCTTGCCAACAACCTGCTACCATAGTTGGAAAAA
Organism: Sequoia sempervirens; assembly: GCA_007258455.2. NCBI lineage: Eukaryota > Viridiplantae > Streptophyta > Pinopsida > Cupressales > Cupressaceae > Sequoia > Sequoia sempervirens. The sequence continues at coordinate 899,102,613 of VDFB02281492.1, forward strand.
TCTGCACCTGAAATATACAGTTTTAAAATCTGAATATCTGCCAATATAAACATTGGAGTAAGAACTAAACAGGACAATTTGTGAATATGGCCACAAACTGGGACGTGAATGCTGAAATCTGTTTTTGTTGAACTTAGTCTGAAGTTACATGAGAACATTTGTAATGCATTTGAACACCACAAGTGTAATTGAACTGCACAATGAAACATGCCCATTATCAAAACTCATAATTTAAAACCATACATAAAATGGCATCATAACCATTCCTCCTTTAAATCCGAATATCTGCTGTCATTAAAATTGAAATCTAAGCTAAACAAAACTAATTTTGAAAAAACCAGAACTTGGGATGTGAAGGCTAGAAAGAAAGGTAGAAATTTGTTTTTCTTCTTTTGAACTGAATCTGGAGTTATATTTTAAAACGGATAAAGTCTGTTTGAACAAGATCAAACAACATGAGAATAGTTGAATCACAATATGAAACTTAATTATGAACATTTCTAAGAATTTGAAATAGAATGTAAGGTGACAGAAAACATTCTTGAGAAGGTGGGATCACTGATTAAGGTGAATAACATCCAAAGGTTCTACGACAAATTTACAAGGGAAGCATGTGCTGTACTTGGGCAAGAACTAGTCTTCCACTGACTATCAACATATATTCATATGCCTTTACTCTGATGCCTGAAGCTTTTTTACAGTCACTCTCTCTTTCTGTTTCGTTTTTTTTGCATATGAGATAATCTTGTTGTCTCCATGAACTGATAGGAATGTACAACAAACAGGAAAAACAACATAGTTTACTTAAATTGGAGATTTCATTTTTTTTCATAGACATCATAACGTTTCCTCCAGTTGTCTTCTTATATAAATATTGGAATCTGAACTAAAGAGGACCAATTTCAAAAAACACCAGAACCTGGGATGAGAAGGGTGAAATAAATGGCTGAAATTTGTTTTCTTTCATGTTTTAACTGAAGTTTTAGTTACACAAAAACAGACCTAATCTATGCGAATACGAAGATCAAACAATGCTAGAATAATTTGACCCACACAATGAAAAGCTTAACTATCACAAAATTGAGAATTCAAAACAGTAATTAAGGTGACAGGAATCAGTCTCCAGAAGGTGTGAACATTGGTTAAGGTGACTGGCCACCAAAGGTGATCACTAAATTCTAAAGGCAGCATGTGTTGCACTTGGCCAATAACCATTCCTCCACAGGCTATCCACATACAATCATACCTTGACTCTAAGGCCTTGAGAAGTTTTGTACAATCGTACTTTTAGTTTCGCATGATTTGCTTGCAAGATAGTCTTGATTTCTTTGTTAACTAAGAGGAATGTACAACTAACATAAAATGCTAATTAATGTTATTTTTAACTAATCTTGAAGAGATTTTGAAAGACATCACAACTGTCCCTACTTCCTCTTTAATTGCTTCGCCCCAAAGCAATGTCAGAGCTGGTAACTAATTGGAATGTACAACTAACTTGATAATGCTAATAATTTTTTTTTTTTAATAATTTTGCCTGGTAAACTTTTTTAACGTGACCGGCGGCGCTGGTGCGACACGCCCTCCAGTTCCACGGGGTGGGGGAGACTAGAACTTGTGACCAACCTCCTGCTACAGAAAAGATTTAGCCAACCAAGCTAGGGCCCCAACCCCAATAATGCTAATAATTTTACTTTTACTTATCTTGAAGAGATTTTCTAAGACATTATAACCATCCCTAGTTCCTCTTTAATTGCTTCAGCCCAAAGCTATTTAGGGCTGGTAATTAGTTGGAATGTACAATGAAATGAAAATGCTAATTATTCTACTTCTAACTAATCATGAAGACTTTTTCTAAGGCATTATAACCATCCCTAATCCCTATTTAATTGCTTTGACACAAATAACTGACTCCCTCCCATGTGGCCCTTTTGGGAGGCAAATCTTTCCATTTTTGAAGGCATTTCTTTAGAATGTTTGTTATTGATATTGTTGGTTGTCATCCCATTTTAAGCCAATTTGAGATTTATCATTTATCATCTTTTTTCTCTTCTGTGTAAAATCATGGATGCTTACACAATATGATCCTTTTGCCAACATTCCCAAAATTTCTTTCTTCACTATCATCTTTAAAGAACTATAGCTTTTTCTCTTGTCTGACCTGTGGGCGTACTGCTTCCTTTCGACTTTAGTGGGAATAACGCTCAAGCACACCCACCGGCACCAAGATATCACTTGGGGAGATTTGAACCTTAGTCACCATCTTGAGAAACAAAACTTGACCACAACCCATTTGACAGTTATCTAAAATAATATTAATTTAATTATAATCATTTAATATAATAGAACAATTAATAAGTATATAAATAAAAATAATTGATATTTAAATTGATAACTAGTTTATAATTATATAATTGATGTTAATTTAAAATGATTTTTTAGATAGATGTACTTGAGATATCTATACTAGTTTGAACTTCAAATATAATATCAACATTTCATGAAGAAAGAGTTAGTGTACTAATTGTTTGTCTTAATATATGGGAAGTAATCTGAGTCCCAAGAAGGTTGGCAGTATTTCTCACCTGGACGTGTTTTCAGGTCCTTGTAACTCCATTTCTCAACCAAACATGTCCGATAAAAAAGAATAGCTCCCAAAACCATTGCTTACACAAAAACAATGCAGGAAAACAAAGTAAAGGTGAGAACTGAAAGCATAGTATTTGATTGACGTAGAGAGTAACATAACCACTACCATAAGGATGATTGGTGAAGAAGACGAGGAATAAAGTCAAATCAGATTTTTGCTAGTATGGTTTCAACTGTAGCGACAGTAATATGATTATTGATTATATTGTTCTTGAAAGCTTAGTGGGAATACAAGGTCAATCTTTTCCTCAAAAGAATTTAACTGAAGAAGAAAGGACAACCTGATTTTGGTCTGCCATTAAGAATCCATCTCCTTCCTGATATTACCATGAAACATATGTTGGATGGAACTATTTGTTTCCATTTGCAACATTTCTGTGATCTGAGGAATATCCACGACTAGTTTGTTATGGTGTTTGAAAAGCTTTTGGATAAAAAAGTGTATTGCCTTTTTTAACATTGATTTAAAAAATCAATGTTTCAGATCATACTCCGTGCTCCATCATCAGGGTTAGAGGCAAACGAATGTTAAGATAACAGATTTTGGAATATCTGGGGAGATGTGGGGGAGGTTGAAAAGGGTCAAAGGGGTGATAGAGGTTACCAGAATAAGATGACGATAAAAAATAAAGGAAGGATAAAAAATAAAAATAAAAATTAATTAAAAGAAATAAAGATAAAATTAAAGAAATAGAATAGGGTAAGAATTATCAGCTATTAGGGATGAGGTTAGGAGGAGGGGGAGAGAGTAAAACATTAAGGGATGCCGAATGGGAAAGAAATGAGGAAATGAAAGGAGAGAAGAGGGTGAAAAGCAAGGTGAAGAAAGGAAATTGAGAGATAAAGTGGATAGTAAAGTGAGAGTTTTGATGAAA